>CM065589.1:140238576-141438576 GCA_033119425.1 Bufotes viridis | reverse complement strand
CCTACAAACACCTGTTCCCGATAGTCTGCCCGTCTAAAGGTGCCGCAGATCACCCGATGAACGAACGAAACGATCATTCATCGGGGGAAACAATCTATCATGCGGACATCTAAATCGTGCTGCCCACAAACAAAATAGCGGTATGAGGATGAGTAATAGCAGTAGCCATTGCTCGTCCTCATCTGTGGAGGTGATGGTTGCATGTCGCTTCTCCTCCACTCCAACGAGCAGAAAATTGTCGCAAAGAAACTCTTTCTTCCCGACAATCAGCACAGTGTAAAATGCGCATTTACCCTTCCAGACAAGCTAGATAAATTACTAAAATTACATTTTGATTTTCAGTGGAATACACACAATCTCATGAATGTAATTGTCGACACACACTATATGAAACCATTTCTTTCTCTGTTTAGGCAGTTGGAGTCAGACCTTATCGCTCGGTCACATTGTCACCTTTAATGGTTTAGGTCAGGCATGCTCAACCTGCGGCCCTCCAGCTGTTGCAAAACTACAACTCCCAGCATGCCCGAACAGCCTACAGCTATCAGCCTACAGCAGGGCATTGTGGGAGTTGTAGTTTCACAACAGCTGGAGGGCCGCAGGTTGAGCATGCCTGGTTTAGGTGAATTAACTCTGATGCCAAAACCCACATTGTTCCCATTAATTTACCCCACAAGGTCATTAAAGGGAGTCTGTCACTGCAAATTCACAAATTAAACTGTTCCTGGTGCCCTGCAGTTGTCCTACAAAGTATCCCAAACATATCTTTATGTCCGCTTGTTTATATTCTGAGCCCCCCAAAAACGTCTTTTGATTCACATGCAAATCAGTTGAGAAGGGCCCATGGGGAGGTCCCCATCGCTAATAGTGGCCAGAAGCTTCCAAATGAATCGGGCCTGGCACCTCCCCTTGGTACCTTATCTCTGTCTCTTTTTTGTCGTGATGTCATTGAGCCACTAGTTTAAATCTCGCACAGTCAGTGCAATGAACCTGATGACGCTGCTTCCCACAGAGGGGCACTGATTGTTCTCGCATGAAGAGCGTTGGGTCGAACTCCTGCGCAAAATGTCAACCTCTGGCTCAATGACGTCCGGACCAGAATGTCTCCAATATGTCACGTGACTTAGGGACATGACACATGGGAGAAACGTCAGCCATTGGTTGTTATGGCCATGTGACCCATGACAAACTGGATGTTGGCACAGGAAGACTTGAGACCTGCAGCGGCCTAAGGGTAGTGAAGGAGCCAGAACCCAGCAGCAGGAATCACGCAAGTATTATTTCCTGTACAGATCCGACTACGCTGGGGGGTCTGCCGAAGAAGTCCCCAAGGTAAACAACCCCTTTAATCATCAGAAGCTAAAACTACATCAATAAACTACACAATTGAACTTTTTTTCCAGCTTCCCAATACATTGTATGGAATATTAAATTGTGGCATCCATAACTCGGCCCACATACAGAAGCCCTAATGGCTATGTGAGCAGAAAAATAGAAAAGTTATGGCTTATAGAAGTAAAAAAAAAAAAGGGATAAAAAACAGGTAAGGATTAAAGATTAAAGTTGTCTCAATTCAGCAATTGGCATTTATCATGTAGACAAAGTTAATACAGAGAGGCCAGCACTTTTTCCTATAGTGTACAAGCACGACCACTGCTGATGGATTGCAGGGTGGTCATAACTCCTGGAAACAAGCAGTGAATAATGTAATGTAAAAATGAATCAACTCAGCAAAAGGAGGCAATATGGACAATCACAATACATTAGTAAGTGCCTTGTATTAACTTTCTCTACATAGTAAATGCCATTTGCTGAAGTGAGACAACCCCTTTAACATTGCTTTATTATCTGAATGCCATTCAAAATAGTTTATTATCATTTTACTTTGTTGGTTGACAATTCCTTAACATTTGTAGTCACTTTAAAGTTTGATTTCACATTAGTTTTATTTTTAATATGTAAGAGACTGGTCAGCAACCAATGGCATTCCAGCCATAGTAAATCTCACCAAGTTCCTCTCTGTAACTACAAGATAGGCATGAATAAATGAAGGTGGTTGTAAGGATACAGCGACACTGGTCGCACGACCGCTTGTACGGACAGGATTACAGGGTCATTGCAGTGTAGAGGTGAATCCAAAGAAGTGATAGAGGCGGAGCGCGCGTCGCATGTGTACATCGAGTGAGACATCCCCTCAATCGCCAAAAATCCAACTCAGCTGGGATGCTGCACGGCACGTGTGAGACTCACACTGCGACCCCATTCATTTCTATAGAATCACCGCTACACTGTGATGGCGCTTTGTTCCTGGCCGTGACATCTGTGACGCGACGTGTCGCTGTATCCTTAGAGTCCTGCTACTCTTTTACATTCCTCTTGTTTAAGGCCTCATGCACATAACCGTGTCTGTTTTGCGGTACGCAAATTGTGGATCCGCAAAACACGGATGCCAGCCGCGTGTGCCACATTTTGCTAAACGGAGCATTCAGCCGTCAGTAGAGCAGTCCTATCCTTCTCCAGGATACGGACAATAGGACATGTTAAATTTTTTTTTTTTTTTGCAGGGCCGCAGAACAGACGTGTGGATGCAGACTGTCCACTGAAGTGAATGAGGACGCATCACACCTGCAAAAAATGTGGCTCGGATGCAGAACCAAACCACGGTCGTGTGTATGAGGTCTAAGGAGAATCTGTCAGTGCTTCTGATACGCACAGAAATTTAACAATTCTGGAGCATCTTGATACACATGATGATATGCATGAGTAAGGGGCAGTGGTGTGGGAGAAGGTCAGGATGAAAGAGGACTCGGCGTCCCACATGCTTTACTGTTGAATTTTGTACATGAAATGGATCTACAATAAATGAAATACCGAAGGTGGATTGCACTTGACTGGGAGTATGGATAGATTCACTTACCTAAAAGTCTTATGAATTGCTAACAGTCTAGCTCATATACACTGACAACCCTGAGGTTACGGCCACACGGTCAGGTTTCTGTATGCAGTTTTGGATTTAAAAAAGTAGAGAAGCTGTAGCTGTATCTATCATGAGGTCCAAAGTGTTCATACTAACCTGAATGAAGAACCTTGATCTTCTCCTCGGCCTCACTAAGTCTGACAGCTAAAGTCATCTGTGCTTCCTGCAATCCTCTGTAAACGAAAAGACATATCAAGTATCGTTAGCACAGTACAAAACATAGAGAGGGTTTTTCGGGACTCGTACCATTTAAAGGGTTTCTGTCACCAGGATTACACATTATAAGCTGTCTGACATTAGCTATGTGCTAATGTCAGAGCAGCTTGATAATGTCTTTTTTATAAAAATCCGATGTGTATTTAGGCTAAAAAACGTCTTCTTATAATATGTAAATTAGCCTCTAGGAGCAGGGGGGGCGTTGCCCTGCTCCTAGCGGCTCCGTGCGGCAACCTGCTGGCACGCCCCTTCTTTCTTTGATTGACAGTGCCGGGCAGCGATCCTCTCCTGCCTCCGGCACTGTCTCCCTGCTAAATCCTGCGCCGCCGCTCTGTATTCGGCACAGGCGCGGTGAGCTGAGGACAGCAGGCACCAGCGTCCTCAGCTCACCGCGCCTGTGCCAAATACAGAGCGGCGGCGCAGGCGCGGGATTTAGCAGGGAGACAGTGCCGGAGGCAGGAGAGGATCGCTGCCCAGCACTGTCAATCAAAGAAAGAAGGGGCGTGCCAGCAGGTTGCCACTGGAGCCGCTAGGAGCAGGGCAACGCCCCCCCTGCTCCTAGAGGCTAATTTACATATTATAAAAATAAGTTTTTTAGCCTAAATATACATCGGATTTTTATAAAAAAGACATTATCAAGCTGCTCTGACATTAGCACATAGCTAATGTCAGACAGCTTATAATGTCAAAACTTGATGACAGAAACCCTTTAAAGGAAACCCGTCACGTTGTACATGCAATCCTGTCTGGGATCATAAGGCATGAGGAGATGAGCAGATTGATGCACACAACTGTGTCCGTAAACAGATCAACAAATTATGGCTAACTTCCTTGTGCATTCTGTGTTTTTCTCACTCCCATCAATAGAAAGGGATATTCTTGTCCACAAATGGACCAGGATAAGACATGTTCCACAATTTGCAGAATTCAAAACCCGATCCACAAAAAACACTGACGTGCACATGGCATCATAGAAATTAAGCAGTCAGTATGCTGCGCACAAAAAATGCTGATAGAACACGGATGAAAAATACAATTGTGTGTATGAGGCCTTACATAGCTACATAGGTGGATATGCAAACTTCATGTATAAGAAAAGACATTCCCTAAAGCTTGTACTGGGGTGGTAAGTCCTATTCTTTGCGCTGAGCATGCAGCTTGTGCAAGGAGCAGGATGATGGTTGTGTATGAACCCTAAAGCCCCTTTCATATGCTCAGCATTTGTAAGCCAAAACCCGGAGTGGAACCTATACATAAAAGGTATAACAGAAAGATTTGTGTTTCTTATGTGTTTTGGACCCTCTCTTGGTTTTGGTCTACCAATATTCATGAAAATAACTGACCAAATACTGACCGTGTGAAAGTGGACTAAAGGCTCGTTCAGTTGGCCGTATGTGTTTTGCGGTCTGCAAATTGTGGATCCGCGAAACATGGATACCGGGTCATGTGCGTTCCACAATTTGCGGACCGCACATGGCCGTCACTCTCATAGTAAATAACTATTGTGCACAAGAATAGGACAAGCGCTATATTTTTTGCAGGGCCGCGGAACGGAACAAAGGATGGGGACAGCACACGGTGTGCTGTCCGCAACTTTTGCGGCCCCGTAGAAATGAATGGGTCCGCACTCGTTCCGCAAAAATGCGGAACGGGTGCGGAACAAAACATACGGCCGTCTGGATGAGCCCTAAAACAAATATCATCATACAGTATTATACTGGTTAGCATTCTTTTGAACAGTAGAGCAGATTTATCAAAGTGGTAAAAACAAATTACCAATGGCAATTTGAAATGCTGTTTTTCAGGAGAGGTGTGGGGACAAGGCTTGTAGGTCTCCAATAAACAACATATTTAGCAATGTTAGGCCTCTTTCACACTTGCGTTGTTAGGATCCGGCGTGCACTTCTCTCGCCGGAAATGCCCACCGGATCCGTTACAACGCAAGTGACCTGAAAGCATTTGAAGAATGATCAGTCTTCAAAATGCTTTCAGTGTTACTATGGCAGCCAGGACGCTATTACAGTCTTGGTTGCCATAGTAGTAGTGGGGAGCGGGGGAGCAGTATACTTACAGTCTGTGCGGCTCCCGGGGTGCTCCAGGGTGACATCAGAGCGCCCCATGCACATGGATCACGTGATCCATGCGATCACCTGATCCATGCGTGTGGGGCGCCCTGACGTCACTCTGGAGCGCGCCGGGAGCCGCACGGATGGTAAGTATACTGCTCCCCCGCTCCCCACTACACTTTACCATGGCAGCCGGGACTTTAGCGTCCTGGCTGCCATGGTAACCGTTGAGAAAAAGCTAAACGTCGGATCCGGCAACGCGCCGAAATGACGTTTAGCTTAAGGCCGGATCCGGATTAATGCCTTTCAATGGGCATTAATTCCGGATCCGGCCTTGCGGCAAGTGTTCAGGATTTTTGGCCGGAGCAAAAAGCGCAGTATGCTGCGGTATTTTCTCCGGCCAAAAAAACGTTCCGGTCCTGAACTGAGGACATCCTGATGCATCCTGAACGGATTTCTCTCCATTCAGAATGCATTGGGATAATCCTGATCAGGATTTTTCCGGCATAGAGCCCCGACGACAGAACTCTATGCCGGAAAACAAAAACGCAAGTGTGAAAGAGCCCTTAAAGGGTCACCAGTGACCTCCATGTCCAAATGTTTGCATAGACACATAAGCTGTGGTTCACCTGATCAAAAGGCAGTTTTTTTTTTACTGATCTGAGGCTCCATTCCCAAGGTATGATACTTTGCTTAATATGCAGATTAGGCCTTTTGTGCAATGAGGGTGTCACCATTGCTCTTGTTGCTCCTAAACTATGCTCATTTCTTGGGTCAGCCCCTCCCTGGCTGTTTTGATTGGCAAGGCCAGGCAGTGGCAAAGCAGTGAAGTAGGGGCTGACCACAGAGAGGACCAGAGCTTGGGTGCATCAAGAGCAATGGTGACACCCTCATTGCACCAAAGTCCTAATTTGTCTCGGATCAACCCAAAAAAACAACAAAAAACAGCATTTTATCACATTTTTCGCTTTATAAGACACACTTCCCACCCCCACCCCACCACCCCCCAAAGTGGGGGGAAATGGCAGTGCGTCTTATAAAGCAAATACTAGTAAGCGCTTTCATTATGGAAGCATTCACTAGTATGCATTATGTCAGGGGAGAGCGGAGTAAAGCGGTGCGAGCACTGCTGGTCCTCTTCCCTGGGGCTGTGATTCACTGTCTTGACCATGTACAGCGTCAGGACGTGGGGCCAGATTTATCATTACACTTACATCTTACTCCACTTTTACATGTGCCCAAAGTCACTTTAGGATAGTCAGATTTATTAATGGTCCTTTAATACTGTGATAAATGTGGTTTGACGGTAGCAGTTTATCCTTCAGTAAGCAGCTTTACAAACGTCGCACGTCTTTACAAAAAAGTCGCATGTTCTATTATAAAGTCGCATAAGATAAGCATGGTCCCCCCTTTTTGCAACTTCTTTAATGGTCGCAATCGTAAATCTGTCTAGAGATTCATTTACATAAAAAAACACACTCACTTTAACAAAACTGGAGAGCTTACTGCAGAGCTTGAAAAAGTCGCAACATTTTTTGTCGATTGCGCATTTGTGTGTGACTTTTTCACTCCATTAAAGTGATTTTAGCTAATGATAAATCTGGCCCATAGTGCGTACACTATGAGCTGATGCTATATGCGGTTAGGTGTGTGCAGCGCAGACAGGAGAAGAAAAGGGAGCGCGACCGCTGCGGAGACAGCCAGACCTGGAGAGGAGCGGTAGAGCAGGAGAGTTGAGTGAAGTTATTTATTTTATCTCTGATCTGAGGTCTGATGGGGGTCTGGCATGGAAGTCTGACCAGATCTCCATGTCAGACCCCCATCAGACTTCAGATCAGACCACCATGAGACCTCTATGTCAGACCTCAGATCCAACCTTCAGGGTTCTTCATTCAGGTTAGTATAAACTTTGGGCCTCATGCTTAAAACTGTTTTGACCAAGTGTTAGGGTACAATCACACAGGTTTCTTGATGCAGTTTTAAAAGCCAAAATCGGGAATGGATCATAGGATCTGAGGTCTGACATGGAGGTCTCATGGTGGTCTGATCTGAAGTCTGACGGAGGTCTGACATGGAGATTTGACGGGGGTCTGACAAGGAAATCTGACGGGGGTCTGACATGGAGGTCTGATAGGGGTCTGGTGAAGATCTGATGTGAAGTCCTGATATGGGGGTCTGATATGGTGATCTGATCTGAAGATCTTATATTGGGGTCTAAAACGAAGATCTGATATGGGGGTCTCATCTGGGGATCTGTTATGGGGGTCTCATCTGGGGATCTGTTATGGGGGTCTCATCTGGGGATCTGTTATGGGGGTCTCATCTGGGGATCTGTTATGGGGGTCTCATCTGGGGATCTGTTATGGGGGTCTCATCTGGGGATCTGATATGGGGGTCTCATCTGGGGATCTGATATGGGGGTCTCATCTGGGGATCTGATATGGGGGTCTCATCTGAGGATCTGATATGGGGGTCTCATCTGAGGATCTGATATGGGGGTCTCATCTGAGGATCTGATATGGGGGTCTCATCTGAGGATCTGATATGGGGGTCTCATCTGAGGATCTGATATGGGGGTCTCATCTGAGGATCTGATATGGGGGTCTCATCTGAGGATCTGATAATGGGGGTCTTATTTTCCTCCTCTAAATCCAGGTAGGGGCGTCTTATAAAGCAAAAAATACGGTAATAAGGTGAACTACAGCTAATTGTCTATGCAAACAGAGAGATCGCTTTGTTCTGCCGATGCTGTACAGCAATACACTTGTATGATCTACAACGTAAGGTACTCCGTATGCCTTCTGTTTCCGTATTTCCGTTCAAAGATAGAACATGTCCTATTATTGTCCGCATAACGGACAAGGATAGTACTGTTCTATCAGGGGCCAGCTGTTCCGTTCTACAAAAAACGGAATGCACACGGATGTCATCCATATTTTTTGCGGACCCTAAAATACTGAAAAAGCCATACGGTCGTGTGCAAGAAGGTTTACACTGTTATTCAAGCTGTCCACTGACTACTTTACATCGTATCAAAGTGTCATATCTTCAGTGTTGTCCTATGAAAAGATATAATAAAATGTTTACAAAATTGTGAGGGGTGTACTCACTTTTGTGAGATACTGTATTATGCGGTCCGCAAAAAAATCTGTGTGCATTCCGTATTTTGCGGAAGGGAACAGCTGGCCCTTCATAGAACAGTACTATCCTTGTCCGTAATCATGAACAATAATAGGACATGTTTTATTTTTTTGCGGAACAGAAATACGGACATACGGAAACGGAATGCACACAGTAAATTCCATTTTTTTTCGTGGACCCATTAAAGTGAATGGTTCCGCATACGGTCCTCAAAGAAAAAAAAAAAATGGAACGGACACAGAAAGAAAATACGTTCGTGTGCATGAGCCCTTAATAATTTCGCTGTACATGGGCTAGGTGTAGAACTACAATGGTGCAAATTTATCAAAATGGAGCACAAGGCATGATAAATTTGGTAAAATCTACTATTGCCCTGCTGACCTCTCTGACTGTAATATGAACTTACTTTACCTATAGAAAAAGTTTAAAATATGTACTAAATGATTCAGTAGTTTCTGTATCTAACACGGGTGTGATCTCTTTCTAATAAAGGATGCGGAGCCAGCAAACTCATTACTGTGTCAATTAATGAAGACCACACCTGTAAGCCTTCAACAGGCTATGTCTATCATCGAATGCTGATGTACTTCCAGGAATAAACCCAGGCACATCTCAACTATGGCAGATTAGTAACAAACTCGGCAAATACAGCAAAGCAGGAAATGTCCATGTAGATTTTTTATCATAACAGTTCTGTTTTTTAAATGTCGCTGGTTACTATGTAGGGAACATGCAGATGTGAAGTTGAGCTGGCGGTCTCTCAAATTATCACGGCTGTGACCTCCATAGACAAGCAATAATTACTAAAAATATAAAGTCCAATTTTCAGTGATATTCTATAAACGTCCACCAGTCCCCCATGCTATGCAAATATCCCAATGCTATATTACAAGTTCTCAAGAAAAAAAAACTAAAGTTAGCAAACTTTTTTTTCCTGTTTCAAACACCAATGAATTCACAAGAAAGTGTGAAAAGTGGACCAAACATGGATAAGAAACTCCTAGAGATGTACAGTTGTACTTGTAATGGATGTTCAAATCAGTATTAGGCTGCATTCACACGACCGTAGTGTATTACGGATCCGCAATACTCTCAGCTGGCACCCCCCATAGAAATGGCTATTCTTGTCCGCAGCTGCGGACAAGTTCGGGTCCGCGCTCCGTAAATGCGGAAGCGTAGAGCACATAGTGTGCTCTACATACCTCGTCCGGCCCCATAGAGAGTGAATGGGTCCGCACCTGTTTCCGCAGAATTGCGGAATAGATGCAGACACATTCACGGTCGTTGTGAATGTAGCCTGCAAAGGGTTTTCCGGGTGTATCTTCAGGATAGGTCATCAGCATCTGATTGGTGTGCCTATGTCATATGACCAATGAACGTGAGGTCGCAGCGCTTTGGCTGTGTTCACATCACCATTTAGATTTCAGTTCTTCTGATCCGTCAGAAGAAGAGAGAGAGAGAGAGAGAGAGAGAAAAAACAGGATCCTGTAAAAAAAAAAAAAAACAATCCTGTTGCATCAGTCATGCATAGAATTGCAACAGATCAGTTTTTTTACGGGATCCAGTAAAAAAACTGATCCTGTTGCATCAGTGGCCATCCGTTTAAGCCATTTCCGTCTGAGATCCGTTTTTTTAGAAGGAAACAAAGGTACTGCATGTAGGACTTTTTTTCCCGTCTAAAAAAACGGATCTCAGGCGTAAATGGTTCAAATGGATGACAACTGGATCCTGTAAAAAAAACTGATCCGTTGCAATCCTATGCATAACTGATGCAACAGGATCTGTTTTTTTTTTTCCCCTCTCTCGCTCTTCTTTTGACGGACCCGAAGAATGGAAGATGTGAACTCAGCCTTACCGGAGCTCTGGGAAACACCCTGGTAAATGAAAACCCTGTTCCTGCTAATGAGGGCATGGTTTTTGTGGTGCTGTCAGCTGTATGAGAAAGAATTGGGTGGGTGCAGCAGTTCAGCCCAGGTGGACGCTGCACCAGCACAGGGGAGATGTGAATCTAAAGTGTGAACACTGGGCACAATGAAGACTGCTGGTAGAAGCGAAAAAGCTACTTAAAGTAAACAAGTGTCATTTCAGGCCCAGTGAAGCCGTTTGTGGAAAGCAGTTTGTACATGCGTTGTGAGGATCCGGCGTGCACTTCCGTCGCCGGAAATGCCCGCCGGATCCGTCACACCGTAAGACAACTGAAAGCATTTGAAGACTGATCAGTCTTCAATATGCTTTCAGGTTACCATGGCAGCCAGGACGCTACTAAGTCCCGGCTGCCATGGAAAAGAAGCGGGGAGCCAGGGGAGATGCTACTTACCTTCCATGCGACGGCCGGGGCGGTCCTCGATGACGTCACCGGGTCCCTGCGTCACATGGATCACATAGCTATGCGCCGTACGATCCATACGGCGCATTGCTCACATAGCATAGCTATGTGAACCATGCGACGCAGGGACCCGGTGACGTCATCGAGGAGCGCCCCGGCCGCCGCACGGAAGGTAAGTAGCTTCTCCCCCAGCTCTCCGCTGCTTTTACATGGCAGCCGGGACTTTAGTAGCGTCCTGGCTGCCATGGTTACCATTCTTAAAAGCTAAACGTCGGATATGGCAATGCGCCGAAACAACATTTAGCTTAAAGTCGGCTCCGGATTAATGCTTTTCAATGGGCATTAATTCCGGATCCGTTCTTGCGGCATGTCTTCAGGATTTTTGGCCGGAGAAAAACCCGCAGCATGCTGCGGATTTTTCTACATCCAAAACATGACAGTACTGAACTGAAGACATCCTGATGCATCCTGAACGGATTTCTCTCCATTCAGAATGCATTCAGATAATCCTGATAAGTATCTTTTTTTCATTTTTCTGTCCTTCTGATGGATCAGATGGATGGAAAAATAACGGTGATGTGAGCCTAAAGTCTCATTTACACGTCATTGTTTCAAGTACATGTACTGTACGTGTTCTCCGCGGACAGCACACGTCCCCATTCATTTGAATGTTTCAGTGTTTTAGCACGGTCCATGTTTTCAGCACGGATGCATGTCCCATCTTGGTCCGTGTTCCCATATCCCTCACGCTCATTATAGTCTATGGGTCCGTGTTTCATGGATCATTAAGAAGAGATGCTTTGAAAATAATGTTTCAGTGTTTTAGCACGGTCCATGTTTTCAGCACGGATGCATGTCCCATCTTGGTCCGTGTTCCCATATCCCTCACGCTCATTATAGTCTATGGGTCCGTGTTTCATGGATCATTAAGAAGAGATGCTTTGAAAATAATTTTTCAGCTGTTTAGTGTCAGTGGATGCAACACGGACAGCAAAAAACGGACACACCAACCCAACACGGAGCCGTCACAGACAGTTTCACAGATGCATCACTGACCACCTGCTCAGGGATTTGAGCACGGACACGGACGTGTGAATGAGGCATAAAACTGCGTCTTTACTGCATGGAAGCTTCTGCTGTGGTGTTACATTCTGCTCAATTAACACCTCTTGGCTATTCTGAGGGATCACTCAGTTGGTATTACAACTGTGTTAGAAGAGTGATGATGCTCCAGCCAACACATCACAGGTTCGCAGACCATTTTTAGGCCTCATGCACACAGCCGTTGTTTTGGTCCGCGTCCGAGCTGCATATTTTGCGGCTCGGGCGCGGACCTATTCACTTCCATGGGGCCGCAAAAGATGCGGACAGCACTCCGTGTGCTGTCCGCATCTGTTGCTCCGTTCTGTGGCCCCACAAAAAAATAGAGCATGTCCTATTCTTGTCCGTTTTGCGGACAATAATAGGCATTTCTACAATTGGCCGCTTTCCGTAAATTGCGGAACGGAATGTGAAGCAGCTTCCGTGTTTTGCGGCTCCGCGGTTTGAGGACCGCAAAACACATACGGTCGTGTGCATGAGGCCTTAGGCTACTTTCACACAGTCAGGCCTCGTTCACATTTCCATGTCCAGCTGTGAAAAACTCAGTCCGTGTGACACCATCTGTGTTTGGTCTGTGTCCGTTTTTTTTACCCTATCACTGGTCAGTGAAAAACAGACGCAACATGGATGCCATCCATGTTGTGTCCGTGATTTTCACACACCCATAGACTTCAATAGGCATGCTAGGTCCACATCACAGAAGTAGTGCATGTCTCTGATTTTTTTCACTGACCCACAGTCAGTAAAAAAATATTGGTGTGTGAACAGACGCTTTCAAATCAATGGGTACGTGTGCTGTCCATGGAAAATGTGGACAGCACAAGTCATTGAAAAACGGACATGTGACCGAGGCTTCAATGTTTGGTCTGTGGTTTCCATCAGTGATTATGAGCCCAAACCAGAAGAGGGTCAAAAACACAGAACAGGAGCAAATTTTTCCATTATACCTTATTGCTGTGTATCCTCCACTCCTGCCAGGAGAAAAAAAGATCTAGCCTGTTAGATTTCACCATGCCGATCCTGTGTTCTTGAGAGATATAAGTCAGTGCCACTGCCAGAGATGACTGGCAACAGCTTACTTCCCTCTTCCTATTGTACAGGGGAGAAATGTTCTGCGTGCTTGGCAGAGCCAAATATGTGTGTTTATGGGGGTTCAGGAGGAATACAGCAGTTGTTGGTTGAACGAGCATTTGCCCAGCAACCAAGGCCGGTGTCAGCACCTGGCATATCCGGGCAAGTGCCGGGGCCCACAACACATCTGCCAGAAGCAGTGAGCACTTCCATCAATACAGATGAAAACTCATTGCTGGGGCGCTGGGAGCTGCGGTCCTGTCACTCACCGCTCAGCTCCCCGCACTCCTCCCCTCCCTAAGGCCGGCGGTGCTCTGAATGGTGAAGCAGGAAGACTTCTCCCCGTTCCACCATTCAGCCTGTAGGCACGGATTGCTCTGCCGACCTCTGTGGGCGGAGCCTACAGCCCAGTAATCTGCATAGGCTCCGCCCACACAGTGCTGTAGAGCGATCTGTGCCTGTAGGGAAGAGAGGACTGTGAGCTTCAGGAACGGGACAAGGTGAGTAGTTACTGTGTTTTTTGTTTTTAATACAGAGGGGTCACAGAGGACTTTCTTACTATGGAGGGGGCACAGAGGACTTTCTTACTATGGAGGGGGCACAGAGGACTTTCTTACTATGGAGGGGGCACAGAGGTCTTTATTACTATGGAGGGGGCACAGAGGTCTTTATTACTATGGAGGAAGCACAGAGGGCATTTCTACTATGGAGGGGGCACAGAGGACTTTATTACTATGGAGGGGGCACAGAGGTCTTTATTACACTATGGGGGAGCACAGAGGTCTTTATTACTATGAAGGGGCACAGAGGGCATTTCTACTATGGAGGGGGCACAGTAGGCATTATTAATGTGAAGGGGCACAGTGGGCATTATTACTGTGAAGGGGCACAGTGGGCATTATTACTGTAAATGGGAACAGTGGGCATTATTACTGTGTAGGGGCACAGTGGGCATTATTACTGTGAAGGGACACATATCTTAGCATATCTACTGTGAAGGGGCACATATCTTGGCATATCTACTGTGAGGGGACACATATCTTGGCATATCTACTGTGAGGGGACACACATTTTGGCATATCAACTGTGAGGGGCACATATTTTGGCATATCTACTGTGAGGGGGCACATATCTTGAAATATCTACTGTGAAGGGGCACATATCTTGGCATATCTACTATCAGGGGCACATATTTTGGCATATCTACTGTGAGGGGGCACATATTTTGGCATATCTACTGTGAGGGGGCACATATCTTGACATATCTACTGTGAGGGGGCACATATCTTGACATATCTACTGTGAGGGGGCACATATCTTGACATATCTACTGTGAAGGGGCACATACCTTGACATATCGACTGTGAAGGGGCACATATCTTGGCAAATCTACTGTGAGGGGCACATATCTTGGCAAATCTACTGTGAGGGGCACATATTGGCATATCTACTATGAAAGGGGCATATTTTGGCATATCTACTATAAGGGGGCACATATCTTGGCATATTTACTTTAAGGGGGGCACATATCTGTGAGTAGACCTGAGGGACTGAAACACTGGGTAGAAAATAAAAGTAGGCACATAAGGACTGATTCAGATACATCCGCTCTGTGTAAGGTATGTCATCTATAATACATGCAGTTTCATTGCTGTAAGCGCCGTGCAAAATGCCACAAGGGGGCCCACTGAGACTTTATTGCCCAAGGGCCCACATGAACCTGGAGCTGGCCCTGCCAGCAGCTATGTAAGCTTTATGGCCAGCTAACTTCCTATAAATGTATAAAATAGGAAAATGAGATAGATAGATATATATATATATATATATATATAGTCCTAGAAGGAAGCATTTACAAAAGATCTTCAGGTTCTAAAAGTGCAAACTGACAGCCGCCCAGACTCCAGCGCCTCTGAGGCGGGCGAAGCAGTTACACAACTCCTTGCTCCTCTCTACCCACATTTTAATGAACTCTTACTTTATTTGCTCACTGTTCACATTTGTCTGCCCCTAATATCTCTCCACATTAATCATCCTGAGGTATTTAATTTAAACATTGTTTGCATTTCCCTGCGAGCGCACACAAACCTGTTATTAGCTAAACAAGTATTAAATAATGATTTATGAAAAGGCGTCCACAAAGATTTGGGTAAAGAGAAGATGTACTGGTCGTGGGTAATTATCAGTTATTGTTCTGCATTCCAGTCCCTGAATCTACCGCTGAGGTAGTGCTGATCCCAGTGACTACAGCAGGTTATGTAGGATGAGGTTTAGGAGCACAGCGAATACAGTCACCAAAAAATACCTTTATTTTATTATGGTCAAATTATATTTCACACATTGGTATGATTAAAGGAGAATGCATTACAATTTCAGCAAAGATTCATTATCAAGTGAAGAGGTTAGATCCAGTAAGGGTCCACCCTTGAATACCCTTCTGTGTTGAGTTAAAGGGGTTCTCTGCTTTTACTATACTGATGACCTATCCTCAGGATACAGTAGGCCAGGTGGGGTTCGCATTGTCACATTATTACTCAGGCCGATGCAAAGTGACTTGGGAGGAATGATCGCTGCCACAGTCATTCCTCCCTCATTCAGTTCCATTGATTATCGGTAGCCCATCCCTGATTACACGGTAAGATGTGCTGACGATAATCGTACATCTTTTATCCTGATAAAATATGCAAATCAGCTGACAAACGAGTGAGTCCTGATTGGCTGATCAGCGGCACGATTATACAGGCATCATCAGGAATGAGCGTTCCTATGAACACTTGTTCCCAGTGATTGAACAAATTTCGTTCAGTGCAATAAGAAAACCTGGTAAAAAATGATTTTTAACACACAGCCCTACTTTCCTGTTCCCGCTGTTTCCATCTTCCGGTCCCTGCGCTGTTTACATCTGGCTGGCTATTGGCATAGTGGTATGCACTGCTGCAGCCAATGACTGGCTTCAGCGCTGATGTGGCCACAAGCAGCGTTTCACCGATGAAGTCAGTCATTGACTGGGGAGGTGCTCCGGGACCGGAAGATAGAGACGGCGTAAGCAGCACGGAGCAGGAAAGTAGGAATCTTCTGTGTCAGGGACCATGCTACAGGAACTTGTTAAAAATGATTTTTCCTGGGAAACCCCTTTAAGTGGCGACGTTTCCTTCCTGCCTACTATTCACAAATGAGAGCTTTACTTCACTGTAGAGGACGGCGCTCACTGGTTTTTACCGCCACCTGCCCCCCAGATATACTGTGGGTGCCCTGCAATAACCAGTAAGCACTTTCCCTGAGGGCTCATGCACACGACCGTTGTTTGGGTCCGCATCCGATCCACAGTTTTTGTAGCTTGGATGCGGACCCATTCACTTCAATGGGGCCGTAAAAGATGCGGATAGCACTCCGTCTGCTGTCCGCATCCGTTGCTCCGTTCCGTAAAATGCAAAAAACACATGGCTGGTATCTGTCTTTTGCAGACCGCAAAACATGGTACGGTTGTGTGTATGAGGCCTTACTAGCGGGGAAAACACTTATTGCTTAACCCTTTAATGACCAGGCCTGAAAAGGCCTTAATGACCAGTCACTTTTTTGTGATTTAGGGAACGTGGTTTAAAGACTTGTAACTTTTATTTTTGTTGGACCACCAAAATAACTTTTGCAGATTTTTATTACATGACACAGGACCTTTTAATATATATTTTTGTTTATTAGGGGGAAACTGTACAAATATATTTTTTAAAAGTCATTTTTATTCAAACTATAGATCATTCCTTATATATGCAAATTATTATAATTAGTTTCCTATTTTGTGTTTGATCGTTTCATTATATAATATATATAGTTTCACGTGAATTGGGTAATATTGGTGATGGTTTTGGTTGGTGTGGGTGTTTTTTTTTCATATATATATTTTAATATTTTTTCTTTTTTTTTAATATATATTTCTGCTATAAAAAGACCCATGGGGGACACTGACTTTTTTTTGCACATTTTTATTTTTTTCCCTTTCCCTTCGTATTTTATTTATTTTTAATTTTTTTTATACTTTCACTTTATTACTTATTTTTAAAATATATTTTTGCCACATATGGAACATATGTGGCAAAAATATATTTTAAAAATAAGTAAAAGTGAAAGTATAAAAAAAATTAAAAATAAATAAAATACGAAGGGAAAGGGAAAAAAATAAAAATGTGCAAAAAAAAGTCAGTGTCCCCCATGGGTTAAAAAACTATAAATAATTTTTTTATCATTTTGGGAACCAAAATGATAAAAAAAATTATTTATAGTTTTTTTACTTTTTTTTTTTAATATATATTTGCCACATAATTTGTTTCCAAAAGGTCCATGAAAGACCTTTGAGGACACAGACTTTTTTATTTTTATTAACTATAATATATTTTATTTACTGCTATAAAAATATTTCCCGAGTTCTGCCCACTGCCAAGCGTTCTCCCCACACAAGCGAGTGGTAGTGCACCACACTTGCGCGGCCACTGCTCCAATTCATTTCTATTTTTAGTGGCCCTGTAGAAATGAATGGAGGGCAGCTGCACACGTGCAGTGCGCCCTTCACCACCTTTCCCCACTCCGTTCTCTATGATGGGCCAACCACTTTAAGTTGATGATCTATCCACAGAATAGGTCATTAATATCAGATCAGTGGGGGTCCTACTCCTGACCCACTACTGATGTTTGAAGAGGCTGCAGTGCTTCATTCACTGATCACTTGGCCTATGTGCAGCATAAGGCCTATTGGCCATTCCGAATCACGGATGCGGACCCATTCATTTCAATGGGTCCGCAAATCCGG
This sequence comes from Bufotes viridis, assembly GCA_033119425.1. Classification (NCBI taxonomy): domain Eukaryota; kingdom Metazoa; phylum Chordata; class Amphibia; order Anura; family Bufonidae; genus Bufotes; species Bufotes viridis. The sequence continues at coordinate 141,420,880 of CM065589.1, read as the reverse complement.
AGATGCGGAACGGTGGGGAATGGAATGACGGAACGGAACACTACGGAGTGCTTCCGCGGGGTTCCGTTCCGCAAAAAGATAGAACATGTCCTATCTTTTTGCGGAACGGGCAGATCGCGGACCCATTCAAGTGAATGGGTCCGCGATCCGCTGCGGCTGCCCCACGGCCGGTGCCCGAGCATTGCAGGCCGCAATTTGCGGCCCGCAGCACGGGCACGGGGTGCACACGTTCGTGTGCAAGAGGCCTAACAGTTGTGTTCAAAATTATTGAACCCCCAATGCTGTAAAGGGTTTTAGGGAATTTAGTGCACATTTGTAATTGTGTTCAGAATGAAATCTTACAAGGACTTTTTAAAGAACCAAATGCAACTAAAATGACATCAATTGTTTTGTAATACAGTATTAAATGTTTTTTTTGTGATTTCTTCATTGACACAATTATTCAACCCCTTAAAGACTACCACTCTTAAGAACAGAGGTTCATTCAAGTGTTTTCGATCAGGTATTGAAAACACCCGTAGATGTCAAGGAGCAGCAATCAAGCATAATAAGCACCAATTAGGCAGATGTAAAATGACTGATACTCAGCTCCTTCTAGACATTTACTGGTGTGTTTACCAACATGGTGAAGTCAAGAGAATGGTCCAGGAAGGCAAGAGAAGAGGTGATTTCTCTTCACAGGAAGGGCATTGGCTATAAGAAGATTGCAAAGATGTTAAACATACCAAGAGACACCATAGGAAGCATCATTCCCAAATTCAAGGCAAAGGGCACTGTTGAAACGCTACCTGGTCGTGGCAGAAAGAAGATGCTGACTTCGACTGCTGTGCGCTACCTGAAGCGCAAAGTGGAGAAAAGTCCCCGTGTGACTGATGAGGAACTGAAAAAAGATTTGTCAGATGCGGGTACTGAAGTTTCAGCTCAGACAATAAGGCGCACACTGTGTAATGAAGGCCTCCATGCCAGAACTCCCAGGCGCACCCCCTTGCTGTCTCCAAAGAATAAGAAGAGTCGACTGCAGTATGCCAAAAGTCATGTGGACAAACCACAAAAGTTTTGGGATAGTGTTCTGTGGACTGATGAAACAAAATTAGAACTGTTTGGGCCCATGGATCAACGCTATGTTTGGAGGAGGAAGAACAAGGCCTATGAAGAAAAGAACACCTTGCCTACTGTGAAGCATGGCGGGGGTCAATCATGCTTTGGGGCTGTTTTGCTTCTACAGGTACAGGGAAGCTTCAGCGTGTGCAAGGTACCATGAATTCTCTTCAGTACCAGGAGATATTGGATGAAAATGTGATGCAGTCCGTTACAAACCTGAGGCTTGGGAGACGTTGGACCTCTCAACAGGACAATGATCCCAAGCATACCTCCAAGTCCACTAGAGCATGGTTGCAGATTAAAGGCTGGAACATTTTGAAGTGGCCATCGCAGTCACCAGACCTAAATCTGATTGAGAACCTCTGGTGGGACTTAAAGAAAGCAGTTGCAGCGCGCAAGCCTAAGAATGTGACTGAACTGGAGGCTTTTGCCCATGAAGAATGGGCGAAGATACCCGTAGATCGCTGCAAGACACTTGTGTCAAGCTATGCTTCACGTTTAAAAGCTGTTATATCTGGAAAAGGATGTTGTACTAAGTAAGTACTAAGATTGAATGTCACTTGGGGGTTGAATAAAACTGATAATGATGTGAGCACAGAAAAGACATTTGTGGTTATTTCATTATAAATGTTATGTTATATTTGTCTGACTTACAAGCGCCTCTTTGATTTAATTGTAAACAACCTCACTGAAATGATCAAAATCAATGTCAAACCGTCCAAAACACTCAATTTCAGTGGGGGTTGAATCATTTTGAACACAACAGTATATACCAATATACCAATTAGTGCTTCCAGATTCCATAATTTTTTTTTCTTCTGTTTAACCCCTTAAGGACTCAGCCCTATTTCACCTTAAGGACCCACTTTATGTGGAGATATCTTTTAAACGCTGTTACTTAGACCCCTTTCACACTTGCGTTTTTGCTTTCCGTCCTAGAGTTCCGTCCTCGGGGCTCTAGGACGGAAAGATACTGATCAGGATTATCCTAATGCATTCTGAATGAAAAGAAATCCGTTCAGGATGCATCAGGATGTCTTCAGTTCAGTATGTGAACGTTTTTTGGACGCTGACAAAACCGCAGCATGCTGCGGACTTATCTCCGTCCGAAAATCCGGAAGACATGCCGTAACGCCGGATCCGGAATTAATGCCCATTGAAGTGCATTAATCTGGATCCGGAATTAAGCTAAACGTCGTTTGGCGCATTGCCGGATCCGACGTTTAGTTCTGTGCATGCGCAGCAGCAGTTCCAATCGGGGCCCCAGTGTAAGCTGGGGCTCCGATCGGTTACCATGGCAGCCAGGACGCTACTGAAGTCCTGGCTGCCATGGTAAGTACTCTGAAGCAGTGTACTTACCTGCGCTGTGGCCGCCGGCCACTCCTTCATGACGTCACAGGTCCGGACGGCGCATTGATCTATGCGCCGCGGGAACCTGTGACGTCATGAAGGAGCTCCCAGCGGCCGCAGAGCAGGTAAGTACACTTCAATAGCGTCCTGGCAGCCATGGTAACCTGAAAGCATTTCGAAGACTGATCAGCATCCTGATCAGTCTTCAAATGCTTTCAGGCGACTTGCGTTCTGACGGATCCGGTGGGACGGAAGTGCCCGCCGGATCCTCAGAACGCAAGTGTGAAAGAGCCCTTATGCAGGCAATTCTGAGATTGTTTTTTCGTCACATATTGTACTTCTTGACAGTGGTAAAATGGAGTCGAAATTTTTTATTTTTATTTATAAAAAAAATACCAAATTTACCAAAAATTTCTAAAAATTTGCAATTTTCCAAGTTTCAATTTCTCTACTTTTATGACACATACCGCCAAAAAAAGTTATTGATTTACATTCCCCATATGTCTACTTCATGTATCGATCATTTTAGGAATGCCATTTCATTTTTTGGGGATGTTACAAGTCTTAGAAGTTTACTAGCAAATCTTGAAATTTTTCAGAAATTTTCAAAAAGCCACTTTTTAGGGACCAGTTCAGGTCTGAAGTCACTTTGTAAAGCTTACATAATAGAAACTAGTGTTGATCACAAATATTCGAATTGCGAATTTTAATCGCGAATATCGGCACTTTGAGAATTTGCAAATATTTAGAATATCTCAAAATATATTCGTAATCGCAAATATTCGTGTTTTTTTACATACCAGTCTATGCAAATTTTTATGCGAATTTTCGCAATCAAGAAAATAATGCCTGAATATCAGGATTCGCGAATATATGGCGTATATTCACCCAAACGCCGAATTCGAATATTGCCCCTGCCGCTCATAACTAATAGAAACCACCCAAAAATGACCCCATTCTAGAAACTACACCCCTCAAGGTATTCAAAACTGATTTTACAAACGTCGTTAACCCTTTAGGTTTTCCACAAGAGTTAATGGCAAATCTAGATAACATTTCAGAATTTCGATTTTATGGAAAATTTTCCATTAAAATCCATTTTTTTCAGTAACAAAGCAAGGGTTAACAGCCAAACAAAACTCAATTTTTATTGCCCCGATTCTGTAGTTTGCAGAAACACCCCATATGTGGTCGTAAACTGCTGTATGGCCAAACGGCGGGGCACAGAATGAAGGGAACGCCATATGGTTTTTGGAAGGCGGATTTTGCTGGACTGATTTTTTGACACCATGTCCCATCTGAAGCCCCCCGATGCACCCGGCTGTTAACCCTTGCTTTGTTGCTGGAAAAATTGATTAAAATGGAATATTTGCAAAAAAATAGCTGTTTTGGGACCATTTTATTTTTATTTTTTGTTATTTGCATAGTTGATCTGACAGGTTAGATCGAGTGCTATTTCTATAGAGCAGGTTGTTATGGACGCGACAATACCAAATATGACTACTTTTTGTTTTTTTTGTTTCAGTTTTTCATAACAAAGCATTTTTGAAAAAATGATTTTTTTTAGTGTATTCACATTCTGAAAGCCATATTTTTGTTTTTTGGGGGCGACTGTCTTATGAAGGGGCTCATTTTTTGCGGGATGAGATGGCGGTTTAATTGGCACTATCCTGGGGTGCATATTACATTTTGGTCGCTTGCTATTACACTTTTTGTTATGTAAGGTGACAAAAATGGCTTTTGATACGGTATTTATATTGTTTTTTTTTTTGCTGTGTTCACCTGAGGGGTTAGATCATGTGTTAGTTTTATACAGAAGGTTGTTACGGATGCGGCGATACCCAATATGTATACTTTTTATTTAAGTTTTACACAATGATATCATTTTTGAAACAAAAAAAAAAATCATGTTTTAATGTCTCCATAGTTTGAGAGACATATTTTTTTTTATTTTTTTGGGTGATTGTCCTAAGTGGGGTATCATTTTTTGCGGAATGAGATTGCTATTACACTTTTTGTGATGTGAGGTGACAAAAATGTTTTTTTTTTTTAAACTGTTTTTATTTAAAAAAATTTATGGTATTTACCTGAGGGGTTAGGTCATGTGATATTTTTATAGAGCAGGTTTTTATGGATGCGGCAATACATAATATGAATACTTTTTTAAATTTATTTTACTTTAGTACAATAACAGCATTTTAGAAAAAAAAAGTCTGAGAGCCATATTTTTTTTATTTTTGGGGGCAATTGTCTTATGTAGGGGCTCATTTTTTGCTGGATGAGATGGCGGATTGAGTGGTACCATTTTGGGAGGCATACACCTTTTTGATCGCTTGGTATTACACTTTTTGTGATGTAAGGTGACAAAAAATGCCTTTTTTTACACCATTTTTTTGTGTTTTTTTTTACGGTATTTACTTGAGTGGTTAGGTCATGTGATATTTTTATAGAGCAGGTTTTTACGGACGCGGCGATACATATGTGTAGTGTATTTTATTTTTTAAAATTTTTAATCAGTGATATGTTTTTTATTTTATTTTTTACTTTTTTTTTCACTTTTTTACATCAAAGCAGAAACCTGGAAAACTGCTCCTTTAACAAATTTCAAGAGTTTGGTGTACGGGGGCGTTTTAGCTTAATAATGTAGACAGAGGAGGGAGTGGGTAGGTTCCTTCAGGGGCTAGGTAGATGCCAAATCTACCACTTTCCTGATCTTACAGGAGTTTGCCAATGGCAGGAGTTTGAGGGCCCTGTTCTGGAGATAGGAGCGGTCCTAGAGGTACCTACCTAACCTGTATGCCATCAATGTCTAAAATGGGAATACCTCTTACTGTATTGGGGGACTCTATATGAACCACAAAACTTGGCTATCTTGTGAAATACAACTTTATGTAGAACTTCTCTTCACAAGAAACACTTTGTTTGTCTTAGGGCTCATGCCCACGAATGTTTTTTTTTTTCCGTTTCCGTTCAATTTTTTGCGTTCTGTATACGGAACCATTCTTTTCAATAGATCCGCAAAAAAAACGGAAGGTAGTCCGTATGCTTTCTGTTTCCGTATTTCCGTTCAAAGATAGAACATGTCCTATTATTGTCTGCAAAACGGACAAGGATAGTACTGTTCTGTCAGGGGCCAGCTGTTCCGTTCCGAAAAAAAAAAACGGAATGCACATGGACGTCATCCGTATTTTTTGCGTATCCGTTTTTTGCAGACCGCAAAATATTGAAAAAGCCATACGGTCGTGTGCATGAGGCCTAATACTCAGTTTCTAACAGCAACCCTTAACCAATGCTGGTACATGCTCCTCTCTCCATACCTGGGTATTCACAGTTACACCTCCAGGCCTTCTTGGCATCTTTTCTGAGCCACCAGTCCTCACGCAGGCACCCCTCTTTGGTCCTCACTACTCAGACGATCTCCTTATCCAGACTCCTTCATCTGGTTACCGTTGCTGACTCCGGTCACAGTCCTGGTCACTGTCACATGCCGTCACTCATCTGATATACCTTCTCGTGGTCACTGGTCGACACTCTGGGCTATTATTTCCCAAACCTTTTACTCGGTGCGTATGGAAGCTCTAACTCACATCTCCGTCACTGTAGTTTTATGTCAATGGTTTACTTATCCTTATCACATAATTAACTATAGCCGTCAACATTGTTTCTTACACACCCATCTACTCCATTAGTTCCTCCTCCTGTAATTGCATTGGTTTTGCTCTTTGCTGAGTTCACACACAATAATCAGGAACCATACTGTATAAAGCATCATGTTCTACCAACCACAGAGCAGAGGGATATTCCCACCAATGTCATATAGGAGTGGGTTTCAGAGGTGGGACCCGAACCTATCTCACGAACGGGCCCCCCGAAGCGGAGGAAAGCACACGGCTCAAGCGCAGCCGCCTCTCCATACACTGCTATGGGACTGCTGGAAATAACCAAGCCAGCACAGTTCTCTGACTAATAAGAAGCTAAGACCTACAATTAACCAACGCTATAAAAGAATGAAAAGAAAAACGACTGGGGTTAAATGATATTGTCTTTCATGGACTACACAACGCTCACTGGCATTCTTTATGAGCACTCTGGATATGATTTGCATCAAGTAATAAACTTGGAAATGCTGCTCTATGGGTAAACAGCGGTACTCCTACTGTGCAGAGTGCAAATCATCAAATCATTGTATATCACGTCAGACACACAGTTCGGTGATACAGGACACATAAAGCTGCATCGGATTTGAACCGAGCCACCATGCTACATAGATAGATTTGATAATATACTCCCTACTGTAAATTATAAACATTTTAGAAGTCAGGGTACTTTCACACTAGCGTTATTCTTTTCCGGCTTAATTTCACACTAGTGGAAGGATGGATCCGACAGGCTGTTCAGCCTGTCGGATCCGTTCTGCCACTAGTTCAAGTATGTCGCCGGACTGCCGCTCCGTCCCCACTGACTATAATGGAGGGCAGAGTTCCGGCCCAGTACGGCGAGAGGCCGCAGGATTAAAATTACGACATGTCCGACATTTAGTCCAGCGACCTCTAGCCGTGCACTGCTGGAACTCCTCCCCTATTATAGTCAATGGGGACGGAGTGGCAGTCCGGCGACACACGTGAACTAGCGGCAGGGTGGATCCGACAGGCTGAACAGTGTGAAACTAGCCTTAGGCCTCTTTCACACGGGCGTCATGTTTGACGCCCGGATAAGAGGCGGGTGCGTTGCGGGAATATGCGCGATTTTCCTGCGCGGGTGCAAACGTTTGTAATGCATTTTGCACGCGCGTGTGAAAAATCGCCATGTTTGGTACCCAGACCCGAAGCCGGACTTCATCACTGAAGTCCGGTTTCGGGTAGAGTATTCTGGAGAATTTATTATTTTCCCTTATAACATGGTTATAAGGGAAAATAATAGCATTCTTAATAAAGAATGCTGTGTACAATGAAGAGGAAGGGGTTAAAAATAATAAAGTTAACTTACCTTAGCCACTTGATCGCGTAGTTGCAATCTGTCCTCTCGTTCCCAGCATCAGCTAAGAACTAAAGGACCTGTGATGACGTCACATCACATGGTCCAATCACATGGTCCATCTTACTATGGTGATGGACCATGTGATTGGACCATGTGATGTGACGTCATCACAGGTCCTTTAGATCTTAGCTGATGCAGGGAAAGAGAGGAGAGATCGCAACTACGTGATCAAGTGGCTAAGGTAAGTTAACTTTATTATTTTTAACCCCTTCCTCTTCATTTTACTATGCATTCTTTATTAAGAATGCTATTATTTTCCCTTATAACCATGATATAAGGGAAAATAATAAAGATCTGGTCCCGTTGCTAAGCAACCATGCGGGAAAAATCACACTGCATCCGCACTTACTTGCGGATGCTTGCGATTTTCCCGCAGCTCCATTCATTTCTATAGGGCCTGCGTTGCGTGAAAAACGCACAATATAGAGCATGCTGCGATTTTCACGCAACGCAGAAGTGATGCGTGAAAATCACCGCTCGTGTGCACAGCCCCATAGAAATGAATGGGTCCGGATTCAGTGCGGGTGCAATGCGTCCTCCTCACGCATTGCACCCGCGGAAAACTTGCCCGTGTGAAAAGGGGCCTTAAGAGTCCCGTCATAGGGGCTCTATACCGGAAAAGAACTGATCAGTTTTATCCTATTGCATTCTGAATGGAGAGAAATCCATTCAGGATGCATCAGGATGTCTTCATTTCAGTCTTTTTGAGATTTCAGGACGGAGATAATACCGCAATTTTTCCCATTGGAATGTATCAGTGCCGGATCTGGCATTCAAAATACCGCAATGTCGGATCCGTCCTTCCGTTCTGCGCATTAGCAGACCGGTAAAACTGTGAAAAAAAATACATAACGGATCCGTCTCTCCGCATGACAAGCGGAGAGACGGAACTGTTCTTATAATGCATTTGTAAGATGGATCCGTAACAGGATCCATCTTCAAATGCTTTCCGTTTGTATGCAGATTGCCGGATCCGGCAGGCTCTGCCGCAAGTGTCAAAGTACCCTCACCGAGATGTTGTTGGGCATATAAAAGCCTGGTGCCTCAGCCGGGCCGAACACTTTTATACTAAACAGGACTGCAGCACGTGCACAGCAAGGTGTGACATCAGAATATGACATCAAGATTATTTCATTTCTGTACATGACACGGACTGGTGACATCCAACCATCATGTCCAGTAAATCATCAGCCCCCAATGGAATAGAATAAGCAGAGATCTGGAAATATAGTAACATGGTTGTCAGAAATAACACTTCTACAACTTCTTTTACACAATAAGGCCTCATGCACACGACCGTACGTGTTTTGCGGTACGCAAACCAAGCGTTCCGTAATTTGCAGACTGGAACGCGGCCCACTGTAGCAATGCCTATTCTCGTCCGCAAAACGGACAAGAAAAGGACATGATCTATTTTTTTTCCGGTGCAACGGATGCGGACAGCACACGGAGTGCTGTCCGCATCTTTTGCGGCCCCACTGAAGTGAATGGGTCCGTGCCTGAGCTCGGACGCGGACCAAAACCACGGTCGAGTGCATGAGGCCTAAGGGACCATTCACACATCTTCGCAAATTGCGGATCCGCAAAACACAGATCCTGAGCGTGCGTGTTCCGCATTTTGCGGACTGCACATGGCTGGCCCTATGATAGAAATGCCCATTCTTGTCCGCAATTGCGGACAAGAATGGGCAGCATCCATCGACAGACTGCGGAGTTCAAATCCGCCGCGCATGTGAATTTACGCAGCGCAGCTTGTGGATGAGACTTCATAAAATGTCATTCACTTTGCTGGTCCTGGACATTTGCATACACTGTGGATTTGCCACATGAAAACCCGCAACACCAAATCCACTGAGTGTCTGCCACGTGTGGCTCCGATTCTGTATGAGCGCCACCCGCAGTACAATAAATATTCTCTGCCTTTTCAGTGGCCCTAGCCACGCCTGCCGACAAACATCACTATATACAGTACCTAGAGTTTTCCCTGGATTTGGAGTAGTAGTAAAATAAGTAATTTCCTCCTCATATAGATGAGCAGATAACCTGTTACAGGTCAATAACCAGAACTCCCAACATTCGCGTTATCTCTCCGATCTGCTGAATCACGCCCGCTCAGGAGGGCACATCTGGATAAGCTCCTTCTTTCTGAGGTTAGTTTTGCTGGACAAACTTAAAAAATATAGGACGGATGGGAGGTATGTATGAAATCTAAGGCAACTCACCGGAATAGGAACACCCATAGCTTCAGCGCCGTTCCCTGCTTTTTCGCGGCTCTCATCCTCCTGCTTTTTGTCCTACTCGATTTAGGACCACCGGCACAAGGTAGTATAGGATATTACAGGCACCTACACAGACCCAGCACCAGATGAGACAAATACCTGAGGAGCAGATACGGCATTGGGTGCCCTGAACTTTAGTAACCACCACTTAATTCAACTTGAAAGGTCCTATTTCAGCAGTTAACCCTGCGTTGACTGTACCACATTCTAGAAATTCTTAGTCGAGCCCTGGTCTCTCTAAATGCTGGTCCATGGTCCTGCCGGGCTCCATAGAAACCTCTGTATACCTTCCCGCAGCTGACGAGCCATGTTCCCACAGCCAGGATGGTGGTCCTCATCATTTATCAGCTCGCAGTCAGTCAGAAGTACCAGGAACGCTCCACGGACATGACACTACTACACGTCCAATGCAAGTCAGGCGCCATAGCTATTGTCCTGCCAGTGAGACAGGGATGGCGGTGGTATAGTGATGCTACATACAACCGACAGGAATGACCTTACCGTGGTCACTAGCCCTCATACACACCTTGCTTTGCTGTGTGCTAGTGGTGTGCAGCCAGTGTGCAACTCTAACTCCCACCATTTCCAGAGCATGCTAGGGGTTGTAGTTTCACAGACACCAGTGTCAAGGACATGCCAGCTGCATCCCCTCATAGCCCTCTCCTCACACATGGATGCTGCCGGTTACTCACGTACTTTTCGCTCTCTGCTTCGGTCTTCTGCTGGAAGGTGTCCACAGAGAAGAGTTTTCCGTGCCAGGCGTCCTCCCTCTGCAGCGGGATACCAGCTGGAGCCGTGCCCTCTTTCCTCTCTGCAGGTGCAAACATTCACAGAAGTAGCATGAGTATGGTGCACAGAGCCGGCGGCCCCCATCCCCCGCCCCTCGGACCGGCGGCGGGAGGGTTAACTCGCGGGGCAGCCGCAGGTCGGCAGGGCTGGAGCGCCACAGCTGGATGGGAGAATGTGACTGTGCAAGCGGCCGCTTCCTGCCCGCGCTCTACAAGGCCCGCCCCCTAGCGGCTGGAATTCCAGGGCGCTGCGTGAACACAAGGACAATGCCCTTTCACCCGATATTCATTCAGTGTGCGATAAACTGCTGACCTCTCACTGAGTGTTTTATTTTTATTTTATTATTTATATATTTTAGTAAATTGAATAGTACATACGAGAAACAAATGGCAAAGCACTGATGTTACATTTGCAGAGGCTAGTTAAACCCAGGGGGGTGCCTTGATATATAGTCTTAGACCGCGTTCACACCTGGCAGATTTTCCATTATACGTTATCAGCAAAGTCCCTAACATTTTCTGAATTCTCATACACAGGGTGCATATGGAAAATCGGCAACTTAACTTGACTCACAGTGCGGATTTTGAAATTTGAAGCATGAAAATTTAGGCTACATGCACACGACAGTGGTTTTTTGCTGTCCGCAAATCGCGGATCCGTCTTCCTTTTTTTTTCACATCCACATCCGTTCCGTGTGTCCGCAAATTTTGTAGGTTGTGTCTCCGTGTGTCTTCCGTTTTTTTTTTGCGGATCCGCAAAAAAAAAAGGAAGGCTTGAACCAGTTTCTTAAAGTACCTGTACAAGTTCCCTGGTTTCCAAGCAACCATCCGCAAATAAAACGGATGCGGATGACAAATGGTTGCGCTTCCATTGGTCATCCGCATTTTTTGCGGACCCATTGACTTCTATGGGTCCGCAAACCGTTTTTTGCGGACAAGAATAGGACATGCCATATTTTTTTTGCGGACGTGAAATGCGGACACGGACAGGCAACGGAAGAGGCATCCGCATTTTTAACGGATCCATAGAAATTATTGGGAAACCATCGGATCCGCCAAAAAAACGGAACGGAGGCCGCAAAAAACCACTGTCGTGTGCATGTAGCCTTATGCTGCAGATTTCACCTTCTGCAGCAGAAGATTTTTCCGCTTATAGTTACCGCCGGTGTTCTATCAAAAAACCTTAACCCGTGAAAATCCCGCATCGGACATGACGAAGATCAGCTGGAGGAGGGGGTGTGCGCCTCAGCGCAAGCCCACTACCACGGGTGCGCAAGCGCACTATCATGGGTAAGGTAAAATTACAGGGAGCGCTGCGGGAGAAGCGGCCACCAAATGCGCATGCATGAACACCGATAGAGCACACGCGCTGTGTTGGCTTCCGTTGGTCATCCGCATTTTTTGCGGACCCAATGACTTCTATGGGTCCGCAAACCGTTTTTTGCGGACAAGAATAGGACATGCCATATTTTTTTTGCGGACGTGAAATGCGGACACGGACAGGCAACGGAAGAGGCATCCGCATTTTTAACGGATCCATAGAAATGAGTGGGAAACCATCGGATCCGCAAAAAAAAAACGGAACGGAGGCCGCAAAAAACCACTGCCGTGTGCATGTAGGCTAATCCCGATGTTTGTGGCCAACGGGAGTACATTGCCGTGCATGCGCACTGGCCCATAATTAGCCCTTACCATCGCGGCCTGCACCCCCCTCCTACCGCAGCTAAGGCTCCGTGCGCAGGTGCAGTGTCTCCCAGAGCCTAGCTGTTGGTGGTCGCACATGCGCATTTGGTGGCTGCTTCTCTCGCAGTGCTCCCTGTAATTTTACCTTACCTATGGTAGTGCGCTTGCGCACCCGTGGTAGTGCGCTTGCTCTGAGGCGCACAACCCCTCCTCCAGCTAATCTTTGTCATGTCTGGTGTGGCCGCACCACCAGAAGTCACGAGGGGTAAGGGATTTTCATGGGAAAGGTTTTTTGATAGAACACCGGGATTGCTGGGCAGATGTTTTAAGATTTTAATACTGATGACCTATCCTCTGAATAGGACATCAGTATCTGATCGGTAGAGGTCAGACACACCGGGACCCCCGCCGATCAGCTGTCTGAGAAGGCACTGGTGCTCCTGTGAGCGCTGCGGTGTTCTCCCAGCTAACCAAGCACAGTGCCGTACATTGTATAGCGGCTGTGCTTGGGGCTGAGCGCCATACTGTGCATAGCTGCTATACAATGTAGGGCGCTGTGCTTGGCAAGCGCAGAAAAGGCCGCGGCGATCACAAGAGCATCGGTGCCTTCTGAAACAGATGATTGGCGGAAGTCCAGGGTGATCAGACACTGATGATTTATCTCGAGTACAGGTCATCAGTATCAAAATCCCGGAAAACCCCTTCAAATGTACCTAAGTACTGACAAATCCATAATTTGGCAGCCATAGCACTGCCGGAGAGCTGGGGGACAACTCTTCTGGTAGCCTTGATGGTGGCCATACTGGTTTTCATCAAGCTTCAAGCCAAGCAGCAGTGAAGATCAGTCATATAATGTGGATATAAAGTGTTACATAGTAATCACATGTGCAAACATGGAATTGATACATAATATTAAGGATAACAATATGGGGGTAAGCATAAATTGCTGGCACCATTTAGTAGCCCCGAGCCTCAGTGCTATACCATAGAGACCACCATAAGTCGGTCCATTATACTATTAGTACTTGGGGCTCATCATCCAGCTGTTAGCTACAATGGATGTAGATAAAGTATATTATAGAGCTCTGTGGTGGGACAAGCTGCCTTTAGATGAAATGACTGAAGACCCCTAAAACAGTGCGGCACACCGGAATAATGAGGAAGATTTTTTCTGCTGAATAAAGTTTATTTTAAAGGGTGTGTTCACATCTCCACTCAAGATTCCAGTTTACATCCAGAGATGCTGTGGATCACGCCCAATGCTGGGCCTCTCCAGCTGTAATTCAGAGGACTGGGGAATGTCATAGTGTCCTAGCCTATGGCCTCATGCACACAAACGTATTTTGGGGCCGCAAAAGATGCGGGCAGCACTATGTGTGCTGTCCGCGTCCTTTGCTCCGTTACGTGGCCCCGCTAAAAAAATTGAGCATGTCCTATTCTTGTCCGTTTTGCGGACAAGAATAGGCATTTCTACAATGGGCCGTGTTCCGTTCCACGGAACGAAACAGCTTCCGTGTTTTGCGGATCCGCAGATTGTGGACTGCAAAAGACCTACGGTCATGTGCATGAGGCCTTAAGGTCCCTTTACACTGATAATTGTCAGTAAGGAAGCCGCCTGCTCCTCAGTGGAGGAGACCGTTGTATTTACATGCAGCAATCTCCTCCACAGTATGGGGAGGAGCGATTGCTAATGCGATCGCTTGTCCCCATACAGAATCATTGTTTGTGCTTTTTAGATAAGAAAATCTTCTGCCGGCAATGATGATTTTGGTGTCCGCACATATTACCCGATAAACAAATGTTTCGCTCATTCGTTGGGTAATTGGCGGCACTTTTACACTGGCAGATCATTGGTGACAATGTTTTATTCTCTGTTCGCGCCGTTTTCCGAGTCAGCTTGAAGTCAAGGTTGCAGCGGCCTCCTTGCTTCAAGTCAAGCTAAGTCTGCCCTTTACCTGTCCTCTCCTCACTTTGATTGACATCCTGCTGTGAGGCAGGAATCGCTGAAGTCTTGCGCATGCGTGGTGCGAACCTTGGTAAACTCTCACTGCGCACGCGCCGGCCATTTATATTGTGCGCGCACCCGATCCGCCAAATGCGGAACGCACGTTGCCAGTGGGCGTGTTTTGCGGATCCGCAATTTGCGGACCGCAAAACACCTACGAACGTGTGAATAGACCCTTACAATGAGACATGGGAGTAAGGCTAGGTTCAGACGACGGCAATTGTCGCGCGACAATTTTTATAATGGGAGTCTATGGTGTCGCATAGCGACCTGCTGCGACTGCGACACGACAGTCGCAAAAAATCCATTCAAGATGGGTTTTTCTGCGACTGTCGCGTCGCAGTCACAGCATGTCGCAATGCGACACCATAGACTCCCATTATAAAATTGTCGCGCGACAAAATCGTCGCAACAAATGTTGCAGTGAAGTTGTGCTCTATTTGTCGCGCGACAGTTGTCGCCGTCTGAACCTAGCCTAAGGCTACGCTCACACGACGACAATTGTCGCGCGACCAACTTCAATCGCGAACATTTGTCGCGCGACATTTGTCGCACTATTGTCGTGCGACAATTTTTATAATGGGAGTCTATGGTGTCGCATTGCGACATGCGACATGCTGCGACTGCGACAGTCGCAGAAAAACCCATCTTGAATGGATTTTTTGCGACTCTCGCGTCGCAGTCGCAGCATGTTGCATGTCGCACTGCGACACCATAGACTCCCATTATAAAAATTGTCGCGCGACAATAGTGCGACTTTTTGTCGCGCGACAATTGTCGTCGTGTGAACGTACCCTTAGGCCCCTTTCACACGGGCGAGTTTTCCGCGCGGGTGCAATGCGTGAGGAGGACGCATTGCACCCGCACTGAATCCTGACCCATTCAGTTCTATGGGGCTGTGCACATGAGCGGTGATTTTCACGCATCACTTCTGCGTTGCGTGAAAATCGCAGCATGTTCTATATTCTGCGATTTTCACGCAACGCAGGCCCCATAGAAGTGAATGGGGATGCGGGAAAATCGCAAGCATCCGCAATCATGTGCGGATGCGTTGCGATTTGTCCGCATGGTTGCTAGGATACGATCGCGATGGGGACCCGATCGTTATTATTTTCCTTTATAACATAGTTATAAGGGAAAATAACGCATTCTAATTACAGAATGCAATGTCCTCGAGCTTTAAAGGGTTAAAATAATAAAGAGTTAACTTACCTTCTCCCATTGCAGCAGCCTCAGAACGCCTTCTCTCTTGATAGTTTGATGCTTGAGACCTGTGGTGACGTCACAGGGTCACATGGTCCAATCATAGAAGCATTTGAGTGACCATGTGACCCATGTGATCCTGTGACATCACGGCAGGTCCTTCATCCAACATTGGATGAAGGACCTGCCGTGATGTCACAGGATCACATGGGTCACATGGTCCACTCAAATGCTTCTATGATTGACCATGTGACCCTGTGACGCCACCACAGGTCCTCAAGCAAGAAATCATCAAGAGAGAAGACGTTCTGGGGCTCTGCGCGTACAATGGGAGAAGGTAAGTTAACTCTTTATTATTTTTAACCCTTTAAAGCCCGGGGCACATTGCATTCTGTAATTAGAATGCGATTATTTTCCCTTATAACTATGTTATAAAGGAAAATAATTACACATACAGAATACTCATCCCGAAACCAGACTTCAGTGATGAAGTCTGACTTCGGGTCTGGGTACCAAGCATGCGGATTTTTTCACGCGCGTGCTCAACGCACTACAAACGTTAGCACACGCGCGGAAAAATCGCGGCGATTCCCACAACGCACCCGCATCTTATCCGGGCGTCAAACATGACGCCCGTGTGCAAGAGGCCTTAAAGTCAACAGCAGTCTCCATAGGGCATGGGCCCTTGCATCAGTGGGGAATGCCCTTGGGCACTTGCAAGTCATTAAGCATGTGTCATCAAACTTTATTGTTTCAACATCAGATACACAGAAAGCAAAATACAATCTGTTAACTTAGTGTTTACGAAGATGCATAGTTAGCATCTTAGTACACATCTTAACAGCTTTTAAAGCATTATAGCATTAACCCCTTAGCAATCAATCACAGCATTAACCCTTTAGCAATGAATCAGCAGGGGATATATGTGTAAAAATACTGCCATGCTAGTAGTTTAGTGGCTCCATACCTGGTGACAGGCTCCCTTTATAATTCTTTATAGCTTTATAGTGGAAATCTCCCTGTAGTGTGAATTATATTCCATATTTACACCTCTCCTTTAGGCTCCATTCACACGTCCACAATTCTGTTCCGCATTTTGCGGAGCGAAATTGCGGACCCATTCATTTCAATGGGGACAGACGATGTCCCACCCGGGTCCGTAATTGCGTTTCCGAAAAATATAGAACATGTCCTACTCTTGTCAGCAATTGCGGACAAGAAAAGGCATTTTCTATGAGACTGCCGGCGATGTGCGGTCCGCAAAATGCGGAAGGCACATTGTCGGTGTCCGTGTTTGCGGATCCGTGGATCCGCAAAACACACACAGACGTGTGAATGTAGCCTTAAGGCTTATTGCACACGACCGTATGGTTTTGCGGTCCGTTTTTTACGGATCCGTTGTTCCGTTTTTGTTATCCGTTGTGTTTCCGTTCCGTTTTTCCGTATGGCATATACAGTATACAGTAATTACATAGAAAAAATTGGGCTGGGCTTAAAATTTTCAATAGATGGTTCTGCAAAAACGGAACGGATACGGAAGACATACAGATGCATTTCCGTATGCGTTCCGTTTTTTTGCGGACCTATTGACTTGAATATAGCCACGGACCGTTATTTGCGGGCAATAATAGGACATGTTCTATCTTTGCACGGAACGGAAAAACGGAAATACGGAAACAAAAGGCATACGGAGACACTTCCGTTTTTTTTGCGGACCCATTGAAATGAATGGTTCCGTATACGGACCGTATACGGAACTCATAAAAACGGCCCGTACACCCGCAAAAAAAACGTTCGCGTGCATGAGGCCTTAAGGGGTATATTTACTTGTGTGTGAAATTTAATTTAGCAAAAAATTGAAAATATTCTTTACTAATTAAGTAGATAAAGCAGCATTGGTGAGATAAAGCAAGCAACATGCAGAGCTCACATTATCACCTGAGATGGAGTCATTAAACGGAAGTGCGTTCACCTCTTCACATTAATAAAAGTTTCCATAAATGTAGCACAAGTAAGTGCATTTCATTGTAGTAATTTACATGTGTAGAAGACATAAAAACAATCAATAAGCTTGAAAATGGTGATTTCCAGATAAAAATTATTTATTTTAGCCACAGATGCAAAATCAGCACAATGGATGTTCAAGATAAAAGTTTAATTTTTTTTTAATTTTCTGGTTTTCTATGTTTACATACTGAAAAAATAAATTAAAACTTTGAAAAAAAAAAATACATTTTTTTTACATCACCATATTCTGACCCCCCATAACATTTTTATAGTTATGTTTACTGAACTGATTGGTGGCTCATTTTTTTGAGGGATGATCTGTAGTTTTTAATGATATCATTTTGGAGTGTATGGGTCTTTTTGATCACATTTATTCAATTTTTTGGGGTAAAAGAAGCAATGAAAAAATGGTAAATCGTCTGTTGATACTTTTTTCTGTTACACTATTCACCTTATTGGAACAATAATGTTATAATTTAATAGTACAGGCATTTTTGTACATGGTGATGCCCATGATGTTTATATTTTTATTATTTATAACACCTTTTTTTGGCAAGCATTTTTGTTCATTGGGTGGCTTTTTTTGTCTTTCTGCCTTCTCTTCAAAAACACAGCACACTGGAACAAATGGCATTTTTTAGGTAACATCTTTTCTATAGGTGAAATATACCATAAAGAAAGCGCTAGTGGTAACATACTGGGGACATTTTTTTGCAATTTTCCAAGTTTTAATTTGTCTACTTCTATAACACATATTAATGCCGCCAAAAATAGTTATTAATTTACATTCTCCATATGTCTACTTAATGGTTGGATCATTTTGGGAATGCCATTTTATTTTTTGGCGACGTTACAAGGCTTAGAAGTTTAGAAGCAAAGCTTGAAAATTTTCAGAAATTTTCAAAAACCCACTTGTTAGGCCCCTTGCACACGACAGTATTTTGCGGACTGTATACTGGCAGTTTTTTCAGTTCAGTATACTGACAGTATACTGAACCATTCACTTCAATGGGTCTGCAAAAAATACTGAAGTGTCTCCGTATGCCTTCCGTTTCCGTTTTTTCTGTACCGTTTAAATATAGACCATGTCCTATTCTTGTCCGCAAATCACGTTCAGTGGCTCCATTCAAGTCAATGGGTCTGCAAAAAAAATGGGAAGCATACTAAAGTGCATCCGTATGTCTTCCGTATCTGTTCCGTTTTTTGCGGAACCATCTATTGAAAATTTAAAAACCAGCTCAATTTTTTCTATGTTTCTACTGTATACTGTATATGCCAAACGGAAAAACGGAACGGAACAACGGAACCGAAACGGAAACAAAACGGAAACAAAAAAATGGAAAAACGGATCCGTTATAAACGGACAGCAAAACACTGAAAAAAAAATACGTTCGTGTGCAAGAGGCCTTAGGGAGTAATTCAGGTCTGAAGTCACTTTGTGAGGCTTACATAATAGAAACCACCCAAAAATGACCCCATCTAAAAAACTACACCCCTCAAGGTATTCAAAACTAATTTTACAAATGTCGTTAACCCTTTAGGTGTTTTACAAGAGTTATTTGCAAATGGAGCAAAATTTTCAGAATTTTAATTTTTTTTTTGGCAAATTTTCCATTTTAATCCATTTTTTCCAGTAACTAAGCAAGGGTTTACAGCCAAACAAAATCCAAGCCCTGATTCTGTAGTTTGCAGAAACACCCCATACGTGGTTGTAAACTGCTGTATGGCCAAACGGCAGGGCATAGAAGGAAAGGAGCGCCGTGTGGTTTTTGGAAGGCGGATTTTGCTGGACTGGTTTTTAGACACCATGGGCCAGATTTATCATTAGCTAAAGTCACTTTAATGGAGTGAAAAAGTCGCAAAAAAATGCGCAATTGGTAAAATTGCGCATTTTTTTGCGACTTTTTCAAGCTCTGTACTAAGCTCTCAAGTTTTGTGAAAGTGGGCGTGTTGTCTTATGTAAATGAATCTCTAGACAGATTTACTATTGCAACCATTTAAAAAGTCGCAAAAAAGTCGCAAAAAAAAATGCGCAATTTCACTCCAGGGGGGACCATGCTTATCTTATGCGACTTTTTAATAGAACATGCGACTTTTTTGTAAAGACGTGCGACTTTTGTAAAGCCGCTTACTGAAGGATAAACTGCTACCGTCAATCCACATTTATCACAGTATTAAAGGACCATTAATACATCTGACTGAGCCAAAAGTGACTTTGGGCATATGGAAAAGTGGAGTAAGATGGAAGTATAATGATAAATCTGGCCCCATGTCCCATTTAAAGCCCCCCGGATGCACCCCTACAGTAGAAACTCCAAAAAAGACCCAATTTTGGAAACTACAGGATAAGGTGGCAGTTTTGTTGTTACTATTTTAGGGTAAATATGATTTTTGGTTGCTCTATATTACACTTTTTTTGAGGAAAGGTAACAAAAAAAAAGAAATTCTAAAATTTTATCTCATAGAAACATAGAATGTGTCGGCAGATAAGAACCATTTGGCCCATCTAGTCTGCCCAATATACTGAATACTATGAATAGCCCCTGGCCCTATCTTATATAAAGGATCGCCTTATGCCTATCCCATGCGTGCTTAAACTCCTTCACTGTATTTGCAGCTACCACTTCTGCAGGAAGGCTATTCCATGCGTCCACTACTCTCTCAGTAAAGTATTATTATTATTTGCAAATAACTCTTGTGGAACACCTAAAGGGTTAACAAAGTTTGTAAACTCAGTTTTGAATACCTTGAGGGGTGTATTTTCTTAGATGGAGCCACTTTTTTGGAGTTTCTACTCTAGGGGTGCATCAGGGGGGCTTCAAATAGGACATGGTGTCAAAAAAACCAGTCCAGCAAAATCTGCCTTCCAAAAACCATATGGTGTTCCTTTCATTCTGTGCCCTGCCGTTTGGCCATACAGCAGTTTATGACCACATATGGGGTGTTTCTGCAAACTACAGAATCAGCAATAAATAATGAGTTTTGTTTGGCTGTTAACCCTTGCTTTGTTACTGGAAAAATGGATTAAAATGGAAAATTTGCAAAAAAAAATAGCTGTTTTGGCACCGTTTTTTATTTCTTTTTTATTTACATCTTTGATCTGACTGGTTAGGTCGTGTGCTATTTCTGTAGAGCAGCTTGTTACGGATGCAACAATACCAAATATAACTACTTTTTGGGGGGTTTTGTTTCAGTTTTTCATAATAAAGCATTTTTGAAAAAAATTATTTTTTAGTGTCTCCTCATTCTGAAAGCCATATTTATTTTTTATTTTTTAGGCGACTGTCTTAGGTAGGGGCTCATTTTTTGCGGGATGAGATGACGGTTTGATTGGCACTATCATGTGGTGCATATGTCATTTTAGTCGCTTGCTATTACACTTTTTGTGATTTAAGGTGACAAAACTGGCTTTTGTTGTGTTCCCCTGAGGGGTTAGGTCATGTGTTATTTTTATAGAGAAGGTTGTTACGGACGCGGCGATACCTAATATGTATACTTTTTATTTATTTATTTGTTTTACACAATAATATCATTTTTGAAACAAAAAAAATCATGTTTTAATGTCTCCATAGTCTGAGAGCCATATTTTTTTATTTTTTTTGGCGATTGTCCTATGTAGGGTATAATTTTTTGAGGGATGAGATGACGGTTTGATTGGCTCTATTTTGGGAGGCATATAACTTTTTGATCGCTTGCTATTACAATTTTTGTGATGTGAGGGGACAAAAATGTTTTTTTTTACACTGTTTTTATTGAATTTTTTTATGGTATTTACCTGAGGGGTTAGATCATGTGATATTCTTATAAAGCATGTTTTTACGGACGCGGCGATACATAACATGTATACTTTTTTAAATTAATTTTACTTTAACACAATAACAGCATTTTAGAAAAAAAATCATGTTTTAGTGTCTCCATTGTCTGAGAGACATATTTTTTAATTTTTTTGGGGAGATTGTGCCATGTAGAGGCTCATTTTTTGCGGGATGAGATGGCGGTTTGATTGGTACTATTTTGGGAGGCATACGCCTTTTTGATCACTTGGTATTACACTTTTTGTGATACAAGGTGACACAAAATGGCTTTTTTACACCATTTTTTTTATGGGGTTCACCTAAGGGGCTAGGTCATGTGATATTTTTATAGTGCAGGTTTATACGAACGCTGCGATACATAATATGTGTAGTGTATTTAATTTTTTTAATTTTTATTGAGTGATAAATGTGTTTTTTATTTTTACTTTTTTCACTTTTTTACATTTTTTTTTACCTAGACCCACTTGGTTCTTGAAGATCCAGTGGGTCTGATGTCTGTGTATTACAGTACAGTACACTATTTAGTGTACTGTACTGTATTTTCACTTTTACACTTAGTCCGATCAGACTTTCCATTACTATGGCAAGCAGGACGACTGTGAAGGCGTCCTGGTTCCATGGTAACCATCACCCGCTGCCAGAACAGAGCAGCGGGTGATGGGGAGGGAGGGGAGCCCCCTCCCTCTGTGATTCCGTGAAGAATCGGGGGCTGCAAGGGCACAGCAGCCCCCGATGGGAGAGGGAGCTCCCTCCCTCCCTGTCAACCCCTTCCATACAGCGGTCCATATGGACCGCGGCATGGAAGGGGTTAAACGGCTGACACTGCTATAACGTGCTGACATTCTGCTATACCCACTGGTCACAAATGAATATTACAGAGGAGGCGGGCGGGGATCGCGAACCTGCCTGCCATACCGCCCACCGCCCATATAGGGCCGTCCGCACACTCCACCTGCACCGCCTGTGGCCATCTCAAAGAGGGCTGCCTGCAGGGGGGGGAATAAAAAAAAACGCAATTTTAAAGTTTCTGATCCCCGCAAGAAACTGCAGAAAGTGGTGCTTCCGTAGTGTTCCATTCCGTTCCGCACCATTCCGCATCTCCGGATTTGCGGACCCATTGAAATGAATGGGTCTGCATCCGTGATGCGGAATGGCCATGGAACGTTCGTGTGCAAGAGGCCTAAGAGGTTAAAGGTCTGCGTATGCGCAGACCGGAAAACCGAATCCGTTTTTCCGGAACACTTGGTACCGGATCCAGAATTAATACATTTCAATGGAAAATAATGCCAGATCCGCCATTCCGGCAAGTGTTCCGGAATTTTGGCCAGAGAAAATCCTGCGGCATGCTGCGGCATTTTCTCCGGCCAAATACGGTAAAAGTGATTGAACTGAAGACATCCTGATACATACTGAAATGCATTAGCACAAAACTGAAGCTTTTTTCCCGGTATTGAGCCCCTAGGACGGAACTCAATTCCGGAAAACTTTAACACAAGTGTGAAAGTACCCTTAATTAATTTGATTTTAACCATTCTACACCATTTTTATGTAGTAAGAAACCGGCCATAAAGAAATTTAGTTGTAAGAAGCATGAAGGATACAACAGATTTTTACTGTCCTACAATGTGTATGTACATTAAACTGGACAGCGAGCAGGATAAAATAACATTTATATGTCTGACGGTAAGGCTTCATTGAAGATTCTGGTTTTTTTTTTGGTTATTTTTATGGGAAAAATAACGTTCTGCACTCAACTGCCTCTCATATACACACCATGCATTGCAGTTCTCATTTGCTAATTGTGCCCATTATATGTTCTATAAAGTGGTGCATTATCAACTTTTGTATCATTGCTTGCTTCTATGTTTTGTCAGAATAATCAATTTGCCTCGTTGACAACGCATATTTAACACATCAATTGGAGCACTCTCTGCAGTAAATCTATCATCTGCAGTACAAATCAGTACAGTTTGCCCATCTTTCAGCCACTACAATCTCATTACAGTGAACTTCAGATAATTTAACAGCCTGATAATAAAAAGAAAAAAATATTTATGTGGAATTTTAATGTATTTTTTTTTTACCAATAGGGACAGTTTTTATTACATGCAGATACATAAAGCTCCATTCACACAGCTATAACACATCAGGTCAGCATATGGACGGTGCTACTTATATATCTAGGTTCTATAGATTGCAGCAGAGAACGGATCAGCCAACAGGGGACACTGGCCAGTGAATGCAATGTGCAGCCCTCAGATGGAGATTGCCACACGATTTCTTGGTATGTGGGTTTTTGGTGCAGTTTTTTTTTTTGCAACCTTTTACTTAGTTTTCTTTGTGACGGTTTTGGCCAAATGGTGTTTTCTTGCATGGTTTGTATTTTTTAGAAGAATGTATGTACCTCCCTGTAATATGACTTTCTGTGTAAGGGCTCATCCACACAAAAGTAATGGCTCAGTGTATAACGGACCGTAAACGGACGGTCCACAATATACGGCTACAGGCCGTGTGCACTCCATGTTGCGGATGCAGACCCATTGACTTGAATAGGTCCACAATCCGTACGATACGACTGAAGATAGGACTTCACCTATATTTTGTGGAAGCACTACGCACGACGAAGCACTTCCATAGGTCTGTGCCTCCGCACCACAAAAAGATAGAACATGTTCTATCTTTGGCCATAACTTGCGGATCACGGACCCATTCAAGTCAATGGGTCCGCATCCACAAATGGAGTGCACACGGCCGGTGCCTGTGCATTGCGGATCGCTATTTGCGGTCCACAGCACGGGCACCGGGCTCTAACGCTTATGTGCATGACCCTAAAAAAGTATGCAGAAAATGCCATGCCAAAATGACAAAAGCATCATTTGTCAGGGCAAAAAAACTCAACTCAAGTGTAAAAAATTTCAAAAAAAGACATACTTGTGTTGCAATAATTAAATCATTTTTAGACTTGTTGTCCACTTTTTTACTATTGATGACCTATCCTCAAGATAGGGCATCATTATCAGATGGGCGGGTGTCCAACATCCGCCACTTACACCGATCAACTGTTTGAAGAGAACGCAGCGCAGGGCTCATGAGTGCTGCCCTCCCTGAGCAGTTTACCTGCTCCCCACAACAATTGCAGTGGTGAGCAGTGTAATTCAAAGTATGGTGTCCCCATTCACTTCTATGGGACGGAGATAGAGCAGTACTGTACAAATGAATGGGGACGCCATACTTGTAATTACACTGCTGACCACTGCAATTGGTGTGGCGAACAGGTAAACAGAGCAGAGAAGGCAGTGCTCCTATAAGCGCTGCCTTCTCTTTAAACAGCTGATCGGCGGGGGTAACTGGGAGTCTGACCCCCACTGATCTAGTATTGATGACCTATAAATGGTAAAAAGCGGACAACCCATTTTACATCTGAAGCTGACCTTTTTTTTCCTAAAAAATCATAAAGCCTAAAATAGCGGCAAAAAACAAACATCAAAAACTGCCAAAGCCAGTGATTGGTTGATATAGGCAACTAAGCCAATTTTTTTTACACCAATTTTGATAAATACTCTTCTGCTGTGCTGACCTTTTTTGCCTAAAAAATCGTAAAGCATAAAACACCAGCAACTAAGGGCAACTAAGCTAATATTCTTTGACACCAGTTTAGACAAATCTCTCCTACTGTGTTACACCACCCTACCCGAGGTTACCATAATGAGGGTTGACCCCCACTGGTCGAAGGGCATTTTACATGTGCAGATGATTTGGGGCAATTATCAGGAACAAACATTTGTATGAATGCTTGTTCCCAATAATTGGCCCATGTAAATGTGCCAGTGATCAGCTAATAAAAAAATAAAATGCTTGTTTGTTGGCTGATCCGATCTTTAATGTGAAAATTATCGCTGGTCTGCTGCATATTTCCCTACGAACAGAAGGAATATGCTATTGACATCATGTAAAAGAATGGGGTATGAATGATCATAGTAATGATCACTCTCCAGCCCCATGCACTTTCCTTCGACTTTTGTAAAGGGCATTTAGACAAGTGGTAATTGATTGGTTTTAAAAGGTTGATCGGTGCTTGTTATGGCCCGGAATCGGGACAAGTAAAAGGACCCTGAGGAATATAAGATGGTATTGGTGACATATAATGTTTAAAATGACATATTTTACATAAAAACTATGTCAATATTGTGATGAAGGAGATGTAGGTGATCAAATACATGTGCATTTACCTTTACTCATAGAAAAAAAGTCTGAATACTTCTTCCAGTGTCGGCAGATTTCCTTCACAGCTTTATTCTCAGGCTCTATGCATTGAAGTTGCTGCAGCCGGTCTTCTAAACTACGCGCTGCTTCTAGTAATGGTGCTGGGTCTGCATGGGTATAAAATGTAATGGGTTAGGAATTTACCAACATGGGGCTTGAACATATGACAACAATAAATAACCCAACTAAGGCAAATATACATATACTGGCATTATGTTTTTTTTTTTTGTTCAGTCATGATTGTGGCACTAATTACTAATGTATGATTACCAGAATATATATTGATTTACATTTGGGTATTTTACCATCATTGGCAGGTATGTTTTCCATTATGGAGACTATTCATAAAGTAACTCTCAGAATCACAACAATAAGTCATAATAAATGCATAATGCAAATGCATAATGCATAGTAATTGAGATATATTGCATGGTAGGGTTGCAGAGAAATTTGTAATGATATGCAAATGAGGTTCTTGGAGCACTGAGGGGGCTGGCCTAGTCCTGTTGCCACTTCCTCTCCCAGGCATTCTCACTGCTCTGATGCCCCACCCTGAAATCATAAGCATGTGGCCGCTCAGTGAAGCTCTCATGCAGTCGCCCCTGCTCTGAGATCTTCACTGCACGTCCAATAGTACTGCTGCTGGCGCATGGGCGAGATATCAGGGCCAGGCATCGGGCAGAAAGGATCTCGCTGAGAGGGGGAGTGGCAACGAGTAGAGGTGGAGGTGAAGCAGTGCTCAAAGGAGCTAGGCTAGCCCATTAGTGCTCTGAGCACCTGTTTTGCATATAATTAAAAATAAGACTTTCTCTGCAATTTTAGTTACCATGATCAACCCTACCAGTCCATATTCCTGTTTATTAAGGTTGATCATGGTGACAGGTACTCTTTAAGATCTGTGGTGGCCTCCTTTTTAATAGTTCTGATATTAAACTTTGCCTTCTTTATTCTGTGCACTATTATTCTAAACAAGCGTGTACTTGGTTTTCGTGAAGTGAAATCTGCTATTTGGAGACGGAGTCTGACCCCACACCATACATCATGCACAGCTCCATCCTGCTCAGTGATTACTTCTGCTCCACAGTAACAAGGTTACACTTTAAAGAACAAGAAAAATAAGGCACAACAAAGCAGACAATATGACTCATTCAAGTGGTCTGATGGCAACTCCAGGGGCCGCTGACCCTCTTTTTATCAGAAGAAATGATTTATCACACTCTCACTTCAAACAACTTCACTGGAATGATCTTTACAAATAACAACATGATTCTGGGATGCACTTAGTTCTAATAGCAATTAAATGGTGATCAGATGGTAGGAAGGCCATAAAAATCAACCCCCGTTGGGCTGAGGCCCCATATATCCGAAAAAGTCAACTATTAATGGAAAACACTCTAGATGTCATCAAGGTAGATCAACATAAAGTACTGTAACCCTGAGTATATATGAAAAAGAGTATATTAAAGAATAAGTTGTGAAGAAAAATCAAACAGCAAACACACAAAAAGTGATTATTACACAGATATGTCACAGTGAAGACTAATGTATTACAGACCTTTCAAAATATCCAGCTTTTTTTATTTTATTACTTTATAAGTGGGTGCAATCTGGTCTTGAAATAAGACAATTTTACCCTTTAATTAACCCCCTTCAGACCCATGATCAAAATGTATATCATGGTCGATTACTAGTTTCTGGAAAGTGACGTACATTTTCATTATGATGATCTCTTGCTGCAACTGCCGGGATAGTAGATAAGTCCAATCCTGACAGTAAAACTAATTTGATGCCGCAGCCAATAGCGACCACAGCATTTAAGTGACTAGACAGAAGGGGGGGCTTCCACATATGCAATTATGGGGTCCCGATGGTTGCCGTAGCAGCCGGGAAGCCTAACCACAGCCACCAAATCGATTGCCTAATAGATTAATAGAGATTGCCTAATATTAGTATACCACTGTCAGGAACAGTAAACTGAAGTATAGAAGTATTGCAGTGTATTAGGAATTATATTAAGTCCCCTAGTGTTCAAGGGTAACAACAAGTTATGGCTTTAGCAATGAGAGGATTAAAAAATTGTCCATCTTTAAAGCAGTTGTCCACTCTTTTTAGGCCATCAATATCTGATTGGCAGGGGTCCACCACTTTGCATCCTCGCCAAACGGCCGACTGGGAATAGCTCTGGTGGCGGAAATTAGGACTACATAGCTCTACAATTGTGTATGGGACATTACTGGTTACTGTAGCACGGCACCCATTCACTGCAAGGATTTAATGTGGTAACCTCTATGGTAAATGGTTCTTAAATCTCCCGGGATTGTTGAAATCATATATGAACTAATTATATAAATATTATACAACAACTAGTTTTTTCACAAATGTATTGCAACTATATACGCCGTAAAAGTGAAATTTGCAGATGTCCATACATTCTAAAAACTGCTATGCTTCATCATTACATTGCAGGCAGCTACTTCCTTGAACATTGCACTGTCCATGGTTCTGAGATACTTAGCTAATATTCACCTCTAATCAGTTCAATATGTCTTTAGCAAGAAATAAAGTGAGAAATCAAGAGAGAAAGGAAATACATGTGTAAACGTTGTATTTTTTGGGCAGGCTTTGCCATAAATGACGATATGTTGTCTTTAAGGACGTGTCACCTCTCCTGATATGTCTGTTTTAGGGTCTGTAAAAACAATTTTGGAGCATCCATTACTATGGCTCTATGTTGTATTATTCCTCTATTATTCTTTCCAGAAGTTTATTAAACCCTTCACGCATTTTCACGTACATGTACGTGAGGGAATGCAGCTTCTTGCCGCATCCTCAGGAGTTAGTACGTGATGTGATCGGGCGGGTGCAGGAGCTGTATCACAGTAAGTATAATTCCAAGCGATCAAAACGACATATGCACCCCAATACATTACCAATCAGACCGTCATCTCTTCATGCAAAAAATTTGCCCCTACATAGGACAATCACCCAAACAATAAAAAAATATGGCTTTCAGAAAATGGAGACACTAAAACATGATTTTTTTTTTTCTTCAAAAATGCTTTTATAGTGTAAAACTGAAATAAGTTTAAAAAAAGTAGACATACTAGGTATCTTCATGTCCATAATGTCTTTCTCTATAAAAAAGATTATATGACTTACCCCCAGTGGCGTACATACAGGGGTCGCAGGGGTCGAAGTTGCGACCGGGCCCGGCACTCCAGATATGGGCCCGCGCCTGTGGACCCACCCCCCAGGCCAGCAAGCTACCCTAAATCATGTTGTACTAACATGTAATGGAGCGCTCTGATGGGTCCCAGCACAAAGTACAGAGCGATCCATTACATGTATAATGTAGGGGGGGGGGGGGAGTTGCGCACTCACACACCCGGCTGGTCTTCATTTCTGTTCCGTAGTGAAGCAGGGAAACCTCTTTCATCCCTGCTTCACAGCTCAGGAGCTCCCCCTGCTGGCCCCAGATCGCGCTGCTGGCTGTGGGAGGAGATCTGAAGACCCGGGAATCTGCCTTCAGCACAGCCAGCACCGAGATGAGTGAGGGAGCCTGTCATCAGGGAAGAAGGTAAGTATGTTTTGTTTTTTTTTGGGCATAAATACTGTGAAGGGGCACATATTCTGGTCATTACTACTGTGAGGGGGCACATATTCGGCATTACTACTGTGAGGGGGCACATATCTGGGCATATTACTGTGAGGGGACACATAATCTGGCATTACTACTGTGAGGGGGCACATATTTGGCATTACTACTGTGAGGGGGCACATATTCTGGGCATTACTACTGTGAGGGGGCACATATCTGGGCATATTACTGTGAGGAGACACATAATCTGGGCATTACTACTGTGAAGGGGCACATATCTGGGCATATTACTGTGAGGAGACACATAATCTGGCATTACTACAGTGAGAGGGGAACATATTTGGCATTACTACTGTGAGGGGGCACATATCTGGGCATTTTACTGTGAGGGGACACATATTCTGGTCATAACTACTGTGAGGGGGCACATATTTGGCATTACTACTGTGAGGGGACACATAACTGGGCATAACTACTGTGAGGGGGCACATATCTGAGTATACCTACTGTTACAGGAACAAAGGTGGGCATTAGTACTGTGAGGGGCCTCAAGGTGGGCATTAGTACTGTGTGGTAGCACTAGATTACCCTTCTATATATTGGCATGGCTCAGTCTTACAGGCCAGCACAGCGCCCCCTGCTGGTGATTTCACAGGGTCAGTCACCATCCCTTCCTTATGTAATTATTCTTTTTTTCTCACCACAGGGACCTTGTTCTGGATCCAGCGGACATCACGCCGACACAAGCGACACCCTGGATGAGGTAGGACCAGATTTTATTAGTTAGGACTGGGTGAGTGTAGCCATGCATTGGGGTTAGGGCTCTTTAACATCCTGTATGGGTAATCTGCTGTGTGAATGAGTGCCAAGCCCCGCTCCGAACAGCAGAGACACGGAGAACTAACAGGATTGATAATGCTCTGTGCCTCTCTGTGATCTTTTTACTACAAAATCACAGTGAGATAAAGTTGTCACCGTGATTTTGTAGTTAAAAGATCACAGAGAGGCACAGAGCATTATCAATCCTGTTAGTGCTCTGTTCTCTGCTGTCTGGAGCGGGGCTTGGCACTCATTCACGCAGCGGATTAGCCGCACGGAAATGGCAAGTGATAGGTTACATTTTTGTAATATACTTTATTTAGCCAAAATAATTTTAGTAGTAAACTGGGGCTGAAATGGCCATTAGCAGCGCTCTCAGAAATTAGGGGGGGGGGGGGGCGACGCGACGGGGAGGGGGCCCCATGGATCAGTTTCGCAGCGGGGCCCCATGGATTGTGTGTACGCCACTGCTTACCCCCTAAGCCATACACACCATAAAAAGAAAGGCACAAAAAAATGCCATTTTGTGTCACTTTTCATCACAAAAAGTGTAATACCAAGTGATCAAAAAGTCATATGCAACCCAAAATAGTACCAATTAAACCGTCATCCATTCTTTCAAAAAATGAGCCCCTACATAAGACAATCGCCCCCCAAAAAAATATGGCTTTCAGAAAATGGAGATGCTAAATCATTATTTTTGTTTTCAAAAATGCTTTATTATGTAAAACTGAAACAACAACAAAAAATACACATATTTGGTATTGTCGCTTCCGTATTAACCTGCTCTATAAAAGCAACACATGATCTATCCTGTCAGGATAACTCCGTAAAAAGCAAAAAATAAAAACTGTGCCACAACAGCCATTTTTTTGTTACCTTGCCTCACAAAAAGCCTAATATCGAGCAATCAAAAATCATATGTACCCCAAAAATGGTACCAGTAAAACTGTCACCTCAACCCGTAGTTTACAAAATGGGGTCACTTTTTGGGAGTTTCTACTCTAGGGGTGCATAAGGGAGTCTTCAACTGTGACATGGCAACTTGAAATTATCCCAGTGAAATCTGCCCTCCAAAATCCATAAGGCGTTCCTTTCCTTCTGCGCCTGCCGTGTGCCCTTACAGCAGTTTACCACCACATATAGGATGTTTTTGTAAACTGCAGAATCAGGGTAATAAATATTGTTTTTTTTTTTTGCTGTTAAACATTGCTGTGCTACAGGGATAAATTAATATTAGGTGATTTTAGAAGCAAAATTAAAGATTCTTACTCCCCAGGACAGTTTTAAATATTTAGGTTTGGAAATATCCAAAGACCCTAATAAGTTTATAGCACTAAACATTAAACCATTACTTGATAGGATGAAGGAGAGGATTAAAGTTTGGAATAGATTACCAATAAATAAAGCAGATAGAATTGGTGTAATCAAAATGATTTTGTTGCCCCAGTTGCTCTATGTCATTAGAAACAGTCCCATTTATCCGGGGAGTTCGGTTTTTCATGACATTACATGAGAAATTATTTAATGCATTAGTCTGGTCCAATAAAAGGGTAAGGAGAAAGATACACTGGCTTACAAGATCTTACGAACACGGAGGATTGGAGGTCCCAGATATCAGATTGTACTATATGGTAGCTAATATCTTAGTAATGATAAATTGGACACAGGTGGATTTTTTGAGCCATTTGGTACATATGAGCGAGGGTGGCTTACCGAATATATTTACATTACTCGAATCAGGACAATTGGAAAGTATGCACTTATATAAAATTCCATTGGTAAAGTCACTAGTGGGGTTATGGGTTAAAGTTAAAAAGATATTAAATTTAGAGGGGCAGATTAAAGTCACACCCTTATGGTATAATAGGTTAGGTAATGTTACTTTTTTGAAAGAGGCCAAATATTGGGTTGATAAAGGATTATGGTATATTTCACAATATTTTCAAAATGAAACACTTAAGGATAGTGAGACATTATTATTAAATATAAGGGAAGATAGACAGAGTTATTTTAGATATATTCAGTTGGTGGATATTGTTAAAATGGTTATAAAAAGGAAGATATAGTGATAAAATCCCACGAGGTGATGAATTACATATTAGGTTGGAAAGGTAAGCACAAATTGGTGTCAAGTTTGTATAAAAAGATGCGAGAAATTAGAAATGAGGGATTTATTTGTAACAGTAAATTAAAATGGGTGAATGATTTAGGGATAATAACAGTTGATCAGTGGGGAAAATGTTGGTGTTATAAATCATATCTGAGTAACCCCTCTTACAGGGTAACTCAATTTATGATACTACATCGTCTATATGTGACACCAAAATGGCTTAAAAAAGTTTCAGCTGAAACCTCAGGACTAGGTCCTAGATGTATGAATGATAAAGCGGACATTATTCATATGTGGTGGAGATGTCCAAAGATACAACCATTCTGGTGTAGTCTGATCGAATTAATCAGGGATATTTTTAGTCTTAAAATCCATTGGACAGCTTCTATATGTATTTTGGGTGAAATTCCCCATAATCTATCAAAAGAGAATGAAATTATGCTATATAAATCATGTTTTATAGTTCGTCTACTGATAGCAAGAAGATGGATGCGCCCCGAGTTACCAACAATAAAAGAATGGGAAAATTTTATGAATTCCAATTGTATAATAGAAAGAGCAGGATATAATAATAGAGTCTATAAACACGAGAAAATTTGGATTCAGTGGATAAAATATATAAATAAATAATTTATATATATTGTGGGGAGTTGCTCTGGTAGATAACGGTGCGGGTGCAGTACAGAGGCAAAACAAGGAGTCCAGTACGTGCAATAAACAGTGTTTTATTCACACTTGCACAAACGAAATGGTAAACAGTCTCTTGGTGTTCATTCACATGCAGCAAACAGAAAAAAGGCAAAACCAAAGAGTCCAAAACCAGGTTCAATCACCTGTGAGGTGTTAGGTGCGCGTACGCACCTGGCGGTCGGCCCAGCCGTGGGATAATCCTCCTTCAGGCTTCCAGGTCGACTGCACGTCTCCTTGCTGGGTTTTTGCTTCCAGCCCAGAGAGCTCCACAGGACTAGCAGCAGCTCCAGGACAATCACAGCCCCAGACACAGCTGGATCGTGGGGAGCAGCCACCCACCCTACACTTTAGCTGCTCCCGGTAAGAGCCGGCCCGGATCGGCTTTGCAGCCATGCTATTTACCACTATGTCAGTAGCACTAGCTGCTGCTGACATCAACAAAATACGGCTCTTACCTCACCGAGGCCATGAACCTCGGTGACACATACCTGCCATCCACAACGGCACCCTGCACCTTACCACATACCCCCCCCTTTGTTCAACCCTGAGGGGGTGGACACATGTGAGGCAGTGGACGCGGGAAAGGGCATCTGCATTACCCTGCAAGCGGCCTGCCCTATGTTCCACGGAGAACTTGAAGTTCTGCAGGGATAGGAACCACCTGGTGACCCGAGCATTCCTCTCCTTGGCCTGGCTCATCCACTTGAGAGGGGAATGGTCGGTCACCAGACGGAACCTCCTCCTAACAGGTAGTAGCGGAGAGATTCGAGTGCCCACTTGATAGCCAGGCACTCCCTCTCCACTATGCTATACCTGGTCTCGGCGGGATGAGCTTACGGCTCAGGAAGACAACGGGATGTTCTTCCCCGTTGACCTCCTGAGACAGTACCGCACCGAGGCCTACCTCCGAGGCGTCGGTCTGTACGACAAACTCCCTGTTGAAGTCGGGTGTCACCAAAACCGGGGACCCACACAGGGCCGACTTCAACGCGGAGAAAGCCTCCTCCGCCTTCTCACTCCAGCTAACCTTCCCAGACTTTCGCCCCTTCAACAGGTCTGTCAACGGCGCTGCTATTGTGGCAAAGTGGGGCACAAACCGCATGTAGTACCCTACAATTCCTAGGAAGGACTTTACCTGCCTGGTAGTGACCGGTCGGGGCCAGTTACGTATGGCCTCTACCTTAGTTACCTGCGGCTTGATGACTCCCCGCCCAATAACATATCCCAGATATTTGGTCTCTTCCAACCCAATCGCACACTTCTTTGGATTGGCGGTTAGTCTAGCTTTCCTCAGGGCATCCACTACCGCCTGCACTTTGGGCAAATGTCTTTCCCAGTCGGTGCTGTGGATGATTACATCATCTAAGTAGGCCGAAGCGTATCGACGGTGCGGTCGCAGCACAATGTCCATTAACCTTTGGAAGGTGGCGGGGGCGCCATGCAGGCCAAAGGGTAACACCTTGTAATGATACAGGCCCTGCGGGGTAACAAAAGCGGTTTTTTCCTTGGCCGCCTCCGTTAAGGGTACTTGCCAGTATCCTTTAGTAA
Source organism: Bufotes viridis (assembly GCA_033119425.1). NCBI lineage: Eukaryota > Metazoa > Chordata > Amphibia > Anura > Bufonidae > Bufotes > Bufotes viridis. The sequence goes on along the minus strand of CM065589.1, from coordinate 141,386,581 downwards.
GGTCTAGCACAGAAATATAACGGGCTTGCCCTAAATTTTCAACAAGCTCGTCTACCCGGGGCATGGGATACGCATCAAACTTGGACACTTCATTTAACTTGCGAAAATCGTTGCAGAACCGCAACGTCCCATCCGGCTTGGGTATTAGGACTATGGGACTGGCCCACTCACTTTTCGACTCCTCAATGACATCAAGCTTCAACATTAATTGCACTTCCTCCGCGATGGCCCGTCGCCGAGCCTCGGGTACCCGGTATGGTTTTAACCGGATCTTGGCCTGAAGCTCAGTGACAATGTCATGTTGGATGAGAGACGTGCGGCCAGGGAGGTCCGAGCATACATCCGTGTTCCGACTGATGAACTCCCTGACTTCCTGAACTTGTTTGGAAGACAGGCTGTCTGCAATTTTTACCGTGGCTACCGCTTCGCAGGCCTCGAACTGTGGGGCTGGACCCTTTTCCCCTAGAAGCCCTGGCCGGGGGCTGTGGTCGTCGGCCATGTCCCTATCTTTCCACGGCTTTAGTAAATTCACGTGGTACACCTGCTCCGGCTTGCGCCGCCCTGGCTGGTGTACTTTGTAATTTACTTCCCCTATCTTCTCGATCACCTCATAGGGGCCCTGCCACCTAGCTAGGAATTTGCTGTCAGGGTGGGTACCAGAACCAAAACCCGATCTCCCGGATTGAAGCCCCGTACCCGAGCCTGACGATTGTACACCCTACTTTGGGCTTGTTGCGCTGCCTCCATATGCTCCCGGACCAGCGGCAACACCCTTTCCATCCGTTCCTGCATCTGGGTGACATACTCAATGACACTTTTGTGGGGGACAGGCTGTTGTTCCCACACTTCCTTGGCGATATCCAACAGGCCCCGAGGGTGTCTGCCATAAAGCAGTTCGAAGGCGAGAACCCAGTAGAGGCCTGGGGCACCTCTCGCACTGCGAACATGAGATAGGGCAGAAGCAGATCCCAGTCCTTCCCATCTCTAGACACCACCCTTTTTAACATATTTTTTAAAGTTTGGTTAAACCTCTCGACAAGACCGTCCGTTTGCGGATGGTAAGCGGACGTCCGTAACTGCTTTATACGCAACAATTTACACAGTTCCCTCATAACTTTGGACATAAAGGGGTCCCTTGGTCTGTCAGAACCTCTTTTGGCAGGCCCACACGGGAAAACATTTCCATTAACTCTTTGGCAATGAGCTTAGCTGAGGTATGTCGCAGAGGCACCGCCTCCGGATACCGAGTGGCATAGTCGAGAACTACCAGAATGTGTTGGTGGCCCCTGGCAGACTTTGGTACAGGCCCAATTAGATCCATAGCGATTCGCTCAAGCGGGACCTCAATAATTGGAAGAGGTACCAGAGGACTACGGAAATGTGGCTGGGGGCTATTTATCTGACAGGTGGGACAGGACTTACAATAATTTTCTACCTCCTTGAACACACTGGGCCAATAAAACCGCTGCAGTATGCGGTCCTGGGTTTTCTGCCACCCCAAGTGTCCCCCAAGAACATGTTGGTGGGCAAGCTCCATGACAAGCTTGCGGTGCGCTGTGGGCACCACCAATTGTTCAACAGGTTCACCCGGTTTGGTTCACCCGATATAACATTTCTTGGTGAACAACAAAGCGGGAAATATTATCTCAGCCCCTGGTTTCTGGGGTTTACCATCAATTTCCAGCACATTCTCCCAGGCCCTGGTTAGGGTTTGGTCCCGGTGTTAGGCGGTCCCAAAATTATCTCCGGAGACGTGGAGGTCTGCCAACTCAGGACCTGGTGGCAAGTCCTCCATGTCTCCCACCATTACACTCAGTGGGGGTGTCTCCCCTCTATCACAGAAGTGGTGGTCACCCCTACCGCAGGCCCTTCGGACTCGGGCTCCCAGGGCTCTGGCCTCCCACAGGAACCAGGCCACTCTGCTAGGGTTACCCCTGTCTCAGGGCTATTAGTCACTTTCACCTCAGGCCATAGTGACGGAAAACCAGGAAGTCTCTCCCAATTATTAGTTCATACGGTAGCTTGGCGGAGATCGCCACTTCACAAGTCCATGTGCCGGCCGCCGTGGACAGAGACATTACAGCCGTGGGATAGTCCTTTAAGTCTCCGTGTATGCACACCACCCCAACTTTCCGGCCCGTATACTGGGAGGGCTGTACCAGGGCAGCACTTACCAGGGTTACTAGGCTCCCTGAGTCCAGCAGCGCCACTGCAAGATTATCACCGACTTGCACCTGGCACAGATGACGATTGTCTATTGTCTCGGGGTGCCGGTCGCACACAGTCTCCGGGCATACATGGAAGCCCGGTACCCATAATTGGTCTCCATGGGTTCTCCCCACTGTGGACAGTCGGCCCTCACATGGCCAGGCTCGTGACACCGCCAGCAGACTATCGGGGCCGGGTCTACAGGGGTACACCCGAGCAGGTTTCTCGGGTACCAGTCGTCGGGACTGGATGGGAGACCTCCGAGGTTTGACCGGCCCCCTCCCAACAACACCCACTTTCAAGGTTTTGTGGCCTCATAGCGCTCGACCAGGTCGACCATGTCCAAGGCATTAGTGGGTGACACCTGGCCGATCCAGTGCTGCAGGGAGTACGGCAAGGCCCTCCAGAAGATGTCAGCCAGCAGACGGTCCAGCATAGCAGCCGGACTTAGAACCTCAGGCTGCAGCCACTTTGCAACCTGTGCAGCAACTCATAATACTGCGGCCTGGCGGGTTCAGCCGTATTAAAAGTTCCACTGGTGGACCCGCTGAGCCCGGACTAACACGTTCACCCCCAGTCTTGCCAGGATCTCACCTTTCACGGTCGGGTAGTCAGCTGCTTGGTCATCTGGGAGGTCAAAAATACTTGCTGGGGTCCAGACGCCAGGAACGGAGCGGCGACCTCTGCCCACTGTTCTCGGGTAATTTCTCCCTCGCGGCCACCTTCTCGAACACCGCCAGATAGGTCTCCACATCATCCGAGGGGGTCATCTTAGGGATCGCTGCACGGACAGCTTTCCGGGCATCGTGGACGTGGCGGGACGCTCCTGCAGCTTGCAATGCCATCACGTGCTGCAGCAGTAGCTGGTTGGTCTCCCGCTGCTGCACGTTAGCCTCTATGAGGGCTTTCACAGCCGCCTCCATTTTGTCAGGGACCACAGGCTGCAACTTTGCCGGCCGAATATAGGACATCCAGTCGTGCCCAGCAAAAACAAACTTCGGCGTTCACGCCAGCCTCACTGCGCATGCCCGCATCCGACACCAAATGTGGGGAGTTGCTCTGGTAGATAACGGTGCGGGTGCAGTACAGAGGCAAAACAAGGAGTCCAGTACGTGCAATAAACAGTGTTTTATTCACACTTGCACAAACGAAATGTTAAACAGTCTCTTGGTGTTCATTCACACGCAGCAAACAGAAAAAAGGCAAAACCAAAGAGTCCAAAACCAGGTTCAATCACCTGTGAGGTGTTAGGTGCGCGTTAGCACCTGGCGGTCGGCCCAGCCGTGGGATAATCCTCCTTCAGGCTTCCAGGTCGACTGCAGGTCTCCTTGCTGGGTTTTTGCTTCCAGCCCAGAGAGCTCCACAGGACTAGCAGCAGCTCCAGGACAATCAGAGCCCCAGACACAGCTGCTGGCTGTGTTTTATACCCAGCCCAAAACCAGGACTGGATCGTGGGGAGCAGCCACCCACCCTACACTTTAGCTGCTCCCGGTAAGAGCCGGCCCGGATCGGCTTTGCAGCCATGCTATTTACCACTATGTCAGTAGCACTAGCTGCTGCTGACATCAACAAAATACGGCTCTTACCTCACCGAGGCCATGAACCTCGGTGACACATACCTGCCATCCACAACGGCACCCTGCACCTTACCACAATATATATATATTTATTTATTTTTCTCTCTCTCCCTCTCTCTCTCACTCTTTTTCCTGACCCCCCCCCTTCCACCTACCTGAGGTGGATGGGGTAGTTGTGGGTATAGGGTAGGGGGATAGGGGGTGGGGAAGGGTGGGCAGGGGGGAGGAGGGGAGGGGGTTAAGAAGGAATAAAGAGTTAAAGGTAAGATAAGCAATGTGATATTTATTGATATGTACTGGATAAGTCAAGTATTTCCATGTAGAGGGTATTTAAGTGGGAGAGGAATGGATGCCCTACCACCCCTATTCATGTATTTGTCTTTATTACTCTCATCCTTCTCTGGTTGATGCTTGATGTTTTTACTATGTAAGTGTAAAATGTATTGCTATCCTTATGTTTTTTTTTGTAATTTTCTAAAAAAAGAATAATAAAAAAAATGCTTTATTATATAAAACTAAAACAACAACAAAAAATACACATATTTGGTATTGTCGCTTCCGTATCAACCTGCTCTATAAAAGCAACACATGATCTATCCTGTCAGGAGAACTCCGTAAAAAACAAAAAATAAAAACTGTGCCACAACAGCCATTTATTTGTTACCTTGCCTAACAAAAAGCGTAATATCGAGCAATCAAAAATCAAATGTACTCCAAAAATAGTACCATTAAAACTGTCACCTCAACCCATAATTTACAAAATAGGGTCACTTTTTGGGAGTTTCTACTCCAGGGGTGAATAAGGGAGTCTTCAACTGTGACATGGCAACTTGAAATTATCCCAGTGACATCTGCCTTCCAAAATCCATATGGCGTTCCTTTCCTTCTGCGCCCTGCCGTGTGCCCTTACAGCAGTTTACCACCACATGTAGGGTGTTTTTGTAAACTGCAGAATCAGGGTAATAAATATTGAGTTTTCTTTTATTGTTAAACCTTGCTGTGTTACAGGGAGAAATAGATTAAAATGGAAAATCTGCAAAAAAAAAGTGACATTTTGAAATTTCACCTCCATTTTTCTTTCATTCTTGTGGAACACCTAAAAGGTTAACAAAGTTTGTAAAATCAGTTTTGAATAACTTAAAGGGTGTAGTTTCTAAAATGGGGTAATTTATGGGTGGTTTCTACTATGTAAGCCCAACAGTGACTTTATAACTGAACTGGTCCTTAAAAAGTGGGTTTTTGTAAATTTTCTTAAAAATTTTAAGAATTGCTTCTAAAAATCAAAGCCTTCTAACGCCCTAAAAAAATAAAATGACGTTTACAAAATGATGCCATCATATAGTAGACATCTGGGAAATGTACAGTAAAAACTATTTTATGAGGTATCACAATCTGCTTTAAAAGCAGAGACATTCAAATTTTATGTAAATTTGGAAAAAATTTTAAATAAAGGTGAAATATATTGACTCAAATTTACCACAATTTACCAAACCTCCTATCATATTAATATCAGCACAAAAACTTCACAAGGAGCTAAATGATATGGGTTTTCATGGCTAAGGAGCTGCATGCAAGCCTTAAATTACCAAGCACAATGCCAAGCGTTGATGGAAAGGTGTAAAGCAAGCCATCACTGGACTCTGGAGCAGTTTAAACATGTACTGCGGAGTGATGAATCACACTTCCCTATTTGGCAGTGTGATAGATGAGTCTGGGTTTGGCGAATGCCCAGAGAACATTACCTGTCTGATGTGCCAGCTATAAAGTTTGCTGGTTGGCCTAGTCACCTTAGTTCCAGTAAAGGGAAATCTTAATGCTTTGCATTCCAAGATGTTTTGGCCAATTGTATGCTTCCTACTTTGTGGGAATAGTTTGGGGAAGGCCTTTTCTGTTCCAGCATGACTGTGCCCTAGTGCACAAAACAAGGTCCATAAAGGCATGACTGGGCGAATTTGATGTGGAAGAACTTGACTGGCCCACACAGAGCCCTGACCTTAACTCCATCAAACACCTTTGGGATGAACTAGAATGGATACTACGAGCCAGAAGAAGCTGCTTTAGCTGCAAAGGGGAAGACCATCTTCATATTAATTCTTATGGATTTAGAATGGGATGTTATGAAAGCTCCTGTAGGTCAAATGTGTAGATGTCTCAAAACCTTTGTCCAAAAAATGTATTTTAGGAACTAAATATTTTCAATTCATATGGTTTTTAAAAATTCTATGCAACTATTTTCTCACAGAGTTTATGTTTCTTGAGTTTGTCACCCGGCTTTTTAAGACTAGGAAAGCATAGTGGTTTTAGGAATGATGTGCTTTAAAATTGTCAAGGTGTCTTACAAGAGAACGGAAGAACAGTCAGTGTTAATATCTCACACCATCTGACAAGGCAACATATGATGCAGTGAATACAGATTAATTAAGGGACATTGATACTAAACTGCTTTTAACCCAATCTATTCACAAAAAAGTAAATAATCTAGAATGTTACGAATGAGCCGTTTCAGTATTTTCCTGGCTTTCTCACAGGGATTCCAGGCATTTTTCAGGCATATTTAGCAGACTCTAATCTATTTAAAACAAACATTACAAAGTAATTGTTCTTCACATTTTACAGATATTTATTTGTGTTTCATTGCCAAGTAATAAAAGCCAATGAAGAGCATCTACATATTACTTTTCTAGGCGCTGGATTTATCTGCACAGATGGATGGAATATTTATGGTGGCTGTTTCCAGCTAATCAGAGTGTGAAGCTGCTAAACTACTGGCAAGGGCCCTACATCAAACGAAAAAGACGCTTTAAGGTTCACTGTATTGCAAAAGATTCTACCATTCACATTTTTGTGCAGGACCAGATGGATGGGAGAGGATCAAGTGAACCCTGAAGACCAGAGCTGAACCCAATAAAATAAATCACAGTTTTAGAGGAAGATGGTAGAACAGCTGTATCAGGAACTTAGCTTAAGATTCTGCTATTCAAAATCAGACTACACATTAAAATACCTACGAGTTGTGGTGCTGAATTACTAAGGAACTTAAAAGATCTTTTTAGTAATGTCACACTGAGGAAATCTCTATAGACCAAGGTAGAGCCCTGGTGAAGAAGGTCCATTGTAAATTTCAGTTCATTCAACCCTAATTACTTCTGAGTTCTGACGTTTCTTCACATTTCAATTGAATAGATCCATTCATAAAAGTGATTTCTCAAAATGGTATTAAATAGACGACTTTTTTTTTCTTTTTGATAAAATTTCCCAACAGGAAGACAAGGGTTGGCTCTACCAAGTTCTGTGCAAAGAAGTCAGTCAGGTTGGCCTTGAAGACACTGAAGGTCATTCTTATCTTGAAGGGTCATTCCCCTCTTGGACATTGGTGACGTACCGCTAGGATATGCCCCCCAATGTTTGATAGGTTCAGGTCCCACCTCTGAAACCTGCAACTATTCTTAGAACGGAGCCCACAAAGTGCCAGAGGGAGTACCACGCAAGAGCAGCCACCCTCCATTCATTCCTGTGGGACAGCGGTGGTTGCACTTGCACAGTGTTCTTCCCATCCGTTTCAATAGGACTTCTGAAAATAGTTGAGTGCGCCAGTGAGCTATTTTCAGCTCTCCCATAGAAATGGGGCACTTTGCGAGTTCTCTTGTAAGTATAGGTGCGGGTACTTGAGGTAGGAACTAGGGATGAGCGAATCGACTTCCTTGGTACCTTGGAACTGAACCCGAGTTCTGTATCAAGGTTTTTACAGTAAAATCAATTCTCAAAGTTATTACATGAAGTCTCGCGAGACTTTGCGAAGTATTAACTTCGGCTCATCGGAGCCAATACATTTTAATACTGTACGGAGTGCTTGCCTCGTACAGTATTAAAACGAAGTTTTATGTGAATCGACTTCGGGGAATGAAGCATCCAAATTCGATTCGCTCATCTCTAGTAAGAACCACACCTATCAGACATTGGGGGCATATTCTAGCGATATGCCCCTAATGTCTGAGATGGGAATAACCCTTTAACCTCTTAACACTCACGTTAAAATTGGGAAAACCCTCCCAAAAAGATTTTTAATGTGTATCTGCAGTAAATCTTGTTGGCGCACAACTCACGGTCCACTATTGCATTTTTAACCCCTTCGTGACATCATTAATTTTAGCCTTAAGGACCAATAATATTTTCCCCTTTGTGTTCTAGCAGTCATAACTTTTTAATTTTTTCCTCTAAATGTTTTTTTAATTTTGAAGGATTAGTGATCAGTAAGGGTTGGAGTGAGACCCCCACCAATCAATGAGGGGACAGAAGTGCTCAGCTAGGTGCTGTGTTTCTGTTTGGCTCTCCTTGGACAACAGAGTTAGTGGTGTATGGATTTACAGAAAGTCTTTCTATGAATCAGTACACCGCTGTGTGCATCTGTCCTGTGTTTTTAGCAATCGGTGGGGGTTTATGACATGTCAAATGTTTTTGAAAAATATATGGGTACCCTTTAATGGAATCAAACTAAAAAGAACAATTATGCAGGCTTACTAATCCTTTAGATGGTGGAAATTGTTCTTCACGTGTTTAGACAATATGTCTAAGGCTGTACAGACATGAACCAGATTTATCACCGTGGCTCATACTGGATGACAACTCTGGTGCAAGGATAGACACTTTTGTTTAACTATACGCCTACTTTTGGTTGAATTAAAGGGGTTTACATTACAGTTAAATTAAGTTTTCCCATATATATGGAGTGGCAAGGCGCCCCTTCCGTTCATTTCATGGAGCTGCAGGTGGTATGGGGCCCCCGTTCTTGTCATCAGTGGGGGTCCCAGCAATAGGAACCCACAATCTTATAGTTATCTCCTATCCTGTGTATAATTTAACCGGAATAACCCTTTATTTTGAGACAGAACTTTATGCCAGAATTACCTTGAGACCACACCCAAGCCTCAACCCTTTTCTCATAAGCCACTCCCCTAATCAGGCCCCTTGCCACATTGTGGTGCAATTTATGCCAGAACCTAGGTGTATGCACATTAGTAAATTTTAGCAATTCTGCTTACACATGGGGGCTTACACATTTTCCTACCACAAATGTCAAAAGCCATTGTGAGACTGTAGGGATTGGCAGCACTCATTCTACACAATAATGTTGCTGCCGGTATTATAATAAAATGTGTTGCGTGTTTACTTTTAGTTTAGAATTGACTGGTTGGGAGAGAAGGGTTAATGTTGCTCTAAACATTTACTAATGGTGCATTTAAAAATGGCCAGTGCAATGCTGATGTGCACTAAGATGGGAGTATTACTGTCACAGATGGCAGTGTAGGGGAGTGGGGACTCCTAGTGGCCAGAAGGTGTCACAGTGACGCCATTAGGAGGTTGACAGAGCTGATAAAGGGGGTTATCTCCTGCCAAATTGATGTTAGCTGTTGCATGTAACAGCAGCTGCTATGACAAGAGTGACACCCAAGTTGCAGCCTCGATGGGTGTTTGTCTAGCGAGGGACACTGTGGCCTTACAGAAGAGGTGCAGAGAGTTCAGAGCACTAGGCCAGCAGCTAGCCCCAACTGTATCCTATGTATATGAATTATCCCAGATGCCTGACTAGTCTCGAAAACCCTGGGTGAAAGGCCACCATCAGCAGCAGTAACTTTCTGTTAAAGCGTTGTAACCTCAGGAAATGAGAGACTTTTAGCCATTATGCTTGTAAGTCTCTTCATAGTATAGTCAACTTGAGTTTTGTTATAACTGGCCTAGTTATTATCTGCAACTACCCTGAACAGTATTAAGGCAAGCACTTCTGCAGTACCAGAAAAGACCTGCACTCTACAAGACCAAGAATAAGTGTGGAAAATTTTTATTTTCCGAACCTCTAAGGCATGTAAGTCTTAACTCACCATCCAGTAGTTTAACACCAAAAGTACTACTTCTACTAGTTGGTAACCAGTTTGTCTAGTTTTCTAAACTACCTATCTTAATGGATACCCACAGTTTAGTTATATATATATATATATATATATATATATATATATATATAAGATTGGTGTATGGAAACAAGAAAGAACTATAGCAATGGCATAATTCAATAATGTAGAATCAAGCAACCAGGCTACCTTATGTTAAAAGTTGTAGAATATTTTGTTTATACTTGGAGGGAGTGAGTATGTCAGCAGTTTTGACCTTGCTAAACTGCTGACAGCAATAGGCAGGGGTTGGAGAGAGCAGTACAGACATAACACGTCTGAAGCTTTTATCATCAGGAGTAGTGTGAATATGAACTTTTATTTTGCCAAATTCTGCTCCTTAAGTGTAATGGAGGTGGAGCTTTACTGTGAAGTACATTGAGTTACTTTACAGCCCCTCTCTTCTGCTTCAGATCACAGCTGTAGTGGTCTCATGGTTGGATTCTACAGCTGTCACTGAAAGAATAAGGCAAAGGCCGTGAGACAACCGAGAGCACTTCACAGTGAAGCTCCACCTCCACTGAACTTACGGAGCAGAATCTGCCAGACAAAAGTTCATATTCTCACTAATCTTGATTATCAAAGCTCCACAAAAGATATATTTGCCCTGCTCTCCCCAGCCCCTACCTAGTGCTATCAGCAGTTTAGCATTGTGAACACTACTGACTGAATTCCTTTAAAGAAACACCCTATGTAAAAGTGATATTCTATTTGCCAGGCCTCAGGGCAGTACATGATGGATGGAAGAATAATCTCTGTTGTTAATGAATCCCTGTGTCACGTTCTGCATCCTTCACTAGTTAGAACACAGTGTAGAAGTTTTTTCTCAAAGTTCCTTTCAAGCTTGTACACACAATCATTGGAAAAGGCAGACTGAGGACAAACTTGGAACAGACACATTAAGAACCCACAATACCATACTTATTGCAATGTCTCCATTACAATTCTCTGCAAATAAGGCATTGGCATAATAAAACAACAGGAGAGACCCACTTAGAATCATTTACATGCATCTGGCATTAATGTCTGAACTACACTATTTGTATACACCAATTTTGAGTAATGTCTGTTTATTTAAGCAAAAGAAGAAACACGGGCACAAGCAGTTTGTGCAGAGGTAAGCAGGTGCATGCAGAACAGTATGTCTTCACTCTGTCAGCATTACACCATCATTAGCTAGTGTCTGCTCAGCAGGGTGTGTCATTATGTCTCCCAGGGCTGGTGTAATTATACATTGACATAATTAACCCAGCAAGCCCATTAGGCAGCCTGGCGAAAAATTCATCTATAATTATTTGTTGTGTGCATGCTAATGAGTCCATCTGTACCGCCATTGTACAACACGAACAAATTAATTTACAAGTCTGGATTTTTTAATAAGTTCATAAGAAATAGTTTCTTTTGTTTGGAAGCATGCAATTAACATAATAAGTGGACAGGTATGGGCATGCGGAAACTCTAGAGTGTGAGGCAGGTGATAGACAAAAACATGGACTCAGGGTTATAGGACATTAGACTGCATTATATTGTGAAACTATTTTGAGATGACCACCCAAAATTGGTCTTCTGGTGGGTGAGGACTTCTCAAAGAAGATAGCCAGTATGCTTAATAGATGGTGGAACTGAAAATCTGTCAAAGGAAATCTGGGCTGGCAAGAGAGGTGGTCATCTTCTTAAAGAAAGATATCCCTCTTTTCTTGGATTACAACTGGAGTTGATAAAATATTTAGTGAAAATTATACTGTCAGTTGCAAAAGGGTGCTAAGTTAACCATTCTACATCTACTTTAGTACTTTAGTACAGCTTTTACTTATAAAATAATGTTGCAGCCAGACGTTCACACCCATTGAGGCTCTCCTAGAAATGCATATCAATATTTAAAGCTACAGTTCTTTTTTCTAACGTGCAGGAGCCAGCTAGCAGCCCAATTTACATCTAGAAAATCATATGTACTAGCTGATGATTTTTTTTTTAATCATCATAGTTCCACTGGACTGTTGAACTGCACTTTTATAAAAAAAAAAAAAAAAAAAAAGCTTTTGCAAATTCTCGTCAATTATTACCAAACCTGATTCAATGTATTTTGCAGCACCATGGTCAGTGTATATTTTTGCTGTAGTCTGTCCAATTGCGCATTTTGTGTCTTAAATGTAATTGCAAAAATTCCATCTTTCACATGTTTCTACAAAACTGTTGCAATGGAGCAAACAATGCTACTGCTGCTGATGCAGGCTCAAATGCTGTCATATTTAGGGCAAGTGGTAGCTCTGTGTGGGAATGTAGGAATTCTTCCCAACACTGCTGGCCAACAAAAATAGACATGGCCATTCAAGTACAAATGTAGAAACTGTGGCTCTTCTTCAGCACATAAGGTGGCATCACCTGCTCATGTGAAAAAAATGAAACTGACCAGGATTTGAGCAAGACTGTCCTCCTTCTTCCCGTCATCATTCTAGTGGCCACATCCACAAGCAGTACAGTATCATAGTAAACATCATCATTAAGATCATCAGCTACTGCTTCTCCTTCTCTGTCTACTCTTCGTTGTTCTCTGCTCTGATATCAGTCATCCATAATTGAATATATGGGAAGGAAACAACAGTACACTCCCAGTAATCTGCTTGTGTGCCAACTGAACTCCCACCTAGTCAAGTTGTTGCTGGTGAAGTCACTTCCGTACCACTTAGTGGATTCCACTGCATTTAGGCAACTGATCTATGGAGGATACCTGCAGCTGCCATTTTCTTAAATCAGATTGTATTTATTGATTTTTATGCAAAGTAGTGCAACATTACAACCAAAACATAAAACCTTCCCACCCTTCCCCCTCATCCCTCCCCCCTCCCTACAAGACTGCATACAGAAGAAGGTCCGAAGTGGAGTCACCAGTGATGTAATCCCCATAAAGTTCGGAGTTCGTAGAGTATCTCTAGACTTTGTGTGATTCCTCTTCTGCTTCTTCAGTATTTCTTTTGTGCCACAGACATTCATCACACATTCACATTGCGTGAGCAGTACCTGATCTAATCTGCCAGTCGCCCTAAAGTCCTCTATTCTATGTTACCACATACACACATGCCTAAACCATGACATTATAGAGCTGCAATCATGGGTTCCAAATTTTCTAAAATTTCTTGATACTACCTCTTTTTTGATATACAAAGCTATCTAATTTTGTTAAGGTGTAACCTTTCTCTACCAATTCTTGAACTTTTGGAGGATTTGAAACAATCGAATAATATGCTATCAATTTCCTCGCTTGTTACAGTAGACGTAAAATAGCTATTCTTTTTTCTGAACTTACAGGCAATGTTTCAACATATCCTAATACACATATCAGGGCTGACAGATCTATTTTTATACCAAACACAGTGTTTATAAGGTCAAGGACATCTGCCCAGTATCTTCTCAGTCGTGGACAGTTCCACATAAGGTGGATTAGGTTGGCATTAGGCGTCTCGGACAGCTATCATCCTCCCGATAACCCATTTATTCCATTACTACAGGAGTTCTATATACTCTATGGAGTAAATACAACTGGGAGACTCTATGGGCCTCACTCACTGCCACTACTTGGAAATCCTCTAACGCTTTGTCCCATTGTTCCAACGTCAGGTCAACAATATCCCGTTGCCACTTTCCATGCAGTGGCAATGGGCTTTTTTTTGTAATGAGCTTCCATAAGGCTCCAATAGTGAAGTGAAATTACTGCCCTGGTATCCCCATGCGAGGCAGTAAGATCTATAATAAGGTGTTTCACAGCACTCGCTACTCCCCTTGCTTCTCCTGCGTCTGTATGGCATGTCTTATCTGCAGATACACATAAAAGAGGAACTTAGGCAGTTCCTTAAGGGAACCATCCTTAAATAGTTGACAGACACGGCAGAGGCCATGATTTTCCCAGATTTGAGCATTTGACACTTTATTTAATTCCTCATACATGTAATTGGGCCATATCGACGTAAGTTTTGTTTACCCAGTAATACAAGCTATCTTCCTAGCTTTCCACGCATGTATTGTGCGTAACAGTCGGTATTGCTCCCCTTTCCTAAAGAAGGTTCCATCTTCCAGGGCTGTCATTAGGCATTTTCTATTAAGGAGATGCTGTACAATCCTTCCAGCTGTGTTAGTCCTATCCTCCTCTCCCCAGCCCCTAATATGCTGCAGGTGGGCCGCCAAGTGATATATCCATGGGTCTGCAACATTAAGTCCACCTTGGGTTTTCAGCCTGCACAGTTTAGTGAGCTTTATACGTGGTACTCCCCTCTTCAGTGGAACCCAAGTTGGGGCGTTATGTAATATATATAGAAGCTGAGGCATGAGAATCATTTTAAGTAAGTTGGTGCGGCCAATTATAGTTAGGGGTAGGCGGGTCCAAACTTGGACTTTTCGTCTAAATTTATCTATCAGTGGTACCAAATTCAAATCTATAAACTCTTGGTTACTTGCTGATACCTGGATGCCCAGATATTTAAAGGATGTCACGCAGCTGCCATTTTCAAAACTAAAAGCCATCCCTACCTTGTACTCTCATGTGTTTGAAAATAGATAGGGAGGCAAAACTGATGTATTACCAGGATATGCTCCGTACCCAGCTTGCAGCATCTTTCACCTAGCAGACACCTGCCACCAGCATGTCTGACCAGAAGGCCCTTCCTTCTGCTGAGTCACTGCACCACTTCCTCTACCAGCGCCACCTCTACTCTCAACTGCCGTGCCAGTCTGACACACATCAGTAAATGAATACGCTTTGCCTGAATAAATAGGTTCACTTGCATCTGCCCTTTCTTCATCAAATACCCTGTTCCCTGACCCCACATGACTTCTGGGTCAGCAGATTAGACCAGTGGCCAGAACTGGCCTAGTTTGACATCGGTGTACTGTTTTGTCCAGCTTCTAATGTACTCAGCAGATGGTGTCATCACACAGAGGAGTGGAAAACATTACATTTGTGAAAATTAAACAAGCATGGATCCATGTGGATTTTTATACATCTCTGGGTCTTACCAATGAGTAGTAGACCTGCCATTGCTGACAGTGGAGACTGGCTATTTACCTGGAAAAAAACTAAAAGTGGCCGCATGTTTTAGGTGGATCCAAATGGACAGAAGGTGGGACAACAGAAGAAGGTGGGGCCAGCAATACCATGGTGAACAAAATAACACCCCAGTAGAACCAAATACCACAGAGCAGCACAAAATACTGTCAACCTGCGGCACAGTATGAAACTGTACATAATCCTGATATTCAGGAGGGCACCTGCGGCTGCCAGTTATGCTTATACAATAATTAATGCTGACAGCATCAGGTTTTTATGTACCTGGCTGGTGGCAAACAGGGGGGTTTGGGTGGCCCACTGGGAAATTTTCCTGTAGGGTCTAAGGCCAATCCGTCCATGCCTATTGCCACTACTACTACCCCAACACAGTCATACATCTCCTGACTTGTTCATCAGGTTCGGTACTGTATTGTTTCTGACATTGTTAATACACACTATATTAAAATACATACACAGACATAATGAAAGTCTGATGTGTTTTTCGACCGATAAGGGGGTCATTTATCAAACTGGTGTAAAGTAGCACTGGCTTAGTTGCCCATAGCAATCAATAAGATTCCTCCTTTCATTTAGGACAGCTCCTTTGGAAAATGAAAGGAGGAATCTGATGCTATGGGCAACTAAGCCAGTTCTACTTTATACCAGTTTGATAAATGTGACCCTAAGACCTTACCGGTCAAAACGTGTGAGACTTTCACTATATCTGTATGTATATTTTAATTTTTTCTATATGGAATAAAGAATCAAATTATTTTACTCCCTGGATCCATCCGCTTTTTCCTGGGGATTATCGTTGGGTGTGAACACACCATTAGGATCTGTGCTTGAGAAGGCTAATAAAGGATATACCACCTGAGAGCTGGACTTCAATTATTATTTCCACATAATATTTGGACTGCTTGTTCAGAACAAGCCATTGCCTTTTCTGAGTCTACTTTGTGTATACACATCAAGGCACACATGGCACACATGCAACAGGTCAGCCAGTTTCATTGGAACAAATTTGCTCACAGATGTCCCTTAAGAGAAAACAAATACAGCCATATGTACATGGATGAAGGGGATGCAGAACTCACAGTGGTGTCATGGCCCCTTCACTGTGATGATTGGCTGGACCCCCACTTATCAAACAATTATGGCCTAAATTCCAGCAGAAATTGATATGCTGCACAGGCAGCAAGAGGATAAGTTGAGGGACACAACAATATAAAGGAAGTGGGGTAAATTTGAGACATTATGTACAGTCCTGATAACGTATCACAGTGATAAATGTCTGAGTACAGATCATGTAACACAATAATAACTCTCTGAGTGCAGATAATGTAGTAGATGTTAGCTGCAGTCCTATGTAACATCGCAGATAACACAGTGATAACTCTCTGAGTGCAGATAATGTAGTAGATGTCACCTGCAGCCTTCTTGTAGCACCACAGATAAAAGTGATACTTCTCTGAGTACAAACAATGTAGTTGATGTTACCTGAAGTCCTGCAGGTGACTGCAGGGGCCTCCTGTGACTTGCGAACGGAGGTCCAGCTCCTTTATAAGCTGCAACTTCAGAAGATAGAGGCCTCCATGAAGGAGGCCGGGGACGTGCAGGGCCTGACCTGACCACTGCCTGGGTCCTGCAATTATTACTAGACTCATCTATCTAGCACAGTGCTGAACAGCACTGTTAACACTTATGTTTTATGAGATGTGTTAACTAAACTAAAGTTAACTAAACGCGTTAAGCAATTGCTTCTCAATGGCTTTTGTTTCAAGATAACGCAATGAGATTATGAAATTTGAGTTAAGGGTTTGAGTCTTACCCCTGCTACATCTCTATGTAAATAATGAATTGTCCGCCTGCACTGCCAACCTGCTGTCCCGGCTGGTGCAGGTCCTGTAGCAGTCCCTATGGTTGTTATGGCAGTAGTTATACCCCTTGTTGGCCCCAAAATAAATTTCTAGAAATCTGCTCATCTCAAGTCTGGAAAATATGTTAAATTAATGTACAGTTGCTGGTCTGGTACACTTACATACTGTAGGTAATGCTACCAGGGTTTAATTGGGTGCAATTTACTTTTCTTTGATAAAGCAAACTTGAAGGGGTTGTCCGTGTTATCCTAAAATGTTCCCGATGACAAAGTGTTTTAAGCATTGGAAATGTTACAATCTGACAAAGGTTTTGCATCCTGAAGCAAATGTTTATGGAGCGCAATAGTTCATCTGAGGTCTACCATCAAGGGGAAAGTAAAAGTTCTACAAGTATGTTAACCGTAGAGATAAACCACTGCCATAAACAGACTACACACCAAAGCCCGGTGAAAACACACCATACTCAGACATTGGTTATGGTGGTGGCAGGATCCTGTTGTGTGGATGCTTTTTTATAGTATGCCCCAGAAGGCCTGTGCAGGTACAGTGTAAAATGAATGCAGCAAACAAGCAGAAACCTACTGCAGTCTTCAAGGACACAGTTATTTCGGGGGAGATTTATTTTTCCCCAAGACAACTTACGGTATCTATCAACCTTAGATATTAAGACAAAGGTACCCAAGCCAGGATAAATTCAGTTTTAAATTAAAATTAACATTTCTGGATGAATTAAAAAGTAACTATTTACTTCTACAAATCTTACAGTGTCTAACTATTTACTATCTACAAAGCTTACAGTGTCTATTCACACATATTCAAGACTGTAATTGCTGCCAAAGGTGCAACAAAATATACTGACTTTAAGTAGTGAATAAGTAAGCATTCAGTTACTTTGTGTTTAATTTGTTTTAAAGGGCATCTGTCAGCAGATTTGTACCTATGAAACTGGCCGACCTGTTACATGTGCACTTGGCAACTAAAGACATCTGCATGTTCATATGTGCCCGCATTGCTAAGAAAAATGATGTTTTAATATATGCAAATTAGCCTCTAGGAGCAATGGGGGTGTCGCCATTACTCCTCAAGGTTCAGTTCTCTCTGCAACTGACACACTCTTTTTTCACTTTGAACAACAGGGCAAGGCAGTGAAAACATCATTATGCCGTGCCCTGTCAATCAAAGTGGTCCTAGAGTGAACAAGTAACAGGTTATTCAGCTTCATAGGTACACATCTGCTGACACATGCCCATTAACTAAGGTACAATATTATTACTAGTTTGCTTCTTTTGATTTTGGTGAGAGTGGGAGGGCTTTTTGCCTCTTCTGTCCAGCTTGGCCTTGTTTGGATGACCAACTATACTTAAAGTATAACTGTCAATTTATTTTTATTTTTTTAACTATTGGATTTTGGTGATTAATATAACCTTGTTGGCCCTGTTTTAATTTCTGATTATTTAATAAATAACCCCTAAAAGCCACCTAAAAGTCCCCAGTATTGGCTATTGTTACCTGAGATAAAATCAGGTTGCTATGCTCCTTCCGTCTACCAGATGAGGACGGAGCTGCGTGCACTGGGAACTGATAGTGAGTCAACATTGTAAGGGAATGTATAAAAAGCCAGGTTCTTCCTGACAGGAGATAACAGTGCTGGGCTGTGTGTGTGAACTTCTCCACATGCCTGTGCTTGGCAGACACTCCCTTAGCAGTACAGGAGAATGTAGAGCCCAGGGAGATATGCCCTCTGCTCAGTGTATAAATGAAAGCCTTATCTGATAAGAGGAGAGCTTGTAGGGGGACTATAGGCTTCAGCCAGACCTGGGAACTTCACTGCAAGACCCCCCTATACAGAGCTGGTCTTCACTAACTTCACTGCAAGACCCCCCTATACAGAGCTGGTCTTCACTAACTTCACTGCAGGCGTCCTATGGATTAGCCTCAGGGCTGAGGGCGGCCATTTTAACAGAATAGTGAAGTTGTAGTTTTCATGCAGACTGGTTGCTAAGGGCTGAATATTATTAAATGAGGGGTAAGTAAGTCTAATAGTTATTGATTCAGGAATATTATCATATTAGTAACTACATATATGAAAACTGAAATTAGGGTCTAAATGTGACAGTTATCCTTTAAGGATGTGTGATGTTAAAGTGTGATCCTCATTATTTTCAATTTGATTGTATTTGGTGCTAAACGGAGGGGAAAAGGCAGGTGATAGTGTTGGGAGGGCTGCTTAGCCCATACACTAATTTGGCAGCAGAAGTATCCATGGGGCATGGGGATCAGAGTGGAACAAGAGCGTTTTTATTTAAGAGAAGTATGTGAGGACTCCATCTTTGGTAGCGGTAAAGCAAGGACACTGCGGGCATGTAAGAAGCTCATGTGTCCCACTTGGGAGGAGTTCAGAAGGTGTACTTAAATAGGCCCAGTTTCACAACAAGGGAATATGGAGGAGTTGAATAAGATGATTCGCCATGTGGGGGTGTATGTAGTTCCCTGGAGCAAGAGTACTTTGGAGTGTGGACATTTGCCCTATTGCTACTATGCAAAGCCATCCCCTTACTACCTTAATACACCTGGAAGGGTTAATTTTTACTATGATTTATGCTGTTGTTTACACTTTATACTGTTTTATAGAGTTGAACTGCATTTTACAGTATATTTTTATTGTAATATATCCTGTTCATTTGCCCTGTTATTGCACTATATTTTCACTGCACTGTGGAAAGGGTTAATGCACAGTCAGCTAATACTGAGAGACTTTGGGACTTTCTAACTATGCACTGAGAAGTTAGACATTTTCCACCATTACTATAAGGTGCTATGCAAAGTACTGGAAGGAAAAAATGGACATGCCATTTGACTGTCTGGTTTATCTCTGACAGACTTGTTTATCTGGAAAAACTGCTTAATCATTTCCACAGACTTGTATTAACACTCTAGACAAGTCTATGACAGACTACAGTTGCAAATTTGTTCCTGTTTAGGCTGTTATTCTCCACTCCACCCCTCCCACTAGAAGGTTGTAGTTCAGTTAGAAACTGTATATAAGGAGAGCATTCAGAGCCCCTAGTTGTCTGCAGATAGGGACCAGTAGAAGGAACATGAGTGACCAAAAGCAGATACTGATATGGGGATACTCTGTCACAGACCTGTCCCCAGCCCTTTGACCAGACACAGGCCAGGAAGTCAGTTATTTCTCTATTCATTCCTATTGAGGCTCCCATAGGAATACATAGAGAAACTGACTTCCTGTCTACACACAAGATGCTGTGTTATTTGGAAAGTCAGAGTGTTAGTCACATGACACAGCTGAGGATCAGACGAGAGGTTATATCTCCCAAATACAGTAACCAGTAAGAAAAATACATTCACTACAGTTTAAATCATGTTCCTTTCTAACTGGTTAGAGAATAACATATTGCTATAGTAATATTAGCATGCCTTAAGAATTATATCATACATGAATATGTACCAGAAAATAGTAGGATAACAGTAATTGTATCAGTGCTTATTAAGGACTCAGCTAAATGTGACATTTCCACAGTAGATGCAGTTGGGTGTACTAAAACCATGAATGTTAAATTATTACCTACCCCTAATTAGCTTGATTAGCTTGCAATTATCTGTGGGGCACTTACTGGTGTACCCTTCACTGTCAGCATAACTTTAATTTAAAACTGAATACATTACTTTTCTAAATGCAGAAGTGTTATTTTTTAAAAGCACAATAACTAATGGCCATTACTTATTTTCTCATTAATTGGCTTGTCCAGCTTTAAACATATATGGAAAGCTTACAGTATATTATTAAAGGACAAAAAATAATTGACTCAGTGTTTTCACCACTGTGATTCCACTACTCCCTCCCACAGTTTACACTGCAAAGCAGCCCATTGTAGTTAAGATACTGGTCCTGTTAGTACATTAATGATATAGTTGTGTGTTAGAGTACTTTCACACTAGCGGCATAGCTATCCGGTAGGTTGTTCCGGCGGGTGAACAGCCTGCCGGATCCGCCATGGCGCAAGTACCCGTGGGCTGCTGCTCCATCCCCACGGGTACTTGTGGCATGGCGGATCCGGCAGGCTATTCACCCGCCGGAACAGCCTGCCAGATAGCTATGCCGCTAGTGTGAAAGTACCCTTAGTGAGAATGCTGTCTTACAAAGCTGATAGGTGTGTGCAATGACGTACCAAATGGCAAGAAAAATTATACACACAGTTGCATTAACAGCAGAGACATAAACAGTATAGTGGATACTGTCACCAATTTCTTCTCTTCACCCATACATGGTTGAGAAAGGCTAATTGTAGCTGAAACATTGCATTGGTGACTGAAGGTGTGTATTAATTGAAGTGCTGCCTTAACTTCTAATTGTCTGATGTGGAGGATTTGCAGTACCCCAGACCTGGGGTATTTGCAAATATGTATGCTATGTATAGGTATAGTATATGTACGGCAGAAGTCCGTTCCCTAAACATTGTGCATGCTCGCACGTGCAGCGGGCACCAAAGCCGCCGGGTTTCTGCTATTTTAAATAAGGCCATAAGGCTGATCGCATACATTTTCCCCTTCAGATGCCGTGGTCAAATGTGATCACAGCATCTGATCAGTCCGGAAGCGGAAGTCGCGCGCTTCCGCTCCGGTAACAGCGTTCCCAGACTGAGATCGGGGAACCTGTTACAATGCTGAAATAGCCCTAAGCCTCAAGCAGGCTTCGGTGCCTATTTCAGGAATATACCAATACAGGCCACTAGGTGGCAGCATTGTAATATTATATTCCAAATTAAGTGTTCAATGATAGCTATTTAGCCATCAATGAACACAATGGGCAATCTAATGATTGCCAGCTATTGTCACCCAAGGTGACTTAAAAAAAGTAAAAAGGTGACTTACAAATATAAAAAAAAAAGTTCAAATCACCCCCCAATATTAATGGAATACGGCAAATGGCGTAACGGTTGTCACTTCAACTACCCATTCATTTTTTAAAAAGTGATCAAAAAGTCACACACACTTCAAATTGGTATCACTGAAAAGAACAGACTGTCCCGCAAAAAAATGAGCCCTTGCATAGCCCCATACACATAACTACAAAAAAGTTATAGGGGTCAGAATATGGTTATAAAAATTTTTTTTTCCTTTAAAGGTTTACATTTTTTTTTCAGTATTAATACACAAGAAAAATTATACAAGTGTAGTATCGTTGTAAACGCACTGACCTGGAGAATGAAGTTAATAGGTCAATTTTACTGCATAGTGTACAGTATTCTACCCCATTTGGAATTTTTTTTCCCGCTTCCTACTAAATGGTATGCAACTGTAAATGGTGCCATTAGAAAGTACAACTTGTCCCGCAAAAAATAAGCCCTCATAAGGCTATGTGAATGGAAAAATAAAAAATTTAGGACTATGGGAAGGCGGGGAGTGAAAAACGAAAACGCAAAAATGGAAAATCCCAGGGTTTTTAAGGGGTTAATGTTGTGTATTATCATATGTTTCTGCCATGTACTCCAGTATATGAGATATGGTTGGTTGTCAGAAACAGAGCTAACCAACCACTCTGAACCCCCTGTCTTTGTAGGAGTGGGCTGGACCTACTTCCTGCCAGGAGGGGGAGCTTGAGGCCAGACAGAGAGGAAATTGGAAGCACATGCCAGAACTCCTACACTCCAGGAAGAGTATCAGAATCGAGAACACTGCTTCCAAAGAATTTCAGTGTGCCTAGATGGCAGATTGATCAGCAAAACCACAGCTTTACAAACACTGCTGCAGGCGAGGGACTATGACACAGACATCCATCACCTAGACCTCTTCCAGGCCAGTCAAACACCAAGCCTGTATCACATCATGGACACCTATATTAATAAGTGTCTGCTAGTGCCATTTAATTGCCACTTAACCAGCCACCATACCTGTTGATAGCCCGTGCACTTTGTATCTACTATTGCAGGATATTATATTTTGCACTAAATAAAGAGAGACTATTATACTTTTACTTTTGACCTGAGACTTTAGGGCTTGGCATGAGTACGTCTTTGGCCCTGTCAGTCAGTGGTGGAAGCACGACATGAAAGGCAGTGAGCAGACCCTTTGGGAGCAATAAGGTGCAACTGAACCACCCTCATTTCTCCTAGGGACTCATTTGCATGTTATAAAACATCAATTTTCTCAAGAATGCAGGCACCTAGGGATATGGGACCAAGACCGTGACGTTCAACTGTCAAGCGCACATGTCTCAGTTGAGACAGTTTTATTCCGACGTAGCTGATGACAGAACCCCTTCAGATACAAATATGTAGGGGGTGACATTCTGTAAAAAAAAATGCATTTCATATAACGTCTGAACAAATTGTAAGATGGTGGCACAGTTACAATTGGATAATTGTAAATTAGGGGGTCATTTATCAAACTGGTGTAAAGTAGAAATGGCTTAGTTGCCCCTAGCAACCAATCAGACTCCACCTTTCATTTATCAAAGGAACTGATTGGTTGCTATGGGCAACTAAGCCAGTTCTGATTTACAGAACACATGCTAAATCTAAAATAGACATACAAAAAAGACAGATCAGTACAATAAACATTAAAACATGCTATTAATTATCTCTCTTTTTTTTCCAAATAAATCACTATCTATAGGTTATTCTTACCTGCTATTTTATTTTCCATGGTGTTTGCTTCTTGGCTGCTATTTAGCTTAGATTTGTTGTGGTCTGTGACCACGCTGTATCTACTGACTGTACAGGAAGTCTGAACACACCTCCTGCCTCATCACTGGCTCAGGCTGCCGCTAACTCCCTCTCCCTGCAGCTCTGCCTTTTGGCTGCTGTGTTTCAAGTCAGGTCTATCACAGCCTCATCAGGAATTCAGCTTAAAGAAATGCGATTTCAGATTTACTAAACCACCAGTAAATAAAAAATTATTTTTTTTCTGTATTTTTTGTCTGTATGTTGTTATTATTATGTCATTTTGCTTTTTCAAAGTCTGTCTTATAGCAAGATTAGGACAGTAATTTTTTTTGTTCTGGTCTAACAAAAGTCTAAGTTACAAAAAAAAGTGCAGTACAGTCTCTGTCACCCACCACGTTGGTGACAGTTAAACATTCCTGTAGATGTTTGGCAGTGATGTGGAGATCTGCTTTGAATTCCTGCCCAATCTATGAGTCAGAAGATCAGAGATGAAAGTTGTCTCCAACAATTCCCCTTAAAGAGGACCTTTCCGTAGTCCGGACATTATACCATATACTGTAAATACCTGGCAGGTCTATCACAGCCTCATCAGGAATTCAGCTTAAAGAAATGCGATTTCAGATTTACTAAACCACCAGTAAATAGGTCAGGGTAGGGCATACTGATGACATGTGATATCGCTCATTTTTTTTCTATGCGCTGCTCCGTTCCCCCGCTGTGCCCCCCGTTCTGGTTTCCCGCCCTGTATGTAAATCCATACCATCTGTACAGGGAGGAGGAGACGGCCATGTTTCTCAAGGGGCGTCTCCTTCTCCCTGGCCACGCCCCTTGGTGCGCTAATCCTCATTTGCATAAGGAATGAAAAGTCTTTTTTTTCTCTGGAACGCCACAACCGATTTTCAAACGTCAGGTATCATTTTAATCAGCAGGATGAGCCCTAGCAGACGCAATATAAAACCAAAATGAATGCTAGAGGAATTCTGCCATCAGTTTTGACCATGCTAAACTGCTGACTGCTAGGTAGGGGCCAGAAAGAACAAGACAGACCTACCATTTATACAGCTTTTGCTGTCAGGAGTTGTGTGAATATGAAGGTTTATTCTGTTAGATTTTGCCCCTTACATGAGTGGATGGCATATTAAAACCCACAGCGGCAAATAGTTTGGATTTCACAGTAGAAATGTGGCACTCCATATTTATTCTGTGTACCCCACCCCCCATCCCTCTGCTTTTTTGTTGACTTCTATCGCAACAGTTTTCAGCATGGCAATGTAATTTAATATCAGCACCTTATGTCAAGTTATCTGCAGATATAATTGAGTAAGCTTTTACTTGGTGTTACTGTAAATGCTGTGAATCTGACCTGCAGTGAAGACTTTTCATCTGACGCAGATTTCTCGCAGTTCGATGTCTTGTCCACTTCATTGGACCTGCCTACTGAAAAGGCTCCTCCTACACGCCTGCCTGCAAGGTTTGCTGACACTGCCTACTTGTGTTGGCCATGTCTTCTGCCGATTTGGACCCATCTACAACATAGGGCTACTTTTAGCTGTTTTTCAGGGCCACCTTAAAGTGAGCGTTCCATCTGGAAATTTTAGGAGCCTTTTGGTTCATGACTTTGCTATTCTGTGATGTAAAATAGTTTTATTTCAAACACATTAAAAATAACAGCATGCTTTGTTTCATCACTTATATTTTCTTATAAATGGTTCACATCTTGCAAATTAATCCTGGAATATGTAAAGTTCTGAGCACAACTGTCCTGTTATTAAATATACAGGTAAATTCCTTTCATTATTGATGCCCTAATTGCTTATTTATTTGGAAGGGAAAAAAGAGCGGCGCAGGCTCATCATCGTCACCCTCCCTGACTACTCTGCAGAAACAGTCACTGCATGAGTCTTCATGCAGAAGGCATAACAGTCATTCAGAAACTGGTTTTATTTTTCAGGTCATTAGGTGGTCATTAAATAAAGTGATCTGATTACTTGCAGCTTTTCTCATTTTAATCTTCACTCATTTTTCAGCCCCAGTATTCCCCCTTGGAAGTCAGCTGCATGAAAGCACTGACCCCTTGGTTATAGCTGCAGAGATTCCACCGGCATGTATTACATTCTCTCTTCTGATCTTCTGATAATTTTCAGATGAGATGGGAGCAAATGAAAATTGAAATAAGGAACCAACAGAGCAATCCTTTATGCTTTTATGATGGAAGAATGATGTAGCATAATAGTCTAGTAAAATGAACAATCCTTGTGATCCTTGTGTTGTTGTTGCCTTCAGTGATCTCATCTCCTTTCATTAAAGAATCAATACATTTGAAATACAATCTAACTATATATGTATCTTCTGATAATAAACATTAGATAGCATTAGCCAATCCACCTGTTGAACTATCCCTACGTACATTAAAGGGGTATTCTGGTTGTGACAAGTTATCCCCTATCCATAGGGTAGGTGAAAACTATCAGATCAGTGGGGTTCCTACCACTGGGACCACCCCCGATCACGACATGGAGGAGCCCCATCCCGAAAATGAATAGAGCAGCAGGTCGGGCTTGTGCACTGCCACTCCTCACACTCCATTCATCTCTACGGGAGTACTGGAGATGGGCGAGTACAGTGCTGTGGATAGGGGATAACTTTCCACAACCTTAATACTCCTTTAAACTGAAGGCCACAAATTAGACCGTGGCGTTACAAGCTATACAAATCACATTTGCATAAACATTGGTTTCAAAATTAGGATAATTTTAGCAAAATTAGCAAGGTTGTTAAGGGTGTTGTATCTGTTGTATCTCAGCTCTACAACAGTGGACCTACACAGCCAGCCCTTAGCAGGAGCCTAAGCCTACATGCACACGGCAGTGGTTTTTTGTGGCCTCCGTTCCTTTTTTTTTGCTCATCCGATGGTTTCTTTTTCATTTCTATGGATCTGTCCGCTGTCCGCATTTCATGTCCGCAAAAAAAATATTGCATGTCCTATTCTTGTCCGCAAAAAAACGGTTCGCGGACCCATAGAAGTCAATGGGTCCCCAAAAAATGCGGATGACCAACGGAAGCCATCCATTTGTCATCCGCATCCGTTTTTTTTTTGCGGATGGTTGCTTGGAAACCAGGGCACTTGTACAGGTACTTTAAGAAACAGGTTCAAGCCTTCCATTTTTTTTTTGCGGATCCGGACGGAAACACAACCTACAAAATTTGCGGACACACGGAACGGATGTGGATGTGAAAAAAAAAGGAAGACGGATCCGCTTTTTGCGGACAGCAAAAAAACACTGTCGTGTGCATGTAGCCTTAACCTCAGCTTGGCTCAGAGCCTGTCTCTCTCACATCTAAGGACCTGAGTTTAGTGAGGAATGTCACTCAACATGAGGCATACGCCCAGTGGGGTTTTGGCACCAGCTCACCTTTATTATAAGCCATACATGTCCCAACCCCAGAATAGAGAAAAAGATTTGCATGAGCAAGAGGGGGGAGTTGCTAAGAAAAGGCATTTCTCTGTTTGACCTGGTCCGTCCATGAATTATACGGTCAGCCACTTCAGGGAATGTAAGGTGAAGGCCGTTTCTGGCCTGGCCTGATGGAGGTTCCTAAAAACGGATCTGCAGTGATTAGCCGGGCCAGCTTGAAAATAAAAAAAAAGGGCTGTCATGAGAAAAACCTTCAGAGCTACCTGCACACGACAAAAAAAGTCTGTTAAAAATGGATAAACTGTCCAATTTTAACAGACGTTTTTTCACTGAGAAACGGACGTTAAAAGCGGACTCATTTAATTGTATGGGGCTGTCGGTCAGTGAAAAACAGACAACATAGAACATGTTCACTTTTTTGCAGTCCGTTATTCACTGACAAAAAAACTGCCATGTGAATAACTCCATAGACGACCATTGGTCTTAAAACGGACATGTGATGGCCGTAAAAAAAAAAAATGTCCATCACGCGTCCGCTTTTCACTGTCGTGTGCGTGTAGCCTTAGGCTATCCAAATTATAAAATAAATGTCAAAAGGCAGGGAAGGTGTAAAAACAATAGAAGTTATACTCACTGGTTCAAACCCCCTTCCACTCCAGTAGCACCACTGATCCTCGCAGACGAGCCTTGTTTACATGACCGCAACAGCCAATCAGTGGCCGCAGTAGTCTTGTGCCATATACCTTTAAGTGCAGCGACTGGCTGCAGAGGTCACATTCAATTGTTTTAACCTTTTTTTGCGGTTGGGCAAATTTTTAGCAGCTAATATAAAAAATAATAAAAGACTGAACGCTACACAGTTTTGTATAGCCATTTCACATACATGTATTTATAGATGACCTATTTAAAGTTCACCTAAAAGATGAACTTGTTTTGTACAGGCTAAGCACAGTTTGCTATCGTCATTTTTGCCATCCACTGTGCCCCATGTCTAATGCAATTACCAACCCAGCTATCATCTAAATGGTCCAACAAAGAAGAGTTATATAGAGATGTCCTATTAGAGAACACATTTCCTAATTAGCTAGTCCCATAATCTGTTACAGTACCAACAGGTTTTGACAAACAGATGTGGAATTGGTAATCAACAATCTTCTCCAAATATAAAAAACGCTTTGAGCATGTTCAGCCCACATTGCTTAGCATACGCTACAACTTGGCAAGCACTACATAGACTATTAGCCTTTTTCAGTCAACCATCTGTGTTCTGAAAGTGGTTGGAAAACATTGTTTTTCTGTTAGTCATCTTGTACCACAATGTCTATCGCCATAGGCTCTGGACTCTGAGGAAGATATAGGGGTCACCGCAACCTGCCGCTCTAAAATCGACGCTGTACGGCGTGATCTACACTCTATTGCCGCCCGATTGGAGATCCTGGAGAAAGATCATGACGCCACAGTCCGGTCCTGTGTCTCTCAACTCCACGCCACGGTGTCTTCTCAGGTCGTCTTCCGCAATCTACAGCGTCATTTGGAAGATTTAGACATCCACGAGAGCATTGGCGGATCCGGGGGGGGGGGGCAATAGGGCAATTGACCCAATGTGGAAGCATTCATCTCCATGGCCATCTGTATCGCTGTCCTCAGGACAGCGATACAGATGGCTGTGGTAGGGGAGGGAGAGGCGTCTCCCTTCCCTGTTCCTCTGATAGGCTGCGGGCCTTGTGCCGGCAGCCTGTCAGAGGCCGATGCAGGCAGCGCGATGACGTCAGTACAGAGCAGGACACAGGCCGGAAGAGGCCTGCATCGAATCGCATTTAGTTAAGTATAAGTGTTTTTTTTTTTTATTACTTGGGACAATTTCACTGGCACATGGAAGGGGAGGGGGTTGTAGAGAGGAGGCTGGCACATAATGGAGGGGAGAGTGGCACTTATTACTGGCACATTGGGGGAGAGTGAGACTTATTACTGGCACATGGGGGGACTGGCACATGATGGGGGGAGAGTGGCACTTATTACTGGCACATGAGGGGGGAAGAGGAGACTGGCACATGATGGGGGGAGAGAAGAGAGTGGCACTTATTACTGGCACATGAGTGGGGGGGGGGGGAGACTGGCACATGATGGGGGGAGAGAGGAGAGAGGCACTTGTTACTGGCACATGAGTGGGGGGATAGGAGACTGGCACTTATTACTGGCACATGAGGGGGGGAGAGGGGAGAGTGGCACTTGTTACTGGCACATGATGGGGGATAGGAGACTGGCACTTACTACTGGCACATGAGGGGGGAGAGGGGAGAGTGGCACTTGTTACTGGCACATGATGGGGGGGGGAGGCACTTTTCACTAGCATTGATTGGGGGGCATCTATAGGGGGCACTTGTTACTGGCACATTATTGGGGAGCATCTATGAGGACATTTACAGAGGCCACAAAGAAGGGGTATTTTATAAGGGGGCTCTGTGTGGTACTAGAATTATCAGGGGTACTATCTGTTTCTGCAGTATAATATTGGGGACCACAGCGGACAGTATTGGGGGTAGTAGGACGAATTGTCCAGAAGATGGGAGGATGATGGTAAAGTGGTAAACTGAGGTTTTTTTTGTTGTCAAACTGCAGAGACGAAAACTGATGGTCTGGTCTGCAGGTCTGAAAGGAGAAGATGAGGACAGAGAACATCTACATCAAAGGAGACGTCGCTGTATGTAAGAGGTATGTGGGGCTGTATTTCTGTAGTGATCAGAGCAGGGGAGTAACGATCGCCGGAAGTGCCCCTCCCGAGACTAGGCTCTGGATCCACCACTGCATGGGAGGAGGAATAACATTAGAATCCTCAGCCTCCCAGAGCCCCTGGGGCAGGAGGACCTACAGGAGACCCTGGACACTCTCTTCAACTCGATCATGGGGGACCCCCCGTCCTTTACTACTAAACTGGACTGGGCCGATAGAGCTCTTTGTCCCAAGAGATCATCTCCCCAACCCAGGAAGGTTATTTGTTGTGTTCATGACTTCACCTGGAAAGAAGCTATTATGCTGAAAGTCAGCGACTGACGGTTTCTGGAATTCCGGAGGGCCAGCATACAACTCTTTCAGAATTTATCGTAAATTACATTACAGAAACTGCGCCATCTCCGCCCCCTACTGGAAGCTTTGAGAGAACGTCGGATCCCCTATGGACCCTCACCTAGAGTAACGGCTGCTGATCCCGTGGGTGCAGCCTCCTCAACGGGATTGGAGCACAACGCCCCTGGAAGACTGATGGACTCGCTGGCGTGTTTGAGCACCTTCCCTTGCCTTATCGGTGACTCTACGACTACCGCCCGCTCGTGGCCTAAGAAATTATTTAGCGGCGCGTTTGCTGCTTGTTTTTGTTACATTTGTTTTTGCTGTTTTTGACCTATGAGTTCCTTAGGTTATCTCCCCCCTGTTTTGGGACGTGACTAGCTCGGTCCCCAAACAGCGGGGTTCAGTGAGTCCGTTCTGCTGACCTTTGTTTCAGTGGAGTCAGTCCCTCCACAGAATTTTATAGTCTGTTTTTTCTCTATATTGAGTTTATTATCTGTTCCTGTTTCCTGTGAGGTCTTGCAGTGTCCTTCCCTATTGTTTTCCTATTCTCCCTCCCCCGTCTCTCCTCTGGTGCTTTTATCTCTCCTCCTCTCTAGGCCTCTATCTCCCCTTGCAGGAAGCAGCCTGGAGGACACCCCCCCATGAAGTGTACGCCTTCTCTCTCTCCCCACAGTACCTATTCTTGAAGTGGGTGAGTCACATAGCTTTTTTACTCCTCCCCCATGGTCAGGTGTGTCCCCCTAAATGTTAAGGGGTTGGGCTAAGAGGCTCTTAGTGCTTCAAGAGCTCTGCACTTTGTGGGCGAACGTAGCATTCCTACAGGAGACCCACTTCGACCAGACGGAATCCTGTAATTTCGCAAAACGCTACTACCTCCATGCATTCCTTGCTAGCCATATCTGGCTAAAAGCAGGCGTCGCCATACTGCTGTTCACCTCCTGTCCCATTTCGGTGACCGCCTCCCACATTGACCCAGCTGGCTGCTACGTCATCCTGGAAGGGGATTTTAACATGATCTTTCTTCTCTGAGTCTGTAGATAGGTCGTCCCTCTTTTTTACTCCACCCCCTTCCACCCAATGTCGCATGGCCAGAGATTTTCGTAGCCCAATCCGGCAATTTGCCCTCTACGATCTCTGGAGGGTGGACAACCTCTGGGGCAGAATGTTTGCCTTTTACTCCTCCCCCATAAGCTCCACACCCGAATAGACTACTTCTTTGGTAATGCCCTGACCCTGAGGATCATGTGTGATGTATCTATTGGGCTCATTTCTTGGTTAGACCATGCCCCTATCACCCTCACTCTCTCTTTCCAACCCGTACCACAGCGCACCTGTAGTTGGCCCCTAAACGATTCCTTGTTGAAATTGCTGTCCACTCATGTTGACGTCGAGCAGAACATCCAAACGTATTTTAACGAAAATGTCAAATCGGTCTCCTCCCTGGCGGTGCTCTGAGAGGCCCACAAGACAGTGCTACGTGGTCAGTGCATTGCTCTGGCCTCTCAGCTTGAAAGCATAGAACGCTCCCGGGAATTCATGGCGCAAATTATTTCTCTACAAACCCGGCTACATGCCAAGCCGAGTCTTTACCTCCTTCGGGAGCTTGTGGCGGCCCGCGCAAAGCTGAAAGAAACCGCCATGCACAACAGTGAATGTATGTTGATTTACTCTAGACAGCGATACTATAAAAAAGGGTAACAAAGCCCACACGATTTTAGCATGTCAATTACGAGATGCTGCCTCCAAGCGTGCTCCCCAGGCAGTGGAGGACTCGACTGGCTGCCCCCAAAACCACCCCGACTGGTTTTGCCCGCTGCTTCTGCGACTATTACTCCCAGCTGTACAATTTAAATGTTACAAATGCGCACCCTCCCTCCCTGCCCCACATACCTGTCCTCCTGTCAGTTACCCAAACTCTCCTCAGAGGCGGCTGCTTCCTTAAACAGCCCCATAACCGCTGAAGAACTAACGGACGTGATCAAAACTCTCCCCACGGGCAAATCTCCCGGACCTGATGGGTTCACAGATCTGTACTATAAAACATTCCGATCTCAGCTCTCGCACCATCCCCTGGCCTTATTTAATGTGTTCCTCCTGGGATCCCCG
This sequence comes from Bufotes viridis, assembly GCA_033119425.1. Taxonomy (NCBI): domain Eukaryota; kingdom Metazoa; phylum Chordata; class Amphibia; order Anura; family Bufonidae; genus Bufotes; species Bufotes viridis. Next base: position 141,354,662 of record CM065589.1, on the reverse strand, counting down.
ATCCCATCGTCTATGCTATCCTCCCATATTGTATTATTACATAAAGCCGGTAAGGACCCCCAGGATTGCGCAAGCTACAGACCGATAGCCCTACCTACGTAATGCAGACCTTAAAATCTTCACCTGCATCCTTGCGGCCTATCTGAATACGTGGCTTCCTACTCTGATCCATAAAGACCAAATCGGATTCATTCCTTGCCGACAGGGAGGGGACAACACCTGTCGCGTACTCAACTTGATCGACATAGCGACTCGAATAGAGACTGTGGGAGTGCCACAGCGACTACCACAGTGATATTGAGCCTTGACACGGAGAAGGCCTTTGACTGGCTTGACTGGTCTTTTCCTTTGAAACATTTTGGGCCTTTGGCATCTCGGGACCCTACCTGCAAGCCATCCTCAGTGTCTACTCTGCCCCTTTCGCCCTTGTCAAACTCCCCTTCTGCTCCTCTACACCGTTAACATCTCCAATGGTACACGTCAGGAATGCACACTCTCACCAGTTATCTTTGCACTGTGTATAAAACCCCTTGCAGCACATGTTTGGCTCCCCCTCCATGCAGATTATGTCCTCCTCACACTGACCAACTCCCACATCACACTGCCCAACCTGCAGAAGACCCTATTGCAATATGTCACCCTCTCAGGATATAAAGTCAACACTTCCAAAACAGAGGCTCTACCTGTCCTGGTACCCGCCCACGACCTTGCACTACTCCAAAGCATCTTCCACTATCGTTGGTCGAACAATACCCTGAAGTACCTAGGCGTTTAGATCACCCCTACGTATGCCTGCCTATACTGTAATAACCTCCCTTCAACAGGCCATTCTCGATTATGTGGACAAGGTAAACGTCATCGTATCCCCGCAAAGTCATGCTTGCGGCTACGGACAAAGGTGGCTTGTCAGTCCCTAACATAATGCACTATTACTGGGCTACCCATCTCCAAATAATCCCATTCTGGCCATACCAGTTGGCAACTGCAGTAGCACTCGATTATACCGGAGACGGAGGGCTTCCGCTACCTCCAGATCCGTCACTATATGAGTTCTACCTTTGGATCACTCCAGGTGTCACTCCCCACCCCTTTTGAACGTTTGTGCCACTTGGGCACGGGGACAAGAGGCTTGATTTCTATTATTTACCGCCTCCTATCTACAGCAATAGAAGGTGAGACCCCCCATCATACATACATAAATAAATGGACCACCGCCTTCAGGTCACCTCTCTCTCACACCACCTGGCAGACTATATGGAATAGGCCAGCCCAGTCTTCTATCTGCACCACATATAAGGAAACCCAGTACAAACTGCTTATGCACTGGAACCATACCCTTGCCCTCCTACATTCTATCAACTCCGCTATCCCATCTGTCTGCTGTCTGCTGGCGGTGCCTGAGCGATGTGGGTTCCTTGTACCATATCTTGTGGACATGCTTTCTTATGACTCCGTTTTGGGCGGAGGTGAAAGATATGGCACACTCCGTCTTTGGGTCCCCCGTCATGCTAGACCCAAGGATCTACCTGCTCAACTTACCACCCCCAGGATTGAATAAGTGCTCCTCCAGGCTGTTTCTCTCCTTATGTAATGAAGCTGAATCACTGATTGCCAAGTCTTAGAAACAGACTAGCCCTCCTACCAAGTCAATACTGCTGGCTTAGATCCTTGAAGTATCTCACGGCATCCCTCAACAATGCAGTGGAGCAATTCCAAGTGACCTGGCTACCCTGGGACTCTCAATTGACATACTCCTAGAGCCCCCCCTCCTCTACTCTTACTTTCCCCTACCTGTTCTCCCCCCTTCCTTTTGTGTTGTGTCGGTTGTCTTGTCCTTTGTCCTGGGTGCTTGTATTGAGCCATTGATAATAGTTAGGGCACTTGGTTTGCTGCATAAACTGTTCTTGCACTCTTCCCCATCTCAGTAGCTCTTCCCCATCTAGTGCTTTGATGTACCATTCTGTGTTCTTTCTTCTGTATTACTGAAAATATGTACGTTTGTACTAACAAAAATCTACAGTTTAAAAAAAAAAACAGTGATCTACACAGTGCCCCTGAAAATGTGACCTCCATAATGGCCTGCCCCCTTAACCACCTAACTCTTTTGCCCGAGTCCAGCTCGGGCAGTGGGAAAAGTAACTGGAGGGGGGAGGGCTGCTTTAGATGCCTCCTGAATGCAACTGGTCTTGTTTGAAAGCTGACATTCCAGATTTCCATATAAGACCAAAATGACAGCTAAAGTCCAAGCAACAGAAGATATATTACTTTTAGAAATCGAGTTGGGAATAATTGCGGGAAAAACCTGCTTTTACTTTCACTTTCAGCTGCATTCACAGCATGCTGGTTTCTATCAGTGATATCTTCACTGTACTGAACATATTGCTGTCATTCTGGTATTGTCTGAAAGCTTGGAATGCCAGCTTTCAAACAAGACCAGTTGCATTCAGGAGATAGCAGCAGCTAAAGCAGCCCCCCCTCCAGTTAGCTACTTTTCCCACTGCTAGAGCTGGACTCGGACCAAAACAGTTAGGTGGTTAAAAGGGGTATTTCGGTTACCATAAATATAACTTATGTTTTAGACTAATTCACCATCAATAATTACCTAATATAATGTAAATTTCACATATTTACCATTCAGTAGTTATAAAAATAGTTTTCTTCCTCTGCTACCCACTGTGTTTCCTCATAAATTACCATGGTATTGAACTGTAGTTCAAAGGCTTTGTTAGGCCGGGCATGATCAGTGTTTTTGCTATAAATTCTCTAAATGCTCCCCGTGGCAAATTTTTTCTGCACTAGGCCATGCCTCTAACTCTGGCCACAACATAACTATACACCTAATCCCACCTAGTCCCCTAAATGCCCCCACCTAGTCCCCTTTATGCCACCACACAGTATTTATGCCCAGATTGTGCCCTCTTGACAGACTATGGCCAGATATGTGCCTCCTTCACAGTAGTTATGACAAATATGTACCCTTTACAGTAGTTATGCCCAGATATGTGCCCTTTTTCACAGTATTATGCTCAGATATGTGCTTCCGCACCCTAGAAAGTTAAGTACTTGCAGTTTAGTTCTGCCATTTAAAACCGCTATTTTTCTCTCTGTTGGGTAGTGTCATTTAAAGCAGGTATTTTTTTCTCTGCTTGGTGAGGGGGAGTGGCTTGGCCTAACAGGTGCTATAAATTAGACCACTCAACTCTTCCAGAGCCTGCTCTACCTGAGGCCTGCATTACTCAAAGTGGCTGCTTTCATAAGTGGAGTTAAAGAAACTGGAGTTTGAGAAAAGGAGCAAGAAAAAGAATCATTAGATCATCCTTGTATACAGTTGGTTTAATTCTAGCTAGTCTTCCTGCTACTGTAAGCGGACCACAGTAAGTAAGAATATTGTTATCACTGCTCTATATTGTATTTTTATTTATTTTTTTCCCTCTCTTTTACTGCGTAATCCCCATTTAGTATGACTTCCATTATTGACAGTGCCGTCCAGTGCACATCTTGTATGATGTATGCAGTCCTGGAACAGCCGTTCGAGGGTGTATATGTTTGTTCAAAATGTGAGCAAATTACCCGTTTGGAATCGCACATCGAATCTCTAAACAGGCCAGTTGCAACACTGAAAGCCACTGACAATTTGGAAAAGAGTTTGCTGCTCACTGAGCAAGCACTCTATGGGGTAGATGTGGGGGAGGGTGGTAGCGAGGAGGCTGAAAAGAGTGAGGTAGTTAGCTGGGTAACAGTAAAAAAGCGGGGTAGAGGGAAGAGTGCCAGGGAGGCTAGCCCTGAACTGACACACCCCAACAAGTTTGCACAGTTGGCAGATGAGGGGGATGACCGTTCAGGGACGGCACCGCTGCAGCCAGACACTTCCTCTGCCAGTCAGGGGAATGTCAGCTCCAGTAAGCAGGGGACCAGGAGAGCAGGGCAGGCCACACAGGTGCTGGTAGTGGGAGACTCAATTATTAGGGGTACAGATAGGGCGATCTGTCACAAAGATCGTGATCGCCGAACAGTGTGCTGTCTTCCTGGCGCTAGAGTTCGACACATCGCGGATCGGGTTGACAAATTACTGGGAGGGGTTGGAGAAGATGCAGCGGTCATGGTCCATATCGGAACCAATGACAAAGTTAGAGGAAGGTGGAGAGTCCTTAAAAATGATTTCAGGGTTTTAGGTCAAAAGCTTAGGGCAAGGACCTCAAAAGTAGTATTTTCTGAAATACTGCCTGTACCACGAGCCACACAAGAAAGGCAGCGGGAGATCAGGGAGGTTAACAAGTGGCTCAAGAACTGGTGTAGGAAGGAGGGGGTTTGGGTTCTTGGAGAACTGGGCCGACTTCTCTGTCGGCTACAGGCTCTATCGTAGGGACGGGCTGCACCTCAATGGGGAAGGGGCAGCTGTGTTGGGGAGAAAGATGGCTAGAAGGTTGGAGGAGTGTTTAAAGTAGGGACTGGGGGGGAGGGTAATTACATTATAGGAGGGGAAGATAGTGCAGATAGAGACCAGGGGTGAGGTAGTGTGACTGGGGGAGGAATGGAAGGGGGGACTAGAACAGCTCAGAATGAAAGATGTAGGGTAAAAAATACACATAAACCTCTAAAATGTATGTACACTAATGCCAGAAGCCTGACTAACAAGACTGGTGAACTGGAATTAGTGATGTGTTAGGAGGACTATGACATAGTGGGAATAACTGAGACATGGCTGGATGATAGCTATGACTGGGCAGTTAATATAAAAGGTTACAATCTGTTTAGAAAGGATCGAGAATACATCTCTGAGGGACATGAACATGTGGAGTCACTGTGGGTAGAAATACATGGAGCAAAAAACAATAATAAAATACTAATAGGAGTGTATTATAAACCACCTAATATACCAGAGTCCACAGAAAATCTATTACTAAACGAGATAAACGAGGCGGCAAATCATAATGAAGTCGTTATCATGGGGGACTTCAACTACCCAGATATAGACTGGGAAACCGAAAGCTGTACATCCCAAAAAGGAAACAGGTTCTTGGCAATAACCAAAGACAATTTCCTTTCCCAACTGGTTCAGGACCCCACTAGAGGGACGGCCATACTGGACTTAGTATTAACCAATAGACCTGATAGAACAACAGATGTGCAGGTTGGTGGGACACCCCCTGGAAATAGTAACCATAAAGTTATAACCTTCCAATTATCCTTCAAACGAGAGTTTCTAAAGGGAGGAACAAAAATACCAAACTTCAAAAAAGTACAATTTAGCCAACTAAGCGAGGCCATAGGCCTAACTAACTAGGACAAAGTCCTCAAAAATAAAAATACAACCATAAAATGGGAGATTTTTAAAAGCATTGTAACATCTAATTGTGAGAGGTACATACCTTATAGGAATAAAAGGCTAAGGAACAATAAGAAACCAATGTGGATAAATGGAACCGTAAAGAAAGCAATAAATGACAAAAAGAAAGCATATAAATCACTAAAACAGGAGGGGAGTCAGGAAGCACTGATAAACTATAAGGAAAAAAATAGAATATGTAAAAAACAAATAAAATTTGCCAAACTAGAGACCGAGAGATTAATTGCCAAAGAGAGTAAAACTAACCCTAAAATGTTCTTCAATTATATAAATAGTAAAAAATATAAATCTGAAGGAGTCGGCCCTCTACATAGCAATGAGGGGGGTGTTGCAGAGAGCGACGAGGATAAAGCAAAACTATTAAATATTTTTTTCTCCACTATAGTCACTGAGGAAAATAAACTGTCAGATGAAATGCAGAATGTAAAAGTAAATTCCCCATTAAAAGTGCCCTGTCTGACCCAGGAAGAAGTACAGCAGTGACTTAAAAAGATTAAAATAGACAAATCGCCAGGACCGGGTGGCATACACCCCCGTATCCTAAGGGAATTAAGTGATGTCATAGCCAGACCTTTAGGGTATGTTCAGACGACGACAATTGTCGCGCAAAAAGTCGCACTATTGTCGCGCGACAATTTTTATAATGGGAGTCTATGGTGTCGCAGTGCGACATGCGACATGCTGCGACTGCGACACGACAGTCAGCAAAAATCCATCCGGGATGGATTTTTTGCGACTGTTGTGTCGCAGTCGCAACATGTTGCATGTTGCACGTGCGACACTACCATAGACTCCTATTATAAAAATTGTCGCGCGACATTAATGTGACATCAATGTCGCGCTACAAATGTTGCAGTGTAGTGGTTCCCAAATTGTCGCGCGACATTTTGTCGCGCAATTGTCGTTGTGTGAACGTAGCCTTATTTCTGATATTTACGGACTCTATACTGACAGGGAATGTTGCACAGGATTGGCGCATAGCAAATGTGGTGCCAATATTCAAAAAGGGTCCAAAAACAGAGCCTGGAAATTATAGGCCGGTAAGTTTAACATCTATTGTTGGTAAACTGTTTGAAGGGTTTTTAAGAGTTGCTATTTTGGAGTATCTCAATGAAAATAAGCAAATAACGCCATATCAGCATGGCTTCATGAGGGATCGGTCATGCCAAACGAATTTAATCAGCTTCTATGAGGAGGTAAGTTCTAGACTTGACAGCGGCGAATCAATGGATGTAGTATATCTGGACTTCTCCAAAGCATTTGACACTGTACCGCATTAAAGGTTAGTATATAAAATGAGGATGCTCGGACTGGGAGAAAATGTCTGTATGTGGGTAAGTAACTGGCTAAGTGACAGAAAACAGAGGGTGGTTATTAACGGTAGATACTCAGATTGGGTAACTGTAACTAGTGGGGTACCTCAGGGGTCAGAATTGAGCCGTAATCTCTTCGATATATTTATTAATGATCTTGTAGAAGGCCTGCACAGTAAAATATCTATTTTTGCAGATGACACTAAACTGTGTAAAGTAATTAACACTAAAGAGGACAGTGTACTGCTACAGAGGGATCTGGATAGATTGGAGGCTTGGGTAGAAAAATGGCAGATGAGGTTTAACACTGACAAATGTAAAGTTATGCACATGGGAAGGAATAATGCAAGTCACCCGTACATATTAAATGGTAAAACACTCGGTAACACTGACATGGAAAAGGATCTAGGAATTTTAATAAACAGCAAATTAAGCTGCAAAAACCAGTGTCAGGCAGCTATTGCCAAGGCCAATAAGATAATGGGTTGCATCAAAAGGGGCATAGATGCCCTTGGTGAGAACATGGTCCTGCCACTTTACAAATCACTAGTCAGACCACACATGGAGTACAGTGTACAGTTCTGGGCTCCTGTGAACAAGACAGACATAGCAGAGCTGGAGAGGGTTCAGAGGAGGGCAACTAAAGTAATAACTGGAATGAGGGATCTACAGTACCCTGAAAGGTTATCAAAATTAGGGTTATTCACTTTAGAAAAAAGACGACTGAGGGGAGATCTAATAACTATGTATAAATATATCAGGGGTCAGTACAGAGATCTCTCCCATCATCTATTTATCCCCAGGACTGTGACTGTGACGAGGGAACATCCTCTGCGTCTGGAGGAAAGAAGGTTTGTACACAAACATAGAAAAGGATTCTTCACGGTAAGAGCAGTAAGACTATGGAACTATGGAGGTGGTGATGGTGAGTACAATAAAGGAATTCAAGAGGGGCCTGGATGTATTTCTGAAGTGTAATAATATTACAGGTTATAGCTAATAGAGATGGGTCGTTGATCCAGGGAGTTATTCTGATTGCCTGATTGGAGTCACAAAGGAATTTTTTTTTTCCTCTTAAGTGGGGAAAATTGGCTTCTGCCTTACAGGGGTTTTTTGCCTTCCTCTGGATCAACTTGTAGGAAACAGGCCGAACTGGATGAACAAATGTCTTTTTTCGGTCTTATATACTATGTTACTATGTTACTAGTTATGCCCAGATATGTGCCCCCTCACAAATTTGAGCAACGGAGACAGGTGATTTCAACCATGTCCTCTCAGCCAAACATTATTTCTTGCACTATTATTTCAGCCTAAGGGTGGTATTACACTGCCCGATCTTCTGGCAGTGCTAGCACCGATGGATGATAATCATCCATTGGAGCTCGTTTCCACTGGCCTGATTACACAGACCAATGCAAAATTTGAGTGAGGGAGGAACAATTACTACCGCAGTCATTCCTCCCTCATTCTGTTCTATTCATTATTGGCAGAACATCCCTGATTACACTGGCAGATGTGCTGCTGATCATCGGGCATCTTTCATCCTGATGAAAGAGGCCCATCAGCCGATGAATGAGCGCTTGCTCATTCATTGGCTGCTCAATTATACAGGTCAATTATCAGGAATTAGCGTTCGTATTCCCAAAAATTGTCCTGATATCATGCAGTCTAATAGGGCCTTAGAGGGGTTATCCCATGATTAATGTAAAAAATTAAAATCATATAGTACATGACAATCTCTTTCTTAAAAAGCTAGAACCAGCCCTGTACCTCACATGGATCCAGAGATCTCCTCATTCATTGCTCTGCTAGATTTATATCAAGCTCACAGACAGGGGAGTGTCTTTTCTGCTGTAGCTAAGGGGGCGTGTCTCAGCTCTCCCTATAACAGCTCAGGAAGCAGTTAAGGGATGAAACTGAGCATGTGCGGCCTTCTCAATGAGCAGGACAAAAAATAATTAAAAAAAGCAAACAGCAGGTGGCGCTGTACAGATACATTTTATTGAATAACTCAGTGGCTATAGAATTTTTTTTATTACATACCGTAACAAAAGTAATCAGTTCCAGGTGCTAGATTGAAAACTGTAGAATATTTTTTCTGGGACATCCCCTTTAACTCTTCTGTGGTTGGATATCTTGTCATGTGACAGCCAATCTTAGAAATGTTATCTTATGAGTGGAAGTCACATGACAGGATGTACATGGAATGTTAATCTGTTGATGCTACCACAGCAACTCCAGTGCAAGTGGAATTATTTACATTACTCCATCAGTGTATGGACGTAGTCATGGCAACCGGAATTAAATCCATTTCAACTGAGTTTTGGGATAATGCCAGGCTTCCTAAGCACATCATGCACTCAAGACAAACAGCAAAGAGCAAGGGATGAAAACCTGAATGAACCTGAGGCAGGAGAGGCCACATCTGTGTACGTGTATTTTTACATCCTGTCACAAAAGACTGGATGAAAACAAATGACTCAGTGCACTGATGAACCGGTCTTTTATCTATGCAACCTTAGCTGCACTTTGCCTGATAGCCGTGCTTTGCATTTGTCTCTGTTCAGTGGCATTATATTACTTCCGAAAGAAAGACAACTTCGTAATTTCCTATATTTTGTGTGTGTGTGGGGGGAGAATAACGGAACGGACACCAGGAGCAGATGAAGCCATCAGTGTAGGAAAATTCTTCATGGATGCTGCTATTATTTGGCAACTCATATTTGGGTGTTGGCAGACGAGGTGTTAATAAAACAGACAAAAGCTACCATATAATGTAGGTGCTAGAATTTGCCGCCAACATCAGAGTCACAGGGAAATTGAAACAAAACCATCTACAACATTAATTACGCTTTTAACACGTTTTGCTGCTCTTTTTTACGTTCCCTTCACTTCACATCTGTGTGAACAATATCAAAAAGATTTACGGTTTTCTCCCTTGTCTAATTAGAGGCGCAGTAAGGATGCCAATCAACATTCTTGCTGAGCAATCACATCAGCCAAACTTAATCCAAAGAAGATTTGTGTTGACAGACTTTTGGAGACCCCAGAAAACCCAGAACGCTATGCAGCAGATAGCGTTTACTAATTGACATGGTAGTTTTTACATCTCACTCCACAATATATACTCTGTACTTGGCTGTGTGGCATATTCATTTATTTGTTAAATGCATGGGTGTTGAGAAGGCCCATTCAGGTTCAAGAACATTGTACCTTTTTGTGGGGAATAACAATATGTTTTTTGTTTTTTTTGCTATGATGTTTATTTATATATATATATATATATATATATATATATATATATAATTATTAAGCGGCATGCAAAAGTTTGGGCACCCCTGGTCAAAATTACTGTTACTATGAACATTTAAGCAAGTTGAAGACGAAATGATCTCCAAAAGGCATAAAGCTAAAGATGTCACATTTCCTTTGTATTTTAAGTAAAAACATTTTTTCCCTATCTTTTACATTTTCAAAATAACAAATAAAGAAAAGGGCCTAAAGCAAAACTTTGAGCACCCTGCATGGTTAGTACCTAGTAGCACCCCATTTGGCAAGTATCACAGCTTGTAAACGAGTTTTGTAGCCAGCCAAGAGTCATCAATGATGTTCAGATCAGGGACAGTGAGGGCCTTTAGCTTGCACCTTTTGAGGAGCTCTGCTGTTTCAGTAGCTCTTATTGCTGTCCATTAAAGCTACTGTAACAGCATAGCACAACAAGCCCTAATTCAGAAATAGCATAGCTTGTTGTGCCACGCAGTTTCAGTAGCTCTCATGCACGACAATGAGAGATACTGAAACGGCAGAGCGCCTGAGTGCTCTGCTGTTTCCCGGCTGGGAGGTGGTTGGGACTGTGTTTCATATCGCCATTACTAACACTTTAAGGGTGGGTTCACAGTAGCGTTATAGTTTATATTATGGCTTTCCGTTATAACATGGTAATAACGGAAAATAACGGAATCCATAACACGGATCCGTTCTGTAGCCCATAGACTTGTATTACGACGGAATGCAAAACGGAAGCCTTTAAAAGGCTTTCCGTCATAATAGAAGTCTGTGAGAAAGCTAACAGATCTGTCTGGTTCCCATTATGGAAGACGGAAAACAAAGTCCTGTCGACAGGACTTTGTTTTCCGTCTTGCACAACGGGACCCAGACGGATCCGTTATGCTTTCCCATAGCCTTCTATTAGGACGGAGCAAAACGGAATGCCTCTTAAAGGCTTCCGTTTTGCATTCTGTCTTATGGATTAAGTTATTTTCTGTTATAACCATTTTATAGTGGAAAGCCATAACGGAAACCATAACGCTAGTGTGAACCCACCCTAGATATATATAATATAGAAAACCGTGCTGCTTCAACTTGAGTGTGAGGGGCACTGTGGAGGTCACTGTTAACCCCTTAAGGACACGGCCATATTTCACCATAAGGACTAGGCCATTTTTTTCAAATCTGACCAGTGTCAGTTTATTTGCATCTTGGGTGGGGCTCACAGCCTTCTCCCTCCTCCCATTGCAGGCATGGTTACATGCTGGAGGTAACTGAGGAGTCTGCTGTGAGTCGGCCTAATACATTCCTGTAATTTTGCCCACTAGCCCCTGGTATTGCCCATATGGCACAGGTAGGTGAGTGTTAGGTACCGAGCAACTTGAGAGACCTTGGCGTGGTGCTCGGGCTTAAGACATGTCCTCCACTGTAGGACATGTTGACTAACCTCTCAATTTAAGGGCTTAGTAAGACCGCAGTGTGCACCTGTTTTGTCATTTGTTATTGCTATATTGTTATATTATTTATCACATCCACACTATTGCCATTTTGTGTAGGATGTCTATTGTGGCACTTGTGGTCCGCTGCGGGCATCCTCCACCGTATGCATTTTTGCTGGGGATCGCCATTAGCAACGGGCCACAAGTGCAGGGTCTGCTACCCTGTATATATATGCACAACTGCATTTTTGGGTTGAGCACATCCTGCTTCATGCCACCTTTCAGTTGGTTTGTGTAAATATGATTTTTGGTTGCTCTATATTACACTTTTTTGAGGCAAGTTAACAAAAAATAGAAATTCAGAAATGTCATCTCCATTTGCCAATAACTCTTGTGGAACACCTAAAGGGTAAACAAAGTTTGTAAAATCAGTTTTGAATACCTTAAGGGTGTAGTTTCTTAGATGGAGTAACTTTTTGGGAATTTGTACTCTAGGTATGCATCAGGGGGCTTCAAATGGGACATGGTGTCAAAAAACCAGTCCAGCAAAATCTGCCTTCCAAAAACCATATGGCGTTCCATTCTTTCTGCGCCCTGCCGTGTGGCCATACAGCAGTTTACGACCACATATGGGGTGTTTCTGCAAACTACAGAATCAGGGAAATAAATATTGAGTTTTGTTTCACAGTTAACCCTTGCTTTGCTACTGAAAAAATTGATTAAAAAGGAAAATGTGCAAAAATAAATAGCTGTTTTGGGAAAGTTTTTATTTTTTGTTATTTACAGCGTTGATCTGACAGGTTAGATTGTGTGCTATTTCTGTAGAGCAGGTAGTTAAGGACGCGACAATACCAAATATGACAACTTTTTGGGGGGTTTTGTTTCAGTTTTACATAACAAAGCATTTTTGAAAAAAATTCTTTTTTAGTGTCTCCACATTCTGAAAGCCATATTTTTTTTGGGGGGCGACTGTCTTATGTAGGGGCTCATTTTTTGCGGGATGAGATGTCGGTTTGATTGGCACTACCTTGGGGGGCATATGACATTTTGGTCGCTTGCTATTACACTTTTTATGATGTAAGGTGACAAAAATGGCTTTTGACACCGTATTTTTTTTTTTTGCTGTGTTCACAGGTCATGTGTTATTTTTATAGAGCAGATTGTTACGGACGCGGCGATACCTAATATGTATACTTTTTAGTTATTTAAGTTTTATACAATAATATCGTTTTTGAAACAAAAAAAAAAATCATGTTTTAATGTCTCCATAGTCTGAGAGCCATATTTTTTTATATTTTGGGGCCATAGTCCTATGTAGGGTATAATTGTTTGCGGGATGAGATGCCGGTTTGATTGGCACTATTTTGGGAGGCATATGCCTTTTTGAGCGCTTGGTATTACACTTTTTGTGATGTAAGGTGAAAAAAAAATGGCTTTTTTACACCATTTTTTTTTTAATGGTGTTCACCTGAGGGGTTAGGTCATGTGATATTTTTATAAAGCAGGTTTTTACAGGCGCGGCGGTACCCAATATTTGTAGTTAATTTTATTTTTAACATTTTTATTCAGTGATAAATGTGGTTTTTTTCACTTTTTTGTACATTTTATTTGCCCAGACCCACTTGGTTCTTGAAGATCCAGTGGGTCTGATGTCAGTATAATACAGTACAATACACTATATACTGTACTGTACTGTATTTTTTACTTTACTGAGTCTGATCAGACTTCTGCCTTTAGCAGAAGTCAGATCAGACTTGCCATTACCATGGCAAGCAGGACACCTGTGAAGGGGGTGCCCCCCCCCCCCCCGCTGTGATCCCTTCATGAATCGGGGGCTGCAAGGGCACAGCAGCCCCCGATGGGACCATACAGACCGCAGCATGGAAGGGGTTAAACTGCTGACATCTGCACCAGCACAGATGTCAGCAGTTTATAGCAGAGTGTCAGCAATGTGCTGACACTCTGCTAAACCACTGGGCCACCAACGAATATTATAGAGGAGGCGGGCGGAGGAGGACCCCCTTCAGCATTGTAACAAGGTATCTGCTGAATGATTTCAGCAGGTACCTTGTTCCGATCACCGCCGGCTGAGCAGCGGTGATCTGTAGTACACATAACGTACCAGGACACCATTACGTACGTCATGTGTCCTTAAGGGGTTAAAGGGGCGTTCATGGTGGAGGTCACTGTTAAGGGGGCGGGCACTGTGGAGGTCACTGCTAAAGGGGCGTTCACTGTGGAGGTCACTGTTAAGGGGGCGGGCACTACGGAGGTCACTGTTAAAGGGGCGGCACTGTGGAGTTTACTATTAAAAGGGGCTGGCACTGTGGAGGTCACTGTTAAAGGGGCAGGCATTGTGGAGGCCACTGTTAAAGGGGCGGGCACTGTGGAGGTCATCGTTAAAGGGGCGTTCACTGTGGAGGTCACTGTTAAGGGGGCAGGGGCCACTATTGAAGGGACAGGCCGTTGTGGAGTTCACTGTTTAGGGGGCAGGGGCCACTATTGAAGGGGCAACTGCTGTGGAGGTCACTGTTAAAGGGGCAGGCACTGTGGAGGTCACTGTTAAAGGGGTGGGCACTGTGGAGGTCACTATTAAAGAGGCAGGCATTGTGGAGGTCACTGTTAAAGGGGCGGGCACTGTGGAGGTCAGTGTTAAAAGGCTGGGCACTGTGGAGATCACTGTTAAAGGAGTGGGCACTGTGGAGATCACTGTTAAAGGAGCGGGCACTGTGGAGATCACTGTTAAAGGGGCGGGCACTGAGGAGGTCACTGTTTTGGGGGATACTGTCGATATCTTCTAACGACACACAAAAACATTAAATGAAATAGATGAAATATACCCGTGCGAAGCCAGGTCCTTCTGCTAGTATCACATAAACAACAAGCTAAAACATCTCTTTAGTCTAATTCTGATTTCATAAAACTTTCTCTTACTCCTCCTTTTAATATCACATGATAAGTTTTCTCTATTTGCCCTCCATTAGTTCCTCCTCTTAATACAAATAGATCGGCGATTTCCTAACACTTTAATGTTGGAGAGGTGTTCTTTTCATGAAATTCTGTGCCTTTTTTGTCCAAAGGTAGGATCCCTAAGTGTTTGATTTTTTTGTCCAAACATACCTTTGCTCAATGTGGCCAAAGAGTTCTATTTTAACTCCATCAGTGAAAAAGACTTATTTCCAAAATGCACCAGGTTTGTTTAGATTTTCCTATGCAAACTTTTGACACTAAATTTTGTGGTGAGAATGCAGGAGAAGTTTTCATCTGATGACTTTTCCATGAAGGCCATATTTGTGCAGGTGTCGCTGAACAGTAGAACACTGTACAAAAACTCCAGAGTCTGCTAAATCTTCCTGAAGGTCTTTTGAAGTCAAGAGGAAGTTCTGATTTGCCTTTCTAGCGATCCTATGAGCAGCTGTCTCTGACATTTTTCTTAGTCTTCCAGACCATCTTTTGATCTCCACTGTTCTTGTTAACTACCATTTCTTAATTAATTTTAAATCTGAGGAAATGACAACCTGAAACTACCTCAAAAGTGGCAAGCTGAAGGTTTTACCACGACCCTCACAGTCCCCTGATCTGAACATCATTGAAAATGTGTGTATAGACCTCAAAAGAGCAATTCATGCAAGACGATCCAGGAATCTCACAGAACTAAAAGACTTTTGTAAGTAAGAATGGATGAAAATCCATCAAACAAGAATTGAAAAATTGTTGGTTAGCTACAAAAAGTGATTACAAGCTGTGATACTCATTTAGGTTTTGCTTCTGGCCTGATCAGGAGGACACAGAAGCTGTGCTTGCATGATCAGTGGCAGAGGCCCAGCTGACTGCTGCATCTGTCAGTTCCAATGCATGATACTAAACAATGTACTGTAATGCATTGTAGAAGGGATCAGATCCTCAAAAGTTGAAGTCCCCTAGTGGGACAAAAAAAAAAAGTAACTAAAAAATGTTCATAAAAAAAAAAATTCAAGGAAAAAAAGGACCCCTTTCTCCTCATCAAGCCATTTAAAATTGAAAAAAACTGAAAAAAAAAAAAAAACGGACATATTAGGTATCACTGTATCGACCATTTCTATAAAAAATATTGCATTACCTACCCTGTCAGGTTAATGCTGTAAAAAAATAAAAAAATAAACACTATGCCAGAATAGCCATTTTTTTGGTCACCTCGCTGCCTAAAATATTCTGCAAAAAACAAGCCCCCACACAAGACCATCACCAGAAAAAAATATATATACATATATATGACATTCAGAAATGGTGATGCAAAAACATGGTATTTTTTTTCAAAAATGCCTTGTAGTGTAAAAGTGATAAAACATTAAAAGCTATATAAAAGGTATCTCTGTAATAAAATTGATAAGCAGAACTATGGCATTTTTCCCACATGGTATATGCCGCAATAACAAAACCCAAAAAGCAATAGCAGAGTTGCTGCCTTTTCATTATCCTGCTTCTTTATTCTGTTTCCCAAAAAGCGAAATAAAAGATGATCAAAAAGTCATGTGTACCCAAAATAGAACCAATGAACACTTATCCCGAAAAAAATAAATAAAAATAAAAGCCTTCACACAGCTCCGTCGAGAGAAAAATAAAAAGAGACATATAACTTTTCTAAAATGGCTGTACTGGTGCTCCAGAGCCTGTTCAGTAGCAACACGGCACCCATAAACCAATCCATCAAAACCTGTGCTGAAAAAGCCAAAAGGTGTTCTTTCCCTTCCAGACGCTGCAACATACCCATACAGCAGTTTATGTCCACATTGATGGCATTTGAGTACCCAGTAGAACCCACCTAACAAGTTAAAGGGTGTGGTGTGTCTCAGATGGCAAGAGTTGGGCATAGCACATGGGCCTACATCCCTTCTGAGCCCTGCTGTGTGCCCATACAGCAGCTTGCAACCACATATGGGGTGTTTCTATGAACTGCAGAATCAACAATAGTAACAAGGTTTGTAAACTCATATTTGAATCCTTTAAGGGGTTTAGTATCTAAAATGGGGGCATTTAACCAGGGATGCGTCCAGGCGGCGGCAGGTCGGTTCCTCTTTGACGCGGCGGCGCATCATCTCGCGAGAGGAGTTGTACTACAACCTCTCAGGAGTTGTACTACAGCCGGCCAGCGATGATCAATCGCTGGCAGGCTGTAGATGTGAAATAAATCGCATCAAACAAGTATATCAGACGCTGTTTTGTTAACAGCGTCTGATATACCTGCTACCTGGTCCTCTGGTGGTCCCATTTGCTGGGATCGACCACCAGAGAACCAGGTAGCTATGTAAAGTAGCACCAAGCACCACACTACACCCCCCCTGTCACTTTTTAACCCCTTGTTAACCCCTGATCACTCCATCTAGCCTCCCTGATCACCCCCTCTCACTGATCACCCCCCTGTAAGACTCCATTCACAAATTCACATTCAGAAAGATGCGCAAAGGGGCCCTAATTCCAATGAGTACCTTTAGGATTTCACAGGGCATTTTTACTCATTTTTCTTCTCACGCTTTAGGGCCCCTAAAATGCCAGGGCAGTATAAATACCCACAAGTGACCCCATTTTGGAAAGAAGACACCCCAAGGTATTCCGTGAGGGGCATGTCGAGTTCACAGAAAATTTTTTTTGGCACAAGTTAGGGGAAATTGATATTTTTTATTTTTTTATTTTTGTTTTTCACAAAGTCTCATATTCCACTAACTTGTGACAAAAAATAAAATTTTACATGAACTCACCATACCCCTCACGGAATACCTTGGGGTCTTTTTTCTAAAATGGGGTCACATGTGGGGTATTTATACTGTCCTAGCATTTTAGGGGCCCCCTAAAGCGTGAGAAGAAGTCTGGAATCTAAATGTGTAAAAATGCCCTGTGAAATCCTAAAGGTACTCATTGGAACTTTGCTGCACCCAGGCTGCAAAAAAGTGTCACACATGTGGTATCGCCGTACTCATGAGAAGTAGGGCAATGTGTTTTGGGGTGTATTTTACATATACCCATGCTGGGTGTGAGAAATATCTCTGTAAATGACAACTTTTTAAATTTTTTATACAAAGTTGTCAGTTTACAGAGATATTTCTCTCACCCAACATGGGTATATGTAAAAATACACCCCAAAACACATTGCCCTACTTCTCCTGAGTACGGCGATACCACATGAGTGACACTTTTGCAGACTGGTGCGCAAAGGGGCCCAAATTCCAACGAGTACCTTTAGGTTTTACAAGGTTGCTCACAATTTAGCCCCGCCCAAAATGCCAGAACAGTAAACACACCCCACAAATGACCCCATTTCGGAAAGTAGACACCCCAAGGTATTTACTGAGGAGCATAGTGAGTCCGTGGGAGATTTTTTTTTTTTTGCCAGAAGTTAGCAGAAATGGAAACTTTATTATTTTTTTCCTCAGAAAGTGTCATTTTCCGCTAACTTGTGAAAAAAAATGAAATGATCCATGAACTCATCATGCCCCTCCGCGAATACTTTGGGGTGTCTTCTTTCTAAAATGGTGTCATTTGGGGGTATTTATACTATCCTGGCATTCTAGCACCTGAAGAAACATGACAGGTGCTCAGAAAGTCAGAGCTGCTTCAAAATGCGGAAATTCACTTTTTTGCACCATAGTTTGTAAACGCTATAACTTTTACCCAAACCAATAAATATACACTTATTGGGTTTTTTTATCAAAAAACAATAACTTTGTAGAAAAATTTATATAGAAATGTAGTTTTAAAAAAAAAAAATTTACAACAGAAAGTGAAAAATGTCATTTTTTTGCAAAAATTTCGGTCATTTTTGATTAATAGCAAAAAAAGTTAAAATGTCAGCAGCAATGAAATACCACCAAATGAAAGCTCTATTAGTGAGAAGAAAAGGAGGTAAAATTCATTTGGGTGGTAAGTTGTATGACGGAGAAATAAACGGTGAAAGTAGTGTAGTGCAGAATTGTAAAAAGTGGCCTGGTCATTAAGGGTGTTTAAGCTAGGGGGGCTGAGGTGGTTAAGGCCTCATGCACACGAACGTGTTCACCCCGTGCCCGTATTGCGGGCCGCAAATTGAATGGGTCCGCGATCTGCCCGTTCCGCAAAAAGATAGGACATGTTCTATCTTTTTGCGGGACGGAAGTACGGAACGGAACCCCGCGGAAGCACTCCATAGTGCTTCCGTAGTGTTCCGTTCCGTCATTCCATTCCGCACCGTTCCGCATCTCCGGATTTGCGGACCCATTAAAATGAATGGGTCCGCATCCGTGATGCGGAATGGCCACGGAATGGTGCCCGTGCATTGCGGATCCGCAAATGCAGTCCGCAATACGGGCACGGGGTGCACGCGTTCGTGTGCATGAGGCCTAAGGGTGTATGTAAGCCCCGAAAAGTGACTTTATAACTGGTTCTTAAAAAAAAAAAAATCAGTTTTGGAAATGTTATTGAAAATTTTAAAAATTGCCTCTAAAATTCTAAGACTTCTAAAGTATTAAAAAATAAAATAAAATTTTTAAAATGATCCCAACATAAAGTAGACGTATGGTGAATGTTAATTAATAAATATTTGATGAGGTATCACTATCTGTCTTAAAAGCAGAGAAATTCAAATTTTGAAAATAGAAAGTTTTTTTCAAATGTTCTGTAAATTTGGTATTTTCTAAATAAATAAAAGTAAAACATATCAATTCAAATTTACCACTAAAATAAATAATGATGTGTCATGCAAAAACGGTTGGATGAGTATAAGCATTCCGACGTTATTACCACATAAAGTGACACATCTTCGATTTGCAAAAATGGACTGTCAGGAAGAGGTCATATGAACATCAAACAGGGGCAGTGAAAAGAAAAATCACCTGGTGCTTCAATGAGTTGCTTGTATACGCTCAGGAAGGCGGCCTCTGCTTCTTTGCTTCTTTTACTAAGAGCAACAACCTGGTAAAGAAAACACAGATTACACAATTACATTACTGAACACTGCTACAAGTTCTGCATATGTTTGTGTTGCAAGCTCTATATATAGGAAAATACTTGGGTGCAAAGACCATTGTTGCTTCTGACCCCTGTAAGAGGGTGCAAGGTGTTGTATTTGATAGCAGGTACGTGTCACCGAGGTTGCTGGCCTCGGTGAGGTAAGAGCCGGGGTTTTTGGTTTGCAGCAGCTAGTGCTGCTCTGTTAAATAGCATGGCTGCAAAGCCGATCCGGGCCGGCTCTTACTGGGAGCAGCTAAAGAGTAGGGTGGGTGGCTGCTCCCCACGGTCCAGTCCATGTTTTGGGCTGGGTATATAACGCAGCCAGCAGCTGTGTCTGAGGGTGTGATTATCCTGGAGCCTGCAAACAGGGCTGAGGAATTCTCTGTCCTGGAGGAAGGAGCTCAGCAAGGTGGTGTTTCCCTGCGATCTGAAGGTGGAATCGCCTGCGGCTGAGCCGACTGCTAGGTGTGAACCCGCACCTAAACCACCCAAGGTGACTGGACCCTGTGTTGGCCTGTTTTTGTTTTGCCACAGTATTTCCGTTGTGTGTGAACTGTCACCAAGAGACTGCTTTTCATTTGTGGCGTGCAAGTGTGAATAAAACACTGTTTGATGCACCATCTGGACTCCTTGTTTTGCCTCTAAACTGCACCCGCACCGCTGTCTACCAGAGCGACTCCCCACATTTGGTGTCGGATGCGGGCATGCGCAGTGAGGCTGGCGTGAACGCCGAACTTTGTTTGCTGAGCAAAAGTGTATGTCCTATATTAGGCCGGCAAAGTTGCAGCCTGTGATTTCTGGCAACATGGAGGCTGCTGTGAAAGCCCTCATAGAGGCTAACGTGCAGCAGCGGGAGACCAACCAGTTATTGCTGCAACATGTGATGGCATTACAGGCGGCAGGAGCGTCCCACCACGTCCATGATGCCCGGAAAGCGGTCCGTGCGGCGATCCCAAAGATGACCCCGCAGACGACGTGGAGACATACCTAGCCGTCTTTGAGAAGGTCGCCGTGAGGGAAAAGTTACCCCGTGACCAGTGGGCCGAGGTGGTTGCTCCGTTCCTGGCAGCCGGACCCCAGCAAGTTTTTTTCGATTTGGCAGATGTCCAGGCAGCTGACTACCCGACCGTGAAAGGTGAGATTCTAGCAAGACTGGGGGTGAATGTTTTGGTCCGGGCCCAGCGGGTGCATCAGTGGAATTTAACCCGGCTGAACCCGCCAGACCACAATACTATGACCTGCTACATCGGTTGCAAAAATGGCTGCAGCCAGACATACTGACTCCCACTGCTATGCTCGACCGTCTGTTAGCAGATGTATTCTGGAGGTCTTTGCCATACCCTCTCCAGCACTGGATCGGCCAGGTATCCCCCACCAATGCCCTTGAGATGGTCGACCTGGTGGAGCGATATGAGGCCACCAGAAACCTGCAGGGGGTTCTTTTGGGAGGAGGCCAGTCAAACCCCGGAAACCTCCACCCCAGTCCCGGCGGCCGGCCAAACCCGCCCGGGATGTACCCCTTGCAGATCCCTCCCCAGTAGTCTGCTGGCGGTGTCACGAGCCTGGCCACGTAAGGGCCGACTGTCCACAGTGGGGGAACCCATGGAGATTAATTATGGGTACCGGGCTTCCATGTATGCCCGGAGACTGTGTGCGACCGGCACCCCGAGACAATAGACAATCGACATCTGTGCCAGGTGCAAATCGGGGATAACCTGGCAGTGGCGCTGTTGGACTCAGGGAGCCTGGTAACCCTGGTAAGTGCTGCCCTGGTACAGCCCCCCAGTATACGGGCCGGAAAGTTGGTGTGGTGTGTATACACGGAGACTTAAAGGACTATCCCACGGCTGTAATGTCTCTGTCCACGGCGGCCGGCACCTGGACTTGTGAAGTGGCGATCTCCACAAAGCTGCCCTATGAACTAATAATTGGGAGAGACTTCCTGGTTTTCCGTCACTGTGGCCTGAGATGAAAGTGACTAATAGCCCTGAGACAGGGGTAACCCTAGCAGAGTGGCCTGATACCCCTGGAAGGCCAGAACCCTGGGAGCCCGAGTCTGAAGGGCCAGCGGTAGGGGTGACCACTGCTGCAGCGGTAGTGGGGGAGACAACCCCACTGAGTGTAATGGTGGGAGACACGGAGGACTTGCCACCGGGGCCTGAGTTGGCAGACCTCAATGTCTCCGGGGAAAATTTTGGGACCGCACAACACCGGGACCAAACCCTAACCAGGGCCTGGGAGAATGTGCTGGAAATTGATGGTAAACCCCAGAAACCAGGGGCTGAATTAATGTTCCCACGATTTATTGTTCTGCAGGATATGTTGTATCGGGTGAACCAAATCCGAGGTGAACCTGTTGAACAGTTGGTGGTGCCCACAGCGTATCGCAAGCTTGTCATGGAGCTTGCCCACCAACATGTTCTTGGGGGACACCTGGGGTGGCAGAAAACCCAGGACCGCATACTGCAGCGGTTTTATTGGCCCAGTGTGTTCAAGGAGGTAGAGAATTATTGTAAGTCCTGTCCGACCTGTCAGATAACTAGCCCCCAGCCACATTTCCGTAGTCCTCTGGTACCTCTGCCAATTATTGAAGTACCGTTCGAGCGAATCGCTATGGATTTAATTGGGCCTGTACCAAAGTCTGCCAGGGGCCACCAACACATTCTGGTAGTTCTCGACTATGCCACTCGGTATCCCGAGGCGGTGCCTCTGCGACATACCTCAGCTAAGCTCATTGCCAAAGAGTTAATGGAGATGTTTTCCCGTGTGGGCCTGCCAAAAGAGGTTCTGACAGACCAAGGGACCCCTTTTATGTCCAAAGTAATGAGGGAACTGTGTAAATTGTTGCGTATAAAGCAGTTACGGACGTCCGTTTACCATCCGCAAACAGACGGTCTTGTTGAGAGGTTTAACCAAACTCTAAAAAATATGTTAAAGAGGGTGGTGTCTAGAGATGGGAAGGACTGGGACCTGCTTCTGCCCTATCTCATGTTCGCAGTGCGAGAGGTACCCCAGGCCTCTACTGGGTTCTCGCCCTTCGAACTGCTTTATGGCAGACACCCTCGGGGCCTGTTGGATATCGCCAAGGAAGCATGGGAACAACAGCCTGTCCCCACAAAAGTGTCATTGAGTATGTCACCCAGATGCAGGAACGGATAGAAAGGGTGTTGCCGCTGGTCCGGGAGCATATGGAGGCAGCACAACAAGCCCAGAGTAGGGTGTATAATCGTCAGGCTCGGGTACGGGGCTTCAATCCGGGAGATCGAGTGTTGGTTCTGGTACCCACCCTTGACAGCAAATTCCTAGCTAGGTGGCAGGGCCCCTATGAGGTGATCGAGAAGGTAGGGGAAGTAAATTACAAAGTACACCAGCCAGGGCGGCAAAAGCCGGAGCAGGTGTACCACGTGAATTTACTTAAGCCGTGGAAAGATAGGGACACGGCCGACGACCACAGCCCCCGGCCAGGGCTTCTAGGTGAAAAGGGTCCAGCCCCACAGTTCGAGGCCTGTGAAGCAGTAACCACGGTAAAATTGCAGACAGCCTGTCTTCCAAACAAGTTCAGGAAGTCAGGGAGTTCATCAGTCGGAACACGGATGTGTTCTCGGACCTCCCTGGCCGCACGTCTCTCATCCAACATGACATCGTCACTGAGCCTCAGGCCAAGATCCGGTTAAAACCATACCGGGTACCCGAGGCTCGGCGATGGGCCATCGCGGAGGAAGTGCAAGTAATGTTGAAGCTCGATGTCATTGAGGAGTCGAAAAGTGAGTGGGCCAGTCCCATAGTCCTGATACCCAAGCCGGATGGGACGTTGCGGTTCTGCAACGATTTTCGCAAATTAAATGAAGTGTCCAAGTTTGACGCGTATCCCATGCCCCGAGTAGATGAGCTGGTTGAAAGTTTAGGGCAAGCCCGTTATTTTTCTGTGCTGGACCTCACTAAAGGGTACTGGCAGGTACCCTTAACGGAGTCGGCTAAGGAAAAAACCGCATTTGTTACCCCGCAGGGCCTGTATCACTACAAGGTGTTACCCTTTGGCCTGCATGGCGCCCCGCCACTTTCCAAAGGTTAATTGACATAGTGCTGCGACCACATCGTCGGTACGCCTCGGCCTACTTAGATGATGTAGTCATCCACAGCACCGACTGGGAAAGCCATTTACCCAAGGTGCAGGCGGTAGTGGATGCCCTGAGGAAAGCCGGACTGACCGCTAACCCAAAGAAGTGCTCCATAGGGTTAGAGGAGACAAAATATCTGGGATATGTAATTGGGCGGGAGTCATCAAACCTCAGGTAACCAAGGTAGAGGCCATTCGTAACTGGCCCCGACCGGTCACCACCAGGCAGGTAAAGTCGTTCCTGGGGATTGTAGGTTACTACATGAGGTTTGTGCCCCACTTTGCCACAATAGCAGCGCCGTTGACAGACCTGTTGAAGGGGCGAAAGTCTGGGAGGGTTAGCTGGAGTGAAAAGGCGGAGGAGGCTTTCGCCGCGTTGAAGTCGGCCCTGTGTGGGTCCCCGGTTTTGGTGACACCCGACTTCAACAAGGAGTTTGTCGTACAGACCGACGCCTCGGAGGTAGGCCTCGGTGCGGTACTGTCTCAGGAGGTCAACGGGGAAGAACATCCCGTTGTCTTCCTGAGCCGTAAGCTCAATCCCGCCGAGTCCAGATATAGTATAGTGGAGAGGGAGTGCCTGGCTATCAAGTGGGCACTCGAATCTCTCCGCTACTACTTGTTAGGGAGGAGGTTCCGTCTGGTGACCGACCATTCCCCCTCAAATGGATGAGTCAGGCCAAGGAGAGGAATGCTCGGGTCACCAGGTGGTTCCTATCTCTTCAGAATTTCAAATTCTCCGTGGAACACAGGGCAGGCCGCTTGCAGGGCAACGCAGATGCCCTGTCCCGCGTCCACTGCCTCACGTGTGTTCACCCCTCAGGGTTGAACAAAGGGGGTGTGTAAGAGGGTGCAAGGTGTTGTATTTGATAGCAGGTACGTGTCACCGAGGTTGCTGGCCTCGGTGAGGTAAGAGCCGGGTTTTTGGTCTGCAGCAGCTAGTGCTGCTCTGTTAAATAGCATGGCTGCAAAGCCGATCCGGGCCGGCTCTTACTGGGAGCAGCTAAAGAGTAGGGTGGGTGGCTGCTCCCCACGGTCCAGTCCATGTTTTGGGCTGGGTATATAACGCAGCCAGCAGCTGTGTCTGAGGGTGTGATTATCCTGGAGCCTGCAAACAGGGCTGAGGAATTCTCTGTCCTGGAGGAAGGAGCTCAGCAAGGTGGTGTTTCCCTGCGACCTGAAGGTGGAATCGCCTGCGGCTGAGCCGACTGCTAGGTGTGAACCCGCACCTAAACCACCCAAGGTGACTGGACCCTGTGTTGGCCTGTTTTTGTTTTGCCACAGTATTTCCGTTGTGTGTGAACTGTCACCAAGAGACTGCTTTTCATTTGTGGCGTGCAAGTGTGAATAAAACACTGTTTGATGCACCATCTGGACTCCTTGTTTTGCCTCTAAACTGCACCCGCACCGCTGTCTACCAGAGCGACTCCCCACACCCCTTAGTACTCGTATCATTGCTACTTTTACTATAAACTACCATATGATTGTTTATGCTAAGGTGCCAAAGACAGATCTGGAAAGATGTGGTCAAAAAATGAATAATGGACCAAGAGGGCAGGCAATGCTTTGGAACAAATATTGATACGTGCAGCAATTATTGTAGTTGTGTATGGATGAATAATTGTTATTACGATCATTCATCCCCAGTTTCCTTGCTGGCAGCACATCCCTGTTTACAAAGGGAGATGTGCTGGCAACGAATGAGGTTTTAAGTGGAACATTACAGATGCAATCACTCAATAAACGAGAATTTGCTTTTTCATAGGTGTGATCGGCAGCACCTTTAGGCCTCATGCACACGACCGTTGGTGTTTTGCAGTCCGCAAACCGTGGATCCGCAAAACACGGAAGCTGCTCCGTGTTCCGTTCCGCAGAACGCGGCCTATTGTAAAAAATGCCTATTCTTGACAGCAAGACAGACAAGAATAGGACATGCTCTATTTTTTTTGCGGTGGGGGCACGGAACGGAGCAACGGATGCGGACAGCACATGGAGTGCTGTCCGCATCTTTTGCAGCCCCATTAAAGTGAATGGGTCCGCGGCTTGGGCGCGGACCAAAACAACGGCCGTGTGCATGAGGCCTTACACAGGGTAAAACCGTGACTAAAAAAACATGCCTGTTTTCAGCTACTGATTCTGCTGCCGATTTTACTGCTGTCAATTTTGTGTGTGAACATAGCCTCAAAGAGCACTAATGATGGAATCCTTGTGTCAAGGATTTTTTTTGTGTGTTTTTATGGCATTTCGCATTTTTAGCGCATTTTTGTTGTGTTTTTTAGACAAAAAACCCTCCATTTCCAGATGTCACATCCAAGGCTACTTTCACACTAGTGTTTTTACTGGATCCGGCATGCTTCAGCAAAAACGCTTCCGTTACTGATAATACAATTATCTGCATCCGTCATGAACGGATCCGGTTGTATTATCTTTAACATAGACAAGACGGATCCGTCATGAACTCCATTGAAAGTCAATGGGGGACGGATCCGTTTACTATTGTGGCAGATTGTGGCAGAGAAAATGAATCTGTTCCCATTGACTTGCATTGGGGGTCATGCCGGATCCGTCTTGCTCCGCATCCCAGGATGGAAAGCAAACCGCAGCATGCTGCGGTTTGCTTTCCGGTATGGGAACGTTTTGTAGCATTCCGTTCTGTTCAGTTCAGTCCCTATTGACAAAGAATGGGGACAAAACTGAAGTGTTTTTTTCGGTATTGAGCCCCTATGACTGATCTCAATACTGGAAAACTAAAACGCTAGTGTGAAGGTAGCCTAAGGCCTCATGCACACGAACGTATTTTCTTTCCGTGTCCGTTCCATTTTTTTTGCGAACCATATGTGGAACCATTCATTTCAATGGGTCCGTAAAAAAAACGGAAGGTTCTCCGTGTGCATTCCGTTTCCGTATGTCCGTTATTTTTTCACCCTTGGAGTGGATTTCCTGGGTCATTGGCATTTTGTTCAAATTGCAGCAACCACTGAGTCTGACGTCTTTTCCCTCACTGCCTGTAATTTTTTCCATAGACCTTCATTGGGTCTTCTTGCTTCTTCAAAAAAAATGCATGTGTGGTGTTGATTTTCAATGACATTATTGTGTTGCAGTATTTTAATGAATGTTTTTTTCTTTACATACATTTCTGCAGGGAAGCACATACTTTCCGAAGAGAAAAAAAAGAAAAAACACAGAGCCAGTCCTTATTGTTAAAGTGCATAGAATCCCTTTTGGCTTGCAGGGAACAATAAAAAAAAAAGTGTGATCAACCAGCAATTTTGATAAAAGCAGCCTTTTATTTTCACTTCATGCAACATGTTGTTAAGGAAATGAAAATAAAAGGTTGATTTTATTTAAAGTGGATTTTAGTATTCTATTGAGACATTCAGGATACCCCTCCTTTCTTGCTAAACTCCCATCCCCCCCAGACCAGGTAAACAAGGTGTCTAAAACAATAAATGTGGTGCAAGCCAGGTATGCCAGTTTTTTTGGGCACAAAATGTGCCAAAATTCTGGTGGATCTTGATTAGTAAATATCCCTAATTGTTTTAGTTTTCCCCTGAGTATTCCTTTAAGACTATGTTGACAGCCTTGATTGGTTCATTGAAATCTTAATGGATCCGTGATCGGTCAGCACTGCAAAAAAAAAGAACAAGTTCTATTTTTTTGCGGTGCAGAGGCATGGACAGAAACTAACAAGATTACTTGATGCTAAGAATATGCTTTTCATTATTTAAACAAGCAAGCTATACAGCTTGCCATTCTTGCCAGCGTGTCCAAGGACCTAGTCCACTCCCCACTGAGATGATTGGTCATCATGGCCACTGTTGTCGTTATAATCATCAGCCACATCCTCCTGCACAACCAACTCCTCCTCTTCCTGCTCCTACTTCTCCAGTGGTAACTCCTCATCCTCCTCCATGGGACTTTCTCTGTATGGGTCCCCAACAAGTATAGTGCAGCCAGCAAGTCATGTGAGCTGTCCTTCTTCCGCCGTCCCTTGTCACATTAGCAAGATAAATGTCAGTGGGGTAAAATAGTTGATGCTGCAGTTGTCCCTACTGACAAATCTCGTGGCCTCTTCCAATGGCCCAAGTATGCGACAGCCATCTCTGATAAACTGCCACTGCCTGACCTCGAAACAACACATGCTCCCTGGTGAGGTAGTCTGGTGCATGACTGAATCAATCACTGCTTTACGCTACTCATACAGACGCTCTGGCATATGCAAGCTGGAATTCCAGCGTCGCTGATCAAGCAGTGCAATGGCAGACTGTGCAGTCACTACAAGTGCAGGAGGGAGTTCCTTGCTACATGAGACATGGCTAGAACCCTCTGCAAGCCAATGTTCTTTTTGAAAAAGCATTATACGATTACATTTATCATGTGCGTCATGCTTCCTACCACTCTTGCTGACCATCCATTGATGAAGGGAATTTTGCTTATTGGAAATTGGAGATTTGTGTCTATCTTTGTATTCCGTCCCTTTTATTCCGTTCCTAGGCTGTTGCCTTTGTTTCCCATATAACCCACTTATTCTGTGTATTATTACACCTCTTCCAGTCCTTCATACACCCCAAGAGTAACATACAAGCCTCGCAGATACTTATATAGAAAAAAAGTTTACTGATAACATAGAGATGACAAAGCAATGGACATTACAAGAAGATACAAATAACACAATACATAGAGGACACCACCACACACACAACTGCCTCCATTCCTGCTCTCCCTGGATGCTAAGCAATGTGGCTTATAATGTGTATGTATATAAAGTATATCCAGAGTCCACCAATATACAGTCTACTGGATCTACTCTTCTAACCAACTCACATCCAGTACCTGACCATTAGTACATGTACATATAGAGACTCATGCATAAATAGCATATATATAATCTACACATCTATAAACAGGTATAATGAAGTACAATCACAGACTACAAATATCTATATGTACACATATAAAGTCTACTGGGATAGTATACTTGTATATATACACACATATAACTTAGCTTGCTCCTCAAGTGTTGTTGGTCCAGGGGGTGGCAGGAAGAGAGAGAGAGAGACTCCCAAGTTTCATGTCACCTATATGTTCCTGTGTCCAAGCCCCCACCATGGACTCCACCCTGTGACCACTTAAATATCTTCCCAATCTGTTGACCAAGAGAATGTTGTCCAACTGCTTTTACAATGCTGCCTTTCTGCCTTTGATATGCTAACAGGTGACACAATGACCAAATGGCTACTGGCCATACGGAATACCACTGGATATCAATATACACTATATCCAATTATTGGACCTATTTGAGTGGTCATCAGGCTGAGGTTCTGGCTGAGAGCCATATTTTCCTGTAACATGCGTCATGCTTCCTACCACTCTTGCTGACCATCTTGCCCAGTTGGAGTTGGCAAGGAGACCAACGGGATGTTTGCTGCTTGATGTACTTTAGCAACTAATTGGCTGTGTGGCTACTCTTGCCCAGGATAAGAGACTGACACAAACATGGAGGTGTCAATAGGACCTGACCTTGTTTCCAGTGGTGCTGCCTTGTGGCTGCAGCAAAAAACATTGACCTAGTGGGCCAAGACATGTACTGTCCCTGCCAGTAATAGCTGCTCCACTACTGTACATGGATGCGGCCTGGCTGCCACAAAAGAGACCAGGAGAAGGAGGACACTCTTGTTGCACTAGATGGCTCTATTTCTAGTTTCCCACAGGAACTGGGATGCCGCTTCATGTGCTGATGGGAGACACTCTCACAGAGCTAGCCACAGCTGAGCTTGGCTTAGGTCTGGCACATTTTGAGCATGCACATACAGTATCAGCAGTACCACCAGTCTACAAGCTGACCATAATAGAAGTAGATCTGGCCTGACAGTTTTTGGGATGTTTCTGGCCATACATTGCCTCTGCTCTTTATTGCCACTGCCGCAGCCACTACCCTCCCCCTCTGATGTCACCTCCTCCTTAGCAGCCAGATTCAGCTCCCAGGTCCTGTCCAACACAAAATCATCATCATCATCATCATGATCATTGTCATTCTTACCCTCCACACCACTTTTAGCAGATTGTGATATGTTATCATAGGCTCCTTGCCTATTCCCTGTACTGTATTTGCCCTAAGTGCCACTGTTGCTACACTGCCCCTACAGCCATGGCTACAAGTGACACTACTACTACCACCACCACCTACACAGCTATGCATGGCGTCCCCCACCTCCCACTGAATATCCTCCTCATGGCAGTCCAGACACATGATCAACAGGGAGACTCTTTTGAGTATCACCATAGCACATGGTGGGGTTTTGTTGCCTCTGTGGATGCAAGTAGGAGGAGCTAGAGGAATGCTGTGATCCCTGGTTCCAAGGCATGGTGTCAGAGGTGACATCCACATCATCCCGCTGTGACTGAGAGAAGAAGTGAGCCATCCCATCCGTAATCTTATCCTCTTTGTTATCAATAAAAATGTGGTGCCCATCCGAGTGAGGAAGAACTGTGGCCTGCTACTGCTACAACTAGTACTACTAGCTGAATGGTTGGTGTTGCTACTGCTGTTTGCCCTACTATACACATTTTGACAGTCTTTTCTTTTGCAGTCTTCCATGTACCAGACATTTTATTATGAGGCCTACAAAATAAAATTACAAGTGTTTTTTTTCTATAATTTAAAGACAGAGATGCAATTAAATGTCCCTACCCTCCTACAAACACAATGCACACTGGTATTCACAATTTACAATAGTAATAATGCAGTTTGGCAGTAAAATGTCTTTGAATTACAGGGTATCTGTCACAGGACTCCGGCTTCACACTTCCCCTCCACAGCACTGCCGGCACCCTGTGGTGAGTTTGGAGCGAGGACGCGCGCTGCGTCCTCGTCTCCAGGGCAACGGGGGCGGGGAGCAACGGGCCGCACACGCCTCCTCAGTGCGGCCGGCGTCCTTCGCTCCTATGACTTCGGCAAAGAGTCTAAGCGCCGAACTGGGCAACCGCTCAGCTGGATGCAGGGGGAACAGGTCATGTGACGCTGGCCACATCACATGACTCCTTCTTCCCACTACTTAACAGGCAGCCTGCTGGCCACAGGTTGCCTGTGATTAAGATCCTATACTTGCTTCATCCTCCTAGTGAGTCTCCCAGGTTTAAGTATTTGGATCCCGGCTTGTGTATTGTTCTCTTCCTTGCTTGCTCCCTGTGTCTGACTGCATCTCCTGGTATTGACTCCTGCTTGTGTTTTTGACGTTGATCTCACCTTCTCCCTGTTTCTGACTACATCTCCTGGCATTGACTCCTGGCTAGTGTTGACTTGTCCTCTCTTGCTCCCTGAGTCTGATTGTATCTCCTGGTATTGACTTCTGGCTGGTGTGATATTGTTTCCGCCTGCTTGCTTGTGCCGCAGCTGCCGCCTTGTGTGTTGTCTGTCTCGTTTGTGTCTTACACACTTACTCAGGTCAAGGACCACCGCCCAGTTGCGCTCCGTTACCTAGGACGGGTAAGTGCAAGTAGACAGGGACAGAGGTGTGGGTGGAGTCAGTTTGACAGTATGATGCAATAATGCATTCACTAAGGCAGTGCTGCAGACAAAAAAAATTACCTAGGAGCCATTGGCTCCTAAACTGAAAAATTTAGGAGCCAAATAAAATTTTTAGTTGCCAAATCTAAATACATATATAATTATAATATAAAAAAAAAAACGCCTCATTCACACGTCCGTGTTTGGTCAGTGATTTCCATCAGTGATTGTGAGCTAAAGCCAGGAGTGTATGCTACACAGACATAAGGTATAAGAGAAAGATCTGCTCCTGTTCTGTGTTTAGAGCCGCACCTGGTTTTGGCTCAAAAATCACTGATGGAAATCACTGACACTGATGCCTCATTTATGTCTATAGAGGATCCAATTCTGGTTTTGGCTCACAATCACTGATGGAAATCACTGACCAAACACTGATGTGTTAATGAGGGATGACTGTGTGAATAAGGCATTACTGTGTGTAGTGTTCCAGACACCCGATTGCAATGACAAGGTTTGGTGTCATCGCCGTTCCCCATCATTGCAGTCGGGTGTCTGCCGCAGTCTGCTCTATCCATTGTCTCAGCACCACATAGTGAGTGGGGCACAACACTGCCTGCACGGCTTATCATAAGCTGGGCCATGCAGGCAGCCATCTGGGACAGAGGGGAAAGCCCAGTGACAGCTCATATTAATCCTTTCTATATGGGCCCCCTTCTTCTCTCTCTGTATAGGGAACACTGATAACTGTTGCGGTCCGCATCTTTTGCAGCCCAATTAAAATTAATGGGCCTGTGGACCCAGAATTAGGCCTCTTCCACACAAACGTTTTGGTTCCGTTCCGTGCATTAGGGACCGCAATATGCTGTCCCCAATGCACGGAGAACGTCCGTGCAGCGGCCAGGACGGATCCAGACTCATTCAACTTTCAGGAGGAGCCACACTGGGTGGTCACTGTCTGGTGATCACTGAAGAACTCAGGGCTTGTCAGGAGCACGGAGGACTGCAGGAGGAAGAGGCAATGATTGGGTTATTTTCCTGGGACCCGGCCGTCCTTCTGCAAGTCTCTCTCTCAATGCTTTCGAGTGCACTCTCTTCCCGGGCTGTGTGAGGAGGCGGGGCCAAGGACAAGGCTTCGCAGACCTGCAGTGAATGAAGCAGGAGGCTGGATCTCAGGGCATGGGCTCAACAGAGGTGGCTAGCGTGGTGTGTCTGCTGAAGGAAGTTTTTTTTTCTTAAAGCTACAGCGTGGCGGTGGGACAACTTAAAAGTCTTATCGCCATTTGCAAATTCCTGGTCGCATTGGAGACAATTTTGGTCGCCATCTGGAGCCCTGTAAGGGCGAGTTCACATCACCCTCCATCGCTGGTTCAGTCACAGATTCCGTGAAAAAGACCACAGACGAAAAAGTCTTGCAAACTGGATTCAGAACGGAAACTGAATGGACTCCATTGTAGTTAATGGAGTCTGTTCTACTCCATTCGGGTCAGTTATGTTCCCTCTCTGGCATGTCTATTATTTACATTGTTCTGCTGCTCTAAATAGTAGTGATATGGACACAGCATATCACGGGTATAACAATGCAATTTTTGTAGTAAAATGTGTTTGAACTATGTGGTCTGTTGCAGTAATGTGTCCTCTAACACAGGTATAAAAATTAGATTTTTTTTTCAGTAAAATGTATTTGAACTACAAATTCTGTTGCAGTAATGTGTTCACTAAAAGTACATTTTTGCACTAAAATGTCTTTGAAGTACATGGTCTGTTGCAGTAATGCGTTTACTAACAAAAGCATAAGAATGCAATTTTTGCAGCATTATATACTTGAACTAGATGGTCTGTTGGAGTAATGCATTCACTAACACGGTTATAAGAATGCAATTTTTGCAGCAAAATGTCTTTGAACTACATGGTCTGTCACCTAATGCCTTTACTAAAACGGGTATGATAATTTGCGTTGCTGCAGTAAAGTGCTTTTTCTGTAACTATCTGTTATCTTGCAGCAATATACAACACATTCACTAGCACTAGTATAATGCACTGAAATGCACAACTACACTTGGTAAGTTTAAACAGTTTTTTTAGAAAAAAAAAAGTAAGCAGTTGCTTGGCGTTTGTAGCAGAATGTATGCTATTGGGGTGCTGGCAATAAGTCTATGAACTGTACTGAATTTTGTATTTCAGTACTAGTTGCCAACAAGATGTCTGAAACACACAACTCACTCTATATACTTTCCCTGATCAAAGTCCCTAAAATATTCTCAATTATATTTCCCTATTTTCTTCCTTTACTCTGTTTATGTGTCCCTATCACACTAAATTAGTGGCTTGTGTCTGTAATAGCCTTTTTTGAGACACTGCCGCAAGACATCCTTTCAGGTTGCAAGTTGAACACAGAATGGTGATTCCTTTTTCACTACAGAAGGACCCGAATGGCTGATCAGCCTGTCTTTTAGTCTCTGATCCAATCAGACCAAGCCCTTCCCCCACATACTTCATGTTAACCTCCATCTTCTTCCCCCCTCTTCATTTTTCTTGCCAATGTTTAAAGTAAAATTTTTATGTGAATTATAATTTACAATGAATCCGATTAGTTTAGAATCAATTCATTAAACTACAATCAGTTTGTCTCTGATTAAACCAGTTTGTGGAGTCTTATCTCCTTGTTCTTTACCATTAACCCCTGCAAGGAGGTATGGATTTTCACAATCAGTTTTCCAGGTCACCAATTGGTAGTTAGAGTGCTAAAGAAACAGAAGTGTAGTCAGGAACCTTGCCAAGGGTCAACACCAGGAAAATGGTTTTGACTGTACTGGAGGTGCAGTCAGGGTAAGGGTCAAGGGTCAGATCTAGAATTTAGGCTACATGCACACGACAGTGAAAAACGGACATGTGATGTACATTTTTTTAACGGCCATGAAATGTATATTTTAAGACCAATGGTAGTCTATGGAGTTATTCACATGGCAGTTTTTTTAACTGTCAGTGAAAAACGGACGTCAAAAAATAGTACATGCTCTAGCTTGTCCGTTTTTCACTGACAGACTGACCCCATACAATTGAAAGGGTCCATTTTTAACATCCATCTCTCAGAAAGGCATCAGTGAAAAAAACGTCTGTGAAAAATGTCAGTTTTTAACAGAGTTTTTTTTTCACTGTAATGTGCATGTAGCCTAAGACAGTAAGTACCACGGGAAAAATCCAAAGAGAGAAGCAGGAGTGAAATCCAGTAGCAAAGCTAAGGTCAGGGTCAAAGTCAAGTAGCAACAAGAGCCAGATAAAGGATGCACCTTAATTTGCAGGAAAGGTAGTGTGCTAGGACTGTGGCATTGAGGATCATGGGCTGCAAGGGCAACCCAACATGGCCAGCAGTGGAGGAGAGGAGAGCCACGACCATAACCAGCAGAGCCATGGCTACTAGCAGGAGACATCATTGGAGAGGGGAGTCGGGTTAACTAGACACCCAATACAGTCAACGGCATGAGTGTATAACTGAGACGAGTATATTCCATGAGAAGAGCATATAATAGCCTAAACATTCAAGGCTAGATAAACAATTCTGTAAGGATAAATCGCTTTACCTGAACAATATCCTGGGAATGACAAGTAGTGCTTTGCAGAAGCGCTCATATTTTCCAAAAATTATGTCTGAGGTATGAAAACTTATGAGCGCAACTGTAGATGAAGCAAGATATGTAGCAGGTCATGTAAAAGCCATGTCTCAAGGATGGTCAGATCATACATACTACCCCTGGCAAACATCACACTTCTCACATAACTCTCAGTCATTGATATTACAGAAGAAGCAGTCATTATATTTAGACACAGAAAATGTCTTTCACTTGAAATGGTTTCCTGCAGAAGGATATAAGCAGCACTTATGATCAGCTATCCTGTTTTATTTAGCCTTAAAATGATGGCTGACTTCAGCACTATTGATTGGATATTGTGTTGATAAGCTGGTGTCTGCCCCAACTCCCATGAAAATCTTTCCACCCCCTATCTATTTATGCTCTGAGATAGCAGCTTTCCCTTAGGGAGGAAGGACAGCAAATATAATCATAAAGAATTTCATTAATGGGTTAGTGTGCAGATCTGGCACAGGGTTTCCAAGAAAGCAGGAGATGTGTGGAGGGGCAAACTCCATACTGGCACAGACACTAGCCAGAATGGGTGGTTACTTAGATCATTGGCAGCTCAGACTAATAGACGCCATGGAGAAGGGAGGAAGGGGCTTGGCCACTATTATGAGAAAATGAGGCAGCTAGCCTAACGAAAGAGTTGTTGATGTAACAACATTTAGCAGATGCTCCATCCTAAATTCAGTTACTTGATACAATGTAGTTAAAAGGAGTAATTGCATGTTATCTGAGCCTCTTTACAGCTAGACAGCATCATAATGCAACTGGATCAGATGAATGAACTCATGAAGAGTAACATTGCCTTACTATAATTCCTTTTATGGATAAAGAGTATGTTATCGCCAGAAGAGATGGTCTACATATTTTTCAGAGGTCCAGCAATCAGCTGAAGCCCCCACAAGAGACTACAAATTACATTTTGTGGACAACCAGTATGCTACCTCAAATAGATAAAAGTAGTAAGAAGTGCATGCTTGTCTAAACACTGAAGATGATCCAAGGTTGCAATTTATGGGTGTTGGAATTTTTAGTTAAAGCGACTTAACCTTTCAACAAACTTTGCATCAATCAATAGTACAGTGTGTATACACAAGGAATCAGTATTTCTGGCTATTATATGACTTTCATCTGGCATTTATAGCAGTTTTGTCCTTTGTATAAGATATCTTTAGTTCGCCATTTTCCCAGAGCTGGTGGGTGGGAGACTAGTTCTTATTGACTGATCGGTATGGATGTGAATAAAACACTTAGGTTGATATAGAATCTGTTCATTAGCTGGTACAGTTTCACTGTCTGTATGTGTCACTCCTGTCTCACTGAGCTCCTGCTCACTTCTCCCCCTACCCTCTCCATAGATATCAATCGACATGTGTAATCTGATGCTTCTTTTTATCTAGATTGATGTATGGAAAATGTACTCAAAAACAATACTTATTTAGCGAAGTGGTGGTCAAACAGTAGACAGCAGAGACTTAAAGAGGACCTTTCACTGGTCCAAAGTTTGTTAGGTAAAGCTATGTTCATGCAGAGCGGCACCCAGGGATGTCCCTGCACTTACTTGTATCCCTGGGTGCCGCTCCGTTCGCCCGCTGTAGCCCCCGGTACTGCATGTACATAGCTTTACCTACTTTGGACCGGTGAAAGGTCCTCTTTAAGTATAGATTGCAGTTAGACTATTTACTACTACATGTGAACTATGGGCTAACAGTCACTCTGTCCCAAAACAGTAATACAAGTGTTTACTATATCTCCACTGTAACAGTACTATGTATAATAATCTTGAATTATGATGATATGCTTGCCAGAGGGAAACTGATTCTAGAACTGACCCCATAGTTTTCTGTGGAATCATTCATGGCTTGGTGCATTAGTTTAAATGGATGATGTCTCCTAGTGCTGGACAGAAAAATGCTGCATGCAACGTTGTTCTGTCAGTCCTCCGCCCCCATTGGTGGCCAGCAGCAGCCGCACACAGTGGGGAGGGAGGGACTCTCTCCTTCTCCACTGTGCCGGCTTAGGAGAACATGGTATGTGCCGAGAGCGGCGCATACCATGTTCTACCGCGATATGGCGATATAGACGAAATCGATATTGTGGCACAAATTCATATCGCATATCGTCTATATTGCCCATATCGTCCACCCCTAACTGAGCCATGCAGTAAAGTGCAGATACAGATATATCAGTTGTGCCCACCTCCAGCAGAAAAAAAACAACTCACTGGACATACCTGATATATGTGTGCCCAGCCTGAGAGCAGTTCCGACTCTGGCTAGCAATTCATTTGTGGATGGAAGAAATGCATGACTGGATGTGGCTTCCATCAGAGATAACAGATGTTAATCTCTGGGGTTAGAGAAGCTGAATCCACAGCAATCAGTCGATCGCTGGATCGGTTTATGCATACAAAAGGTGTTATCTTCATCAGACAACCCCTTTAAGGTGGAGTTAATGTGTCTTAATGGAGCACAGCTAAAGAAGATCTAAGAAGCCATTAGTGAGGAAAGTAATTTGCAGGTAAGCAGTATCAAAAGCCAGTGACTCCTGTATAATATTCAGGACTGAAGCTACACATCCACGTTAAGAGTGTTCATTGACAGCTAGCTCGGTAGCAGAGTATAATTTCATAATGACTCATTATTTGGCTGAAATCAGTAAAAAATACATTAGCATACTCTGTAAAGAGAGAGTGGATATTTAAAATATTTTATAATTTGTAAAAAAAAAAAATACTACTTCTATATTAGAGATTGAATGGCAACATTAAATGAGAAAAAAGGGAAACATTAAAAAACATTAAGTACACAGAATGATTCCTAGCACAGCACACTGGCAATTTACAGATGAATAATTAGGGTATAAAATACAATGTCAGCATTAGTGTAGGAAATTTCACCAATTTTAATGACAAAAACGCAGTACTTTGAATGCACTAATTTCCTATTGCTTAGAGATGTATTCCGATGTGCCAGTCTGGATATGACAGATATTCTGCTGAGAATCACAATCTCCCCCTGGTCCAGCCCTCCGTGCTGATGCATTGTACCTATAAAATTCTCTTCGTACGTCCGTAAGCAATAAATTGAGAGCTTTGGTAAAGCAGGTGATATCTGTAATGCTGATATCTAGCCAACTCATGAATACATTGGCTATGTACTGTGGGGTCTTATCTGACGTCTTAACCCCCTTGCTCATAAAGTTTGAAAAATTTTGTAATGTAATGTAAGGAGCCCAAAAAGTATTCACTTCATGCTGCTTTTTAGAGCCAACCTCAGGCATCAAAACTTGAGAATATGAATTATTTGATTCCTAATGCTTCTTTCCTCTGTCCACTCCTCTTAGTATATATGGTCTATATACTAAATACCTTTATTTAAAGGGTTTATCTGAACTTGACAACTTTTTGAAAAAAATGAAGACTCTACTTACAAGTCCAGTTGCAGAAAACTGGACCCAGCCACATGAATGTAATATGACATGCCGCTGCAACCGAATGGACGATTAGGTAACACGTATCCAAAGCTAGAGTGAGAACTGCTAAGCAGCACTCCACTCAGGCTAACAGAGGTGGCCCCTGGGAGGGAAATTCACTCTAACCGTCATTCATAGGCCCTAAAAATGACATATAGATGGTCTTTTCTTTTAACTCTTGCTGGATCCTAAGGCTAGCTTCACACCTACTGCAGCAATTCCAGCAGGCTGTTCCGGCAGAGAACAGCCTGCCGCTATTCTCCAGATCTGGCACTGCCAGATGCAACTGGAATGTCTGACAGTCCCATTAACTATAATGGGGTCACATGATCGTATGGATCACGTGATCCATGCACGTAGGGCGCTCTGACGTCATTCTGGAGCGCCCCGGAAGCCGCACGGACTGTAAGTATACTGTTCCCCCGCTCCCCACTACTTACTAAGGCAACCAGGACTTTAGCAGCGTCCTGGCTGCCATAGTAACACTGAAAGCATTTTGAAGACTGATCAGTCTTCAAATGCTTTCAGTTGTCTTGCGTTGTGACGGATCCGGCGGGCATTTCCGGCGACGGAAGTGCACGCCGGATCCACACAACGCAAGTGTGAAAGAGGCCTAAGGCCCTTTCCCACGATCCATATAGATTGTGTCAGGATGCATTCAGTGAAATTCGCACCATTTCGCAAGCAAGTTTAGTCAGTTTTGTCTGCAATTGTGTTCAGTGTTTCAGTTTTGCAACTGAACTGCAGGTGCAATCAGTTTTGATGCATTTCTCAAGCACATAAAAAAAAAAAATGAAGGTTTACAAACAACATTTCCTAGCAACCATCAGTGAAAAACGCATTTCACACGGACTGCATCCGGATGCAGTGCGCTTTTTACTGAAGCCACATTCACTTCTATGGGGCCAGGGTTGAAAAACGCAGAATATAGAACATTGCAACGCAGAACTGATGCGTTAAAAAAAATGTATACAGACCCATTGAAATGAATAGGTTAGGATTCAGTGCGGGTGCAATGCGTTAACTTCATGTATCGCACCCGCGCGGAAAACTCGCCCATGTGAAAGAGGCCTAATAGGCACTCATATTAAGCCCCCTTATGGTACTTGAACATGTGACCATTAGAATTAACATTGCAGTCTATGGGACATTCAATACATATGGCAGGGTTCCATAGGAATTACTTCTGTGGTAGTCTCAGATCCTTCAGAGGGACCAAGGCTCCAAAGTGAACTAACTGCTTCCCCAATCTCAGCATGGGGAAGCTCGGGAACACAGCACTCCTGAGGGAATCCACATCAGATGTTTAAAACAGGCCTGTATGGTAATCTGCCTGCTAAACTGTGCACAAGGAATAGTGTCAGAATCCCATTCTTCATTATAGATCTCTATTATGGTGAATGGGACAGGGGATCAAAAGATCTCAAGTTCAAGCTCCCTAAGAGGGCTAAAAGGTATTGTATAAAAATATTGAAAGTTCAAAGCATCCCCCCAATTTTACATATAAAAATATATAAACACTAAAAAACATAACAGGTATCGCCGCGTCCGAAAATGCCTAAACTATTAAAATATTTTAAAAACTTCCCTGCTCAGTAAACGCTGTAATGGAAAAAAATATATATAAAAACACACAATTTGCCATTTTTTGTCACCTTGTCCCGCAAAAATGTTGAATAACAGTAGTCAAAAAGTTGTCCATACCCCAAAAATGGTACCAATAAAACTGACTATTTATCTCGCAATAGACAAGCCCTCATACAGCTCTGTAGAGTTATGTCTATAAAATCAAATCCAAAAATTCCTTGGCAGAATTGTTTTGTTTTTTCATTTTTACCCCACAAAGCACTTTTTTTTTCCAATACAAGACATAGTAAATGAAATGGTGCCATTAAAAAAAATTAATCTTATACAGCAAAAAATACGACCTCATATGGCTATGTGAGCCGAAAAATAAAAAAGTTACGGCTATTGGAATGTGGGGAGGAAAAATAAAAAATGTAAAAATGAAAATAGATCCTGTTCTTAAAGGGGTTGTCTCACTTCAGTAAGTGGCATTTATCATGTAGAGAAAGTTAATACAAGGCACCTACTCATGTATTGTGATTGTCCATATTGCTTCCATCCATTGCTGGCTGAATTCATTTTTCCAGCACATTATACACTGCTCGTTTCCATGGTTACAGACCACCCTGCAATCCATCAGTGGTGGTCAGGCTTGTACATTATAGGAAAAAGTGACCATATTTTCAATAAATCCGAAAATTATGCTGTTTTATACTGGCCACAAGGCCTAAAATATGTCAAGCCTTCCTGTTCTTTGACAGCAGCTACAACTGCTGCCATAAGCACAGTAGTCTGGAGGGGACTCACTGACTTCCATGGGAGATTTTTCTAGTCATGCTCTGTGCCCTGGGCAGAGGTCAGGAGGGAAAAGATAAGCTGGGATATCACCTATTGTGAATGGTGGATCTGCATCTGCGTTGTGAGGATCCGGCGTGCACTTCCATCGCTGGAAATGCCTGCCGGATCCGTCACAATGCAAGACAACTGAAAGCATTTGAAGACTGATCAGTCTTCAATATGCTTTCAGTGTTACCATGGCAGCCAGGATGCTACTAAAGTCCCGGCTGCCATGGAAAAGGAGTGGGGAGCCGGGGGAGAAGCTACTACCTTCCGTGCGGCGGCCGGGGGCGTCCTCGATGAAGTCACCGGGTCCCTGCGTAACATGGATCCCATAGCTATGCTATGTGAGCAATGCGCCGCATAGCTATGTGAACCATACGCAGCAGGGACCCGGTGACGTCATCGAGGAGCGCCCCGGCCGCCGCACGGAAGGTAAATAGCTTCTCCCCCGGCTCCCCGCTGCTTTTTCATGGCAGCCGGGACTTTAGTAGCGTTCTGGCTGCCATGGTTACCATTGTTAAAAGCTAAACATTTGATACGGCGTTGCGCCGAAACAGCGTTGATCCGGATTAATGCTTTTTAATAGGCATTAATTCCGGATCCGTCCTTCCGGCATGCCTTCAGGATTTTTGGGCGGAGTAAAATCCGCAGCATGCTGCGGATTTTGCTACGGCCAAAAAACGTATCAGTACTGAACTGAAGACATCCTGATGCATCCTGAACGGATTTCTCTCCATTCAGGATGCATGGGGATAATCCTGATCAGCATCTTTCCGTCCTAGAGCCCCGAAGACGGAACTCTAGGACGGAAACCAAAAACGCTGATGTGAAAGGGGCCTTACTGTCATTCTAATCCTGTCTGTGATAATAATGTGATGGCTCCCAAAAAATCTCTCCAGAAATGCTAAAAATATGTAAAACATTAATGTAAAAACATCATTTTCTGTTAACACATTACATTTAACCGCTCCAGGACCGTCTAACGCACGGATGTGTTCGGCGGGCGGTCGGGTTATTCTGGGTGGACGCATCCGTGCATCATCTTTCCGAGAGGCGAGATTTCCTGTGAGAAGCGTGAGAAGAAGTCTGGAATCCAAATGCGTAAAAATGCCCTCCTAAAAGGTACTCATTGGAATTTGGGCCCCTTTGCGCACCTGGGCTACAAAAAAGTGTCACACATGTGGTATCGCCGTACTCAGGAAAAGTAGGGCAATGTGTTCTGGGGTGTATTTTTACATATACCCATACCGTGTGTGAGAAATATCTCTGTAAATTGACAACTTTGTATAAAATGTTTTTAAAAGTTGTCATTTACAGAGATATATCTCATGCATAGCATGGGTATATTTAAAAATACACCCCAAAACACATTGCCCTACTTCTCCTGAGTACGGCGATACCACATGAGTGACACTTTTTTGCAGCCAAGTTGCGTAAAGGGGCCCAAATTCCAATGAGTACCTTTTAGGAGGGCATTTTTACGCATTTGGATTCCAGACTTCTTCTCACTCTTTAGGGCCCCTAAAATGCCAGGGCAGTATAAATATCCCACAAGTGACCCCATTTTGGAAAGAAGACACCCCAAGGTATTCCGTGAGGGGCATGGCGAGTTCATAGAAGATTTTTTTTTTTTGCACAAGTTAGCGGAAATTGCCTTTTTTTTTTTTCTTACAAAGTCTCATATTCCACTAACTTGTGACAAAAAATAAAATTTTACATGAACTCACCATACCCTCACGGAATACCTTGGCGTGTCTTCTTTCTAAAATGGGGTCACATGTGGGGTATTTATACTGCCCTGGCATTTTAGGGGCCCCTAATGCGTGAGAAGAAGTCTGGAATCCAAATGCGTAAAAATGCCCTGTGAAATCCTAAAGGTACTCATTAGTTTTAGGGCCTTTTTGCGCACCCAGGCTGCAAAAAAGTGTCACACATGTGGTATCGCCGTACTCAGGAGAAGTAGGGCAATGTGTTTAAAAAGTTGTCATTTACAGAGATATTTCTCTCACCCAGCATGGGTATATGTAAAAATACACCCCAAAACACATTGCCCTACTTCTCCTCAGCACGGCGATACCACATGTGTGACACTTTTTTGCAGTCTAGGTGCGTAAAGGGGCGTAAATCCAACGAGTACCTTTAGGTTTTACAGGGTTGCTCACAATTTAGCCCCGCCCAAAATTCCAGAACAGTAAACACACCCCACAAATGACCCAATTTCGGAAAGTAGACACCCTAAGGTATTCACTGAGGGGCATAGTGAGTCGTGGGAGATTTTATTTTGTTTTGCCAGAAGTTAGCAGAAATGGAAACTTTATTATTTATTTATTTTCCTCAGAAAGTGTCATTTTCCACTAACTTGTGATAAAAAATGAAATGATACATGCACTCACCATGCCCCTCCGCGAATACTTTGGGGTGTCTTCTTTCTAAAATGGTGTGATTTGGGGGGTATTTATACTTTCCTGACATTCTAGCACCTGAAGAAACATGACAGGTGCTCAGAAAGTCAGAGCTGCTTCAAAATGCCGAAATTCACTTTTTTGTACCATAGTTTAAAAACGCTATAACTTTTACCCAAACCAATAAATATACACTTATTGGATTTTTTTTTCAAAGACATGTAGAACAATAAATTTAGAGAAGAATTTATATAGAAATGTAGTTTTTAAAAAAAAAATTTACATTTTTTTGCAAAACTTTCGGTCATTTTTGATTAATATCAAAAAAAGTAAAAATGTCAGCAGCAATGAAATACCACCAAATGAAAGCTCTATTAGTGAGAAGAAAAGGAGGTAAAATTCATTTGGGTGGTAAGTTGCATGACGGAGCAATAAACGGTGAAAGTAGTGTAGTGCAGAATTGTAAAAAGTGGTCTGGTCATTAACACTCAGTTCACACTTTCGCGTAAAACGCCGCGTTCGAACGTGCAAAAAAACGCACAACAGTACAGGAACCATGCATTCCAATGGGGGTGGTTCACACTTGCGCGTTTTTATGCGCGCTCGAACGCGCCTAAAAACGTCCGACGCATAAGCAAGTATGTTCAAGTCACTGGGCGTTTCAAGCGCTTGGTGCCAATATACTTCAATGGGAAACGCGATACGCGTGTTGTTCGGGCGCTTGTGCAGCGTAAAACGCGCCTATGGACGCTGCTTTTCAAAGTTTGCAACATGCTGGATCAGCCACCATGGAATTTCACACCTCTAAAGCACTCAGATTGGCCAAACTATATATAGCGAGGGCTGTTTGGTCATTGGCCAACTATGCAGTCAATCACATAAACGCGCGTCAAACGCGCCTACACTATTTACCAAAACGCTTGAAAAAAACGCGTGTTAACGCCCGTCTTGAACGCGCAGAAAACGCTAGGCTTCAAAACGCTCAGGTCTGAACCCAGTGTAAGGGTGTTTAAGCTAGGGGGGCTGAGGTGGTTAAAAAGAGAATGTGGCTCTTACCCTAGGTACACACCTAAG
The DNA here is from genome assembly GCA_033119425.1 of Bufotes viridis. Classification (NCBI taxonomy): domain Eukaryota; kingdom Metazoa; phylum Chordata; class Amphibia; order Anura; family Bufonidae; genus Bufotes; species Bufotes viridis. Next base: position 141,310,728 of record CM065589.1, on the reverse strand, counting down.
CGTTTTACAGCGCGTTCAAACGCGCTGTAAAACGCACAACATGTGAAAAGCCATGCTTCCCTATGGGCATGGTTCACATTTGGGCGTTTTACAGCACGTTTGAACGCGCTGTAAAACGCCCAACGCCCAAACAAGTACATGAGCTTCTTTGGGGCGTTTTAACGCGCCTATGGACAATGTTGCCATAGGGGAGAATCACTGAATGTCGCGTATGACGCGCGTTTCTTAGTTACAAAAACGCGCATCCAAAAACGCCATACGCGCGATTCAGAAACGCCTAGGTGTGTTCCCAGCCTTACTGTTTACTTGATTGCATACCATGGACAGTCTTAATAATTCCCAGGGCTCGCAGTTACCCTCAGTTCACACCTGAGCGTTTTACAGCGCGTTCAAACGCGCTGTAAAACGCTCAACACATGAAAACCAATGCTTCCCTATGGCCCTGGTTCTCACTTGAGCGTTTTACAGCGCGTTTGAACGCGCTGTAAAATGCCCTACGCTCAAAAAAGTTCTTGAGCTTCTTTGGGGCGTTTTGTCGCGCGTTTGCACCCATAGACTTCAATGGGAACACGCGTAAAATGCGCGTTAAGTGTAGATATGCCTTTTTTTAATTGGTCTCCAGAGTCACGAACGCGCGTATGACACGCGTTTCCTATTTCCAAAACGCACTGTAATACGCGCGTTTTACGCTCAAGTGTGAACCCAGCGTTACTGATAGATTGCCACACTACAGAGGGATTTTGCTAGAGAGACATCAGTCTGTTCTCTGGAAATGTGATTTTGAAGACCAAAGGGTCCTAACACTAGGATAAAGTCCCTACTGTTAATATAGTAGCTGTAGCTGCTACGTCCTGATGTTCTCAGGTAGACTTTTCTCCCTCAGTGCTGAATTTCAGCAATGCATGAGAAGCGAGCGGCGAAGATCATAGGATATTTCCTTAGGATCTATAGCTGCTTTGATGATCAGCCAGCTGTGATCCATTTGAAAAGAAAAAACAGGCATCTGTAAACCCTACATATTACGACTAATTTCATTAAAAGGTTATGGGAGCTGCACTTACATAGCGTTCACATTCACAGTATTTAGGAAAGCAGACTCAATAGCATTATTCGCAAAAACGAAAGCTTCAGAATTTGCAAATGGTGACAGATTCACTCACTAAACAGTAAATAAGATACAATATAGCACAGTGAAACCTCTTTGACATGAGCACCCAACACTAACAAGGTCATGACCCCTGAACCTGTAGGGCAGGGGCGTAACTACCATAGAGGCAGACCATGCGACTGCTATGGGGCCCAGAGCAAGAGGGGGCCCAGTTGGGATCATCCCCTTTTCTACTGGGGGTGAAAACTTGGTCAGGACTCTACCCTCTAAATGAAAAACTTTTAGCAAATGAGACAGTGGAGAAATGGCCCAAGGGAAAGAGTTTTAGTCAGAAACCCTTCTGTTCTGTGTGGGGGGCCTGGTTTGATCCTTGCTATGGGGCCCTTACTTCTCTATGTACATATAAAAATGTACTGTTAAGGCCGCTTTAAATGGACTGATTCTAGGCAAGTTAATCGCTAACAAGTGTTCCTAGGAAAGCTCGACGGAAGAACGGATCCGTTCTTTTGCCCATAGACTTCTATTATGACGGAATGCAAAACGGAAGCCTTTAAAAGGCATTTGTTTGCTTTCCGTCATAATACAAGTCTATGGGAAGGCATAACGGATCCGTCTGGTTCCGGTTTCGCAAGACGGAAAAAAAAGTCCTGTCGACAGGACTTTGTTTTCTGTCTTGCATAATGGGACCCAGACGGATCCGTTATGCTTTCCCATAGACTTGTATTATGACAGAAAGCAAACGAATGCCTTTTAAAGGCTTCCGTTTTGCATTCTGTCTGGGCATTCCGTTATTTTCCGTTATAACCATGTTATAACGGAAAGCAATAACGGAATCTCTAACGCTAATGTGAACCCACCCTTAATTGGTTAATCACATCTTTCATGTGGACACCTAAATCGTCATTTGTGGCTGCAAATTGTGCAAACAATATGTATGGGGTTAAGCGAAGGCATTAGCGATCATTCCTCCCCATACTGTGGAGGAGATCACTGCATGTAAATGCAGCGGTTACCTCTACTGACAAGCAGCGGCTTGTTGAAAAGCATCCTTCCTGACAATCACCTACTCAATTGCCACCTGTAAGGAGACCTTTAAAGGGGTTGTTCATTGGGGAAGGTTCTTTAGAAAAGGTACAAGGTGGGGTAAAAAAAAAATAAAGGAAGGAATAATCACCCTCACTGATCCAACAGCACTGGCGTTCTGTCACTTACCAAGTTTATGCTGGTCTCCACTTCCCGCTCCCGGCTCAACACAAGGAAATGCCTGGAGATGCCTACACCGCCAAACACTGGCTGAGGTGGATTACTGCTGTGGCCAGTGATTAACTAAAAAGGTATCTCCAGGCATTTCCTGTGTGTCGAGAACTGTCTTCAGTGGCGGATCGGTGAGTGTGGGATCCCTTTTTTTCTGTCCCACTTTGAAGCCTTTCTAAAGAATTTCTTTAATGTGGTAACACATAGCAAAAATAATATTCGCTCATTATAGTAAAACAGATGGGACTGAACTGGTTTTTGCATTATTCTGAGTTAGGGCTTATGCACACGAACGTATTTTTTTTCTGTGTCCGTTCCGTTTTTTTGGGGATTCACTTTAATGGGTTCCGCAAAAAAAAAGGAAGGTACTCCAAGTGCATTCCGTTTCCGTATGTCCGTATTTCCGTTCCGCAAAAAAATAGAACATGTCCTATTTTGTCTGCATTACGGACAAGGATAGGACTGTTCTATTAGGGGCCAGCTGTTCCGTTCTGCAAGATTAGGAATGTACACGGACGTCATAGGTATTTTTTGCGGATCTGTTGTTTGGGGACCACAAAATACATACGGTCGTGTGCATGAGCCCTTATCCTGCATACCACTTTTGTGCCCTCAAAGGAGACAAGGTTTGGTTCTTTAAGAAACTTACCAAGAAACTATGAAAACACGGTAGGATCCAAGATTGCTAAAATAATATACTTTGACCACTAGCAATTGTAGCACAAACCAAATAGACAGCGCTGACCAGATCACTTAGCAAGCTGGGAATGCACACAAAGATTGCATTGATTCTTACTCAAAGATATAGGAATATCCGCAAGCTCCAGAGAGAGAAGATTCATGCATCTGAAAACAAGTTCTCCACAGGACTCTCATACATTAAATTGTCCTGTAGGACAATTATCTGAGCATGTCTCACAGATCCAAGACATATTTCATCTCCTTCCCATCACCCCGATATCAAAGTTACATAACCCATTATTATGTAACAGGTGTTGTATTTTGAAACAAAATTAAATGTATCTGCTAAAGTTCCAAGATGGCTAAAATATAACCAAGTGAAAAAGCAATTCTCTATGGCAGAATCTTATTCTGGAAGTCTGCTGTGGGCTGAATTTAAATAGCACGTCAGTCAAGCCAAACACTGTACAGGCATCTGTAATTCACAGACTTCTTGAGAAGAGCCAGTCTTATCTCTCCCTCAGCACATACTATGGTTTTATACACGCACTGCAGCAAATCTGTGTTATTTTCTACCAAATAATGTTAAATAATGCAATTCATTTAAAAGTCCCACGTAAATCATAGAGTATAGAACATTATCTTTTAAAAATAGATGATTTCTTAAAAGGCATGTTGGTTTTCAGAGAGCATCCTCAAATCTTACTTTAGAACATATTAAAAGAATATGGTCCAGATTTACTAAGGTGTCTGTGCAAAAATTCTGTTTAAAAAAAGTGGTTCAAAATGGCACACTGTAGCACATCTAGGGTTTCTACACTTTTTTCAGACGTGCTCGCAAAAGGGGCGCAGATTCACAGGAAAGGGGGCAGGGCTTAAGAGGCACTATTTTTGCACCAAAATTCTGGCATAAAATTTCTGTGACACAGTAAGCCAACTAGTAGTTGGTATAGAGTCAGAGAAAAGTGTCCATCCTTGCACCAGATTTATCCTCCAACTTGAGCCCAAGGGATAAATCTGGTGCCGGTCTAGACAGCCTTCCTAACTTTATGCTATCTACAGGAATAGTAATCGGGGTCTATGTCTAATCGCACAGTCATTCTTTTTTCATCTGTACCTTATTTATTGTAGAAATACTTTTGATAGGTAAGCAAGAGCTATGAACGTACAGTATGACTGCAAGATAAGGGTACTTTCACACTAGTGTTAAACTTTTCCGGCATTGAGTTCCGTCCTCGGGGCTCAATACCAGAAAAGAACTGATCAGCTTTATCCTAATGCATTTCTGAATGGAAAGCAATCCGTTCAGGATACATCAAGATGTCCTCAGTTCAGTCACTGAACGGCGTTTTGGCCAGAGATAATACCGCAGCATGCTGCGGTATTATTTCCGTCCAAACTTCCAGAACACATGCCGGCATTATTTCCATTGCAATGCCTTAGTGCCAGATCCGGCATTAAAAATACCGCAATGACGGATCCGGCATTCTGGTCTGCGCATGCGCAGACCTTTAAAAAATGTGAAAGAAAAAAAATACCGGATCCGTTTTGCCGGATGACACATGAAAAACAATCCGGTATTGCAATGCATTTTTCTGACTGATCAGGCATTTTTCAGACCGGATCAGTCTGAAAAATGCCTGATCAGTCAGAAAAAATGACATGCGTTTGCATACAGAGTTGCCTGATCAGGCAGGCAGTTTAGGCAATGGAACTGCCTGCCGGAATCAAACGCAAGTGTGAAAGTACCCTTAGGCTGGTTTCACACTCGCGGCAGGACGGATCCGATAGGCTGTTCACCCTGTCAGATCCATCCTGCCGCTAAGTTGCCGTGCCACCGGACTGCAGCTCCATCCCCATTGACTATAATGGGGGTGGGCGGAGTTCCGGCGCAACACAGCAGTGCATGGAGAGAGGACGCCGGACTAAAACTATGACATGTCCGACTTTTTAGTCCAGCGACCTCTGCTGTGCACTGCCATGCTGCGCCGGAACTCTGCCCCCGCCCCCATTATAGTCAATGGGGACGGAGCGGCAGTCCGGTGGCATGGGGAAATAGCGGCAGGACGGATTCGACAGGGTGAACAGCCTGTTGGATCCGTCCTGCCGCAAGTATGAAAGTAGCCTTTCCAAAGATCTCTGATTTCTTCTCCCTCTTCTTCACCTGCACCAGAACCCATGCATGTCGATAAACTCAAATTGTCTGAAGAAGGCAGAAGCCCTGTCCTATCCTTTTGATCCTGCTAACTGGATAAAGGAGGACCAACATATTATTGATCCTGAATGTATTGCTTCCATTTCTCCAGTTCAGCTCAAAGATATTCCGCCTGGGAAGACATTTGTTCCTCCAGTCAACCACGTGCTGCTGGCCTGGGTTCATCGCTCCAAAGTCATTCGGCAACATGGTCCCTAGCACATGAGCGATTGCCATGTCTCTTCCTATGCTCAGCTCACAGGACAATGGCAGAGACCGTGCGGGATGAGAGTTTTATATGGCTGTGACATTACAGAGGATAGATATCTGTGGATTGGCTGGCTACACGGTATTATGGGTGATCTTGCGTTCCTGGGCCACCATTTTAGGAAAAACTGATTCCTTACCACAAAGCGCGAGGAAATTCAGATTCTATATCTTTTACGTTTACGGTGCTGGAGCAATAGGCAAACATGGCTCCAGCTCGCACGTGCTGCGGGCGTCATGACCGGCAGGTCTCTGTTGTTTAAAACAGCAGAGACCTGCTGCTAATTACCGTGACCGGCAATAATGCCGATCGTGGTAATTAACCGCTTTAGATGCCGTGATCAAGTGAGAACACGGCATCTAAAGTGTAAAAAACCTGGAAGCGTGAGCTTCTGGCCTTCCTACCGACATCCCCTGCTGCCAATGGGGATGTCGGTAGTTGATTTGAATGCTGTGAGCCTCGCTGATGATACCCACAGCATTCATGCTGCAATTCTTATTTTGGCCACTAGACTGAAGGCCAACATAAGAAATGAGCAATTGACAGTAATAAACTCATTTTAAAAATACATGATGTTTCAAAATGAAAAATTTAAAACAGATTTTATAGGATCATATATGAGCTTCAAAATCATTACAAATTTTTTTAAAAAATGTTAAAAATTATATAAAAAATATAAAAGTTTAAATCACCCCCCTTTCCATATAATAAAAAATAAATACCTAAATAACAAAAAATATAAACATCATGGGTATCACCGCGATCGAAAATGCCCGTACTATTTAAATATAAAAAGATTTTTTTCCAATACGGCGAATGGCGTAACGGAAAAAGGGTCAAAATGGACAATTTGCCATTTTTTATTGCTTCTCTTACCCCAAAAAATGTAATAAAGTGTGATCAAAAAGTCACAAACACTCCAAAATGGTATGAATAGGTATGAATATAAAGTACAGATTGTCCCACAAAAAATTAGCCCCTATACAGCTCAGTAGACATAACTATAAAAAAGTTATGGGGGTCAGAATATGATGATGTAAAAAAAAAAAAAAAAAAGCTAAGTTTAAATAAATTTCTATGCATATGGTGTATTGTTGTAATCATACTGACCCAGAGAATGAAGGGCATGGTTCAGTTTTGCCGCAAGCTAAGTACCGTGGGAACAAAACCAGTCAAATGGTGGAGGAATTGCGTTTTTTACCAATTCCATAATTAATGGTGGTACTAGAAATTACAACTTGTCATGCAAAAAATAAGACCTCATACAGTTATGTGAACGGAAATATGAAAAAGTTATGGCTCAAGGAGGATAGGGAAGAAAAATGAAAACGAAAAAAAAAAAAAAAAAAAACTCAGGTAGTGAAAGGGTTAAAAAAAAATCTCAAAGTCTATAACCTGGTCATACTATATCATTGCACACTACTGAACCTACAAAAAAATTGACAACTAGGTCTTGTTTTTAGACATTTTTTTACTTTGTGCCTTTTCGTCCTGTTTTCTATTCTTAATAGTACATATTTTAGATCCCTGTAAAATCTTTCCTAAATTTGGCAGTGCCCATGGCTCTGTTCCTAGTGCTGCTCTTATCCAGATAAGTAAGCGGCAGTCAGGAGTGAAGAAACTGGGTGCAAACTAACTAAGAAAGGTCTTAGGTAAGCAATATTTTGAGCAAAATGTAATGAAATATAGGCAGTGACAGAAGAAATAATGCTTCTGTTTGGATTTGCTTGCAGTTGCAAATAATTAATTGGATCCAGTGTTGTACCTAAAATGAACTCATATAGGTAATATTATCACAGAGCATGCTTTACAGAATCCACAAGTATAACAACAAGGTAAATGATAGTGTTTGAAAGGTCACTCAAATGTGCACAGACGTACCCTCTTGAATCTAAAATTAGATTGGGATTCTCATGTTAGGACAATAACAATAATCACTGAAAGCCAATAAAATAGGTTTTTGGTTAGTCTTTCTGGATCTCATTTCTATCCATGGATGGCTTAGTTATAGCCATAAACTCTATGCTGGAAGCGAATGCAATAGTTTTCCTTTTTGTAATACAGTTTATAAATACTCTAATAATAACTGATATATATGAGCCAACTGGGCTTCAGGAAATCGTAGCAATGCAGGTTAATAACCGCTATGTCTTGTGCCGCTCCACAGATTACCAATTGCTCCCAGGGTCACATCACCAGGGCATAGGCTACTCTCACACTAGTGTTAATGTTTTCTGATATTGAGATCCGTCATAGGGTATCAATACCGGAAAAAAACGCTTACACTTTGTCCCCATTCATTGTCAATAGGGACAACATGTAACTGAACAGAACGGAATGCTCCAAAATGCATTCCGTTCCGTTCTCATACTGAAGAGCAAACCGCAGCATGCTGCAGTTTGCTTTCCGTCCTGAGATGCGGAGCAAGACGGATCTGTCATGACCCACAATGCAAGTCAATGGGGACAGATCAGTTTTCTTTGACACAATCTGACACAATAGAAAACGGATCCATCCTCCATTGACTTTTATGATGGATCCGGCTTGGCTATTTTAAAGATAATACAACTGGATCCGCTCATAACGGATGCAGACGGTTGTATTATCAGTAACAGAAGCGTTTTTGCTGAACCCTGTCGGATCCAGCAAAAACACTAGTGTGAAAGTAGCCATAGAGAGATAGTATGTTGCCTCTCCACCCATTGGTCAACAGATCCCAGTCAGTTAATCTTGGGTGCAGCCTAGATCACTTTAGTTTGGATACACAAGTCATATAATTTTCCACACTAAGGCCTCTTGCACACGAACGTGCGGCCCGCAATGCTCGGGCACCGGCCGTGGGGCAGCCGCAGCGGATCGCGGACCCATTCACTTGAATGGGTCCGCGATCTGCCCGTTCCGCAAAAAGATAGGACATGTTCTATGTTTTTGCGGGACGGAAGTACGGAACGGAACCCCGCGGAAGCACTCCGTAGTGCTTCCGTAGTGTTCCGTTCCGTCATTCCATTCCGCACCGTTCCGCATCTCCGGATTTGCGGACCCATTGAAATGAATGGGTCCGCATCCGTGATGTGGAATAGCCACGGAATGGTGCCCGTGTATTGCGGATCCGCAAATGCGGTCCGCAAAACGGGCAAGGGGCGCACATGTTCGTGTGCAATAGGCCTAAGTCCTCATGCACACGACAGTATTTTGCGGACTGCATACTGGACGTTTTTTCAGTTCAGTATACTGACAGTATACTGAACCATTCACTTCAATGGGTCTGCAAAAAATACTGGTGTCTCCCTATGTCTTCCGTTTTCGTTCCGTTTAAATATAGAACATGTCCTATTCTTGTCCGCAAATCACGTTCAGTGGCTCCATTCAAGTCAATGGGTCCGCCAAAAAAATGGAAAGCATACAGAAAGGCATCCGTATGTCTTCCGTATCCGTTCTGTTTTTTGCAAAACCATATATTGAAAATTTTAAGCTCAGCCCAATTTTTTCTATGCAATTACTGTATACTGTATATGCCATACGAAAAAACGGAACGGAAAAACCGAACCGAAACGGAAACACAACGGAAGCAAAAAATGGAAAAACGGATCCGTTATAAACGGACCGCAAAACACTGAAAAAGCCATACGTTCGTGTGCAAGAGGCCTAACAGTGTGAATGTGAACAAACCCACCTTTTTTAAATTCTCATTAGGCCAAATAGCAAAAATAGGTCTGGTACAGATATTTTGAGGATTTGATGAAAAGGGAAGGATACTATGTGGAGTTGCCTTTCTCAGGGTGGCGATTTCATTGAGATTACAGGAAAAGGATCACAGGGTGTAGAGCTTGATGGAGTTGACATCTGTGTTTGTCAGCATGGGAACTTGATCTATATAGTTCATTTTAAATACATATTCATTAATAAATCTCATGAGCCTACATTATTCACGCATCACTATGGACACACATTTGAACTGGTTAAGCTCATGTCGCACTGGTATTATAAATGAGAACATATGTTCTTTTCTTGTCTGCCCATTGATTGCCCGGGCATCATCTAAGTTGATAAATGAGTTCATTCTGTTTAGATCAGATATTGTAAAAAAAAAGTTGCTTAAAAAATAGCAAAAGCGAGTTACGCGCTAGGGCCCTTTTAAGTAGACTGATTCTCAGGGCCATAATTCTAGAATAAAGCATTCATTCTCAATCATTTCCAGCTTGTTCTGCTGTGAGTGATCGCTACTGTGATTGTTCATTCCCATGCAGATTTAATGTTTGGTGCCATCACATCTCTGTTTACACAGGGTGACGTTCTTGCCACAAACAATAATTTTAGATGTCACATGAAAGATGCGATTACCCAACAAACGAGCATTTATTTGTTCATCGGGTGATCGGCGGCATCTTTACACAGGGCAATTATCGGGAACAAGCATTTGTAGGAACTTTTCTCCCGAAACTTGGCCCATCTAAGAGCCCTTACAATGGTATCCCTTACATCGGGTTTAATGTGTTAGACTTTAGAGAGACAGATTATTTTAATATCTGTAATGTCCCATGTCTCGTGGTTATATACACTTATTGCTGTTATTGCCGTGCGTTTGCTTTTGGAAGTTTGCCCCTTCTATCTCCCTTTAGCCAGGCTCTGATTTAATCAGCTCCTCCCTTCTTCCTCTGCCTGCCTGCCATTTTACATATATGGTGTAAGTGCTAACATCACCTGTTTAATTCCGGCCAAATCTCAGGAACGCTGACATGGTGACATCACAAGTCAGTGCGCGCGCAAGATTTGGTGCATTGTGTTCAATCAAGATGGCCGTGACGGACTCTTCACAAGCAAATGGGTGAGTATGTATTTTTTTACCCATGAAAGGCCTCAATGTGACTGTCAAATGGTGTGATGAGTGTTGAATGCAGCAACTTCAATGACAGGGGGAGGCGCGATCACTGTTCCCCATCATTGTGCTGACAAAGTATTTGGTAACGAATCTAATTTCTTTGTCAACTTCTTTGTCAACTTCGCTCATCTCGAATGCAGGATAGACATCAATTTTCCGGCCACACTTCTTCTACTAATATTGCCTAAAGAGTTGCCTAAAGAGTTGCCTAAAGAGCAATTGTAAATATATAGCTGAAAATGCCTATGTTAGGAACATTTCTCATGCTGCATAACACTAACAGGTCCAACTTTGATGCATTTAAAGAATGGATAGGATTCATCTGCATTCAGTTGGAATACATGCTCCCTGTTTGTAGATGACAGACGCGCAGTAGTAACTGGCCCTTAATAAAATACAGCCAGCCAATAGACCTGTGCCATCGGCTTCTAGCAATGTCGCTGAAGATCTTATGACATCTAACAAATTTCCTGGAAAGATCTCTGGAAGATTTGTCTGAAATAATGAGACCATGAATGAACATCTAGTGATGAGACATGCAAGACAGAGAGCTGCAAATTATATATTTATGAGATGCATGGATCATTTCCTCTATATTTTTCTTATTTCTCACCATACTGTTCATAGACTCAAGGTGAAAAAATGCAGCTTAGCGTTTGCAATTCAGATTGATAAATTACATTTATGGGCTGGATCTTTTCAGGGCTGGTGACTTTCCAGCAAAGCAATTATCACAGCTGAATGCATAATAGCCTAATTAATTACTATTGTCAGGCCAGCCTACCTTCCTGAACAGCCTGCCTTGTGAAGTATTATCCCCATTGACCAGTCAAATTGTTAATCACATGCAGAGAAGGTCCGTGAAGAGAGGCATGTCATTAGAAACAAGCGTTCCTCTTAAAAAAGAAATAATAATAATATGTCTCTAATAAAATACAATGTGAGGGTGGGTTCACATCTGCGTTCTGGATTCCGTTCTGGCTTTCCGTTAGAACATGGTTATAACAGAAAATAACGGAATCCAAAGATGGAAGTCAAAATGGAAGCCTTTAAGAGGCATTCCGTTTCGATCCGTCTTAATAGAAGTCTATGGGAATCAGAACGGATCCGTCTGGTTCCCGTTATGCAATGAGGAAAAAGAGAAAAAAACATATACCACAGAAACAGACGGCGCCAATTGTGAGGAGGTTAGAGAGACATTCCAGAGGAGTGAATGAAAACCTGAAGGTATATATACTTATGAACGCACGTGTGTAAATCTTGCGTAGTCATGGAAATGGTCATTCATAAATTTCTTAGGCACGTAAAACCCATTAAAATAATCAATCTTTACTCACTTCACCCAGGAGGAGTGATGAGGGATAAGCTCAAGACACCCTCATCAACTGCCTCCTGCGCCTGGTTTCGCTCTAAGATGTTGCGGAGAAAACGGCAGTCACAACTTCGAGACTTCTGGCAGTTCCTTTATTGTCACAACACAGGATCTGATCCACGGATCCGCAGATCTGATACGCGAATCCGCGGATCCACGGATCCGCAGATCCTCAAAACACGGACACCGGCAATGTGCTTTCCGCATTTTGCAGATCCGCACATTGCCAGAACTATATAGAAAATGCTTTTTCTTGTCCGCAATTGCGGACAAGAATAGGACATGTTCTATATTTTTGCGGAACGGAAGTGCAGACCCGGAAACGCGGATCCGTAATTCCGGATCCGAGCGGGACAAAGTCTGTCCCCATAAAAATGAATGGGTCCGCAATTCCGTTCCGCAAACAGAATTGCGGACGTGTGAATGGGGCATAAGGGTCCCTTATCACCGCCAGTTAGTTAGCTACTTGTTAGGTAGTTAGCGTCCAGCCCACCGCACCGCAGTCACTGATTTTGGCAGAGATTTTTTCATCCACATTGACCGATGCGAATGAAAAAATCTGTGCCGTTCATTTTATTTATTTTTTTCAGCGCAGAGGCTAAACGGAAAAAAAAAATCTTATTACCCGTATGCTCAATATAAGGAGAATCGCAGAAACTCCTCATGCTGGCCATACGTGTAATGATTGCGGAGACCCTCAAATGCCAGGGCAGTACAAACACCTTACAGTACATGTGACCCCATTTTAGAAAGAAGACGCCCCAAGGTATTCCGTGAGGGGTATGGTGAGCTCATGTAAAATTTTATTTTTGTCACAAGTTAGTGGAATATGAGACTTTGTAAAAAAAAATATATATATATCAATTTCCGCTAACTTGTGCCAAAAATTTTTTTTCTGTGAACTCGCCATGCCCCTCACGGAATACCTTGGGGTGTCTTCTTTCCAAAATGGGGTCACTTGTGGGGTATTTATACTGCCCTGGCATTTTAGGGGCCCTAAAGCGTGAGAATCCAAATGCGTAAAAATGCCCTGTGAAATCCTAAAAGTACTCATTGGAATTAGGGCCCCTTTGTGAATCTTGGCTGCAAAAAAGTGGCACACATGTGGTATCGCCGTACTCAGGAGAAGTAGAGCAATGAGTTTTGGGGTGTATTTTTATATATACCCATACTGTGTGTGAGAAATAGTGCTGTAAACGACAACTTTTTAAACTTTTTTATTCAAAGTTGTCAATTTACAGAGATATTTCTCTCACCCAGTATGGGTATATGTAAAAACACACCCCAAAACACATTGCCCTACTTCTCCTGAGTACGGCGATACCACATGAGTGACACTTTTTTGCAGCCTGGGTGCGCAAATGGGCCCTAATTCCAATGAATACCTTTAGGTTTTACACGGCTGCTCACAATTTAGCCCCGCCCAAATTGCCAGAACAGTAAACACACCCCATAAATGACCCCATTTCGGAAAGTAGACACCCCAAGGTATTCACTGAGGGGCATAGTGAGTCCGTCTGAGATTTTTTTATTTTTTGCCAGAAGTTAGCAGAAATGGAAACTTTATTATTTTTTCCTCAGAAAGTGTCATTTTCCGCTAACTTGTGAAAAAAAATGAAATTATACATGAATTTACCATGCCCCTCCGCGAATACTTTGGGGTGTCTTCTTTCTAAAATGGTGTAATTTGGGGGGTATTTTTACTATCCTGGCATTCTAGCACCTGAAGAAACATGACAGGTGCTCAGAAAGTCAGAGCTGCTTCAAAATGCGGAAATTCACTTTTTTGCACCATAGTTTGTAAACGCTATAACTTTTACCCAAACCAATAAATATACACTTATTGGATTTTTTTTTTATCAAAGACATGTAGAACAATAAAGTTTGCGGAAAATTTATATAGAAATGTAGTTTTTTTTTTTAAATTTACAACAGAATATGAAAAATGTCATTTTTTTGCAAAAATGTCGTTACATTTTTATTAATAGCAAAAAAAGTTAAAATGTCAACAACAATGAAATACCACCAAATGAAAGCGCTATTAGTGAGAAGAAAAGGAGGTAAAATTCATTTGGGTGGTAAGTTGTATGACGGAGCAATAAACGGTGAAAGTAGTGTAGTGCAGAATTGTAAAAAGTAGCCTGGTCATTAAGGGTGTTTAAGCTAGGGGGGCTGAAGTGGTTAAAGGCTTCCGTTTTGCATACCGTGTTAATACTACTAATACTAAGTCTATGGGCAGCATAACAGATCTGTCCTTCCGTCTTATGGATTCCGTTATTGTTATAACGGAAAGCCATAACCAGAATCCAGAATGCAGATGTGAACCCACCTTAACAGTAATATAGTAACATAGATTGTAAAGCTAACAAAAAGACACATGTCTATTATACTGCAATGTCCAGAGGAAGGAAAAAAAAAACTCTTATGAGGTAGAGGCCAAGAAACATCTGTCAGCACAGCTCTCTGGATCAACGACCCTTCTCCAGAATTCTAGTAACTTTAACTCCAGACATACATCCAGGCCCCTCTTTAGCTCATTTAGTGAATTCACCATCACAACCTCGTCGGGCAGAGAGTTCCATAGTCCCACTAGAATCCTCTTCTATGTTGATGGAGAAACCTTATAGTCCCTTATTGGATTCCAACTCAGGACCCAAGTGCTACAAGACACCAGTGCTAACTACGGGGCCACTGTGCTCATCGGAGAGATCACTGTATTGACCTTTAACTAAATAACCCCAGTTTTCATAATCTTCTTGTATACTGTAGTCCCCTCACTGCATATATACTTTAGCTGCTCGCCTTTGAACCTGCTGAAACTCTACTGTCTTTCTTGTGTACCGATGCCCAAAATTGTACACAGGAAGGTTACACGACATTTCAAGTAATAATTGTCAAGGGTAGTGATCAGGGAAGCAAGCTTCGAATGTTACATCTGAAGTCGCTTCGTTGATAACTTCGGATTAATACTGTACGGAAATCCGTCTCCGCATAGTATTAAAATTGATGGGCTCCGATGAGCCGAAGTTAGTTAATTGCAAAGTTGGAACCGAAGCTGAGTTCAGTTTCAAGTTTCCAAGTGGGTTTTCACTTTACTCCATGCTGGCAGACCACACCCCATGTCCAGTAATTGATTTTTAAAGACACACGCTGAAGAGCTCCCTTGCCATCCTGCTGAATCATCCTGATTACCTGGCCTTCTTTGATCTTCTGTGGACCCGATTGGTGTGTGAGACCCAACAGTAACCTCCGTTACATAGCGGGAGGTAGTCGACGAAGGTCCTGCTACGCTCGTGGTGGAGAAGCGTGCTGAGGGAGGTCTGTGCACTGAGCAGAGCGGCCATCTTGCGGCAAATCGGAGCGTGCCGGCAACTGCGGTAAGTGCGCTGCAGAGACCCTTAGTTCGCCGCCGCGGGGTGTTACTGGTGGTGGGAGCAGAAGACCAGAGCCACACAGGGAGAGACAGCATGAGTGATCACCCCGCTCCCTGGTTAAAATGACAGGTGAGCCAGACAGAGACTCCTGATAGTGGAACTCAGTGGAGTGAAACCGGTGAGCTCGGCTGTGCAGGGGACGCGGCGAGCACCTTGTGAGGCGGCTGGAGGCACAATAGTAAAGAGCCCTTGAGGGATCCAGGAGGGCTGCAGTTACAGGGGCTGTTACCAACGCCACGCACCGGGTGACTCAAAGACCCCCACTGCGGTATAGGCCAGCCGTGATTACATCTGAGGCCTTGGCTCACAGAACTTCCCATATCTATGGACTCTCTGCCCAGGATCACTGAGTAGGATCACTAGTAGATAACATGAGCCAGACAGACATGGAGGCAGGGCACTGCACGCCCGCAGGCCCTGAGACGCAGGCCGATAAGATTATGTCGGCCATTGCAGCATGTCAGGCAGTCCTGACCACAAAGATTGACCGTCTACAGAGTGATATCAACTGTCTGCGCCACGATATGGACAAAATAAGAGATCGTACCACTGAAGTGGAGCGCCGCCTCGGCGACGTGGAGGACTCCACAAATGTCACCTCTGCAACCACTAGAAACTTACAACAACAAGTTAAAATTCTAATGGCGCGTGTGGAAGACGCAGAGAACCGCAATAGGAGAAATAATGTCAGGATCCTGGGTCTACCTGAACGGATGGAGGGGTCCAATTCGGAGGAGTATGCTGAACAACTGATCCGTACGGCGCTAGCTCCCCTTTGAACTGTCATCCAGCTTTGTGGTTGAAAGAGCCCACAGAATCCCAACGAGGCCTTTACCGCCAGGAACTGCCCCACGTCTTTTCATAATGCGGATTTTAAACTACAGGGACCAAGACGCTATACTAGCGGCCGCCAGACGCAAAAAAGATGTCCAGGTTGAAAATGCGAGACTACCCTTTTATCCGGATTTTAAAACGGAAGTGCAGAAGCAACATCGCCAGTTTAACTCTATCAGAGCACGTCTCCGGGAACTCGGGATTAAATATGCCATGATATACCCGGCCAAACTGAGGATCCAGGAGGGAGATAGATCCAGGTTCTTCCAAACCCCTGAAGAGGCGGCTGACTAGATAGATCAACAGCGTCCGCGATGACATGTGATGGCACAAGCTGCAGAGACTCTCGCAAGTAACTGGCACCCAGGAGGGGTCACAGATTTATTAGTCTCTCGCTCTACCTGGGCTTCCTGTAATAAGTGGGCTTGTGATTAAGTGGAGTTTAAAGTACCGAAATTTCAAGAGGACCTTTCATGGGTCCAGACATTATAAAAGTAGGGGGTTGTGTAGGGCATAGTGCAGGGATGTAATATCACTTACTATTGTGTCTGTCCGGCGCTCCATTTGCCCGCTGTGCCCCCCTTTCAATTTTCCCGCCTTGTATGCTAATGAATAGCATCGGTACAGGGAGGAGGAGACTGCCCTGTTTTCTCAATAGGCATCTCGTTCTCCCTGGCTGTAGTGTGGTCCAACCCAAGGGAGGGCGTCACAGCCAGGGAGAAAAAAAAACTCACTGTGACGCTCTCTGCTGTGATTCGACTGTGGCACAGCCAGGGAGAAGGAGACGCCCATTCAGAAACAGGGCAGTCTCCTCCATCCTGTACCGATGCTATTCATTATTATACCAGGCGGGCAAAGTGAACGGGGGGCACAGTGGGGGAACGGAGCAATGCCCAGACAAACTAGTAAGTGATATTACATCCATGAACTATGCCCTACATAACCTGATAGTTATTTCATAATGTCTGGACCCATGAAAGGTCCTCTTTAAAGGGCTTCTGTCACCCCCCCAAAACTCATTTTTCATTTTTGGGCATATTAAAATCCTTATTGTCCGACTATTCCATATATAGGGCTCTTACCCTGTTCTGTGCCTTCGTTTCTTTAAAAATCGTGCTTTTATAATATGCTAATTACTTCACTACCAGCAAGTTGGGTGTTTACTTGCTGGTAGCCGCCGCAGCCTCCTTTTAAAAAAACGCCCCCTCCTCCAGTTGAATGACAGGGCCAGCGAGCGCTCTCCTCCTCCGGCTGGCCCTGTCTGCATTCGAAATCCTGCGCCTGCGCCTTACGTGTCTTCGTTCGGCGCAGGCTCTCTGAGAGAAAGACGCCCGCTTCCTCAGCACTTGTTCAGTGCGCCTGCGCCGATGATGTCTTCTAGAGGTGACGTCATCGGCGCAGGCGCACTGAGGAAGTGCTGAGGAAGTGAGCTTGTAGATCATAGATTAAAAAACAGCATGCAATGTCAATCAGCTGCTTCTAAGGCCCCTTTCACACGGGCGAGTTTTCCGCGCGGGTGCAATGCGTGAGGTGGATGCATTGCACCCGCACTTAATCCGGACCCATTCATTTCTATGGGGCTGGGCACATGAGCGGTGATTTTCACGCATCACTTCTGCGTTGCGTGAAAATCGCAGCATGTTCTATATTCTGCGTTTTTCACGCAATGGAGGCCCCATAGAAGTGAATGGGGCTGCAGGAAAATCGCAAGCATCCGCAAGCAAGTGCGGATGCAGTGCGATTTTCCCGCATGGTTGCTTAGCATGTGATTGGACCATGTGATGTGACGTCATCACAGGTCCTTTAGAACACAGCTAAAGCTTGAAGTGAGAAGAGAGATCGCTAACTACGCGATCAAGTGGCTAAGGTAAGTTAAGTTTTATTATTTTTAACCCCTTCATCCTCATTTTACACAGCATTCTTTATTAAGAATGCTATTATTTTCCCTTATAACCATGTTATAAGGGAAAATAATAAATTCACCAGAATATTCAACCCGAAACCGGACTTCAGTGATGAAGTCCGGCTTCGGGTCTGGGTACCAAACATGGCGATTTTTCACACACGCGTCAAAACGCATTACAAACGTTTGCACACGCGCGGAAAAATCGCGCATATTCCCGCAACGCACCCGCATCCTATCCGAGTGTCAAACGTGACGCCCGTGTGAAAGTGGCCTAAGGCTACCAGGATATTGTCATACATTAAATGAGGCATGGACTCGCGGGGCAGCGATGTAATATTACCACTTTACAAAGCGTTGGTGCGACCTCATCTGGAATATGCAGTTCAGTTCTGGGCACCAGTCCATAAAACGGACGCTCTGCAGCTGGAAAAAGTACAGAGGAGAGCGACTAAACTGATAAGGGGCATGGAGGGTCTTAGTTATGAAGAAAGATTAAAAGAATTGAATTTATTTAGTCTTGAGAAGAGACGTCTAAGGAGGGACATGATTAACCTATACAAATATATAAATGGGCCATACAAAAAATAAGGTGAAAAAATATAAAATGCCCTCAAAAGACAAGGGGGCACTGCCTCTGACTGGAGAAGAAAAAGTTCAGTCTCCAGAAGCGTCAAAGCTTCTTTACGGTAAGAACTGTGAATCTGTGGAATAGACTGTGGTCACAGCAGGAACAGTGGACAGATTTAAAAAGGGTTTAGATGAATTCTTAAAAGTAAACAACATTAATGCTTATGAAAATGTGTAGAAATCTTAGTTTCATTTCCTTCTGGGATTTGCGCCCCCACCTATCACTTGGTTGAACTTGATGGACTTATGTCTTTTTTCAACCATATTAACTGTGTAATTCCTCTAAGCAAAAAGCCTCTAGATTTTATAAATTCTTTGGCTGTGTCGTATGAACATGTGTTTGTGTTCCAACAATATGGTTCAATAAATGTTGAACGGCATAATATAGAGCAATCATAAATAGGGTTGTTTCGGGTATCGAACTTTCGATACCCAATCGATACTTTTCTCTGGTATGGAGCTCGATACCAGGATTAGTATCTTATCGATACTGGGCTGCGCTACTGCACAGCCCAGTATCAGAGAACGTGGCTGCGCCGCTCTCAGCGCGGCCATGTTCTCCTCGGCAGCACAGGGAGAAGGAGGGGGTCTCTCCCTCCCTCTGTGCTGCTTCCAACAATAGAGCGAGAGGGGCGGGCACACTGGCCACCAATGAGTAGTGTCTTTTACTATACAGATGCAGGCAGAAGAAGCTCATTGCCGGCACCTGCCTGTGACCGGGCGCTGCGATCCGCGGCAATTAACCCCTCAGGTTTTGGTTTTTTTTTTGCGTGGTATCGAATGGTATCGAGTATCGCAATACTTTTTTATGGTATCGATACCGAATCAAAATTTTGGTACCGAAACAACTTTAATCATAAATCATAAGTACTACAAAATAGTACCAATAAAACTGTCACCTTATCCCGTAATTTCCAAAATGGGGTCGTGTTTTGGGGGTTCCCACTCTAGGGGTGCATCAGGGGTCTTTAAATGTCACATGGCAACTTAAAATTATTTCAGTGCAATCTACCTCCAAAATCTATATGGTGCTCTTTCCTTCTGCGCCCTGCCATGTGCCCCTACAGCAGTTTACGTTCACAAATGGGGTGTTTCTGTAAACTGCAGAATATTTGGCTGTTAACCCTTGATGTGTTACAGTAAAAAATGTCATCTCCTTTTTCCGCAGTTTTCAATAACTTGAGGGGTGTAGTTTCTAAAATTGGCTCTTTTATGGGTGGTTTCCACTATGTAAGACCCACAACGTGACTTAATAAATGAAGTGGTCCTTAAAAAAAAGTGGGTTTTGGAAATTTTATTAAAAATTGCTTCTAAAATTCTAAGGCTTATAACATCCTATAAAAATAAAATTACATTTACAAAATGATGCAAACATAAAAGTGGGCATATGAGAAATGTAAAGTAATAACTCTTTTCAGATGTATCACTATCTGCCTTAAAAAGCAGAGAAATTCAAATTTTGAAAATTGCTAATTTTTCCAAATTTTCTGTAAATTTTGGATTTTTTTAATAAATAAAGATGAATCATAGCAACTGAAATTTTCCACTATCATGAAGGACAATGTATTGTGAGAAAACAATCTCAGAATGGTTTGGTTGAAAGTGAAAGCATTCGGAAGTTATTACTACATAAAGTGACACGTCAAATTTTCAATAAAAATTGCAAGGTCCTTAGGGGGTTAAGAGAATACGGCTCACAGGAGTTTAATGGACTTTACAGAAGTCTAGAGCCTGTAGACTGATAGATTTGTAATCTTTTTTCTTATCAAAATTAGTAGTAAGTTCTTCACTCTGAAATTACGGTAGACTATACAGTAAATTTAACACCACTGGTTACAACCAGCCTTGGTTCTGTTTAATGAGCTGACTGTAATTAACCATGAAATGTGGTCAATTGATCAAGCAACGAATTGAAAAAGGCAATGGCTACACCTAGATCTTAGTGGAGCGGTTTATCATTAGCGATACATTACTGTAAAAACTGCTACTGAATCTGAACGTTTTTCCGATTACAATGCATTACTACCCCTCTCAATAGGTACAGGGTAAGTATACATGAGCGGCGTGACAAAATATGTAGAGAAGGCCGATCCACCAATTATTTTATTATCAGAAAAACAGTCAATTATAGTGCAGATCAGCACGGCCATACAGTCTGTGACTTCCTCTACACATGGGGTATAGGGCAGCTGTCCCATAAAGGGAGTAATAAAGGGGTTATCCCATGAGTAACGTAAAAGAATGAAAATCAGATATCAAGTAGTACACGACTCTCTTTCTATGGTTAGTTCCACACTAGCGCTTGAGATCCTGCTGACTGTTCCAGCAGAGAACAGCTGGCCGGATCTCTCTGTATTCCAGCATTGCCTGGAGTTTGTAAGCCTTCGTCTGGCCGAAACAGCCGGCCAGATCTTAAGTGCTAGTGTGAAACTAGCCGAACAAACTTAGAGACAGCCCTGTAGCTCACATGGATCCTGATATCAGCCCATTCATTCCTGCAATTACTCTGCTAGATTTATTTCGAGCTAGCAGTTCACGGGGCGTGTCCTTTCTGCTGCAGCTGGTGGCAGTTGAAGGATGGAGCTGATTATGTATGTCAACTTCAGCGAGCTGGACAGAGAATTTAGAATGTCAACCGGCTGCTGCTGCTATATAGATAGATTTCAGTGAGTAACAGTGGCTATACTAAATTTTTACAAAAGTATTCAGATCCAGGTGCTGCTTTTTTATGGGACAACCTCTTTAAACCAACACAGTACTACTATAGGGATTTAATAGGAGTATATCCTTATGAACAGCTATGTGTAACAGCGCTAACACCAATGCCTCCGTTCCGCACCGCACCTTCTGGATTGCGGACCTATTCAACTCAATGGGTCCGCATCCGTGATGTGGGGTGCACACGGCCGCATATTTCAGACCGCCGTGTGCATGAGGCCTAATTCTGATGACTTATCATCAGGTAGGATCTAGTGATCATATACTGATGACCTATCCTGAGTATAGGCCATTAGTATCTATCACTTGGACAACCCCTTTAAACAATCAGTGCCACCAATATAAACAACAGGCTATGGGCAGAGAAATACTGACAATAATACTCTTAGTATATATAGAATTGGCTGCTGACTGATGTTTGAAAATAACCTACCCTTTATGTGCAATATGTTTGCAATAAAGGATGTAGTTTTAAAAGATATTTCAGTGGGAAGCATCTTCATAGGGTTTTCTGCCCCTTGGGCAATTTGTGTAATGTTATGAATTTGTAAGAAATTTCAAAATAATGTTCATATTGGAAAGCGACAATGAAAAAATGAAGAAAAACACTTGGTCAGTAAGGTCCAAAACATGCTTGTCACTAAGGAGTGACAGGAGCTGCAGACAAGAAACAAAGTTTTTTTTATTTTATTTTTAGAAGATTTGTGAAGTTGCTTCCTTTTTCATTTTAGGTGCATTTAAAACATAAAAGAAAATCATTCATACCATCATTTAGGCAGCAAAAAAGTGCATTTTTGCTGAATGGTTGTCTCCACAAACTCCGAATAGTAACCAGGTCAATAAAAAAATAACGTGGATAGAGCATACGATAACCACTGAATATAAGGAACTCCGGGTCAAAAAGTTCTGGAAATGGAAAACATTTGTAATCCATTACTGTGACAAAAAGGAAATGGAACATGTAAGTTACCCCTTTTAGACACACTCAGTGGTTCCTACTGGAGGATTTGAAGGGCACTTTAGGGGAACTGAAAGGGAACACAAAATGATGAGCAATTTGGGGGTAGGAACCTCCGATATTCAGTTTATCAAACACCAGTTTATGAAACGGCGGAGGGAGGAGTTTTTCTTTTTTCTTTGTTAATGAAATAGACCCAGAGAGTATTTGTTATCATTATTTGTTTTGAGTATTTATTTTCATTTTTATCTCTTTATTTTCATTTTATTTTCATTATTGTACGTATAATCTTATGCTCTGTACAAGCGTTGAATGCAATGGCTGTATCCAGTGTGTTATCTCATTGTAGTTTATACTATTTTAATGTGGAAAAAACAAATAAAATATATTTAAAAAGAAAAGAAAATGTAATGCAGAGGTGTATATATCAGGGATGGCGAACCTGCGGCTCTCCAGCTGTTGTAAAACTACAATTCCCACCATGCCCTGCTGTAGGCTGATAGCTGTAGGCATCCTGGGCATGCTGGGGGTTGTAGTTTTGCAACAGCTGGAGAGCTGCAGGTTGAGCATCCTTGCCTTATATTATAAAAGTCATACTAAGTGACTGGAACCAAGTACGAAATGTGGAATATTGGCGTAAAGTGTTACTCTGAGTACTGAAAGTTCTTGGAATAGTTATCATATGAATAAAGCAAAAACAATATACACTATCTGCTACTATGACATAATAATAACTTTAGTAGTAACCTTAATCTCTGGTTCATGAAGCAAATTTGGGCTGGAAAGACTGAGATCACATTTCTATTCAGCTTCAATATCCACTCATGAGTGAACATTTCTAACTCTTAATTAAATACCATTTGCATTCACAATGTCAAGGAGTAATGAGTTCTGCCAAATGCACACTGCTTTGATTCATTTTCTACCTCGCTGGTTTAGAAAACAGAACCAAAGAGACAAATAACAGACCGGTATGGGTAAGCACAGGTGAATATTTAAACAGCTCAGTC
Source organism: Bufotes viridis (assembly GCA_033119425.1). Lineage (NCBI taxonomy): Eukaryota > Metazoa > Chordata > Amphibia > Anura > Bufonidae > Bufotes > Bufotes viridis. The sequence goes on along the minus strand of CM065589.1, from coordinate 141,287,485 downwards.
ATTCGCGTGACCTATCTGACATTTCTCAGGAAAACCTTCAAATGGGGTCCTCCTCCAAAATGTGTTATGTTGTTAATGCTATATCCGGTACTCTGGTGGGTTTACTGTATATAAACTTTGAATCCGCAGCAATTTCCTGATTTTAAGAAGCGGCAGATACAATATGCACTAGCTGCTATATGTCAATTATTTGGTCTTCGCCAAAAGGAACACGAGTGACTGTCCTATGAGAAAGAAAACTAATAGGATTGCTTTTATTTAAAAAAAAAATGGAAATAAAAAACGCTTATAAATCATTTTTAATTGAAACATAAAGAACTGTACAAAAAATTCAAAAACACTCTGTGACCTTCCAAGAAGGATGTTCTTTTTAGTTTTCTTGAATGTCTTGAAACAAATGAAATGACACAAGAGAAATACATTTATAGATTTATAGAAAGATTCAAAGAAACAAAAACAAAGATACTTCCAGGTGAATAGGCTTAACCAATACAAAGGTAAAAAAGCAACTAAGCCCTGGAGCCTGTGAGTACCAAATGGCCTAACTGTGAACATATAAAAATACTTGAGGGTCTTAGTCCTCTTTCACATGTCCACGTCTGTGACAGGATGGTCAGTGTTTCATCTGTGAAGATTTCGGTGAAGGGCCCGCGTTGGTCCATGTGTCAGTTTTTTGGCCTCCGTGTGTCATCCTTATTCCACATGCTCTGATAGACTGAAAAGGAGATTTGCATAGCATCTCCTACCAATGGTCAGTTAAAACCACTGACACAACACAGATGCCATTTGTGTTCTGTATGTTTCACAGACCGATAGACTTAAGTCCGTGTTTTTGGTCCGCATCACAGACCAAAGTAGTACATGTCTCTGTTGTTTTTCCCGTGTACCCAAAGTGAAGAATGTGGAATAAACAATGGCTCCATGTCTGGATAAAATGGACAACACCCAACCACAATTAAATGGCATTTGAAAGAGGACTCAAAAGGGAATTTTAAAAGTTTGTTTCACCCTTTTTATATCATTCTAAGAATTAGAAATGAAATGACCCACAAGGGAGGCGACGGGCATAGAAGATAGGAGTGGTGGTTGTGGCCCTGAAATGAGTAGTACTTACAGTTCACAGTGGCAGTACTCACTTTGGGCTGTGCACAGTGAATAGAGGTCACACCCTTTCTTCCCTCAGGGCACTCCCTGATTTACTGGGGTTCCTGCCTGTTGGTAGTTGGGATGCTCTTGATGTTAGGTGGCTGGCAGAGTGCAAGGCAGAAGTATGGATGCAGGGCCGATGTACGGATGATGGAGTCAATAATCAGGCCCGTTGGTTGCAATTAGGGATGAGCGAATCGACTTTGAATGAAACATCCGAAGTCGATTCGCATAAAAGTTTGTTTCAATACTATACAGAGCGAGCGCTCCGTACAGTATTAGAATGTATTGGCTCTGATGAGCCAAAGTGATTACTTCGCGAAGTCTCGCGAGACTTCACATAATAACTTCAGAAATTGATTGATACTGTAAAAAACCATTTCCCGAACTCGAGTTCGGTTCCAACTAGACTTCGCAAAGTAATAACTTCGGCTCATCGGAGCCAATACATTCTAATACTGTACAGAGCTCCTGCTCCGTACAGTACTGAAACAAAGTTTTATGCGAATCCACTTCGGATGTTTCATCCAAAGTCGATTCGCTCATCCCTAATTGCAATAAATAAAGTCTGACTTTACTAAATATTTGATAGGACTAGTAGTACATATAGCAGCAAAAAGGCACAGTTCCAAAGTATATCACAGTACAGTCTCCTACCAATAGCTAAGTATGGGCAACAACAATGGTGGTAGTGGTAGTCCCTGAGCCTGGGTTCAGACTTGCGCATTTTAAAACATCCTGAAAAACACCCTACGCTCAAAAAAGTTCTTGAGCTTCTTTGGGGCGTTTTGTTGCGCGTATCGTGATTGACGCCAGAGTGGTCAATCACACGAATCAACCTTTATGGTTGTGGTGACTGTTCTCTTTCCTTCAGTGATGCTCTAATGATAAAATTGCTTATTTGGCAGCTGTAGCTTCAGAGAGAAGGATTCTCTGGTCTTGGGCCTAGTCTATAGGAGCTTGCACATGTAGATCTTGTGTGCAGCTCTGCTCAGACTAATTAGCCAGGGGGTGCACCCAGTCAATCACCCTTGTAATCTAACCAGGTCTGTCAGTGTTAACCATGTATTGCCCATACATTGCTATTAGGTATACATAGTGCTTAAAGAAATAGGTGCTTTAACAGAAAATCACAACATTTAACTCATCAACATGTCATTATCTCTTTAAGCAGTAATTAATCCTTTGCAGTTGTCCCCAACGGGCACTGAAAATATTGCTATTTTTTTTTCAGAAAAAGTTTGCAAGGAATGCAATAAACTTCGCATAAAGAGTAGAAGTGGATGCATTAAAATAACTATCAGAAAGCATTTGCAAAGACTGCACAAAAGATGCTTTTTGCCGAAAAGCATTTTTTAGAATGGAATGTGAATGTAAATGTGATTAGGCGCCAAGAAGGGACTGATGAGACAGGATAAAAGACGGAAGGATGTAAAACAATTTTTAACAAACTATTGTAAGAAGAAATGGGTGTACCATTTATGTGTCCACAGAGGTGGTCATTGTCAGTGAAGTGGACACCTGCTTTAAGGCAGATTACCCTGAAGGTCAGGCGGGGTAATATTTGTAAGGAATTACAGTGATTAGTTTAGAAGATCAGCTGGAAGCAGGCAAAGCCAAGACATATATGCTCAGCTATTTGGGAGTGGTGGCAAGGAGCTTGTCACGCACTTACCTGTGTCCGCCACCGCGTTGAGTCCCGCTGCTACATGGCGGTGTCGCCGGCGTCACTATATTGCTACAGCAACATGCCCCGTTAACAGTGGGGCTGCTTGACCTATCAGGGAGCTAGAACACTGGACCAATCAGGCTCTGTGCCAGCGTCACATGCCTCCTGAGGTGGGCTATTTAAACAGGCCGCTGCTTGCCACAGGTGACTGTGAATGGCTTTCTCACTAGCTAGCTGTGTGTTTGATACCCTGGATCTCTGACCATTTGCCTGTCACTTTGACATTGCTTCTGGTTACTGATTTTGCCTCTGTGACCTCCTGGTATTTCATTCTGCTAGTTTGTGATCTTGCCTTTTCCTGCTGACTTTTTCTCCTGGTTTCAGTTTGCTGTGTATTTGTATCTGATTTTGGATCCTGATCAAATCCTAGTTTTGCCTGTCTGGTTTTCACATCTTTCTGTCTTATTATTCTTTAGCCATTTAGTTTAGGCCCCTGCACTTAGCTAAGAAGGGACTGCTGTCCAGTTGTAGGCCATCACTTAGGACGGATGGTGCAAGTTGATAGGGAGAGGGGTGCGGGTGGAGCACAGGGCTGCACTGTTCCGTACCCTTTCCTGACAGAGCTGCTGCGCACCTGCTAAGTGGAAGGGGGACATGTTGTGCCAAGGTGGACTCCGAAAGTGTCAATTAAAGGGGTTGTCTTACTTCAACAAATAGCATTTATTATGTAGAGAAAGTTAATACAAGCACTTACTAATGTATTGTTATTATCCATATTGCTTCCTTTGCAGGCTCTATTCATTTTTCCATCATATTATACACTTCTTGTTTCCATAGTTACGACCACCCTGCAATACAGCAGCAGTAAAGGTCGTGCTTGCAGACTATAGGAAAAAGTATTAGCCTATGTGCGCTCCCATGGTCCAGGATTCGAGAGAGGCCGGCACTTTTTCCTATAGTGTGCAAGCACGACCACCACTGATGGATTACAGGGTGGTTGTAATCATGGAAAAATTATTTGATGGAAAAATGAATCCAGCCAGCAAAGGAAGCAATATGGACAGTCACAGTACATTAGTAAGTGCCTTGTATTAACTTTCTCTATATAATAAAAGCCATTTGCTGAAGTGAGACAACCCCTTTAATACATTTCTGTCACCTGTTTGCTACTTACCAATCAGAAATCCAGTATTTAATAAGCAAAAACCATTCACTACCAAATGTAACTCTTCAACGTAACAACTAAAGACCCATCTACACTGGCCAATTATTGTCACGAATCACTTGTTTTTGATTGAATGTGACAATAATTGGCCTGTGTAAATGCAGGCAAAGATCAATGATGGATGTTATTTTTTGTTGATTTTGGTGTAAAAATCATCATTATTGGCAGCATAATTGTTCAATGTAAATGAGTTTTGTAGTGAGCCGTTGCTAAGGAGTAATGACGTTGAAAGCAGGCGGAGAGGAATTTCCTCCCTATTGGCTGTGTGGGGATTGCTGCATGAGAAAATGCCAACAGTGGTAATCCTTTCAAATTTCTAAAACCCATAGTTGTTCTTTGGTGGTTCCAAAGCTCTGCCGTTATATGCATTCAATTTCCCTATGCCCCAAATAATAGGAAATCTCAATATATTAGAAGAACTGAGTTCCATAGCAAGCATCCTGTCTCACGTGTCTACTATCAAAAGCTGCAGAGGTTGACGTAACACTGTGTCAGTTTCGACAGACCTGAAGCTTTAAACAGGATACACCGGGTCATAAGTGGTTAAATGTAAATAAGCTTCAGTTTTTCTTCTAAGCGGTAGGTTTCGTAGGCACGCTACCTTGCCTGAGGGAAGCAGGAGGGAGATATGACGAGGTGCTGATAGCAGTGGTCAGGTTTTCTTCACTAGAAAATCCTCATGTCAGAAAAATGGAATATTTAATCATGAGCCAGGCAATGAAATCGGTGGTTTCTGACGCCCAAGAAGATTAACTTGACAGTCACAAGCTAATCACACATCTATAGCAAAAACTAGGAAGTGCAGTTGACCTTGTGTCCCTAGCTAACTGACAATTCTGCTGCACAAATTGCGGAATATTTCATCTTTCTATTTATTATACTTGTGCCAGTGGATTACTACACCTTTGAAGACATATTATGTTTGCTATAATATATATAGAGTATAAAACTGAATGTAAACTGGTTATTTCAAGTCATGGCCAATGTAAATGTCTGATGGTTGTGGCAGACGTGGAACTGCCATTGCCATCCCTGGGTATACATTAGCAATATCTACCAGTGAAACAAGTAACAACCCTCTTCTTGAACCAATGCATATCTACTAATTGGCATCTGACAAGTTTTGCAAGGTTTTGATTTGCTCAGCTATTACCACTTGCAAAGCTGAAACCATAATCTACTACCCTGTGTGCTGCGGTGGTTCCCCATGCCCGTCATTGTCCCTTTCCTCCTTGTAGGCACTGGCACCGCACTACTCACCCAACCGGCTCCCTCAGTCAGCTGGCAGCCCGGGTCTTCTCGCTCTTTTATCCCAGCCAGTAGCAGTCAGCAGCCTCTTGTGTCTGTAAGCTGAGGTCCGCTTTCCTTGTGAAGGCCTCCTGGTCTGTCTTATAGGGCATGCATGCTTTTTCCTGGCCTTTTAAAAGGCCAGTGCATGCACATCCAAATCCTTCTCCAGTCTATGGCCACCCCTGATATATAAGACACCTTCCCTAGTGGGAGAGTACCTCAGCTTTAGGTTCCTAGCCTCTATTTAAGCTGTGAAGGTGCATTATTCTGTATGACTGCCTGTGTACTAAACTTCTACCTGACAACCGACTGTTGATTGTCCGCTGCCTGCCCTAACCTTAGTCTGTTTCTTGTATTGCCCTGAACTTGTTTCTCAAATATGTTTGAACTCTGTCTGCCCCGACCTCAGCCTGTCTCCTTACTACATATATTGCCTGACCCCTTGATGCTTTGCATCAATGTCTCTGACTCCCTGGGTCAGCTGCCAACTAAACTGGGACTATCTCCAGAGGTAGCGACCTGATGGCTCCCCTGCACCGAAGCCCAGATCCCTGTATAGGGGTTAAAGATGAAAACTAGGGGAACGTCAGGATAATGCCCTTAGAGTTAGCCCAAAGCCAAACTGGTTAGTTGGCACAGTGAGTCCACACCCACTGCCCATTACCCCGTGACACCTGTACTCAAGAAAAAAAAATGTTTTATTGTTGTGTATATGTGTATAAATGGCATGTTAAGACACTGTCAGCGACCAACTGTCCATTGCTAGATGTCTATTTATACATAGATACTGAATATAGTCATGTGCAAATATGTTCTGTATCATAATGCACATTTTAAAGGTCCACACTACAGTCGTGAAAAGTTTCAAGACTGACACAAATTTTGGTTTTCACAAAGTTTACTGCTTTAGTGTTTTTTGATCTTTTTGTATACTAAAGTATACACCTAAGTTTTTAAACTTTTACTGACCGATACATCGTTTATGCAAAGACTCAATATTTACAGTGTTGACCCTTCTTTTCAAGTGTTCTGCAATTCCCCCTGGCATGCTGGATATCAGCTTTTGGGCCAAATCCTGACTGATGGCAACCCATTCTTGCCTAATCCTGCTTGGAGTTTATCCCAATTTCTTTGTTTTTGTCTCATCCGTTTTATGAGGATTGACCACAGTTTATCAATGGGATTAAGATCTGGGGAGTTCTCTTGCCTTGGACCCAAAATTTTAATTACTAGTCTACTGAGCCACTTAGCTATCACTTTTACCTTGTGACATGGTGCTCCATCATGCTGGGAAAAAAGCTTTGTTCATCACCAATTGCTCCAGGACCGTTGGCAGAAGGTGCTCTTGGAGGATGTTTTATTCATGAAAAAATTGTGAGTGAGCTCACTGCTTTAGGTGAGAAGCAACCCCACATATGAATGGTCTCAGGATGCTTTACGGCTGGCATGACACATGACTCATGGTAGCGCTCACCTTTTCTTTTCCATATCACCAAACAGTCTGAAGTGGGCTTCATCACAAAAAATAATGTTACCCCAGTTCTTTTCAGTTCAATTCCTGTACTTCTTCCAGAATGTCAGTCTGTCCTTGATGTTTTTCTTGGAGAGAAGTGGCTTCTTTTATGCCCTACTTGGCTAAGCCATCCTCCAAAAGCCTTCACCTCACTGTGCATGCATATGTACAGTACTCACACCTGCCTGCTGCCATTCCTGAGCAAGCTCTACACTCGTAGTGAATTGCTCCTGTATTTGAATCCTTTTTAGGAGACGGTCCTAGTACTTTCTGGACTTTCTTATTTGTCCTGAAGCCTTCTTCAAAGCAATTGAACCTCTCTCCATGAAGTTCTTCATGATCATATAAATGGTTGACTTAGGTGCAATCTTATAAGCAGCAATGCCCTTGCCTGTGAAGCCCTTTTGAAACAAAACAATGTTGACTGCATGTGTTTCCTTGGAAGTAACCATGGTTAACAGAACAAGAAGAGAAGCAACCAGTCTGCTCTTCTAATACAATCAGCATGACATAGTGATATCAGCTGCCTTGTTGTTGTTAACACTTTCTCAAAAGTTAATTAGAAAAATACTGAAATGATGTTAGCAGGTCATTTTGTGGCAGTGCTGAAATGCAGTGGAAATATGGTTCTTAGATTAAGTTAATTTTCATGGCAAGGAATAACTTTGCAATTAATTGCAATTCATCTGATCACTCTTCATAACAATTTCGAATTAATCCAAATTGCCACCATAAAACTGAACCAGTAAACTATGTGAAAACCAAAATTTGTGTCAGTCTCAAAAGTTTTGACCATGACTGTATAATAGTAGATATAATAAAATGATTAATGGACGTGCTGCTATCAATATAACAAGACCAATGTGTTGCATCTAAGGTAATATTTAAGGGTTGTACAAGCATTAATAAAGCAGTATTATAGCCCATACAATAGAGAAGTAACAGATATTATAGTCTACTATTTAAGCAGCACAGTGGAAACTTTTCATAATTCATAAAAGTCCTCCAGTTGCAGTCATCTCTGCAGGCACAACATTGGAATCATTTTCACAAGGACAGAAAGCAATATACATCAAGGAAATCAATATTATTAAAATAAAGGACACAACACTAGTTAAAATGAAATGCAATATAAGTATGCCTTCCACGTTCATTATTTGAGGATGTATAAGGAAAAAAAATCAATAGACTTTTTTTTAGATCAAGTTATTTCAAATAAATACAACACGAGCAGCGCAAATAAGGGCTGAATAGAGAAGATCACATTTATAATTCATTGCGTAAGTATAGAACTGTGCATGAGACATAAATTCTGGAACTAACTATGAACACTTTCTGGAGAGAGGTGTCAGCAAGACCAAGGCATAGCCTTGATGGCAAAATGAATGTAGCACCATATCAAGAAACTATTGAAGATGAACTTGCATTCCAACATGACAATGATCCAAAACATGAACATGAGTTGACACCTTAAGTGGCTGCAGCATAAGAAAGTGAAGGTTCTTGAACAGATGCAATACCATTAGCCAGCAGCTTGGGGGGGCACATGGCACAGGAACCCCCAAGAGCTACACGTGGCTCTAAAGCCACTGGTTGGGGACCAGTGATCTACAATATATGTGCTTCCAGCTCAAAATATTCATGAAAAAAGACATAACAGCAGAGCCCTAAGACTCACAAAAACAAAAGGCTAGATAATAATAGTTGGCTGATGCATTATTTCTTCTGATGTATGTATAAGGATACATCTACAGTACATTCATGGCTCTTCAGAAAAATCTTTTAGATCCTTAAAGAGGTTATCCCACAAAATGGATTACTAGGCAATGAATAGATCATTTTAAATGTAAGTATTATTGGAATATACACACAATAAATATATCTATATATATATCTATATATATGTATACACATTTCCTCTCGGTAGTGCCCCCTGCTGGTTATCCTTCTGGTCCACCTTCTCCTGCATTTAATGGTAGACTAAGATGCTCAGTACTTTCCCTGTTCGCTTCTCCTCTCATCAGTGCTGATGTAGTGATCTAATTCAGTAGGTGAAGTAGTCCAGAATTTATAGCTATATATGTCTCTAGACAGCTGAGAAGGAAATTGTGGGTGCATTACATACCATATGCATCTCTGGGACTACATGTGAAGAACCATGTCCTATACAACAGAGGAAGGGGGTAAAAAAAGCTAATTGCGACCCATCTGCATGCTTGATGGGCTACTGCTTGTTGGCTTATTCCACAGAAGAGCAGGCAAGTCCTCCAGATATTGAGTGAGTAAAAAGCTGTTTTAACATCATGGTATAACCCTTCTTTTGTGTAAAAGCATATGCTCCTTCATTTGAAAAGAATAATATAATGAGAAGAAAGAGCTTTTTTGAAACACGGTGGCTCAGTAGTTACTACTGGTTCCATGCAGTGCTGGGGTCCTGGGTTCAATTCTGTCCAATGACAACATCTGTACGGAGTTTATATGCTCTTCCCATGCTTGTCTGGGTTTCAACCAGTAGCCCAGTTTACTTCCACACCCCAAAGACATACTAATAGGGAACATAGATTGTGAGCCCCACTGGGAACAGCGAGTGATAGTAATATCTGTAAAACGCTGTGGAACATGTCCGAGCTATATAAGTGACTAAAATAAACTGTGGGCCAATGTATAAGATTCAAATGTACATACTGTAGTTTCAGAGTAAAAGGGTTATAAAGTATTGGTTGTCCTAATTTAGATCTAACCAATGGCTTGGGAGTCATGAGTGACTTTCAGTTCCCCTATAATATTTCCTAAACTGTTGGCAGGCCAACAGTAAGTACTACTGTGCCCAGTTGATTCCAGGGATGTCACAATTTTACCTAAATTTGATGCTAAAGTAAAAAACATGTCGTCAGCACAATAGGCAGGAAGGACACAGACAGTGAGCCCTGACTGGAACCCAGCCCGGTTTTCCTGCCTACTTGAAGTGCAAGCCCTAAGTGGCAAGTCCACAACTGGTCGACATTACCTGCTCTGTTAAGTGCAAGACAAACACATTCACAGAGACGATAAAACACAAAAACGTGATATTACGGGAATGGTTCGGAACCCGGCAGACAATACAGTACCAAATCAGAAGACAGAGGGTAGTCACAATAGCCAAGCCGAAGTCAGAACCAGACGGGAGTCATAGTATCAAATCACGAAGCAGAGAGTGGTCAAAGGCAAGCCAGGGTCAAAACAAATAGCAATCCAACACATAGAATGGAACCGTGAGAGCAGCAATGGAGTAAAACATATAACTGGCAAGGGTGTATTGCCAGAAGGGGATTTAGAAACAGTTCTTCACAGTGAGGCTCTGCCTAAATAAGTGGAATCTGGCAGAACTTCATATTCACACTAGTACTGAGAAACTCTCCAAAAGGTATGCTAGTAGTTTTGCACCGTTAAAGCTGCTGTCAGACTCCCTTTAAGGCTACACAGATTATGTATTACTTCTGTTGCTTTGTCTGTGACTATAGGGTATTTTGTCTTTAGAGTGACACAATGAATTTTATTTCTTTGCAGCCTTGTGCCTTTATTTATTACTTATAAGAGAAATAATTCTGAAGATAACATTATTTATACTGGCTACTGTAATCCAGCCCTATATATATATATATATATATATATATATATATATACAGCATATTATCACTTTGCCCGGTATATGCTGAAAAGTTACAGTCAAACTCTTTGATTACACAGTATAAAACAGGTTTTAACAGAGACTAATCAACTAATCATAGTTGCTGAACATGAAAATGATGGTGAAAATATTGGTTCTTGTTTGGAAGTTACAGGGGTAAAAAGGAAAGAACGCTGAGGGCATTTATTAAGCTATTTATGTCACTACTGTGGCATTAAAAAGTCGGAAATTATGTCAGGCACCATAATTTGCGACCTTTTTGAGCTTAGAAAACGGCTGGTGCTTACTGGGAGAGGGTAGCCTACAGTGGCCTGCCGGTTTTACTATAACTTATACACAAACTGACGTAAATAATAGCTCAAGTCTATGTTAGCTGGCTGCTGGCAGGCATAGACTTGGGTTTCTGGCACATGAAGTGCCAGAGATGCGCCTAATTTATTAAGAGGCATCTGACGCTTAATAAATTAGTCCCTTTCACTCCAGTGCACAGGGGATCAAGACTGGCGTATGGGAATGCCAGACTTGATAAATCTCCCCCACTTAATATGAGATTTTCATTTGTTAGAAAGAAAATGCACATACATGCTTCAAATACGACTTCTTTTTGTTTGCCTCTTGTACTCCGTTTCTGGGGCCTCTCTTCTGATCATCCAGGCATTAATCTGCCAACATTGCAGGGCTCCATTTACCTTTGTAACCCTTTTCAATGACTGTGATATCCTGATGAAAACGCTGCCCATGTCCGTCAGTGAGTGTACCGCAATTAATAGGGAAGACATCTGAATGAGAATAGAGCATATGTGGTTTCTGGGACAAGCTGCAGTCCATTTTCTTATATGCCATTAGAAGTTGATCCACAAGAACGTGCAACGGGCGCCTCCCCCCAGGGCCCTTTCTTTCGCGTCCCAAGTGTATGAAATTCCCGAGTGGTATGTCGTGGCCTAAATTGGATATTGGATACGGCTGGACCCCAGGCGTTGGCTCCGAAGCAGACAAATAAGGGGGAATAGTTGAGGAATTTGAAGAAATAATTGAGTCCAGACCTTGTCATGAAGTTGAATAGCAGCTTTACTTTGATAAACTTTCATCAGACACAATCTTCCAACTTTGTCTTGGTCCCAGCAGGCTTTGGCATTAGAACTCTGGCAGGCAAACTTAACTCTAATCCATCTGTTGCTCTCTGGCCTGCTGTGCTGACAGGCTTGCTGTATAAATTAGCTTCTTTTTTATGCTGCAACTTCTCTCTTTGTAGTCTGTCTCGACATCCAGCAGAGCTGAAGGTGCTCTGGCTGGCTTGACTTGGCCTGGGCATGTCCAGTGGAGACATGCCCAACACATTCCTTCCCCTAGCAGGGGTAAGCTAGACTAACTTTCACTGGTCCCCACCCTTTCTGCAGGAACTGGGACTCGCCCACTCCTCCACAGAGGGGGGTTAGAATGGAATTGAAGGTTCCATTCTACCTAACTGTAGCTCTGTCATGTTTACTGCCACCTGCTGGTGAACCAGGCACATTACATTTGAACATAACAGTTACAAACAGATTAGGAATGCACAGTGTAGTAGACCTAAAATAAATACACCAGATTAAATCATATCAGCACACACAGATAGAAGCAGGGCGTAGGAGTGGTAATGCCACTCTGGGGCGTTACAAGTGACCCGTGTCCGTGCTGTGGACTGCAAATAGTGGTCCACGATCCATGGGTACCAGCCGTGTCCCCGCCGTTTGTAGATGCAGATCCATTACCTTGAATAGGCCTGCGATCTGCAATAGACTGTCCACACCACAAAAAAATAATACATGTTCTATTTTTTTCCAGTGCGGAGACACAGACCGAAATCCCACGGAAATGCTCCGTAGTGCTTCTGTGGGCTTCCAATCCGTGCTTCCGCCTGCGGACCCATTCAAGTCCAAATGGGTCCACATCTGTGATTCGGAGTGCACACGGCCAGTTCCCACATATTACGGACCGGCCATTTGCAGTCTGCTATACGGGCACGGACAGCCTACGGTCGTGTTCATGAGGCCTTGGGGTGAGGTTTTTCCAGCAGGGCTTCAAGCAGGCTGGGATCTGTAAGTACTGATGAGCGAAGCGAGCTTTGGATCCTAGATCCGAAGCCACTAAGGTCAAAACTTTGTTTGAATACTGTACGGAGATTTATTTCCGTACAGTATTCAAATGTATTGGCTCCGGCGAGTTGAAATGAGTCATCACCAAAGTCCTGCCAGACTTCGGAGATAACAAATTTCCCTCGCCAGAGCGCATACATTTTAATGCTGTATGGAGACATTAAAACGAAGTTTGGAGCGAATCGACTTCGGATCTTGGATCCAAAGCTCGATTCACTCATCCCTGTCTGTGACATTTGAGCTGGGAGGGGAAGGGGAGACAGAGACCTGAAGCTATAGACACCCCACTTGAGTCTTATGCCGGGGATGTAAACACAGGATGTGGGTCACAGATCACAATTATGCTGGGGAAGTCAAAATGCACTCAAAACTTCATCATCTGCATACATATAATGCAGTAAGGTTGAATACTGGTGTTATTTTTTTGTGTATAACCAGAAAACCTCTTTAACTCTAAAAACTACCTATACACCCATCCAGGGACGTAGCTATAGGGGGTGCAGAGGTAGCAGTCGCTACCGGGTCCAGGAGCCTGAGGGGACCCAAAGACCCTTGTGCTGCATAAGAAGACGCCGGTATTATAGAAAGTGCATGCTGGTCAAGTTACACCTCTGGCTGAAGGTAAGAGGTTAGGTCAAGAATTAGGCATAGGAGGGGGGGTGCTGTTTTAATTTTTGCCTCAGGCAGCATGAAGACTACGTGCTTCTTTGCCCCCTGGACACAAAGCTCTGAGGGAAGGGGGGCCTGAGCTGAACTCTTGCACCAGGGCCCAGGAGCCCCTGCACCCATCTATGTTTTATACTGTAACCTCTGATGTTTTAAACCAAGTGGTATAAGCAGACACGCACTTTAGTCTTTAATGCATCTAGTAGTTTAAGTAGTTAATCCTTTTTGAAAGCCCATTTATATTTATTGAGGTTTTAGGTACTGAGACAGATCAATCACTCACTTGATCTCATAGATTATACTTCCAGAGTCTAATATACTAAGCAACATTAATTTGACACAAATTAGAAAGGAATATGCATTTCTTGACTTGTGACAATGTTACTTCAGCATATGGGCACAAGCAGCACACTTTGGAAACAGCTTCCTCTAACTATTAGAGGTATTAAGTAGAGATGCTGTCTAATGGGAATGTGTTCTGCCAGCTCCATTACTCACTCCAGCTTGAAACTTCCAATGAACAATAGGGGACTTAGCGAAGACTAATGGCTGCCAGTCAATCAATCAATCAATAAGTTTCCTCTAACCACAGAAGTCCTATATTCCCTCCTATTCACTACATGATCATATTCAGACCAGTAGTGGCGGCCATATGAATAGGACAAAGGGTGCAGGTTAGGTAATGACAAATACCCCAAGTATTAATGGATTTTCCATACAAAATGACATCTGTGCCATATGTACTATGTGAATTTATTCAGCTTTTGTGATATCGTAATTTAAACTGATTAAAGCAACACTCTAGCGAATCATATTATGTCACACGTTAAACTATGTACTCCTTCCCCAGGTACCTGTTTAGTCTTTTTTTTTTGCATTATTACATTTTTATAACAACACGTACTAACAATGGTGTTGGATCCTACAGCCTGAGTGCCCGAGTGAACTGAGCTTTGTTTGTAACGTTGTGGTTACCTTGCCAGGGGGCACTGTACATCCCTTTGGTACACATACTGTGTGAGGAGTAATGTTGCAGCCTGTTATTTATTCACACAGTACTAACTGGAAGCAGGAACACTGCCGTGGAGAAAGACATGGCTGCTGGGCTCAGAAACCAACAGCCGAATATTTCAGAAAGTAAAATAAATAAGAATAGATTGGCACTGGTAGCTTGTAACGCTGGGGTCCTGGTTTTAAATCCGACCAGGGACAACATCTGCATGAAGTTTGTATGTTCTCCCCGTGTTTGTGTGGATTTACTCCCACACTCTAAAAATATACAAATTGGCTTCCTACAAAACTGACCCTAGTGTGGGTTGGGGTTGAGCGCCTATACGGAAGCCACTGACTTCCTAGGGATGTTGCCCCAGCCACACAACAATCCCTGCACATTGAGTCCCCGTAAGATAATTATCATGTAGTATTTTTTGTCCACTCAAAAGACGGAAAACCAGCCAGTTCCTCATCACTTTATTGTAGAGGCAGTGTGGCACTGAAATCAGCAATGTCAGTGCGCCCACTAAAATATTCTCCGGTCCTCCCAAGGGCCAGACTGAAGCTGGCTGCAGCCTGCTTGCCAGTAAGTCCCCGCCTCCGCTGCCAGTAGGGCGTATGAGCATGCTCTTGAATCCAGTGGTAACCCTGGGGTACTTAACATATCTTTCCCTGTTGGAAGCTGCTTGACTAATAGGTTCCATAGCTTGCTAGGTTCCTATGAAGGTGTGTAGTCTCTGTTGTCAACCTATGTACCAACTCTGCAGCCTTACCGGACCTGTGTCTGATCTCCGTATTGACCCTTTGCTGCCTGCCCTCAGGCCGTTTTCTGAATATCATGTACTCTGCCTGCCCTGCCCTGGGAGTTCCAATCATTACACACTCCTCCACTGGTTTTTAGATTTTTTTCTTGCTCTTGATCAAACAGCATTTTCCATTTTTAAATGGGTTATCCAAGTAATTTTTTTTGTTCTTTGTATGTTTCTAACTGAACAAATGTAAGATTTTCAACTCACTTCATCTCCAGCGACCCTGTCCTCTTAGTTAGGTGAGTGTCACATGAGCTGTGATGTCAGCTTCTTTCCCTGCTCTGATGGCATTCGGTGCACAATCCTGAGGGAGCAGGACTGCCTCTGTGCACCGGACGTCATTGTGGCCTGTGCTGGTTGGAGTGACAAGCCACGCCCCTTGCACAGCCGATCTGCTGGCTAAGCTGTCTGCCCTGCATCTCCTCCCACTGGATTCTTCAGCACAGGTTAACCCCTTGTACCATGAGTTGCACAGACTTAGGGCTGGAGGCTCTGCTCAGGTACTGAGCAGCTCCACGGTTTCTTTCCTCTGTACTCATCTGCTGACCATGAGGAAGTGTCTGAAGAGCACTGCACAAGAACAGGTAGGGGGAAGATCCTGGGTGTATCAGCAATGTCATTGTACTGTACAGCTGGACTTATAGTCCCACACATACAACATGAGTATCCCAGCAGTCAGACTGCAGACAGGGCAGGGATTTTACTCACTGCCTTTGCAGAGCAGGGGGAGAGGAAGTCAGTCTTTGTTGACACCCACAAATATTCATGAGGAAAACCTCAGAGTTTGTTGTTACACCCCCCAGCTATGCATCTGCATGTCAACAAAGGGGCCAGAACAGAACTAGGGAAACAAGTAAATATCATTGTTTGCTTAAAACTTGCTTAGCTCATCTATATATTGCTCACCATCAGATGTACAGTGTGCTATTGTTTTTACATAACTCAGAGAACCCCTTTAAGCAATGCCCAATACCAATAAAGATCTTAAGTTTAGAATGCCATGAATCGTTCCTTCCCGACAACTGCCTGCTCATCAGTGGAGGAGAAAGCTGCATTTATAGTACATCTTCTCCACTGTACACGGTCAGCAATCACTAGCTCACAAACGATGATTGAGGTATCCACACCAAAGATCATTTCACCTGATGACCAAGCCTTTTGCTTCTTCATTGAGTGATTGACCTATCCTCTTTATGGGTCATCAGTATCTGATCAGTGGGGGTCTGATACCTGACCTACCCTGCCGATCAGCTGTTTGAGAAAGACCCACCACTCCTGGGAGCACCCCAGCCTTCTCACAGCTTTCCCAAGGCCAGTGATGACACATTCATTGGTCACGTGGCCTAGGCACAGCTCAGTCCCATTCAAGTGAATGTACCTGAGCTGCAAGCACAGCCAAAATACATTGTACAGTGCTATGCTTGGTAAGCTGCGAGAAGGCCGCAGCACTCACAGGAGCGCCGGTGCCTTCTTAAACAACAGATCGATGGGGGTCCCAGGTGTCAGACCCCCGCCGATCAGATACTGATGACCAATCCAGAGGATAGGTCATCAGTTAAAAAGTTTTTAAAAACGCCTTTAGAACTATTAAAGGAGCAGATTTAATGGCATTATACAATTATCAAGCAAATAAAAAGCAACATATTCACACTGGGAAAACGACCCTTTTTATATTTCTTCTGGGCATTTTCTAAAAGTTTCATCAGCGAATTAACATAACAAAACCTGTAATTGTGATGTTTTCAGCCATGTATCAGACTAGAAAAAAGTATATTTAAAATAATGATTATAATAAATAGAGGTAATTAATTGTACTTTTTTCCTTTACAGTCTAGTCAGCTTAATTTTACCTTTTCAGCTAATAATGAGAAAATAATTTTTGTGCTCTGGGGGTTAATGATATGTAACTGCAAGAGCTGCTAATTGCATGTTGCAAACCATTCATCAAAATTCCCATCTGTGCTATTTGATTATGTTTGCTAAATTATTGCTTTGAATTATCTTTTGTAAAGCAACTTTTGTAATTAGCTGGGCTCGCGTCTTGCTCTGGTTTTTCTATGCAAGGATATTCAAAGTTTGTCCATTTTAAGCAGACTTCATTTATTCTGTCAATTATACAGATGCAGAATGTTCTTTTCTTCAATGCCAGGAAAAGTACACACTTCTTTATTTTGACAATCCGGGTAAAAGGAAAAGGGGCGACTTGGTGAGCTTGTGTGTCAGCGCAAACACTGGGATCTGTGTGCTAATGGCTCCACATATCCAAGGACTTCTATTAGTGTCATGCTGAGAATACAGCATTTTCTACTCTGCTTCTTTCAATCCAAATAATTCTATCTGACACACAGAAGGCTATTTAGATCTTGGTAAATTCCTTAGTTTCAATCAGGGTTTTAAAATATCTTAAAAGATTGTTGTAAAACATTTTTTTTATTACATTAAACATTTGATTTATTTATTTGATTTATTGCATATTATAGTGTCGCTGGTCCAGCAGTCACATAACTGTGTAAGGGTACTTTCACACTTGCGGCAGAGTGATCCGGCAAGCAGTTCCGTCGCCGGGAACGGCCTGCCGGATCTGTCAATCTGCATGCAAACTGAAAGCATTTGAAGACGGATCCAGCTACGGATTCGTCTTACAAATGCATTGCAAGAACGGATCCGTCTCTCCGCTTGTCATGCGGAAAGACGGATCTGTTATATATTTTTTTCACATTTTTACTGGTCTGCGCATGCGCAGATCGGAAGGACGGATCTGGCATTGCGGTATTTTGAATGCCAGATCCGGCATTAATACATTCCATTGGGAAAAAATGCCGGATCCAGCATTCCGGCATGTGTTCCGGAATTTTGCACGAAGATAATACTGCAGCATGCTGCGGTATTATCTCCGTCCTAAAATGTCAAAAAGACTGAACTGATTATGTGGGGGAATATTATAAGTCTTACAGTGAGATTATTACACCCCTGCTAACTAGAGTATTTAACGTAGCTATGACCACAGGACGTTTGCCGGAAGAAATGCTTAAGGCTACTATTATTACTCTTCCCAAACCGGGGAAAGTGCCGAATGACCCTGCAAATTTTAGACCTATCTCATTGTTGAATGCGGATACCAAACTCTATGCCAAAATTTTAGCAAATAGGCTACTGGGTATTCTACCGGATATAATAAGGGGTGACCAGGTAGGTTTTGTTAAGGGTAGACAAGCCCCTGACGGTACGAGAAGATTGATTAACCTTATACACTGGGCAAATAAAAAACACTTACCTTCTGTACTGCTCTCCCTAGACGCCGAAAAAGCGTTCGATAGGGTTAACTGGGAGTATGCCTTTGCTGCACTAGCGCGTTTCGGTTTTGGCCCTGCTATGATTAGGGCAATTAGAGCTCTTTATTCGAACCCGACAGCGAATGTTTTAGTAAATGGTATTCTTTCTAAATCATTTGTCATAACAAATGGTACAAGGCAAGGGTGCCCCCTATCCCCCTTGATCTTTACAGTAGTGATGGAGCCGTTGGCAGAGTCAATAAGAGCGGATCCATGCATATCTGGCTTTAAGGTACATAACTCAGAGCACAAAATTAATCTCTTCGCAGACGATGTGATCTTGATATTGTCAAATCCCCTTCGGTCCCTTCTGTCGGTGGAAAAGACACTTGACTTGTTTAGCAAGATTACTTATTATAAAGTGAACGTCAATAAGTCACAATTACTACCCATTCACGTTGCAGCTAAAGAACAGGCCCTGATTACTAGCCGTCACTCCTATAAGTGGGCGACTGGCTCAATTCCGTACCTTGGCATACAGCTGACCCCCTCTTCCTCTCAATTAATTAAAGCTAATTTCCCCCCCCTACTTAAAGCCTTAGAGCAAGAAATGATGAACATTGTGAAATTTGAAACTAGTTGGCTAGGTAAAGTAATTTTATACAAAATGTTGCTCCTCCCCAGGATCCTCTATGTGTTACGCACATTACCCATTCCCATCCCAAGGGCAACTCTGCTTGCTTTCCGGTCACAAATGCTTAAATTTGTGTGGCATGGAGGTAATCACAGAGTAGCCTCTCATATTATGTCTAAAACTAAACCGAATGGAGGCCTAGGCCTCCCAGACATAGAAAAATATTACTCGGCTTTCTTATTAGATCAGATTAAATATTGGGCAGCTACAGATAACCCCAAACCATGGGTTGAGCTGGAAGCAGCTATGACGGGGGTAACCTCACTAAGTGATATATTGGGCGTTCCTCAGTCGTTTGTATTACAAACAACCTGGGTCCCTCCGACTGTTGTTGCCACCTTAAGTGCATGGAGAGCTTGCTGCGAACAAATAGACAGGGCTTCACCAAGGAGTATGATACGCATACCATTAAACGCATTAATAGCTTATATGCCTGATATCAAAATTGATCATTGGCTAGAAAAGGGTATGGTATACCTTATTGATGTCTGTCCTGATGCTAAACCTATGACCTTTCAGGCCATTCAGAATAAATTTCATCTGTGTGACAGGGAAAGGTTTACTTATCAAAGAATTTCCTCCTTTTTAGCTGCAGGATTCCCTACAAAAATAATGGTACCGACAATTCTAACAGATTTATTGGATCCTGGGAAAGCCAATAAAAAGACAGGTATAAAACACCTATATATACCAATGACACACAACCTTACTTTTGTCAAGCACAAAGCCATTCTGGCGTGGGAGAAGGATTTAGCTATTGCTAAATCTGATAATGAGTGGAAAAGGGCGATACGATGGGCCTACTCCTCCACGAGATGTGCTGTACACTGGGAACAATATTGTAAGATCCTTATGAGATGGTATTATACACCTATCAGATTAGCTCAATTTTATCCTAACGTCTCTCAATTATGTTGGAGGGGATGTGGGGGTGCGGGTTCGTTGATACACATTTTTTGGTCCTGCCCTGCTATCAAATCCTTTTGGAACAAGATCCAAGATCTCCTAAATGCCCTTGACTGTCAGTCTCCACCACTTCTCCCGAAACGGCATTATTACTGTTTAATATCGAAAACTTTCCCAATCATATGAGGGTGATTGTGTGCCATATTTTACACGCGGCTAAACTAGCTATAGCTAGAAATTGGAAGTCACAATCTATCCCTGAGGTAGAAATAATTAAGGCAACAGTACATAACAATTATATATGTGAAAAAGTACTTGCGAGACAAAATGGTACCCTACGATCTTTCATGACAGCATGGAGAAGTTGGGAGACATTGTATGTAATAAATAATCCTCTTTCCAGCAATTCTCAACAGCCTTAGACTCTTGGTTATAATAAGTGGTCGTCTGGGTGGTTGAACTCCACAGTTGATGATATTGAGCAATTGAACACATATGTCAACTACCTGGAATTATGCTATTATGTGACACGTCTCTACTTAACTGTCCCTTTGTAATACCTGATGAACTCTGTTCTGGTTACTTGTTCGTTGTATGTTAGTTTTTGAAATTCTGCTGGCACCTTCTTACAGGGTACTTGCCACTTACCTCACCTGGTTCACTGTATTATGTGTAGAAATGTGTGATATACTTTTGATATTGAAATGCTCCTACTATATGTTGCACTGTACTCTTAAACATTTGTGGCTATTACAATTGCTTACGCAGATTTGTCCCAGAAGATATATACTCATATGGGCATTGAGACAAATATGGTCTACTATTGAAATTGTTCATGATTATTGTACTTTGATACAGTTATCCGTGGAAATTTAATAAAAATCTATTTTACAAAAAAAAAAAAAGACTGAACTGATGATCCTGATGACATCTTCTCTCTATTCAGAATGCATGGGGATGTGACTGAAGCGTTTTTTTTACGGCATAGAGCCCCAATGACGGAACTCTATGCCGGAAAAGAATAACACTAGTGTGAAAGTACCCTAAAGAGGACTCATATATTTAGTTTTAGACTCCATTACTGCAGTGTTAAACATCCAACACAATTGCACATACACATGTATTTGTTTGAGCAGTCCTGAGAGCTTGATATCATCAGGTATAAATTTACCAAATGTTGATACAAAGCCAATGATGTGCATTGTCCATCACAGCAGAACAGCCTCCTACTGGCTTTTCTAATGTTCTGCATTAGGGGATGTTCACACGACGGCTCTTACAGCAGAATTTTGGTACCGACAGCTGAACCGAAATTCCACCGAAAACCTGCCGGCGGCCGTGTCCTTTCTGCCTCTCATACATCTCAATGGGAGGCAGCGCTGAAGCTTTGTAAGCACTTCTCTCTTCTCTTTCTAGCGATCGGTGGAGGTCTCTGACCACCACCAATCAAAACCATAATGTATCAAACTTTTTTTATTTGATTTTTTAAACTCAATTTAATGGCACAGCCATAAAGATTCTTTACTAGAAAATAATCAGAAGTAAAATCATCATGACCATATTAGCTTTATGAATGAAATAAAACTTACTATAAACTTGTGCTGAACATTATACCATGAGGCATTTTATTAAATTTGTTTTCCAACATTCACATTAGGGCCTATCCAAAGTTTCATCAGTGCTCCCCCCTCCCCACCATTTCCACATTATATGGGCTGGTAGTTCTGCCGTCCAATATGCCAAGTTTGCTGTGTGTAGCCAAGGGGTGGTCCATGGCACTCAATGCTCAAGGGATAGTGTTCTTCACCGCTCTGACACCAGCCGTGCTGATGGGACAGCATCAGGGCAGTGAAGATCACTACCCCTAACCCTGGGTTCACACCTGAGCGTTTCTGAGACGCGCGTTTTACATGCGTTTTTGTCGCGCGTATTACAGCGCGTCTTTGCAAATAGGAAACGCGCGTCATACGCGCGTTCGTGACTCTGGAGACCAATTGAAAAAGGCATATCTACACTTTAACGCGTGTTAAACGCGCGTTTCGCGTTCCCATTGAAGTCTATGGGTGCAAACGCGCGACAAAACGCCCCAAAGAAGCTCAAGAACTTCTTTGAGCGTAGGGCGTTTTTCAGCGCGTTCAAACGCGCTGTAAAACGCTCAGGTGAGAACCATGCCCATAGGGAAACATGAGTTTTCTCCTGTTGAGCGTTTTACAGCGCGTTCGAACGCGCTGTAAAACGCACAAGTGTGAACTGAGGGTAAAGTTTTAGCAGTAATAATTTGCCTAAATGATTACATTAACTGGTTGAATTACTGATATAGAGAAAACAAAGCTCAATGTATTCTTACCTCAGCTTGAAAGCTCTTCAAAACTGGAGCCACAACTTCTCGAATTTCCTAAAAATAAAATAAAGAGGTTTCTATAAGAGTAAACTAGACTACACTTTAAGATATGAGTAGAATACATTTCCCCATAAGCCATCTTGCTAATGAATTCACTATATAGCTTTCC
This sequence comes from Bufotes viridis, assembly GCA_033119425.1. NCBI lineage: Eukaryota > Metazoa > Chordata > Amphibia > Anura > Bufonidae > Bufotes > Bufotes viridis. The sequence continues at coordinate 141,264,993 of CM065589.1, read as the reverse complement.
GGCCTCCAATACCACATTTACAGATAAAGTGGGCACTGTCCCCAATATGTTACATTTTTTCTCTGTAGTCAAAGGGGTTGTACAGCCTAATGACAAAACTAATGGCAGGCAGTAACGAGTAAAAAAAAAAGTAAAATAACTAGGGATGAGCGAATCCACTTTGGATGCTTCATCCGAAGTCGATTCGCATAAAACTTCGTTTTAATACTGTACGCAGCGGGAGCTCCGTACAGTATTAGAATGTATTGGCTTTGGTGAGCCAAAGTGATTACTTCGCGAAGTTTCACGATGCTTCGCGTAATAACTTTGTGAATTAATTATTACTGTAAAAACCCTTGATACAGAACTTGGGTTCGGTTCCAAGTGGTACATACCTTATCCATTTGATCGAAGAGAGGCCGTCACAGCCGCCTTAATTGAATTCACCGCGCAAATTCTGTCTCAGTGAATTCACTGATAACGTCACAGCGGGGTGGCGTGGTGACGTCACACATCATTCCATGCGAGATTTCGCACGGTAACTGCAATCAAGAAGGCCGCGACAGCCTCTTCGCATGCAAATGGATGAGGTGAGTATGTTGTTGTTTTTTTAACCACTATTTCAGAAAAAATAGATTAGTTACTATGAAGCGTGAAGAAATTTGGCATTGTGGCGAATCAGATTTTTCCTGAAATTCGGATTTTCTCAACAATTGCTCTTGGTGGTGCATTCTGGTGTCATGCCCTACCCTGTGAATGTGCGGAGGTCTGTCAGACTCGCTGCATATGTCTGACTTCTCTGTTTGTTTTGGTTTGGGTTTGAGCTGGATCCACCTTCCCTCAGGTATACTGGGTTTGATTGTTAGTGAGGCTATTTATCCCTCCTTCTCCCAGTGGCCTGTGCGGGTTATAGTTCTTTCCTGTGAGCTCTGGAAGTGTGGTGGATCGTCTGCTCCAGCTATGCTCTAGATAAGTCCTCTTCGTTATTTCTTATTGTGTCTCTTATTTAGGCCTCTAGGGAGACACTTGCTTCCTCCAGGTTTGAAGAAGCAGGTTGCCTCTTCCCTTTTCCTTATTGCTTAGGGTTTGCCCAGGGTGTTTAATCTTAGGCACGAGGGCATGTGCATATCCACCATTAGGGTATGCACATGGCCACAGCAGTTTAGGAAAAGCTTTTAGGGATCGCTAGGAGGTGACCCTTTTGAGATCTTTTAGGCCTAGTCATTTGTTCTGTTTGTTTTCCTGCTTTTGGTAATTTCCCTGCTTACCTACCTATCGTGACATCTGGACTGGAAGAGGCGGACCCATTCTTGCTCACAAGACAACTGCAGCCAGTCATTGGCCTCAGTGGTCAAGTTTGCAAAAATGGCACATCACTGCACTAATGTCTTTAACCCCTTAAGGACACGGCCCTATTTCACCTAAAGGACCAGGCCATTTTTTCAAAATCTGACCATTGTCACTTTATGTGGTGATAACTTTAAAACGCTTTTTCTTATCCAGTCCATTCTGAGATTGTTTTTTCGTCACATATTGTACTTCATGACAGTGGTAAAATGAAGTCGAAAAATTTCATTTTTATTTATAAAAAAATACCAAATTTACCAAAAATTTTGAAAAATGTGCAATTTTCCAAGTTTCAATTACTCTACTTCTATAATACATAGTAATACTGCCAAAAAAAGTTATTGATTTACATTCCCCATATGTCTACTTCATGTATCGATCATTTTGGGAATGCTATTTCATTTTTTGGGGACGTTACAAGGCTTAGAAGTTTAGAAGCAAATCTTGAAATTTTTCAGAAATTTTCAAAAACCCACTTTTTAGGGACCAGTTCAGGTCTGAAGTCACTTTGTGAGGCTTAAATAATAGAAACCACCCAAAAATGACCCCATTCTAGAAACTACACCCCTCAAGGTATTCAAAACTGATTTTACAAACGTCATTAACCCTTTAGGTTTTCCACAAGAGTTAATGGCAAATGGAGATAAAATTTCAGAATTTCGATTTTTTGAAAAATTTTCCGTTTGAATCCATTTTTTCCAGTAACAAAGCAAGGGTTAACAGACAAACAAAACTCAATTTTTATTGCCCCGATTTTGTAGTTTTCAGAAACACCCTATATGTGGTCGTAAACTGCTGTATGGCCAAACTGCAGGGCGCAGAAGGAAAGGAGCGCCATATGGTTTTTGGAAGGCAGATTTTGCTGGACTGGCTTTTTGACACCATGTTCCATTTGAAGCCCCCCGATGCACCCCTAGAGTAGAAACTCCATAAAAGTGACTCCATCTAAGAAACTACGCCCCTCAAGGTATTCAAAACCAGTTTTACAAACTTTGTTAACCCTTTAGGTGTTCCACAAGAGTTATTGGCAAATGGAGATGAAATTTCCGAATTTCTATTTTTGTTACCTTGTCTCAAAAAAGTGTAATATAGAGCAACCAAAAATCATGTTTACCCTAGAATAGTACCAACAAAACTGACACCTTATCCCGTAGTTTCCAAAATGGGGTCACTTTTTGGAGTTTCTACTGTAGGGGTGCATCAGGGGTCTTCAAATGGGACATAGTGTCAAAAAACCAGTCCAGCAAAATCTGCCTTCCAAAAACCATATGGCGTTCCCTTCCTTCTACGCCCTGCCGTTTGGCCATACAGTAGTTTACGACCACATATGGGGTGTTTGTGCAAACAAGAGAATCAGGGCAATAAATATTGAGTTTTGCTTGGCTGTTAACCCTTGCTTTGTTACTGCAAAAATGGATTAAAATGGAAAATTTGCAAAAAAATAGCTGTTTTGGGACTGTTTTTATTTTTGTTATTTACATAGTTGAACTGACAGGTTAGATTGTGTGCTATTTCTATAGAGCAGGTTGTTACGGACGCGACAATACCAAATATGACTACTTTTTGGGGTTTTTGTTTCAGTTTTACCTAATAAAGCCTTTTTGAAAATAATTTTTTTAGTGTCTCCACATTCTGAAAGCCATAGTTTTATTTTATTTTTTTGGGCGACTGTGTTATGTAGGGGCTCATTTTTGCAGGGATGAGATGGCGCTTTGATTGGCACCATCTTGGGGTGCATATGACATTTTGGTCGCTTGCTATGACACTTTTTGTGATGTAAGGTGACAAAAATGGCTTTTGACACCGTATTATTTTTTTTTTTGCTGTGTTCAGCTGAGGGGTTAGGTCATGTGTTATTTATATAGATCAGGTTGTGACGGACGCGCGATACATAATATGTATACTTTTATTTATTTATATAAGTTTTACACAATAATATAATTTTTAAAACAAAAAAAATCATGTTTTAGTGTCTCCATAGTTTGAGAGCCATATATATTTTTTTTTTGGGCGATTGTCCTATGTAGGGGCTCATTTTTTGCGGGATGAGATGGCGGTTTGATTGGCACCATCTTGGGGTGCATATGACTTTTGATCGCTTACTATTATACTTTTTGTGATGTAAGGTGACAAAAAATGGCTTGTTTGACAACGTTTTTATTTTTATGTTTACGGCGTTCATCTGAGGGGTTAGGTCATGTTATATTTTTATAGAGCAGGTCCTTACGGACGCGGCGATACATAATATGTATACCTTTTTTTATTTATTTTGGTTTTACACAATAATATCCTTTTTGAATGAAAAAAAAACATGTTTTAGTATCTCCATAGTCTGAGAGACATATATTTTTCAGTTTTTAGGCAATTGTCTCAGGTTGGGTATCATTTTTTATTTTTTTTTTTTTTTTTTTCAAAATGTTTATTGTAAAACAAAAGTAAACATGACAGAGAGACATATTGTGTGTTTAAATTACGGGTACGCAGACCCAAGTCACATAAAGTACCGGCAGCGTTTCCAGAGTACACAGCTTGATCGAACCTTGGTAATTGTGCGTTTAAATTACGGGTACGCAGACCCAAGTCCCATAAAGTACCGGCAGCTTTTCCAAAGTACAAAGCTTGATCGAACCTTGGTAGTCCTGAACATCCAAAAGATTGCAGGTGGGACATGATATGTCTCAAGGGACAAGGGTCCCACTGAAGGACCGGTAGTGACTACAGAGGTATAGAACAAATAAACCAATAAGCAAAAGAACAGGTGGAAGGGAAGATTAGGAGAAGATGGGAGGAGGGGGGGAGCGGGTGGGGGTGAAGAGAGTGTAGTACCAGATCATGGGTATCTTTCACTGAAGATCTCCAAATAGAACAGTGGGAAATATTCTATGAGAGCAGCGAGGCACGATAGGTACGCCATGGGGACCATGTCGCTTGAAAAACTGCAGACGTTCTCATCTCCCAACTGGCTATCTGTTCCAGCCTATAGATGCTATCACACTTGGACAACCAGTGTGTTAATGCTGGGGCCTCAACAGATTTCCAGTTGTGGGCTATCAGAACCCTGGCAGCAACTAGAGGTTGGGTATCATTTTTGCGGGATGAGGTGACGGTTAGATTGGCACTATTTGGGGGGTCATATGACTTTTTGATCGCTTGCTATTACACTTTTTGTGATGTAAGGTAGCAAAAAAATGGCTTTTTGACAAAGTTTTTATAATTTTTTTTTTACAGTGTTTACTTGAGGGGTTAGGTCATGTGATATTTTTATAGAGCAGATTCTTACGGACGTGTAGATACCAAATATGTCTACTTTTTAATTTTTTTTTTACATTTAACACTAAAAAGCATTTTTGAAACAAAAAAAATCATGTTTTAGTCTGAGAGGCATAGTTTTTTATTTTTTGGCCAATTGTTTTAGGTAGGGGCTCGTTTTTTGCGGGATGAGATGGCGGTTTGATTGGTACTATTTTGGGAGGCAAACGCCTTTTTGATCGCTTTGTATTACACTTTTAGTGATGTAATGTGCCAAAAATGGCTTATTTACACCATTTTTGGGTTTTTTTTATGGCGTTCACCTGAGGAGTTCAGTCATGTGATATTTTTATAGAGCAGGTTTTTACGGACGCGCGATACCTAATATGTGTAGTGTATTTTATTTTTTCAATTTTTATTCAGTGTTATGTGTTTTTTCATTTTTACTTTTTTTCACTTTTTACATTTTTTTGACCCAGACCCACTTGGTTCTGAAAGATCCAGTGGATCTGGTGTCTGTATAATACAGTACAGTACACTATATAGTGCACTGTACTGTATTTTGTACTTTAGAAAGTCTGAATAGACCTTTAGCAGGTCTATTCAGACTTTCAGCACCATGGAGAGCAGGGCGCTTCTGAAAGCGTCCTGTCTCCATGGCAACCATCACCCGCTGCCATAACTGGGCAGGGGTGATGGATGAGGAGGAGTGGAGCACCCTCCCTCTGCGATCCCATCCTGTTGGGGGCTGCAAGGCACAGCAGCCCCCGATGGGAGAGGGAGGGAGCGCTCCTCCCTGTTAACCCTTCCATACCGCGGTCCGTACGGACCGCGGTACGAAGAGGTTAAGCGGCTGGCATCTGCAGCACAGATGCCAGCCGTTTCTATCAGAGTGTCAGCAATGTGCTGACACTCTGATAGAACCACTAGACCCCAGGGATAGATTACAGGGAGGCGGGCAGGGGATCGCACGCGATCCGCCCGCCCGCACCGCCTCCGCCGCCTCCCGCAACCACCCCCTGCACCCCGCAGCCACAATATGATAGGGGGCTGCAGGGGGTTAAAAACAGTTTGGGGGCATTAACTTGACCGCGGGGATCAGAGATCGCACAGAGCGCTGCAAACCGCAGGTCTGAATTGACCTGCGGTTTGCAGCGATCGCCCATATGGGGGGTCACAGGACCCCCTGGGCATTGTAACAAGGTACCTGCTGAATGATTTCAGCAGGTACCTTGTTCCGATCACTGCCAGCTGAGCAGCAGTGATCGGAACAACTCATGACGTACCGGTACGTCATGTGTCCTTAAGGACTCGGGAAACATGCCGTACCGGTACGTCATGTGTCCCAAAGGGGTTAACATCCTTAAAGACTTCTGTCATCAGAAACATCATTAATAAACTGGCTGACTTTAAAGATGTGCTAATATCAGCTGACGCTAATAGTCTTTGTCTCTTCTTTCTATCTGCCTCCATTTTTGTGAAAAATTTACTTTTATTTTATGCAAATGAGCCTTTAGGAGCAATGGGGGTGTGGCCTCTACTCCAAGAGGCTCTGTTCTCCCTCCTCTGGCAACACCCTCAACATTGTGATTGACAGGGCCAGGCAGGATGATGTGAACACGCAATCAGCATGATGGGGGCATGGTCAGAGGAGGGAGAGCCCGATCCCCTATTCTGTAGATAAACCTCAGTTGTATATGGGGGCCATCTTATCAGTGACTGACTGCTAGCTAGGTATACAAACTTAGGCGACATGCACACGACCGTAAATATTCCGTCCGCATCTGATCCACATTTTTTGCAGATCGAATGCGGACCATTTCATTTCTATAGGGACTCAAAAATGAGGACAGTACACAGATGTCATCCATGTGCAGTCCGTATCCAAGTGGCTGTGCTGCTAATGCTAGAACATGTCCTATTCTTGTCTGTTTTGCAGACAAGAGTATGCATTTCTACATTGGGGCCAGTGAATAGTACAGGATGCACATGGACCACATCTGTATTTTGCTGATCCGTGATTTGTAGATCGCAAAACAGATACAGACACATGCGGGAGGCCTGACAATAATCACTGATAACACCTCCCCATGTGCAACAGAGCTCAGAAAGAGAAGAGATTTAAATGAATAAATTACAAGTTTTACTCTAATCTGGACTGCATTTACAAGAAAAAAATCACTGTAGATCGCCGAGTTAACAACAAGTTCTGATATCAGATTATTTCCTAATCTATCCCTCACAGAAGCAGCATCCTATGCCTACACTAGTAAGAGCTGAGTGACGTGCGGCGCTACGTGACTCCAGCTTATATAGAGGCTGTGTCACATGCTGCACTTGGCCAATCACAGCCATGCCAATTATAGGCATGGCTGTGATGGTTTCTAAGGGCACACTTGTTAAACGCTTGTTGATTGGCTGCCCTGCAGCTTTTCTACAAGCTTTAATAAACGGCCGAACACCGAAGTCAAACCCGAACTTTTATGAAAATGTTCAGGTTCGGGTCCGGGTACAGTTCGGGTTCGCTCAACTCTAATTGTAACATATTTTCTTTAAGCCTGCAGACTGTCTTATCTCTTCAATGAGCAGAGTACAATCACTTGGCTATCTCCAGCAGCCCCATAGACTTGTACAGTTGAACAAAGTGGCAGCATACATGCATCAATCTGCTCAGCTCCTCCTGCTCAATACATTATACTGTCTTCAGATTGCATTCAAGGTGACAGGTTCTGGGCAGGGGGCCCAGTTTAAAGCGGTTCTCTGGGAATTAAGAAAATGAAAATACAAATATTACTTTATTATAAGTATATTCTCAAATACCTTTTATTATTTATAATGGCCTGTTTTGTCTGGGGAGCAATCTTCAGGGGAAACAAAATGGCCGCTGTCCTATTAGTTCACACAAAACCTGTCCTGATCACACATGAGGACAATTTACTTCACAGCACTGAGATAAAGAGCTGCCTCGTCCTCATCTCTTCTCTACTTGTCAGGAATTATGATCCTGAATACAGATGATAAGAACTTTAGCTGAATCTCTGAGGAATTTAGTTTATGAAGAGACATGAAGTACAGAGAGGATGGACAGGACAGACTGCGGTAATGTGTTGCTGTGGTAATGGAGACTGTAAACAAGTTCTGCTGCTCATTATCTACACCCCCACTATCCTCTCATGTCTCCTCATCTTCTCCATTCCCACAGAGATTCACCTGTATTCAGGATCATGATTCCTGACATGCAGAGCAAAGAGGGGGATGAGGCAGCACTATAGCGCAGTGTTGTGAAGTTACTTGTCCTCCTGTGTGATTAGGACAGGTTTTGTGTGTACTAATAGGACGGTGGCCATTTTATTTCTCCTAATGATTGCTCCCTAGACAAAACAAGCCATTATAAGTAATGAAAGGTATTTGAGAATATATTTATTATAAAATAATATTTAAGTATTTCCATTTTTTTAATTCCTGGAGAACCCCTTTAATGTCAGTACTTCTGTTTAAATCTGTATGCCATAGTCCTCTTAGTTGTTCTTTGGGCCCAACCTGCAATCTTATTTATGTTTTCCTCCATATTGGTTTCCCTGTGGAAGGACATGCTTATGATATTACAGATATACATTAAATTATTATTGACTAAATTCATGTTTTGCTGATAGCTCTGTCTCCTGACTCCACCATATATGCATGCTTTGTTCACCTTAGTGTGCATGTTTATTTTAAGTGGATGTTCAAAAGACGGCTTTTTCAGTGGAATTGTGGCGCTGACAGCAATGTCAAAAGTTTGACAAAAAGTTTTCTTTCTATACATTTCCATGGGAGGCAGCGTTGAGGATCGTGGAGCTGCTCCACGATTCCCAGCATGGGAGGCAGAAAAGACGCGGCCGTCGGCAGGTTTTCGTTGAAACTTTGGTGTGGCTGTTAGCGACAAAATTCTGCTGTAAAAGCTGCTGTTTGAACATCCCTTAATAGGGAAAGGGAAATATTCCTCTGTCAGTTACCTTTACAAGCAGTGTACCTCTTGTGAGGAACAATGAATCACATGTTGATATGAAGTAACCTCCATACACATAACATGGCTGGTCAATATCTACAAAATCTTTAGGATTGGATCAGTTTTCTTTAAGCAGGTATTCCTTCTAGGATTTTTACTGCATATTCCCATATCAACCTCTGAGACCTGCCCCTATCTCAAGAACACTAATGAGGTACATATGTGTGGCCACCTCTTCATTTCCGGCTGAGCTCAATGGGGCCCCACTAGTGGGTCCCTGAGGTGAGACCCGCACCTGTGGATATACCATAAATGTCACAGATGGGACAACCCCTTTAATGTGTATCGATACCGTTATGAAGGTCGACATTCAGATCTATGGTTCCTAGGATTCATTAGGAAGAGCTTGGAATAAAGATGTCCGATGTCTTAAACTTTAATCATTGATGGCATTTTCCTCATGCACCAGACACGTGAGGTCATATCACAACTTATCATTTTTCTTGAATGTTGAAATGTGAAAAATGACTTCAGTGTGAACATGATGTGCCCAAAGACTTGAGGGGTCATTTATGAAAACCGACGTTTTAGACGCCAGTCTTAATAAATCTCTGTGCTGGCGGTGGATCCACTGAAGTTATTTAGAGGCACCAACCTCTAAATACCTTCCGAGTATCCAGCGCCGGTCCAAATTTAAGACAGCTTCTCCGCTCAAGCTTACTTTTTTAGACCTGACGTAATAACCTTTGCACCGTAATCTGTGCCAGAAATACGCCTAATATAGTTGTATTTATGAACGTAAATGACCCCCATGATCCCTACCTTTATCTATTATGCTTTCATAAACAGCCATAACACGATACAAATGCAATACACAGTAAAAAAAACAACATGACACTTTACAGGATATCAATTTCCGAAAATGTAGCAGCCAATGTAAAGATGCATATTCTACCCCAGGACCAGGGGAGTAGCTATAGGGGGTGCAGAGGTAGCAGTCGCTACCGGGCCCAGGAGCCTGAAGGGGCCAAAGACCCTTGTGCCGCATAAGAAGACACACAAAGCACTGAGGGAAGGGGGGCCCAAGCTGAACTCTTGCACCAGGGCCCATGAGCCGTTAGCTACGCCGCTGCCCAGGACTATTTTAACTTGAACCAAAAAGGTATTTCACATTTTTGAACCTCCACACAAATTGTATGTGCAGTCAGTAGGTTAAGCGAGACTCGTAGTATAATGTACCATACCTCCGGGACATTCTTCTTGAACTCCCTGCTGAGTTCAATAAGACGCTTGTGGGAATGCTCGCTCTCTTCCTGCCGCGCAGCCAGCTCCGATGCGAGGGAGTTCAGTTCTTTCTGCAACAAGAAAGGAAAGGTTTTATTTTTTATTTTTAATATCATACATAACCCACATCAGGTCCATGTTCGCAAACATCCAATTCGTAGACACAGCCGCAATATCGACTACAAAGCATGAATTATTTAAGGAAGAAAAGTATGTATTTAATGCAAAATCAGGACAGCTTTTAGATAATGAGAAGCAGCTATAATCAATATCCCTCAGTAAAGTTTCTTTCAAAGGGTTTCAAAGGCCTTAGTTCACCAGTAACTTTTCAGAAGCATTGCGGGATGCAATAACGTGTTCTCGGGGATTTAATGTAAAGGAAGCTTTGCTGCCAGCTAATATATATCAACAGGAGGGAATGGATCCAGGCTAGACTTACTTATACTTAAGTGTTCATAAATAAGGCAGTTAAACATATATATGGCTTTTTAATTTCGGCACAATATGGGAAAACGAACGTGCCCACATACAGCAGACTGACCTCGGAGCACTGTAGATTAAATCATAAGCAGTTCATTGTAAGTGCAAGTAATGCTCTTAGATACCAGGATAGCGTCCAAGAGCCCTGCCCAGATCACTTTGATCAGCCTCTCACAAATAGGATAGGGATATTTCGATAAAATGTCCGAGAGCAAAATGGTCAGACTGTGCCAACCGCACAGAGACTGCGAGACAGGTGCTATTAAGGTGCCAGGACCAACTGATGGTTACGACTTTTACATCAGGTTCACACAGGGCTGTTTAGTGCTGTTTTTGAAGTTTTAACCTTTAGCCAAAGCCAGGAATGGGTCTTAGAGGAGATATATGATGGAAGGACTAATGCAATGCTACTGGTTCTTTTGATCCACTACCAGTTTTGGCATTAAAAAACACATAGGCATCCATACTGCATTATGTGACCGGCCCGGGTGGAGATGTGCAAGGCCAAGTCCACACAGTATGGTTTTCAAACAGACTTTTTCCTTCACAGCCAGGGCATGTTGGTAATTTATTAATATTTTAGTTTCTCTAGGATCTGGCTTTAAAAGAATACTTTAAAGGGAGAACAATATTGGACTATTAGGTGAAGTACGTGAAGTACTACATGAGTAGTACTGCAAATAAGGCGTCCAGATCCCAGTTTTTTTATTTTTCCACTGCCCGACGTTCTCCTGCTGTCAGTACTCCAAGCTGAAATACACAGTCCGGACTGTTGCGTCGCACTAACATTAGGGCTAATGCACATGGCCATTGTTGGCCGGTGCCCGTATTGTGGCTCCGCAATATACAGACAACGGCCATATGGATGTGGACCTATTCACTTGAATCCAGCCACAATCTGGATTATACAGTGCGGAGCAGAAGGCAACGGAAGCACTACGAAGTGCTTCCATGGCATTTCAGTCCATGCCTCTGCAACAGTGCAGACGGATCACAGACCCATACAAGTTGAATGGGCCTACATTCGTCTGCGGCAGCGATACAAATGGTGCCTGTACATTGAGAACCACAAATTGCTGTCCCTAATGAACAGAACTGGCGGCACATGTTTCTGTGCATAAGCAATAACGGAGAGGACTCCTGTGCACACGCACCACAGTCCAGACAATGTATTTCCGTGCAGCTTTGAGCACTGACAGTTGGGGAACCGAAGGCAGTATGAAAAGAAAAAATTGTGATCTGGACTCCTTATCTGCAGTACTACTCGTGTATTAATGCAGATAATAGGCCAAGATCTTGGTTACACATTCCCTTTAATAACTGCACCAAAAAAAAAACATGTATTAACGTAATATTTTTTTTTTTTACGTTCGGAGGCACGCACCGAAATGCCACGGAGTGAAAGGGTCCGCATCTGTGATACGGTGCACACAGCGGGTGCCCGTACTTTTCTGTGGGGAAGTTATACCTTTCTGCTATTTTTATGGCTATATGTTTTACGTCTATATAATTACACAGAATATTTTATAGTTTTGAGCTCTAGTTTTGAGCTGAAAAGAGTTCAGAGGTGGACATTGAAGGGAATGGCTAGAATGCAGTACCAAGAATGATTAGTATAAAGAGTGCTACTTGTATTGGAGAAAAGATGGCTTATGGGAAATCAAATTACTATGTGTTCATTTCCAACAGCCCTATTCAAGGGTGAAGCAGAAGACAGTCCAGCATCTCAAAGTCCATAAATCATGGCTTTATTCAAGAAAATCCATACATATCAAGTCATTGCAAAAAGATCCAGACAACGCCTACGTGTTTCGGACAGCTTCCTTACTCATGGCCAAGCACATTGCCATGGATAGGTCTGTGCAGGACAGATCCTGGGAGCACAGGGAGGGGTGAGCTGGCTACAAACTTTGTTATCTATACAAGGCTGTCTTACTCTTCAGTTAAGAGCCCATTCACACAGCCATAAGGGCTGCAGATGCGGACCCACTGACTTGAATAGGTACGCGATCTGCAAAATATGGCAAAAAATAGGACACGTCCTATGTGTCCGGAGCAGAGGCACGGATCGGAAGTGTTTCCGTAGGCTTTCAGGTATTTGCCTCCACACCGCAAAAGACAGGACATGTCCTATCTTTGGCCGTATTTTGTGAAGCGCGGACCCATTCAAGTCAATGGGTCCACACCTCAATACAGGATTCACATGACCGGTGCCTGTGCATTGCAAACTGCTATTCACGGTCCACAGAACGCACTCTGAGCCCTTACGGTCGTGTGAATGAGCCAAAAGGGTGGGGACTAAGAGGCCCTCATCAGCAACAGTAAGGGTATGACTACTTGGTGCATTCGTGACCCATTTGGGCGGCGGCCGGCTGTGGTCAAGAACTATATTGAAGGTGTAGTTGTGCCCTGAGGATACCAAAGGTAGGACCCTGACTAAACCTGTCTAATTATAATATTACCATTTGTACAAGGTCCAGATCTGGAACTGTTTACCACAAAACTGTATTTACTGGTAAAATCATAGCAACAATATGGCCCGCTTCACACAGAACTGAAAATATAAACATTTGGCAAATATGGGAATACTATAAATTCCAGGCTTCATATATTACAACAAGACATTTTTCCCAATACCTGAGGCCAGAGATAATTCAATGAAAGCAATCTCCTTAATTAACTGCTGAGATGTTTTGCATTCAAGAGTAATGAAGAGTTGTCTATCAATGCAGAAATGTCTGTCAATTGGCATTTCAGATATATGTGGGTTCCTGCTATACCAGGGCTGTACAATTCGTGCCACCATGGATGCTAGAAAAATATCCCACGATACTAGATTGGGCAAACTGATCTATCTCTAACCAATTTCTAGGCCCCCTTCATGTTCATATTTGTTTAGGCAGTTTTCATAGTGTTTTTTACAAGTGTTTTTGGTGGCTTTTTTTGGTTTCATTTATAATATGTTTTTTTTTATAGAGAAGCAAGGGAGAAAAATTCTAAAAATAAAACAACAACAAACACCACGTCCATACCTTTTTGATAAAAACACTATAACTATAAACCCACAAACACCACAATAAGAGACTGCCTATACAGTTTGGCTCAAGAACTGGAAAATACTGTAAATAGGAGCGTTCAGTAACCATGCATGCTATCTTGTATTTTTGGTTTAGAGGAGTTTAAAGCTCTGGTTTATTGTATAGTCTTCAAAGCTAGTTCCTGCAACGTTGCTTGAATGGGAAGCAGCTCTGGAATAACCAGTTCTGTCCACTACACAATGGACGGCGTTGAGTATTTCCAGCTCTGGAGCTACTTGGGCCCAGCTGATTGGCGGGGGTGCAGGATGTTGGACTTCTGCCAATCAGATATCGATGACTTATCTTGAGGATAGTCAATAAAATCAGTTCACAAAATGTGCAGCTTGCATTCAGAACACAACCCTGAGTTCCACCACATGGCTAATCGCAACCAATTCAATACCAGCGTTGACACTCGTAAATATATCTTCCATCCACCCTTTATTGGTGTCATTGTGCAAGGAACGCATACAACATAGAGTATATATAAAATCCTTACATCGGTAGAGTAAATCAATGTAAATCCCTGCTCGCCTGCTTCTCCGTGCATTCCCTTACTTTTAGCTTGCTTGTGCACTCAGCGGATGAATTAAAGTTCATAATCACAAGCGTTCAGGGCAGCATACCGCACTCGCTAGCCTCAACGTTTCGAGGGATACACCCCCTCTGTCAATATGTGATAAATCTGGTGCAGGTCTAGAGAGCCTGTTTAATCTAATCTATAGCATTAGGCTAGGTCTACACGACAACAATAAGTCGCGCGACACATAGGGCACAACTACACTGCAACATTTGTCGCGCGACATTCTTGATGGCTTTTTTGCGACTGTCTCAGTCAGAGCATGTCACAATGTGACACCATAGACTGCCATTATAAAAATTGTCGTGCGAAAAATGCCGTCGTGTAGACCGAGCCTTGGTAAATCTAGGCTACAGTATCCAGATGAACAGGGCACAATATACTTACATAAATAGTGCTAAAAGTGGCCAGATACAAGATATAGCTATTCTGCGGCTGAGCCCGTGCCCTGTCTGAGCCACTCCACAGCAATGCAGCGAAAACGCTTGTCTGACATAAGATGTGGTTTAGCTCACTTTTGATGCCTTTCAATATCATATAAATATACGTACACTGAAGAAAACATAGGTAATGAGGGGCTCCACCCGCACTGCTGCCATTACTCTGCCCCCATTTCCCCATAAGACCATTTAAGCTTTTTCACTAAATAAGGAATAGATCAATTTTTTCTTTCAGGTTGCTTCCCACAAAAGTGGGGTTTCCGTGGCCTTCAGCCCTCTCGATGGGGGTCTGCAAAGCAAATTTTACAGCTAATGCTGGCAGCTGCAGTGTTTGCCTTGGAGACAGCAGTCCAAAGGGGGCTTGAGGTGAACCAAAGCCCCAGTTTTGTGATAAGCAACTTGAAAAAAAAAAGATAGGATCTTTAAACATTTATTTCCTTTCTTATCTATTAAAGTGGTTGTGTCACTTCAGCAAAAGGCACTTACTATTGTATTGTGATTGTCCATATTGCCTCCTTTGCTGGCTGGATACTTTTCCATCACATTATACACTGCTTGTATCCATTGTTACGACCACCCTGCAATCCATCAGTGGTGGTCAGGCTTGCACACTATAGGACAAAGTGCCAGCCTCTTTGGTGGCCGGACTGTGGCAGCCAACATATATAAAGCAGCTCCTGTCCCGGTCACCACGAGCGGTGGTCATAAATCCTGGATATGAACAGTGTATAATGTGATGGAAAAATGAATCCAGCCAGCAAAGGAGGCAATATGGACAATCACAATACATTAGTAAGTGCCTTGTATTAACCTTCTCTACATGATAAATGCCGTTTGCTGAAGTCAGACAACCCCTTTAATACCTGCATCTTTGGGGTGCTGGCCTTTTCAGCCACTGCATGTTCTGATCTTAGCTATTCGTATCTTTGCTACATCTCATTCTATCCTGAAATACATTCCCTATGTGAATATCGAAAATATTATCTTGGCCACCGGAAAAATAAGAAAATATAAGTAACACTTCTGAAGACCGGAAACTATGGAAATTTACTGTAAACCTGTTTCGCTTGATCACGCTATTTAACCACATATTCAATTACAGTCCAGACGGTAGATCGCTGAAAGGCTTTTCTGGAGGGTGTCTGTGCGGTTCCAGAGAACTGTAGGGCAAAACAGGGGTGTACTGTTATGGCCGACCATTAGGCAGCATACAACGGCCTCACACATCTGTCTGCAGTTTAATGTAACCTAATTGGGACATTAGCAATTAGTGGTGAAGATCAAAGCAGATCACGTGCATCCACTTTGTATCGCTCTCAGGATCATGATGCCTGTTGTAAGGAGGCTAAAACAAGGACCAATATTCCAGATATAATTGGCTGCATTAGACTACTAATGTAAGATGACCCCAGAGACAGAACAGAGAGACAAGTCGGCAGTTTCTGATATCAAACAATTGGCACAAGCAGAATGCAGGAAATAATACATGCTGTTACCAGTTCCATATATGATTATCCGTCTTTGTTAATGAACACATTCTACAGAGACACTAATGGGATACGGTATACTTGAGAAGTAAGACCAATGTGAATTGGATGATGGTTACTGGACAATATGTACAGCTAATCTTTGTAAAAAGAAGCAAAACGATTGGGACGGGCTTTACCTAAAGCTTTCCTATATATTGGAGGGATATGGGCTGGTTGCCAGCAAGACCCTTTAAAGGGAGCTGTTGCCGGTTTGTGTAGAAAGATAATTGCGAATAATATCAAGCTAAAACGGAGAAGCAATTGTTACGATTGACTGGCCAGTTCACCAGATTTGCCAGTCAATAGAATACAATTGGAAAATTGATTTGTCTATTCTCCTTTTAAATTCATCAAAACTGAATCTTAAACTTGGCAAATGGATTTGCCCAATGTGACCTTAGGGCCGGTGACTTGTTCAACCTCTGTCATGTTGCAAGGGGACGGAGACTGAACAGCAACCACAAATCCGCATGTGCTTTGAGGTCTAGACTCCAATTAGGTCACCCCATGAGAATAATATTGTACTGTTTAGACCAGGGATGCTCAACCTGCGGCCCTCCAGCTGTTGCAAAACTACAACTCCCAGCATGCCCAGAAAGCCTACAGCTATCATTCTACAGCACGGTGGGAGTTGTAGTTTTACAACAGCTGGAGGGCCGCAGGTTGAGCATCCCTGGTTTAGACTATTGCTTTAGGCCCCTTTCACACGGGCGAGTTTTCCGCGCGGGTGCAATGCGTGATGTGAACGCATTGCACCCGCACTGAATCCGGACCCATTCACTTCTATGGGGCTGTGCACATGACAGTTGATTTTCACGCATCACTTTTGCGATGCGTGAAAATCGCAGCATGCTCTATCTTCTGCGTTTTTAACGGAACGCAGGCCGCATAGACGTGAATGGGGCTGCGGGAAAATCGCAAGCATCCACAAGCAAGTGCGGATGCTTTGCGATGTTCCCGCATGGTTGCTATGCAACCATCCGGATGTGTAACCGGTTCTGTATTATTTCACATTATAACATAGTTATAATGTAAAATAATACCCTTGGCCATCTTCCTAATGTTTAAACCGGTGCAGAATGGGTTAAAAATAATAAACTAATATTAACATACCTGTTCCATTTGATCGCGAAGCCCGGCATCCTCTCCGTAGCTTGCTAGTAGGAAAAGGACCTGTGATGATGTCACATGGTCACATGGACCAATCACATGCTCCATCACCATAATGATGGAGCAGGTGATTGGGCCATGTGATGCTGTGACATCATCACAGGTCCTTTTCACAGGTCCAAGCTAACGGAGAGGAGGCCGGGCTTCGCGATCAAATGGAACAGGTATGTTAATATTAGTTTATTATTTTTAACCCATTCTGCACCGGTTTAAACATTAGGAAGATGGCCAAGGGTATTATTTTACATTATAACTATGTTATAATGTGAAATAATACCAGCGGGACAATTTCTGACCCAAACATGCACTTCTGTGAAGAAGTGCAGGTTCGGGTCTGGGTACCAAAAGTGCCGATTTTTCTCCCGCGCGTGCAAAACGCATGACAGCGCCTTGCACTCGCAGGGAAAAATCGCGGCGATTCCCGCAACGCACCCGCACTGTTTGACGGAGTGCACCCGCAACGCCCGTGTGAAAGAGGCCTTATAGATTTGACTGTATATTTTGTGTCGTTGTCTAGATGAGAAATAAATGTTTTCACAAGTTGTAGTTTTCTTGCAGACTGCAGCAGGTTTTCCTCAATATAGGCATGCGATTACTGGGTTCATTTTACTCTCTACCGCCTCAAGTTTTCGGACCCCTACTGATCAGATACTGATGACCTATCCTGAAAATAGTATTTAATATTTGAAATATTAAATTGTTATTATGTTGTGGCATATTGCTAGAAATAGTGTTGGAATATGCTGCTTAGGCCCACCAGTAAAATTAATTCTGGGGCCCACTGTACAGCTACAGGCAAATACTATCTGTTCACACAGTAGGCAGCAATAATATGCTCAAGATAATTGATTATGAGGGTCCCTATAACAGCTTCGATAAGGTGGGTCTCTGAGGAAAGAAGATACTGACTGGTCTGCCTCTGTGCCTAGAAGTCATCTCATTGTTAAATAATCTACCCCTTTTTGATATGGATACAGGCTGGTTGAGATGCTGTACTGGGGGACCACCTTTGTCAGGGGCACACTGGGGGATTCACCTGTTCCCCTATGGGCCAGTCCATGTATAGCTAGGCATAATAGACATTGCATTAACATGTGTAATATGGTCCTCTCTTCGTGTAGGAGTTCAAAGAATTTTTTAAAGAGAAAAGCAATTAGCAAGATGAGGCAGGGGCAGAGGTAAACAGCTGATAGTTCACGTGTACCCCCGGACTGCCGCTCCGTCCCCATTGACTATAAGTCCTGCTGCCTCTCGCCGTGCGCTGCCGCCAGAACTCCACCCCCGCCCCCATTATATTCAATGGGGACGGAGCGGCAGTCCGGGGGCACACTTGAACTAGCGGCAGGACGGATCCGACAGGCTGTTCACCCGCTGGAACAGCCTGACGGACTCCCCTGCCTCTAGTGTGAAAATAGTGTTAAAATAGCCTTATATTGGTTTGCAGTTAAGCGATAAAATGCATCACTTGACTACAATGTCATATAGTACCCTGCTAATACAATTGTAGGGTATAACTAATAACCCACTAAAGGCATATTCATGTGGCCCCTATTCTTTTCGGTGGGCTGTCCATTTTAAAAAAGGACAGCACATTGACATCAGTTTTTTTCATGGATTTATTTTCCCAATTCAAGAAACTGAGTGCATGTTCTTGTCCATTTTTACGGATCCGACTTGTCCATCCAATTCAAGCAATAAGTAAAAAATGAATTCATGCTGAAGCTATCCTTGTGCTATATGTTTTTCACATATCCATTTTTTTTTTTGCAAATGGAAAATTGGACATGGTCATGTGAATAAGCTATACTATTGTGACCAAGGTTGCAAACTATTGATGTTTTTAAGTATAGGTTCACATCTGCAGAAGATACCGGAACAGAAAACAGGAATTTCGGCGCATAGATGAACCTAGCCTTAAGCTTACCATACACATTTAATAGCTGTTCCTGCATTTAAGAAGGATACAGTATTTTTGTTAATAAGACACTGGTCAGATTAGATAGTAATATCGGGAATCTGGATATCACTGCACTGCATTTCATCAATTGTAGTTGAGAAATTAAAAATAAGAATGGTTGTTTTTTATCATCAATATTACATTTGTATTCATGTCAAAATACAACTTAAAAATGGACAAGAGACATAGTAAAGATACAAAAAAAATAATAATAATCTCAAAACAATTGATAATTTCTCTAATGTCTCAGTCTCAAATTTGACACTAATTGTATGCTATCCAAATTGGCACCTCTCAGTGGCTAGGATATGTCTGTCAGTTGGCAGTATATATGGTCACAACTCAGGACTCCTGTGGTGAGCCACACAGGTTTAGGCCATGAGCCACATGTGGCTCTCAAGCTACTGGGAACCAGTTCCCCAGAGGGTAGGCCTCTCACTGGAGCTGGGAAACACAATGGACCACTTTGACTAACCAGCTGTGTGTGCGCAAGGTTCCTACAAATACAAATACCAAAAACAAGAGCTGACTATGTTCTCATGGGTTTTAAAATGTCTGTGTCCATGTCTCAGAGTACTGAGAACTTGCAAGTTCGATCCAAGAAAAAAAAAATGTCCACAGCACATTTCCCGATAAAAAACAGCATGTGGAGAGCTTTATCAGGTTATCAAACACAACAAGGTTCTTAGATTGAATATACGGGCTTCTGTAGGCCCAAGAGCAAACTGTTTACTGGTGCCCAAAAAAATCCTACATGAAGGCCAGTGCTAGTCCATAGGCACAGAAATCACTGCAGAAAGCAGAAAAATATCCTGTTAATAACAGTTCAACAGAATCAAGGACAGCGAGGAATGAGTGATTGATAGATTGACTGAATGTCACAAAATAAAGCAGTCTGGAGGAGAAAGATACTTGAACTTGACGACGCTGTGAGATGCAAAGATGAAAAAAAAACGCGTCTCTGTAAAGGTTTAAAAAAATAGCGTGGATGCAGATGGTTTTATATTTTTTGTTTTGCATCTAATTGCAATCAACAGCAGACATCTGACACATTGACAGCATCAGCAAAATTGCTGCTGAGAGCACAGAATCTTTGTCTAAAAATAATTAGCCATTCTGTGCACCACTGTTTGTTATAATGGTAATCGATGCTGGAGGCTTTGAATTCCATCAATGTATAGATCTGTTCTGTTCTGCCTGGTGATACTCTCCCCGCCGAAGACAGAGCAGACGCACTGTGTGATTAAGATAAGCTCAGATTCTTTTCATACATTCCTTATCAGTTCTAATTCTCCACCAGCCAGAGATGTTTCACAGCGGTTAAAGATTAGTTCAGCTTCTCAGACGCCAAATCTGAGGGGTATTGATCAATAAATCAAATCAGGGGCAATCAATGGTCCAATAAGAAGAGTCTAGCCAATGCATTATTAGTGGCGCCCACAGAACAGGAGCTTTCATCAAAACATTGCTTTTCTGGCTCCTTTCCAGAAGCTGGTCTGGCTAATAGACTCCCACAGCAGTGGAGCTTCATCCCAGCAGAAGAGCAATAAATTTCTCATCAAACAGCCGATAGAGAGACAAGATGAACATCTGTTTTGCTGCAATGAAACCCTGTGTTCTTCAGGATAAAATGCTACCTGCAAACCAGGTCTGACAGACCACCCCAAAGGCAAGCTCCTTTTGCACCAAGTGCGGCTCTTTGTATTTGCCAGTTATTTCAATCCCTTAATTTAAGGTGACTTTGTATTCTTCACCGCTGCCTCTACAGCTCTATCAAAACATATTCCGACTCAGTCGATATTAAGAACCATCCAGGGATCCCATACTATGAAGCCAATTTTATGATACCCATTATGTGGCAATGCAACTTCATTAAAAGCTGTTTATTCCCTCTAAGCATTGTAAAGTACTATCCCTCAGCCATGAAGGATAGTTCTCCTGAAGACCTGAGACTGAGAAAGCCTTTCTTTTAAAGAGAATTTCCTTGCAATATGTCTTTTCTTGCAAGACAAGAAATCACTGTGCTTTATTTAACAACTAAGCGCTTGAAGATTTTTACAGTCATCTGACTGATGGTTACGGCTGTCGTCTCTGTAACCTTTGAAGCACCACAAATCTATGTCTTTTGTTGGACATCTCAAATCCTGGAGTAAAAAAGCAAAAAAAAATGTTTTGCTTTGCAGCAGAGATCATAGCTACAAAAGGCTAAATCATTTAAAGATTAGTAATCTTCCCACACTGAAGGCAAGTATTGTAAAGATTAAAGAAAGGCACAAACAGAGAATGTAAGAGTCTCAGATGCATTGGACACATTATGACAATAGAGGTAATAGAGGGTAACTGTACTCTACACCTATATAAGCAAAAGCACAGCTTTTTACATAATGCTTCTACATCTATGCATGGCCAGCTCTCTCCTGTATCTCCTTGCTACAGCTGCCAGCCATATGGACTAGGGTTGTCACGATACCCACATTTTTATTCGATTTCGATACCATAAAAAAGTATTGCGATACTCAATACCATTCGATACCACGCGGAAAAAAAAAAAACACCAAAAAAAAAAGAACCCGTGCATTCCCCATTTTATGGAACGTCCGGCCTACAATTGAACAGTCCTATCCTATTTTTTTGGGGGGACAAGGTAACTAAAAAATGTCGAATCGCGCAGTTTTTATTAATTTTTTTTCTGTTACGTCGTTCACTGCATAGGAGATATTTTTTTTATATTTTAATAGTTTGGACTTTTTGGACGTGGCTATATGTGATATGTTTATTTATTTATTGTTTATATATTTTACATGTAAAATTGGGAAAGGGGGTGACTTTTACTTAATATTTTGGTGTTTTTTTAATTTAAATTGTTTACTTTTTATTTAATAACTATTTCTCCCTAGAACCTGGGATCTTTTAATCCCTTGTCTTATTCACCCTAATAGAGCGCTATAAGGGTGAATAGGATTTCACACTCTCCCTGCTGCCCTGTGCTTTGTGTACACAGAAGCAGGGAGCTTACCATGGCAGCCAGGACTTCAGCAGCATCCTGGCTGCCATAGTAACTGATCGGAGCCCCAGGATTACACTGCTGGGGCTCCGGTCACAACTGCCACTGCACCACCAATTAAAAGGAGGGAAGGGGGCCCTGTGGCCACTGCCAATAATTATTTAATACTGGGGAGTTGGGGAGGGCGCAGTGCGCCACGAATGATTTAATACTGGGGGGTTGGGGGGGGGGTGCACTACGCCACCGATGATTCAATGCGGGCGCATTGCCCCACCAATGTTTTTAAACCATTAATACAGATACAGGAGGTGGGTGCTGGTGGCAGAATCACATAGTCGGCACTTGGCCTCTATGACAGGAAGCTGTGATCAGCAGCAGTTAACCCCTGAGGTGCTGCTCTCAGCACGCTCCATGATACTAGCATGCGCAGAATCGATACCGGTACAAAAGTATCGATTGGGTAACTGTTTTAAGTTTCTGCTAGGAAACTCCAGATCATGAACTTGGAGAGAATGACCATCTAGGATTACCTTTAGATGGTTCACAGTCTGTCCAGAGACTATTCCATCATTATTTCCAATGCGTATCAATAAAGCACGAATCCTGTTACTCCTTCCTTTTCCCCTTTATCCCACTCCCCCAGCCCCATAACTTGTTATTGACATCTGAAGCATCATCAGAATGTTGGCGTAGTGCACTGTGTACGGTATAGTGTAAGATGTGTGCTTGTGCTGTGCCGTATGCTCTTATAATGTAAAGTATGTGTTCAGTATGTAGTGTACTGCGTTCTAGCTGGTACCGTATATTTGTATTACTGTATAAATAAGTAAAGCAAAGAAGGATAGATCTTTTGTATTCCCAGCACAAAAGTATGTATCTGCAATCGCAAAAGTGCAAAATATTAACATTATAACTTTACGTTCCCAATCATCATAATATAAATGTTATGCCAAGTATACCTACATGAAAAAGGTTTATTACTCTCATTAATTAATATTTTTCAACCTAAATGCAAGACATGTTTACCATATATTAAACCTTCTCTGGGGCTTGCAAAATAAAAAATGCATACACACTGCTAGGTCAAAAGATTTATCCTCATTTCCCTTTGAACTTATAGGGCACAGTAATGAAGTTTGAGCACAGGGTCAACCTTCATTTAAAGCTTTAAAGAATGATTATAGCCTCTAAATTACACTTTGAGTGTGCAGGTCATATCTGTGCAAGTACTTAATTAACACAAGACCCTAAAAAGGTAGATAGATGAACATTATAATGAACAGTTAATATTTAATATGCTAAAATATGTATTACCCATTGAAAAATTGGCAAGAGCTACTTAAGAATACCCTAAATGTCTAACAGCATTAAGCACTTTGGGTCACTCTTATTACGTAATTCAAATACAGTATATAATACAATGTTTGCAAATAGTAAGTCTACAGAAAATGTTGAGTACATAAGTTATGTTTTCCTCATTCTGAGCTACAACCAATATTATAGCCCAGAGCTACATTCACACTTACGTACAAGCCTTAGGCTTGGGTGAGGTGGACGCATTGCACCCGCACTGAATCCGGACCCATTTATTTCTATGGGGCTGTGTACATGAGCGGTGATTTTCATGCATCACTTCTGCGTTGCGTGAAAATCACAGCATGCTATATATTGTGCATTTTTCACGCAACGCAGGCCCCATAGAAGTGAATGGGCTGCGGGAAAATAGCAAGCATCCGCAAGCAAGTGCGGATGCGGTGCGATTTTCCCGCATGGTTGCTAAGCGACGGGATGAGATCTTTATTATTTTCCCTTATAACATGGTTATAAGGGAAAATAATAGCATTCTCAATACAGAATGCTTTGTCTAATGTTGATTAAGGGGTTAAAAAAAAATAATAATTAACTTACCTTAGCCACTTGATCGCGTAGTTGCGATCTGTCTTCTCTCTTCAAGCTTCAGCTAACAGCTAAAGGACCTGTGATGACGTCACATCACATGGTCCAATCACATGGTCCATCACGGACCTTGCAAAAACAAAGGTGTGTGTATATAGCATCACATGCCTCATTACAGGTGTAGAAGCATCATATATCTATCTATCTATCTATCTATCATATATATATATATGATGAAGGGTAGACAGGTAGAAGGGAGTATGACAAAAGCATCGGACTACTCAGAATTTGTTTGTAGAAACATTTTTCTTAACTGAATGACTATGAAATTTTATTTGGCCATAAACACAAATGACTGCATATGATCCCAATACTTTTTCCAATGGGAAACTTAAACTGCTGAGCAGTTGATCATGAGTTAAAAACATAGCAGTCCTGATAACAGTAGGAAATATGATAAAATAAAAAAGTAACCAATACCTGTTCAATCCCTTGCCACTCCAGCACCAATGCTCCGGTGGACCTCATCAGTCTTTGTTACTTTTTCTGCTGTGATGACATGCTACATATCCATATTACTGCTACAGCCACTCACTGGCCTCGGCAACTTTGTAGCTATAGGGGGTGCAGAGGTAGAAGTCGCTACAAGGCCCAGGAGCCTGAGGGGTCCAAAGACCCTTGAGCCACATAAGAAGACACCGCTATTATAGTAAGTGCGTGCAGGTCAAGTTACACCTCTGGCTGGAGGGAAGGGGTTAGGTCAATTTTTGTCACAAAGCACTGAGGGAAGCGGGGCCCAAACTGGACTCTTGCACCAGGGCCCATGAGCCTTTAGCTACGCCCCTGCATGCATGCATTACTGCTGAGGCCTGTGGTTGGCTTCAGTGGTCACATTGATGTATGGAAAATCATTTCTGCAGCAAAGTAAGCAAACTGCAGGGACAATTGGAGTGTTAATGCTAGAGCGGTGGAGGGAGAATTTATTTTTTCTTTTATCACATTTCCTGCTGTTAGGCTTTTTTTTTTACTCACTAAAAAAAAACTTTAACACTATCTACTGAAATAAGTTCATAAGTAGATCTGATCAGAACTACAGTCCTCAAGTACCGCCAACATACTTTTGGGATTTACCTCCATACAACAGTAAATTAGAGGTATTCATTGCACCATGTGCAGTTCGTGTGGAGTCTGTTGCAGACATGGATAGCACCAGGATGAAAAGTACATTCCTCTGAACTAAAGTAAGTGGGCCTAGACTGCACAGTTTGGTGCATTTTAGTGCACCTAGCTCGCCAGTGGGTTGGGTCTTAGTGGGAAGGTGGCATGGCATAAAATATGACACTTCACACCAAAATTGCACTGAAATTTTGGCACAAAATTCCCTGGCAAAGTAAGCCAACCAATTAGTGGTTGTATGTTAGACAAGTGTGTAGTCCTACTCCAAATGTATCATGCAACATGAGCCAAATTTGGCACATCACTAGGCTTCTCTAAGTTTATGTTGTCTAGAGAATTTTAAATCTACTTCTATGTTCTACAGAATATTCTGATATGATGACCGATTGAGGTTACTTGGGAACTGATATAGATTTAACTTAACCATTCCACATCAGTCTTACTACTCTAATTGTATTTATGGTTACCTTAAAGGGATTTTCTTGGTTTACTATGGTATTTAACATATATGTTCATGTAGTTGCTTATCTTATGTATATCTTCCCCATGCTTTTCTTTTTCAATCTGGACTCACTCTGGTTTGTTTCCATGCTGTACGTAGCACTTCCTGTAGCTGTATCCAACCAAACCCATGATGCACCTCTCCTTTCCTGCCACAGGACCACCCTTAACCACGCCCAGCTATTTTACAGTACCCCCCACCCAGCTAGTTACACAGCCCCTGTTGCTGCTCTGACAAGCCCATGGACATAACACCACAAGAAATGAGAAAGACCTGCATGGACATGGTCATGAGACCACGGCCCAGAACGGAAGATAGGAGCAAAAGAGGTAAAACAAATACATTACACAATTACAGCTACCTTCATAAATGATTATTTTAAAGGATGCTGATACAAACTGGAAACCCCTTCTTGTCTTCCAGAGACAGGTTATGATGAGATGTTTGAGGATCTGCATCTTGCATATCCACCATGTTAGATGCATTATCTATGGCTTTCAGCTGGAAATGGCAATTATCAATACTGACAGCAGCCTGTGACTACAGCTGGAGCTTCAAATGGAACTGCGCTGATTTCCTGCAGCTTGTGCTACCTCATGGAGCGAGCGCCTGCATGAAGATCAGCTTACAAATAAAAGTACTGAATCTGGTACTGTTATGTTGATAATGCTCCAACTTACAGCTTAAACACATCTACTAGAAGAGGTTATCTGTTCTTCCAGTACTTGAACGTAATGTATATGAAATTGGTAAAAGGTAGGAACTGATGATGATGTATACAGAATTTATAAATGAAAGGAAAAAGTCTGAGTCATGTCTTTTTTTTATAATAACCTACGATAGGCACAGACATATACAGCAACTAAAATCTAGGTGAAATAGACTTATGCCAAGACAATTGCTATGCTCATCTTACGCCACATTTAGACCCCACTTCTCAAGTGAGACCAGGTCTAGGTTTTTCCCTTTTGAGTAAAAATGTGCTACTTTTATGTGGACCTTTAAAAAACAAAAGAAGCAAAGGGCGACATAAGGTGAACAGGGTGCAGTGAAAGTGCGATTAAAGGCTCGCCTGATGTTGTGATAAGTCCCAACAACTAGTCATGCATATATGCAATTGTAGGCTTCCCGTGGACTTGCAGCTGGATCTCAAGGACTAACATCAGGGCTATAATCCAGTGGAGAAGTCTGGCGTGTAAATTGCAACAAGAGAAGGAAAAAAGTCCTAGGGCGAGCGCTTTCCACAGTCGAGGCTTTTACTGGATATGAATCAGTAAGAACAGTCCAGTGATGTGTTTCGGAGAATTTGAGTCATTCCCAAGCAAAAAGCTCTAATGCTGAGCTGAAATGTTGCAACCATTTTGGGTGAATAAAATTTTACTTTTTTCACTATTTTGGAGGGTGCTGTTTGTTTTATTGCTTTTTAGACAGATAGATGGATATTAGATAGACCAATAGACAGACCGATAGATAGATAGATAGATAGATAGATAGATAGATAGATAGATAAAACAAAAAGAAAAGCAGCATATAAATGAAATGAATAAAAAGTGCAAAAAATCCTTAAAAATCTGGCTCGAGGTCTCCAAAATGAAATGAAAATGAGGCACTCTGATTAACGTGAAAAAGAGGACCTCTTTTATTCACCCCAACATAATGAGGATTTTCTTGAGCTTGCCTTCTTGAGAAAGGCCTGATTGTGTTAGGCTGAAGCGTTACATGTGGGTGAATAGAAGAAGGTCCACTTTTCTCACGGTAATCGGAGTGCTGCCTTAATTTCTATTTTTAGATTGATAGAATAGGTGCATAAAGCATCTAAGAATGTAATTTTACCACCGCTATCCCTCTTCCTTATATCCCTCCTCTTAATTAGACCGGTTCAGACTTTCTATGGAACCGTTAGGATAGCATTGTTGTGTGACCATGGGAATGAACAAATGTACACGCAAGACTGTGAAAGTGTAGTCCTGATACAAAATCAATTACAGTATATTATGTTCATATCTATCACAGATTCTGTCATTTTTAAAAGGAAAAATATCTCTGCATGCAGCACCAATTTTCCCATCAAAACATCGGCAGAACACGAGAGACTCCATAGTAAGACAATTACAGAGCCCACAGATTAACAGAAAATAGAATAATATCATTTGGTGTGATGAATCGAGATTTCTGCTGCACCATGCAGATGGTAAAGTTATAATGCGGCCTAAAATTTACACCGATAGATCTATATTGACACCTATTTAGGATGATGATGGCATTGGGGTAGATATCGTTTTCCTGGCACACATTGTATAATAACACTTAGATTATCATATACTATTATACTCTGTATTTAGTTAGCACTGGAGCCTTGCAGCACTGGGGTCCTAGGTTCAAATCCGACCAAGGACAATATCCGCATGGTTGTGTGG
Organism: Bufotes viridis; assembly: GCA_033119425.1. NCBI lineage: Eukaryota > Metazoa > Chordata > Amphibia > Anura > Bufonidae > Bufotes > Bufotes viridis. The sequence continues at coordinate 141,236,918 of CM065589.1, read as the reverse complement.
TTTTCCTCCCACACTCCAAAGACATAGTGATAAGGAACTTAGATTGTGAGCCCCATTGGGGACAGTTGGATGCTAATGTCTGTAAAGCGCTGCGGAATATGTCAGCGCTATGTAAGAGCATAAAATAAATACTATGTCATGTCATTTTGAGCAAGTTGTGAATACCTCCAAAGTCAAGCACAGGGTACTATGTTTTTTTTAAATTTTTTATGTTAATCCCAGTATCCAGAAGACTGCAGTGAACAGCTCTAGTCCAGTATACAATTGGAAAAGTAAAAGTGAAAAGTGCAGGGACCTATTTGGATAGAAATTGATTTACAATAAAAAGCCAGTGACAAATGAAATTTGTTTCATTGACTTTATACTCATTATCTTAATTTACGGAAATGGCTTGCAACAGTATATTTGCAGAGTGCAGTTTACAAAGGCTTTTTATACTTACAGCTTTATTATTGGAGGTAGACTGCTGACATAGAAGGTTTGATAAACTACACCTGTCACCTATATGCACAGAAAGCTGCCATTTTGTGGACTGTATCCAACAGCAGTGGAACAAGGCTGAAGATGCACAAAATATTCTGAACTTTGCCTTTGGGTTACTTTACAATTATTTATTATGTACAGTGATTCAACTACGACTGCTGAAATATTATTCAACTTATTAAAAAAAACTGATTTTATAACCAAAACAAAAAGGACCTGCATTCACAATCGGTGATTGTCAAAGTATATCTATTCTTATACAATGACCTCTGCACAGGACACCGATCATGCCTAGAAATCTTTCCCATAGAGGTCAATGAGGTCCTCTATGGCCCATGGGGCTGCCGTAAAGCAGTTTTCTTAACCACTTGCCGCCACGCTAACGCCGATGGGCGTCAGCGCGGCGGCTCTCTCAGGTCTCACTGCCGCCTATCGGCGTCATCTTGTGAGACCCGAGATTTCACATGAACGCGCGCGCGGCGTGCGCGCGCGTTCATGTGATCGGAGCCGGGACAACTGAAACTACAGCCTGCCAGCGCTGATCATGCGCTGGCAGGCTGTAGATGCGGAAAAAACGCATTTAAATCGCATATCAGACGCTGTTTTGTAAACAGCGTCTGATATGCCTGCTATCTGCTCGTCTGGTGGTCCCTTTGTTTGGGACCACCAGAGAAACAAAGGTAAAGTGCACCAATCACTACACACACACCCCCACCCCACCCCCATCACTGATTAACCCCTGATCACCCATGTCACCCCCTGATCACCCATGTCACCCCCTGATCACCAATGTCACCCCTGATCACCAATGTCACCCCCTGATCACCAATGTCACCCCCTGATCACCAATGTCACCCCCTGATCACCAATGTCACCCCCTGATCACCAATGTCACCCCCTGATCACCCCCTGTCACTAATCACCCCCTACAGGCTCATTCAGACGTCCGTATGTGTTTTGCGGATCCATGGATCTACGGATCCGCAAAATACGGACACCGGCAATGTGCTTTCCGCATTTTGCAGATCCGCACAGAACTATATAGAAAATGCTTTTCTTGTCCGCAATTGCGGACAAGAATAGGACATGTTCTATATTTTTGCGGAACGGAAGTGCAGACCCGGAGCGCGGATCCGTAATTCCGGATCCGAGCGGGACAAAGTCTGTCCCCATAGAAATGAATGGGTCCGCAATTCCGTTCACGTAAACAGAATTGCGGACGTGTGAATGGGGCATAAGGGTCCCTTATCACCGTCAGTTAGCTAGCTACTTGTTAGGTAGCTAGCGCCCAGCCCACCGCACCGCAGTCACTGATTTTGGCAGAGATTTTTTCATCCACATTGATCGATGCGAATGAAAAAATCTGCGCCGTTCATTTTTTTTTTTTTTTTTTTCAGCCCAGAGGCTGAACGGAAAAAAAAAATCTCATTACCCGTATGCTCAATATAAGGAGAATCGCAGAAACTCCTAATGCTGGCCATACGTGTAATGATTGAGGAGACCCTCAAATGCCAGGGCAGTATAAATACCTCACATGTGACCCCATTTTAGAAAGAAGACACCCCAAGGTATTCCGTGAGGGGCATGGTGAGTTCATGCAAAATTTTATTTTTTGTCACAAGTTAGTGGAATATGAGACTTTGTAAAAAAAATATATATATATCAATTTCCGCTAACTTGTGCCAAAATTTTTTTTTCTGTGAACTCGCCATGCCCCTCACGGAATACCTTGGGGTGTCTTCTTTCCAAAATGGGGTCACATGTGGGTATTTATACTGACCTGGCATTTTAGGGGTCCTAAAGCGTGAGAATCCAAATGCGTAAAAATGGCCTGTGAAATCCTAAAGGTACTCATTGGTTTTAGGGCCCCTTTGCGCATCTTGGCTGCAAAAAGTGTCACACATGTGGTATCGCCGTACTCAGGAGAAGTAGGGCAATGTGTTTTGGGGTGTATTTTTACATATACCCATACTTTGTGTGAGAAATATCGCTGTAAACGACAACTTTTTAATTTTTTTATACAAAGTTGTCAATTTACAGAGATATTACTCTCACCCAACATGGGTATATGTAAAATACACCCCAAAACACATTGCCCTACTTCTCCTGAGTACGGAGATACCACATGAGTGACACTTTTTGCAGCCTGAGTCGCAAAGGGGCCCAAATTCCAACGAGTACCTTTAGCTTTACATGGCTGCTCACAATTAGCCCCGCCCAAAATGCCAGAACAGTACAAACACCCCACAAATGACCCCATTTTGGAAAGAAGACACCCCAAGGTATTCGCTGAGGGGTATGGCGAGTCCATGAAAAATTTAACTTTTGTCAAAAGTTAGCGGAAAGGGAGACTTTGCGAGAAAAACAATAAAAATCAATTTCCGCTAACTTGTGCCAAAAAAATCTTCTGTGAACTCGCCATGCCCCTCACGGAATACCTTGGGGTGTCTTCTTCCAAAATGGGGTCACATGTGGGGTATTTCTACTGCCCTGGCATTTTAGGAGCCCTAAGCGTGAGAAGAAAAATGCGTAAAAATGCCCTCCTAAAAGGTACTCATTAGAATTAGGGCCCTTTGCACAGGCAGCAAAAAGTGTCACACATGTGGTATCGCCGTACTCAGGAGAAGTAGGGCAATGTGTTTTGGCGTGTATTTTTACATATACCCATGCTGGGTGAGAGAAATATCTCTGTAAACTGACAACTTTGTATAAATTTGTTTTAAAAGTTGTCATTTACAGAGATATTTCTCTCACCCAGCATGGGTATATGTAAAAATACACCCCAAAACACATTGCCCTACTTCTCCTGAGTACGGCGATACCACATGAGTGACACTTTTTGCAGCCAAGATGCGCAAAGGGCCCTAATTCCAATGAGTACCTTTAGGATTTCACAGGGCATTTTTCCGCATTTTCTTCTCACGCTTTAGGGCCCTAAATGCCAGGGCAGTAGAAATACCCTACAAGTGACCCCATTTTGGAAAGAAGACACCCCAAGGTATTCCGTGAGGGTCATGGCGAGTTCACAGAATTTTTTTTTTGGCACAAGTTAGCGGAAATTGATATTTTTTTTTTTTACAAAGTCTCATATTCCACTAACTTGTGACAAAAATAAAATTTTACATGAACTCACCATACCCTCACGGAATACCTTGGGGTGTCTTCTTTCTAAAATGGGGTCACATGTGGGTATTTATACTGCCCTGGCATTTTAGGGGCCCTAAAGCGTGAGAAGAAGTCTGGAATCCAAATGCGTAAAATGGCCTGTGAAATCCTAAAGGTACTCATTGGTTTTAGGGCCCTTTGCACTCCAGGCTGCAAAAAGTGTCACTCATGTGGTATCGCCGTACTCAGGAGAAGTAGGGCAATGTGTTTAGGGGTGTATTTTTATATATACCCATACTTTGTGTGAGAAATATCTCTGTAAACGACAACTTTTTAAATTTTTTTTACACAAAGTTGACAATTTACAGAGATATTTCTCTCACCCAGCATAGGTATATGTAAAAATACACCCCAAAACACATTGCCCTACTTCTCCTGAGTATGGCGATACCACATAAGTGACACTTTTTTGCAGCCTGGGTGCACAAAGGGGCCCAAATTCCAACGAGTACCTTTAGGTTTTACATGGCTGCTCACAATTTAGCCCCGCCCAAAATGCCAGAGCAGTAAACACACCCCACAAATGACCCCATTTCGGAAAGTAGACACCCCAAGGTATTCACTGAGGGGCATAGTGAGTCCGTCTGAGATTTTTTTTTTTTTTGCCAGAAGTTAGCAGAAATGGAAACTTTATTATTATTTTTTTCCTCAGAAAGTGTCATTTTCCGCTAACTTGTGAAAAAAAATGAAATGATACATGAACTCACCATGCCCCTCCGTGAATACTTTGGGGTGTCTTCTATCTAAAATGGTGTCATTTGGGGGTATTTATACTATCCTGACATTCTAGCACCTGAAGAGTCATGACAGGTGCTCAGAAAGTCAGAGCTGCTTCAAAATGCAGAAATTTACTTTTTGCACCATAGTTTGTAAACGCTATAACTTTTACCCAAACCAATAAATATACACTTATTAGATTTTTTTTTATCAAAGACATGTAGAACAACAAATTTTGTGAAAAATTTATATAGAAATGTAGTTTTTTTTGAAAAATTTTACAACAGAAAGTTAAAAATGTCATTTTTTTGCAAAAATGTCGTTACATTTTTATTAATAGCAAAAAAAGTAAAAATGTCAGCACCAAATGAAAGCTCTATTAGTGAGAAGAAAAGGAGGTAAAATTCATTTGGGTGGTAAGTTGTATGACCGAGCAATAAACGGTGAAAGTAGTGTAGTGCGGATTTGTAAAAAAGGGCCTGGTCACTAGGGGGGTATAAACCTGTGGTCTTCAAGTGGTTAATACTCTCTAAATGCTGTTAAGAACAGCTCAGGCAAGATGGCCGCCCCCATAATAAAGTTCAGGAAATAGAAGAAAAAAATCTACAATCAGAAAATAAAAACAGATGAGAAAAAAAATGATATATGCTACTATCTGATTTTAACTAGCAGATAACATGTTTGGTGACATATTTCCTTTAACACTCAAATCCAGTGCTGAGCCACGCCCCCTGCACTGATCACATGACGGTGACGTCACCCCAGGTCCTTCGGCTGTTCAACAGTTCGGGTTGGTGGAACCTGCCCCTTATGGATTCCATATGCGGCGATAGTCCGCGGTAGTGGAATCCATAACGGGATGCGTGAGTTACCACAAGCCGAACGCCAAACTTTTTTTTAAAGTTCGCTCATCTCTATCTAAGATGCATCTAAAGAAGAGCATCATGGCAGAAGCGCTCCTTTTAATAACAGTATGTTCTCCTCATGACTCAGGGACTCTTGCTTCTACTAGATTGGGTATGGAGAGGACAATCCCCTGACCTGAATCTTTTTTAGGCTTTGGTCCTAAAGACAAGTATTCCAGCAGAGTAGGGCACAACCCTCTGGTTGCAGATCCACTGTCACAAAGTACGGTGTGAGTCAGATGAATGGTTTGGTTCATGGTAAACCAATTCATAAACTCTAACATCATCTCCAACTACCGTATACCACCCAACGAGCCATATTTCTAAACCGTATAGTCCATAGGTTTAAGTAAACAGCTAATGATGAGTAAATGTGACAGTTTTACATGATCAAATTAGTCTTTATTATGAATTTTACAATATTTCCTTGGAGAAAACTAAGTGCATGTTTGCCTTCTAGGGATCTCTAAGGAATAAAAGTGGAATGTGATTCAGATAACAGAAAAAATCTCAGCTGTTCCATAAAAGACGTTAAACAAATGCTGCTGTCTCACAAGGGATCTGCAAAACCGATTGTGTTATATCTGAAATGTACCCTGAAGCTACCACTCAACCTGTTTTGTGAGTGCTCCAAAGTCATGTTTAGTAGTAAAAAGCTTCTGCTTTAGAACTGGTTCCAACAAGAGTGGACGATAGATGATAAAGGCATAACGTTTCTACATTTTAGGCAATATCAGTGTATTATTTTGGTTTTGTACAATTTTAGAGTGAAAACGGAAAGGAGTACCTTGCAAAAGTATGGGAACCCAAGGAGACTTGAGTGCTCAGTTAACTTTGACCGTGGTCTCAGACCTTAACCCTTTCAAGACCAAGGGCCATTGATACCACCGTGACCACGTCTAATTTTGCAAATCTGACGTGTCACTTTATGTGGTAATAACTTTGCAACGCTTTTACTTATCCAAACCATTCGGAGATTGTTTACTTGTACAGGTGATGCAAATTTCACAGCTTAATAAAAACCCTCAGACTTTGTCCTAAAAAACAACAGCTATGGGTTCTTCTAAGCAGCTGCCTAACACTCTTTTGTATCTATAAAAAAGGTGTGAGTGGTGTAATAAGGCAAAAAGTTGAAAACTTTTGTGCAAAAAGTCCCAAAAGCCTTATTACTTTGCGACTTTTTAAAGCTAGAATTCTGAAGTACAGGGCATGATGAATTCTCCCCATTACTTTTTCTCTTTCAGAAACACACCTGTTCATGGGTTGTGACTTGTATTGCAGCATGGAAGTGAATGAGCCTGATCAGAAATACCACATAACCTGTGCAAGGTTTTTAAGGCTTTTACAAAGCGTAGAGAAATGAAAAATGTAGCCCCATTCATCACATCTAATGTCATAGATCCATATGTAGTTTCAACATACAGTGAGGAACAGAAGTATTTCAACACCGTGCGATTTTGCAAGTTCTCCCACTTAGAGATCTGAAATTCATATTGTAGGTGCATTCCCATTCTGAGAGACAGAATAAAAAAAAAAAAAAATCTGAAAATCACATTGTATGATTTTTAAAGAACTTATTTCTAGAGTTCAGCGAACTTATGTTTTAAGTTCATTTTCCAAAGTTCGGGTTCGGGTTATCCAAGCATCCCGTTATGGATTCCGCTACCACGGCATTTGGAACACGGGGTGAAGGACCTGGGGTGATGTCACCATCATGTGATCAGTGCAGGGGGCGTGGCTCAGTACTGGATTAGATACGAGGTCGCAGGCTACCACCTCTTATCTATTCCAATACTGAGCCACGCCCCCTGCACTGATCACATGACGGTGACGTCACCCCAGGTCCTCCGTGTTGTCCAAGGTTCGGGTTCATTGAAGAATCCCCTTATGGATTCCAAATGCCGTTATGGTCCGTGGTAGCGGAATCCATAACGGGATGCTTGGATAACCCGAACCCCAACTTTGGAAAACGAACTTAAAACAGAAGTTCGTTCAACTCTACTTATTTCTCCTGCACTGCTGCACAGAAGTATTTAAACAACTGGCAATCAGTAGAATGTTACCAGGAGCTAGTGCATGTTGTTGGCGACAGTGTGGTACAACAGGCACTTTGTACCATATCTTATGGGATTGTCTGAAATTGGCTGGATACTGGGTGGATGTGTATAAGCTAATTTCGGAAATTTGCAGTAGGCGGATCTCGCCGACCCCAGATTTGGCCCTGCTATTTTTTAATATACACAGTTTCACACCGAATCTAAGACCTCTGATTGGTCACATTGTATTGAGTGCAAAACTAGTGATCACGCGTCACTGGAAGAAGGTACACCCTCCGAGTGTGGAGGAAGTGTACAGCACAATAAACCTGACGTGTCAATATGAGCGCATGCTACCGAGTAATATGGTAAACAAGTCTAAAACAGAAGGAATATGGGAACCATGGATGAAAAGGCCCAATACTAATACATGATGTATACATAGTATAGAATCGCAAATGTCACCTAACCGGAACTAGCATATGAGCACTGGAGAACAAAGCTTTTGTTTATGCTGATAATTCCTGTTCTATCAACTGTTTGAATCTGTTGTCCTGTACTTGCTGTTGTGGACTCAGTTGGGCCACCTGTACGCAGGAGAGGGAAGGAGTTTGTCGGCCCCTGCATCGCGTTGGCAGCCTCCGAGCGGATACCGGGGTGCCAGGAGCCGGATGATAGAATGTACTGTATGCAGTGGCTGCGTCCACAATTTTCTATGTTCATTATAAAAATCAATAAAAAGATTGAAACCTAAAAGCCACCTCTACTCCACTCATTAATATAACTTAGTAGCACCTGTCTGAGCTCATTAAGGACACCTGTCCACCCCACAGTCAGTCAGACGCCAACTACTACCATGGGCAAGACCAAAGAGCTGTCAAAAGACACCAGGGACGAAATTGTGGACCTCTTCCTAGCTGGAAAGAACTACGGGACAATTTCCAAGCAGTTTGGTGAAAATAGATCAACTGTTGGAGCAACTGTTAGAAAATGGAAGAGGCTAAAGACGACACTGTCAGTAGAACACTATGCCGTCATGGTTTCAAATCATGCGTTGCACGGACAGTTCCCGTGCTTAAGTCATCACATGTCCAGGCCAGTTTGAAATTTGCCAATGACAATCTGGATGATCCAGATGAAGCATGGGAGAAAGTCATGTGGTCAGATGAGACCAAAGTAGAAGTTTTTGTTCTAAACTTTACTCGTGTTTGGAGGAAAAAGAAGGATGAGTTGCATCCCAAGAACACCATCCCTACTGTGAAGCATGGGGGTGGTAAGATCATGCTTTGGAGGTGCTTTTCTGCAAAGGGGACAGGATGACTGCACTGTATTAAGGAGAGGATGAATGGGGCCATTTATTGTGAGATTTTGAGCTCAGTCAGAGCATTGAAAATGGGTCATGGCTGGGTCTTCCAACATGACAACGACCCAAAGCACACAGCCAGGATAACCAAGGAGTGGCTTTGTAATATGAGACTAGCCAGTCTCCAGACCTAAATCCAATAGAACATCTTTGGAGGGAGCTGAAACTCCGTGTTGCTCAAAAACAGCCACGAAATCTGACAGATCTAGAGGAGATCTGTGTAAAGGACTGGGCCAAAATCCCTGTTGCAGTGTGTGCAAACCTGGTCAATAACTTCAGGAAACGTTTGACCTCTGTAATTGCAAACAAAGGCTTCTGTACCAAATATTAACACTGATTTTCTCAAGTGTTCAAATACTTATGTGCAGCAGTGCAAGAGAAATACATTATTTAAAAATCATACAATGTGATTTCCTGAATTTTTTTTTATTCTGTCTCTCAGAGTGGGAATTTCAGACCCCTCCATGATTTCTAAGTGGGAGAACTTGCAAAATCGCAGGGTGTTCAAATACTTCTGTTCCTCGCTGTATTACAAAACCTCTCTTTCGAGTCATATAAAACGTGTGATGAAATAGCTCGTTTAGGCTTTGAGAAACCAAATTTATACACTGTGCAAATAAAAGCTCCATAATTAGCAAAGTCATTGCTGTAGAGCCATCGAGAAAAGTCTCGGCTACGATCACTGCAAGCACAAACTGAGATATAATTGCACTGTTGCTGCATCATCTGTAATCGATAGCATCCGGGCCTGCCACCTCTCGTGGCGTCCACATTGGATTCTGAGCCAGGAAACAGCAGGTTGTTAAAAAGTCCAATAGCTCTTTCTCGCTAATGGGTGGCCTGTTCCCTCGACCCTGCTGTTTTTTTAAATAAACCTAAATTCCAATAATTGTTTAATGTTTATTTCTGTTTTGTTCTGGTTCAAATCACTTGCCTCCGTATGACAGAAATTGATATTTTGCGAAGGTTGTAAATCAGGAAATGGTTTATTTTATCTCAAAGCAGCTGGAATATATTTATTATAAAGTCATTTAGACGGAGACTTTACTGTTCTCCAGGAGACTCGTAGGAAATCCAAGCTCAAACTGCGCAGTGGGAATTCATTTACGATGTTCTCTTTAAGGTATAAATACCTTTTCAAACACTAATCTTATAACAAACTGATTAATATCATCTAACTGGAACCCAACAGTAAACACGTCTGCGTGAATGTGAAAACCATTGCGCTCATCAAGCTCAGGCAGACTGTATCACACACGTTGGGATAAAGTTACAAATTCAGTTTTTTTTTTTTGAAAAACACTCCTAGTTTCTAACGATCCACTGCAAGAATGAATATTTAAAAAATATTTAAAAATTACCCAACACAACATGTTTTAGAAGATTAGAGAATTTAAAGGGATTTTCCAGTTTGCATCAATATAATTTAATATTATTTCTTATGAAGGTAGATATCATTTTGTAATGTATTTCTTTTACCTTTATTGCTCCTATCTTCTGTTCTGGGCTGTGGTCACATGACCATGTTCATGCAGTTATTTCCTATGATGTAATGTCATGGGCGGGGCAGAGATAGGGTGAAGCGGGTGCAAACATGGTGTCCCACGTGACCAACCTCCTCAGAGGAAGATGACTAAGTGTACCCCTCGTTTTTCACAATATCTCTGATGGTGAGGATAGATTTTCCCGAGGGATACACTAGTGCCCTCACTCTATGAGGGGGGGCGGGGGGGCGGTCGGGGGGGGGGGGGGGTTGGTACATAAGGAAGCTGGGGGTGGGCCCACTGGACAGATCACACAGAGGCAAGGCAAGGTCTGGGTAGAGAGTCCAAGGTCAGGGCATGCAACAATATGGCAAAGTCCGTAAATGAGGTCCGAGGTCAGGACAGGCAGGAAGATAGCAAAATCCGTAAGACAAGATATAAGGTGAGGGCAGGAGGTAGTAAGGCAAGATACAGAGTCTGGTACACAATAATGGCAGAAAACACAGTAACACCTTCGCTGACAGGAACTAGACAAGGCTAGGAACCAAAGTTGCACAGGAACTCTGAGCCAGACACGAAGCTCTGCTCAGAGCCAGGAGGAGGATGTTGACGACAAGAGCGTACTCCACAACCAAGAACCCCCGCCGCCCGCGCCTGTCAGCATGGCGTGCAGCAGCAGGGAGGAGTGAGAAAGCCCAGCGCCCATACCTGCATGTGAGGACAGAATCGCAGGCACGGGGAGACAGGTTAACAATAGGAGAGTGTCTATGTAACTAGCTGGATGATGATAGGGGCAGTGATAGGGGAGTGTCTATGTAACTAGCTGAGTGGGAGGAGCTATAAACTAGCTGGGTGTTAGGGGCAGTGATAGGGGAGTGTCTATGTAACTAGCGGGGTGGGAGGAGCTATAATGTAGCTGGGTGTTAGGGGCAGTGATAGGGAGTGTCTATGTAACTAGCTGGTGGGAGGAGCTATAAACTAGCTGGGTGTTAGGGGCAGTGATAGGGGAGTGTCTATGTAACTAGCGGGGTGAGAGGAGCTATAAACTAGCTGGGTGTTAGGGGCAGTGATAGGGGAGTGTCTATGTAACTAGCGGGGTGGGAGGAGCTATAAACTAGCTGGGTGTTGGGGGCAGTGATAGGGGAATCTCTATGTAACTAGCTGGTGGGAGGAGCTATAAACTAGCTGGGTGTTAGGGGCAGTGATAGGAGAGTGTCTATGTAACTAGCGGGGTGGGAGGAGCTATAAACTAGCTGGGTGTTGTTAGGTGTTGGAGCTGTGGCAGAGACTACAGCAACAGGAAGTGCTACATACAGGATGGAAACAAGCTATAATTATTGGTTTACATAGTGAATATGGGTTAGGAGGGTCCAGATTGAAAAAAAAAAACATTATTAAGATGTACGTGAGGTAAGCAACTACATGAGCATATCTGTTAAATAACATAGTAATCCTGGAAAATCGCTTTAAGGCTGTGATCACACTGGTATTAAAGGTTAGCATATTTTCCATAACTAGCTCCATTGTTGTCAGTTAGATATGCTTCATATTGCAGTTCATGCAGGAATGCAGTACCAGTCATAGCCTATGGACATAGCCTATGGTCCTCTTTCTAGAGAAAAAAAACATACTTTTTAAAATTTTATTCTGGACAATTCAACTCCATTAAAGGGGAGGTCTCATCTCGCCATTACTAAGGCGAGATGACACAGTCCTGACCACCACCCAGCCGGGAAACAGCAGACCGCTCCGGCGCACGCTGTTCCAGTAGCTCCCATTGCGGTGCATGAGAGCTATGGAAACAGCGTAGCACACCAAGCTATGCTGCTTCTGAGTTAGAGAGTCACCATAGCTTGCTGTGCTACGCTGTTTCAGTAGCTCTTATGCATGGCAATACTATAACAGCAGAGCGCTGGAGTGCTCTGCTGTTTCCCGGCCAAGAGGTGGTTGGGACTGTGTCGAGATGAGACAACCCCTTTAAGGTTGGGAGAAGTCACTATCTGCTTTTGACAGAAGGAATAGTCTAGTCTGCTGGGCTAAAAAACTAAAAATAAAACCTGACAACTCCCATTATATGACAATGAGATCCGTAACAAAATGGATCTGTCATGGATCTTTTAGAAATGGAAACACTGACGACAGTGTGAGCGGGGGCTTGGCATATATTATATGTTCCACTAACATGACGATGACATACGCATAGATTACAAAAACAGCCTTAAGAAGAATAAGGAGGGTAAAGTAGTATACCTGGTACGGAGAGTCCGAGCATCTGTAAATGTAGGAGTCAAACAACATATACCGTAGTATGGGTGTTTGTGTCCTTGTACAATATACTAGTTATATTTAACTTGGTTCCCTGTGTGTGTACCAATCACCGTGCTGGCAGATACTTGTCCTGACTGGTAGGGGTATTGAGCTAGGGTAGTACTGGCACACAGGAAAAAACAGTGATGATCATCAGGCAGGTCTGAAATGAACTTTGCTGGGGTACTGTTATCAAAATGCAGGGACCAACACAGTACCAACCGTGGCTCCACAAGAATTTTACGATAGTACAATTACCCACTGTATTTGAAAAGTCCCCTTTCTCACACCCTGACTAGAAGACACAAGACAGATATCTCTAGAACAAATTTGATGTACGGTTCTGTAGAACCAGCCCAGCCCAAAATTACTGCCCACCATGTTTATTATGTTTTAGACATGGTGAACCTATGCACAACAGTCAACCCTGTCTCCATGGCTGGGGATATGCAGAGATCTAGGCCGTGACATTAGCCCCATGACCAACCATTGAATTGAATGGCGGTTACAGCATGACTCTCAGAACTGGACAAAATCCTCCCTAAAACGTAATATATTGAAATGAAGATACACAAAAACATATATAGCCTTTATTAAACAATGTTTTTTGACAGTCAAATCCCCCTTTTTAGACTACAGTAAATACCGTCTTTTCAGTGGCTACTCGGCAGACCTCAACTGCCTTTAGAAAGTGTTGTTGCCTCATCCTTTTTGCAAAGCCTTTTCAGCTAAGGCACTTTTAGGATGCCTTGCTTGAATATCTGATTCCGATCACAATGTAGCATTTCAATGGAGCTGAGATAATCAAGCAATTCTAAAATATTGAATTTTTTCTGCTTGCTATTCTTTTTTTGTCTATGCTTTTGATCAAAGGCACGTGCCAAATAATTTCCTAACTTAACTTGGTATTCATCGGTACCTCAATAACTACAAGTAATTATGAAAAACAAAGCAGACCTCATTCATTTCAGCCCCATAATAACCTCCTCCTGCTTCACACCTGGGATGAGATTTTGATGCTGGTAAAACAAAACATTTACCCAAATATTTAAAGGGGTTGTCCAGGATTTAAATACTGATGATTAGTGTTGAGCGAACTTGTGGTTTCAAGTTTGGCATACAAGGTTTGGGTTATCCAAGAATTCCGTTATGGATTCTGCTATCACGGACCATAAGTTATGATCTATCCTCAGGTCCAACTACTGACACTCATGGCAATCAAGTGTTTGAAGAGGCCAAAGAGCTTTGCTGAGAGCCACAGACTCCTTTTAGGCCTGCGACATCCATTTCATTGGTCAAACGGCCTTTTCGCAGCTCATTCCCATTCCCTTAGCTGCAATAATAAGCAACGCCGCTATACAGTGTATGGAGCAGTGCTTGGTATACTGTGAAGAGACCCGCTCAAACAGCTGATTGGCGGAGGTGTCAAGAGTCAGATTCCAACCAAACAGATATTGATGGCCTATTCTGAGGGCAACGCATTTATAGTTAAATCTCAGACAACTACTCTCAAGGGTCACTAACTTTTCCAAAATCTCTTGATATGTCATAAAGACATATCAAACGTTTAGATGGGTGGGGGTTTCAGCGCTGAGACCCCCACAGATCCCTAGAACGAGTGGAGAGAAGCACACACATCAGCCCCCCACCAATCTCAATCACATTTTAAAAGTTTTTAAAAAAGTTAGTGACCCTTTAACGCCAAAAGGATAAAAATGGCAAGAGATTCATGAAGATCCTTCACCATGATACTAAGGTTATAATCTGCATCAACTCTTATGCTACCCACAAAAGTTAAAGGAGAGCTCCTCAACCTTTTAAGCTTCAGAGATATCTCAGGTAGTTAGCTACATAAAGCACTAAAAGACAAAGGAGGGCATTTATTAAGACTGGAGCTGGATCCGCCGAAGGTATGTAGAGGCGTTGGCCTCTACATAACTTCAGAGCCTCCACCGCTAGTCTAAATTGTGCTGGCTTACAGTTAGACTATTTCCTATGCCTAAAACACGTCCACATCCCCTTTTTTAGACCTGGCATGAGCGGCGAAAAGTCGCAGAAAACTGGCTTGTATCACTTGGTAAATGACCCCCAAAGATATTACAATCACCAAAATCAAACTTACAGAGCACAAGCGACTGAATATAAAAATATGAATATAGAAAATATGATTCAGACAGACGCATTATGAAATAGCAGTGCCACTGCGCTGGTGTGAATTCTATGACAAGAATTTGTCTGTGACAGTATGACATCTCCAGTGATAATAATAGTAGGATGTGTGGTGCCATCTGCCAGTGTGGCATATTGTACTGACTATTGTGTCATATTATAGTGATGCTATTCTAAACCTGGTGATAAGTGGCAGTATCATCATAAGTGATGACTCTCATAATCTAGTACCCTTCCCACTTATCCCCTCAAGAATCTGATAAGAAAGTATTAGGCTATATGCGCATCTGTGGTACAGCTCCCGACCGAAGCCTCCATTGCAGATTCCGGCAAAGATAAAGGATTAAATACCGGGGTATAATGGGTTGTTCCTATGTCAGAACAGAATACCAGAATCTATGTCAAGTCTGTACCTAGCCTTATAACGAACAGAAGAATGAGAAGAAATGTATCAGCCCTGGTTCTCGAACCTTTTCTTCTCTTCATGGAGCTGATGAATACATTCATTAGTTGGTTTAGATACATGAGAAGTCAGAACTGTACTCCACTTTATACACATATGGTAACTGACGCCTCTCATCTTACTGTAAGGCTGCATTCACACTACTGTAAGTGTTTTGCGGTCTGCAAATTGCAGAACGGATGCAGATCCATTTATACGGTCATGTGCATGAGCCCTTAGGCAGATGTGTTAAATCCACCTGTTGTAAGGCTACATACACGACAGTGAAAAATGGCCGTCTAAGTAACGGCCGTCACACGGTCATTTTTAGCACCAGTGAAAGTCTATGGGGCTATTCACATGGCCGTTAGGACATGTCCTATTTTTGACCGTTTCCACGCCCGTGCAGACCCTATTGAAATCAATGGGACCATTTTTAACGGCTGGTTGACAGGAGTGCACCCGTCCAACGGCCGTTAAAAACGGGTACACAAATGTCCCCCATGGTTTTAAATATTGCTCCCATAGTGCCCCGCAGCCAAAAACAAAACAAAAACTCACCTCATCCATCTGCTCGCGGTGCAGCAATCTCTTCTCTCTTCATTGAGCCGGACCTGCCGAAGGACCTGCGATGTGCGTGGTGACGTAACCATGTGGGAGCGCGCAGTGACATCATCGCGCACATCACAGGTCATGTTCAGTGAAGATAGAAGAGACTGCTGCAGTGCGAGCAAGTGGATGAGGTGAGTTTTGTTTCTGGCTGCGGGGTACTAAGCAAAAACAGCGGTGGGCCATTATAGGGGCATTATTTAAACCATGGGGAAATTATTTTAGATGGGGGGTATTAATAAAGATGGGGACAGTGAAAAAAAATCCTACACTATGGGGGGCATTATTAAAGCTGGGATCCTACATGGGGCACTATAAAAATATTATTTACAGTGTGGGAGACATTATTTTAGCTGGGGCCAAAATAGGGTGCATTATTAAAGCTGGGGACAGTAAAAAAAAAAAATCCTACACTATGGGGGAAATTATTTTAGCTGGGGGCCTACATGGGGGCATTATTAAAGTTGGGGGCAGCAAAAAAATAAAATAAAAAATTCCTACACTATGGGGGACATTATTTTAGCTGGGGGCCTACCCTCCTGTGGGTGTTCTCAGAAGGGTAGGTCTAGAAATAACTGCCAATCAAATTCATCCATTTTTCATCTCCGTTTTTAACGGAGATGAAAAACGGATGCAAAATGGACATTAAAAACAGACACACGGACAGAAAATAGATGCACACACTGATGCAAAATGGCCATGAAAACCTGACAGTGAGTCTGTTTTTTTCACTGTCGTGTGCATGTAGCCTAAGGCCCCTTTCACACAGGCGTGATTTTTAACCCTCTATTGCCCTTTTTACTTTGCGTTTTTCACGCAACGCAGGCCCCATAGAAGTTTATGGAGCTGCGGGAAAATCGCAAGCATCCGCAAGCAAGTGCGGATGCGGTGCGATTTTCCCGCATGGTTGCTAGGAGACGATCAGGATGGGACCCCGATCTTTATTATTTTCCCTTATAACATAGTTATAAAGGAAAATAATAGCATTCTCAATAGAGAATGCAAAGTAAAAAGGGCAATAGAGGGTTAAAAATAATAAAAAAAACCTCACCTATTCCATTTGATCGCGTAGCTGCCGGTGTTCTGTTCTGTCTTCAGCAGGAGGGGGATGAAGGATCTTCAGTGATGTCACTGGGTCACATGGTCCAATCACCAGCAGGTGACTGGACCATGTGAGTATAGGTGAGTTAGTTTTTTTATTATTTTTAACCCTCTAGTGCCCTTTTTACTTTGCATTCTGTATTGAGAATGCTATTATTTTCCTTTATAACTATGTTATAAGGGAAAATAATAAAATATACAGAATACTCAACCCGAAACCGGACTTCAGTGATGAAGTCCGGCTTCGGGTCTGGGTACCAAACATGCCGATTTTTCGCACGCGCGTGCAAAACGCATTAAAACGGTTTGCACTCGCGTGGAAAAATCGCGCATTTTCCCACAACGCACCCGCCTCTTATCCGGGCGTCACGTTTGAAAGAGGCCTAACAGTCTCTGCTCTAGAAGTCAGGCAAACAGGTAGCAAAGGGTGTAGCGTGATGATATCACCTGTTCTGGGGAGGCTTGGTTTTAGAGTCAATGGGGGAGATTTCTCAAAACTGATGCAAAGGAGAACTGGCTTAGTTGCTCATAGCAACCAATCAGATTCCACCTTTCATTTTCAGAGCTCCTTTAAAAAATGAAAGGTTGAATCTGATTGGTTGCTATGGGCAACTAAGCCAGTTCTACTTTACACCAGTTTGATAAATGACCCCATATTATATTTCTGACCCCGACTACTTGACTTGTCCGCACCACATACAAGCAGCTATCTGGTGAAGGCAAAGTAGATTCCACATCCCCTGCAGGGACTGCTCCGGGTTAACTTGTTAGGTTCCTGATAGTGGGAATCGCTCAGGGAGGCTACTCTGCTGTAGGCAGGGCTATGTAGCGACAGGCGCCTTGCAGGGCATATTTCTCAGCTCTTGTTGAACTGGGTGGCAAGTGCCAAGTCTGGAAGTGGGTGGGTGGTCTGCTGGACGGGTTACTTGTGTCCCATAAGTTTCACTACACACGTGTGCAACCATGACTGGTCCAAGAGGTCCATTTGGCTCTCCAGCTACTGGTTGGTGAACACTGCATTAAAATTGGTCTTGTTTGATTCATTGTTTTAATGTTTGCCATTTTAATGATTTTCAAATCATACACAAATACACACGCAATCATTTTAACATGTCTCTTATGACTATCCCAGCAGATTAGTAATTGCTGCTGTATATAATAGATTTCCAGTAACATCGTATTATTATTTGCAACAACTAATGCAAGGTTACAACTGTTCCCAATGAGCAATTTTCACATTACATTACTGCACAAGTAAAAGCATTCTGAAAGTGACAAGCTATGACCGAGAATGGTTAATGCAATATGATGAGGGGAATGCTGATTTCCTGCCTGTTGTATATCAGCTTAAAGCCGAATGCAGACGTCCGTTAAACACGGATGTGAGCGGTCCGTGGTATCCTGGGCTGGATTCTTGCTGAGAGCAGGAGCGCACGGCGTCATTGATTGCTATGACCCTGTGCGCTTCCTGCCGCCCCTGCAGTACAGTGATACACGGCGTCATTGGTTGCTATGACGCCGTGCGCTTTCTGCCGCCCCTGCAGTACAGTGATACACGGCGTCATTGGTTGCTATGACCCCGTGCGCTTCCTGTTGCCCCTGCAGTACAGTGATACACGGCGTCATTGGTTGCTATGACGCTGTGCGCTTTCTGCTGCCCCTGCAGTACAGTGATACACAGCGCCATTGGTTGCTATGACGCCGCGCGCTTTCTGCCGCCCCTGCAGTACAGTGATACACGGCGCCATTGGTTGCTATGACGCCGTGCGCTTTCTGCCGCCCCTGCAGTACAGTGATACACGACACCATTGTTTGCTATGACGCCGTGCGCTTCCTGACGCCCCTGTAGTACAGTGATACACTGGTATGATCTATAGGACTGTATCACTGTACTGCAGGGGCGTCAGGAAACGCACCACATCATAGCAACCAATGACGCTGTGTATCAATGTACCACAGGGGCGACAGGAAGCGCACGGGGTCATAGCAACCAATGACGCCGTGCGCTCCTGCTCTCAGCAGGAATCCAGCCCAGGATACCACGGACCGTTCACGTCCGTGTTTAACGGATGTCTGCATTCGGCATAAGGCTACATGCACACGAACGTATTTTGTTTCCGTGTCCGATCCTTTTTTTTTTTGCGGATAGGATGCGGACCCATTCATTTTAATCGGTCTGCATGAAATGCTGACAGCACACCGTGTGCTATCCGCATCTGTATGTCCATTCCGTGGCCCCGCAAAAATAGATCATGTCCTATTCTTGTCCGTTTTGCGGGGGGAAAAACGGATTCGCAAAAAAAACTAATGCCATACGGACGTAATCCATTTCTTTTATGGATCAGCGATTTGCGGACCGCAAAACACATATGTTTGTGTGCATGTAGCCTAAATCTGATAAGCCCGAAGCACAGGGGACAATAAAACATTACATATTTGGTTTTAGGGAATTGGGGTTGATTACTGATAAAGCTCCTCAATGCTTCAGGAAACATTCAATGATTTTTACTTTTAACATCTCACTGCGAGCCCTAAATAGTACAAAAATAATGACCTAGTTTCCCATTAGAGAATACATTTAATAATTATTATTTTTGTGTCTGGAGCTGACTCACTGACTTCTATGGGAGACCTGTGCAGAGGTCATTGTACAAGGAAGGAGTACATAAGCTATGTAAATGGTGGATCCGGGGTTATCTATATGTAGAGGTGATATCTGTCATTATAATACTGCCTGTGATGATAATGAGATGACTGCTGAAAAGTGATCTGTTCAGAGCAAGTGGTGCCTAACTGCAGGATTTAAAAGGGTTTTCCGGGCTTTTAAAATTGATGATCAGGATAGGTCATCAATATCAGATTGGCGGGGGTCTAACAGCCGACACCCCTGCCAATCAGCTGTATAAAGGAAGGCACACTGCTGCTATGTCTATGGCAGGGATGCTCAACCTGTGGCCCTCCAGCTGTTGTAAAACTACAACTCCCACCATGCCCTGCTGTAGGCTGATAGGTGTAGGCTGTCCAGGCATGCTGGGAGTTGTAGTTTTGCAACAGCTGGAGGGCCGCAGGTTGAGCATGCCTGGTCTATGGCAAGCAGGAAGAGAGATGGGAGACGTGCCTTCCCTTCATACAACTGATCGGCTGAGGTGCCCCCCACCCCCTGAGGATAGGTAATCAATATTAACAGCCCAGAGAAGCCCTTTAAGAATTTTTTTTAACTTAGTAACATGGAAAAATTCTAACCACCAAAAATTCATTCAAATTATATTTAACCTAAAAACTTGATTTAAAGGGAGTGTGTCAACTCCAAAAATCAATTTCAAAGTAAGCAAACATCCATGTACGGTGGGTGCCCCAAAACATAACCATACCTTTCGCGTGAAAATCCAGTCCTCTAAGGCCCCTTTCACACAAGCGAGTTTTCCGCGCGAGTGCAATGCGTGATGCAAACGCATTGCACCCACACGGAATCTGGACCCATTCATTTCAATGGGTCTGTGTACATTAGCGGTGGTTTTTACGCATCACTTTTGCGTTGCGTGAAAATCGCAGCATGTTCTATATATATGCGTTTTTCACACAACGTTGGCCCCATAGAAGTGAATGGGGCTGCGTGAAAATCGCATCGCATCCGCGCTTGCTGGATTTTTACGGATGGTTGCTAAGGGATGTTTTTTGTAAACATTCAGTTTTTTATCACGCGCGTGAAAAACGCAGTAAACTGCATTGCACCCACGCAATAAAAACTGAACAACTGAACGCGATCCCAAACAAAACTGAATGGACTTGCTTGCGAAATCGCTAAGTTTTCACTGAACGCATACGCAACACATCCGGACATAATCCGCTCACACTCGTCTGCAAGGGGCCTTAGGGCTCATGGACACAAATGTATTTTTGTCTGTGTCCGTTCCATTGCGAAATGATTCTGTGTGAGTTCCATGATCATATGTCCGTATGTCCGTTCAACAAAAAAATAAAACATGTCCTATTATTTTCTGCATTACGGACAAGCATAGGACTGTTCTATTATGGGCCAGCTGTTCCATCCCTCAAAATGCGGGTATCCATCTTTTCAGGATCCCCAATTTGACGACCACAAATTTGTGTGCATGAGCCCTAATCGTAAGAAATGCTTCTTATTATTTTTCTGCAAATAAGGTTTTCAGTGCACTGTCGGCGGCGTTGCTCTGTTTGGTGCACCCTTAGGCCCCTGCACTAAATCCTGCACTGAATCCTGACTCATTCATTTCAATGGATCTGTGTATATGAGCGTTTTTTTCACGCATCAGTTCTGCGTTGCGTGAAAAACGCAGCATGTTCTATATTCTGCGTTTTTCACCCAGCCATGGCCCCATAGAAGTGAATGGGGCTTCAGTGAAAAACACATTGTATCCGCAAGCAAGTTCGGGTGCGATGTGTTTTTCATTGATGGTTGCTAGGAGATGTTGCTTGTAAACCTTCAGTTTTTTATCACGCAGGTGAAAAACGCATCAAAACGCATTGCACCCACGCGGAAAAAACTGAATAACTGAACGCAATCGCAGACAAAACTGACTGAACTTGCTTGCAAAATGGAGTTTCACTGAACGCATCCGGACCTAATCCGTCACGCTCGTGTGAAAGAGGCCTTAATCGGCCATACCTCTGCCCAGCGCCTTTCCCTCTTGTTTGATTGACAGTCCCTAAGATTTCGGAGCTGGCAGCGATGACACATGGGAGGCCAGGTGCACCAAATAAAGCAGCCTCACCCACGGTGCACTGAATACTAGCATTTTTCAGGATTAGGGCTTGTTTACACAAACGTTTTTTGCTTTCCGTATACGGGCCGTTTTTTGCGGTCCGTATACGGAACCATTCATTTCAATGGGTCCGCAAAAAAAATGGAATGTACTCTGCATGCATTCTGTTTCCGTATTTTTCGTTCCGGAACATTTTGAGTCAAGTCCTACAATTGTCCACAAATCAAGTTCAGTGGCTCCATTCTAGTCAATGGGTCCATATAAAAACCGGAATGCATACATAACACATGTCCGTATGTCATCCGTTTTTTGCGGATCCATGCTGTAGAAATGCTATGCCCAGCGCATTTTGCACATGTGTTTGGTGTTTGCAATGATTACAAAGTTCCTGTTTTTGCGGAAAAACGAAACGGAAACACAACAGTTCGCAAAACCATACGGTCGTGTGAACAAGCCCTTAGCGGAGTGGATTTTCACAAGAAAAGTCTGGTTATATTTCCGGGCACCTACCCTACATGGTGGTATGCCTGGTTTGAAATTGATTTGGGGGGGTGACAGACTCACTTTAACCCCTTTAACTTTAATCTGACGTGTCACTTTATATGGTGATGACTTTAAAATGCTTTTACACATCCAAGCCATTCTGACTTTATTTAGTGGTAAATTTGAGCCAAAATATTTCATTTTTATTTATTAAAAAAATACCATATTTACCAAAAATTTTGAAAAATTAGCAATTTTCTAAATTTCAATTTCTCTGCTTTTAAAACAGATAGTAATACCTCCTAAAATAGTTTTTACTTTACATTTCCCATATGTCTACTTCACGCTTGGATCATGTGGTAAATTACATTTTCTTTTTTTGGGACGTTACAAGGCTTAGAAGTTTAGAAGCAAATCTTAAAATGTTTAAGAAAATTTCCAATTTGGGCGATTGTCTTAGGCAGGGTCTCATTTTTTGCGGGATGAGATGTTGGGGTTAAAGGGTACTATTTTGGGGTGCGTATGACTTTTTGTTCGCTTGGTATTGCACTTTTTGTGATGTAAGGTGACAAAAAATGACTTTTTTTACACCTTTTTTTTTTACGGTGTCTACCTGAGGGGTTAGGTCATGTGATATTTTAATAGAGCTGGTTTTTACGGGCGATACCTAATGTGTCTACTTTTTTTTTTTTTTCCACTTTTGACACAATAAAAGCATTTTTGAAACAAAAAAGAAAAATCATTTTTGTGTCTCTATATTCTGAGAGCCATAGTTTTTTTTTTACTTTTTGCCCGATTGTTTTATGTAGGGGCTCATTTTTTGCAGGATGAGGTGACAGTTTGATTGATACTATTTTGGGGGGCATGCGCCTTTTTGATCGCTTGGTGTTGCACTTTTTGTGATGTAAGGTGACAACAAAATGGTTGTTTTAGCACTGTTTTTATTTTATTTTTACTACAGCGTTCAGGTGAGGGGGTGAATCATGTGATATTTTTATAGAGCCGGTCGTTACGGATGCCACAATGCCCAATATATCTGTTTTTCTTCTTTTTTTTTCTATTTATTTTACAATTTTATGTGTTTTATTTTGGGAAAGGGGCTTTTTTTTACTTAAAACTTTATTTTTATTATGAAAATCACTTTTTTTTTTACTTTCTATTTTTGTCCCACTCTGGGACTTCAGCTTCTGGGGTCTGATCCCTCTGTTTGTATGCTGACAAACTGCCTGTGAGACCCAGCCTAAGGGCTGGATCTCACAGGCTTCCTTAGAAAGCAAGGCCTGATGCCTATGGAAGGCATCGGGCTTGCCTCCTCTGCCATTGGGTCTCCGCCACTGCAGTCAGCTTTGACCGCGACATACAAGGGGTTAATACGCCGGCATCGGTGTCTTCACAGATGCCGGCGTATACAGCCGGGTCCATGCCACTGATTGGGTGGGTGCAGCTCCTGCACCCGCCCGATCGGCCCGCCGTACATGTACGGCGCTGGTCCTTAAGTCACGTCCACCAGCGCCGTACAGCGCCTCTGTTATTGTAACCGATGGCCATGCTTAGTAGATAAAAGTCTGACTTTATGAAGTTTTTTTTTATTATTTAAAGGGGTTTTCTGGGATTTTACTACTGATGACCTATTCTCAGGATAGGTAATCAGTATCTAATCAGTGGGGGTCTGACTCCTGGGAACCCCGCTGAAGAGAAGGCACCGGCTTCCCCGTGCTTACCAGGCACAGTGACGTACATTGTAGAGCGGCTGTGCTTGGTTTCGCGCTCAGCCCCATTTGCACGAGAAAAGTTATTTGGATGAATGTAAAATCAGCATATGACTCTGGTCACATTTACTCCGTGTCACTGAGCAGTATTTAGGACATTCAATAATGAAACATTGCACAGTGGTTAGATGCCAACTTATTCCTGGCAGGCGGCACCAGTGTTTGTCCAACACTACCAAATGTTTTCTAACAGAAGAAAGATTTGGCGACAGACCTGCATTATTAGACTCCCTATAGCTGTCCCTAATTACTGGAGCTGCCATTTACCAAATTACCCTTAATCATAAGGATTTGGAAACATGTGACCCACAAATGGCTATCTGCTCTCAATGACATATTTCTGTCCAGTCAGTTTAATTACAGTGTTAATCTGGCACCACCGCTGAACACATGGAAATCCGAAATCCTCTAATGATATTGTTAGAAACATGAAACCAAATAATAAGATTTAACCTGTTAAGATACAGGCACTAATTTCTCCAGTGGAACATAGAAAGGGGCTTTAAACTTACAAAACTACACATAGGATTTACAGCTATATGGAAATAGAGAAGCCTGCGGCCAGAGACCTCAGCTATTGTCGGAACTCCCATAGCTGTGGTCATACTTGAGTGGTGCACTCTCCTTCACTTTGCGGGGCCTCGCTCTGGAGATAGGAGCAAGTCTCATTGGTGGGACCAGCACCTATCTGGCATCAATGTGTGAGATGGGAATTCCCCTTTAATGGTTCATGCTCACGACCATGTGCCAGCCGTGGTCGTATTGCGGCCTGCATACAGCGGGTTCGCAATACAAGGGCACTGGCCGTGTGCATCCCGCATCACGGACCCATTCACTTGAATGGGTCCGCAATCTGGGAGATGTGGTGTGGAAGGACGGAGCGGAACCTCACGGAAGCACTACAGGTTGCTTCCGTGGTGTTTATGTCCGTGCCTCCGCACCGCAAAAAAGTAGTAGTAGTTTTTGCAGGACGGACGGATTACGGACCCATTCAAGTTGAATGGGTCCTGAATCTGTCTGCGGCAGCCGCACGGATGTTGCCCGTGCATTGGGGACCGCAATTGCTGTCCCAAATGCACGGAAAGGCCGGCACGTTCCGTGCATTGGGCCGGCCCTAAGGCTTATGCACACTACTATGTTTTTCCTCATTGTGTTATTGCCAATGCACACTAACCCATTCAGTTCTATCGTGCCATGCATACATCTGTATTTTTTTAGGTGGTCCTGTTCTTGAATGTATTTGTAGATGAGAATAACCATATCTATCGAGTGGAATGAGAAAAATATGGAATGCACATGGAAGGTATTCATATTTTGTGGATTTGTTTTTTTGAGGACTAAAATATGGACATGGCTGTGTGAATGAACCCTTAGGGTGCATTTACACGGTCGTATGTATTTTGAGGTCTGCAAAATGCATATCCGCAAAAAATATGGGTGACATCCATGTTGCATCCATTTTTTTTGTTCTACCTTTTTTGCAGGGCTGCGAAACAGACGAAACGGAAGTGGAAAGCACACGGTGTGCTGTCTGCATTTTTTGCGGAGCCGTTGAATGGGTCCATATCCGATCTTTAAAAAAATGCGGATAGGATGTGGAGCAAAAATATGGTCGTGAGAAGCATTATTTCTGTTAATCCTAGAATTCCTTTATAGAATTCACTGCAGTCAGAGCATCAGTCATTATCTTGCTAAGATCTGGCGAGTTGTTCAAAGAAATCCCTAAAGGGTGATTCCAGGCTTTTTTAAATTCTGCCCCACCCCACTAGATCTGTGAAAGGAAGCATACATGCCACTTGGGGATGCATAATAAAGGAAGCAAGACATGGGGACACGTCACCACTGTGGCCAGTCAGTGGCTGCAGCAGTCAATGTGACCCACATTTGTGCCGGAAGTTTGCAGGGCACTGAAGCCAGCCTGGGACTGGGGAACAGGTAAGCCAGAGTTAGAACTGGGGAACATGTAAGTATGCTTCCTTTCACAGGACGAGCGAGATGGGGGCGCACTTTAACAAACAAGTCAGTCCTAGAATTGTAAGGTATGCAGGTAGATGGCGACAAACTCACTCTGACAACTGAGGAACGCTCCATTCTCCCTATGCGTACTGGCACTAGTGCTCAGTGAACTCCTTTCAGCACTGGGAGAGTAAATCCCTTTCTCCTGTCCAGGTGCTGGTTAAGTTGCTGATCAGCCTGCTATTTAGCTGGGCTCTGGATCAACCTCCTCGCCTGAGCTTCTCTACTCTACCCAGTGAAGGTGATCTCATCTGAATTTCTGTGCGCTGTACCTTGTCTTTCTTCTGATTCTGCACCTTGCTGCCTGCCTCAGCCTCGGAATTGTGACCTTTATTACACACTTAGGGTCCCATTCACACGTCCGCATTCAGTGTCCGCACCGGTTCCGCAATTATGCAGGACGGGTGCGGACCCATTCTTTCTGAATGGGGACGGAATGGATGCGGAGAGCACACAGTGTGCTCTCCGCATCCGCATTTCTGGAGCGCCCTGCCAAACTTCCGGTCCGCGGCTCCGGAAAAAAATAGAACATGTCCTATTCTTCTCAGCTGCGGACAAGAATAAACTGCTCTATGGGGGTGCCGGCCGGGTGTGTTTCGGATCCGCAACACACCACGGACGTGTGAATGGACCCTATCTCTGCCTGCCCTGACCTTGGAATCGCTATTTGGAATACCCAAGTACTCAGCCTGCCCTGACTATTGGACTGTATTCAGACTACGCTTTTGCCTGTGTCCTTGGTGCTTCACACCGGTGTCTCCGGGGGTCAGCAGCCAACTACAACAGAATTACTCCAGGAGGTAGTGGCCTGGTTGGTTCCTTGCGGCGAAGTCCAGATCGTTGTACAGGGGTTAAAGGGTGAATACCAGGGAACCACCAGGACAATGCCCTTAGGTTTAGCCAAAAGCCAAACTGGTTAGTTGACACAGTGGGTCCACACCCTATGTCCATAATGGAGGGTGTAACTACAGTCTCTATAGAACTGGTATAACTTTATACCATCTCTCAGGAGCCGCACTTACTGTTCCTGCTAGCGGGCGAGGGACCCTTCTGGTGCTTGATCTCTATCTCTCCAAGGTGGGACCTTTCTCTTTGCTGCAATGGTGAACCTGGCCAGGCACTTCTGAGGCCTTGCTTGTCTGGGAATGGGACGAGTATCAGTAACAGGCACAGCCGCTTACACAGAAATGTACTGTAAATAATAAAGGTGACACAGTGCTTGTATGAATGCTGCTCCCCCTTCACCATACTAATCTATGGGGGTGCATGAGGTCAGACCCCACAAATAAAACATTGACATCCATCCTTCTCACACAGGAGCTCTCTCGTATGAGAAACCAGAACAAAAATATTCCAGAATTACCTTCATTGACTCCTTTGACTCTGACATGGGGAGTAACATAATTACATAGGTTGATCAGTTCCTAAGGCCTAGTGTTTAACCAAAGAATATTAAACTGCTAAGAGGGCTCTGGACAAATTGGCTGCTTATCCCCCTCTCTTTATGGCAATTAACGTAATATGCATCCCTGCATTAGAAGTGCAGACAGGAGAATGGAGCTCCGACCCCAAGCGCCCCTAAGCATGAGTACAGTGCTACACTGAGAATCCAAATGATGACACATGAGAGTGCCTGAAGATCCAAAATACTGAACTGTAGGGACTCCATGTGCCACCCTGCAGACCACATACACATGAGGCCTTAGGCTTTAAACCCTTACTGGCTACAGTGCCATATCAAGATACAGATTTCTCTTCTATATAAAGGTCCATTCCTTGTCTTACAGTATATGCAGCCTGCAGTTAGTTGAGAAGACCTAAAGGAATTAGAATTTCTCTTGGATTCCTTAGTCATTGTTTGGACAGTAATGCTAAAATAGCCAGTCTTTCATTATGCAATTCCCTTATATTTTGGTGAACTTGGAGGAATTCATTAAAGGGAAAGATATTTATGACTTATCCTCAGGATAGCTCATCAGTATCAGATCTGCGGGGGTGTGACACCCGGGACCCCTGCCGATCAGCTGTTAGAAGAGGCCTTGAGCGCCGCAGTGTCTTCTCCCTTCACTTGGTCTAGTTGCATAGTGGCAGCGCTTGGTATTGCAGCTCAGTCCCGTTGACTTGTATGGGGCTGAGCTGCAATACCAAGCACTGCCACTATATGATGTATGGCGCTGTCCTTGGAAAGCTGCCTGGAGCCTGCATCACACACCATAGCAGCGGCTTCCTGAAACAGCTGATCGGCAGGGATGCTTAGATTCGGACCCCCGCTAATGTGATAATGATGACCAATACTGAGGATAAGCCATCATTACCTGTTCCCAGATAAATCATTCAAATATCTGATCAAACAAAATGTAGACAATTCTATCTGCAGAGGTTAGGAGGGAGTAGATAAGCTGTGATATCACCTGTTATTAATAAGGGATCCTGTGTTAGGCCGAGTACACATCTGTGTTGTCAACTCCAGCACTGTAATCCAGGCAATGTATCCGGGGTATACACCAGGGGCGTAGCTAACGGCTCATGGGCCCTGGTACAAGAGTTCAGCTTGGGCCCCCTTCCCTCAGTGCTTTGTGTGTCTTCTTATGGGGCACAAGGGTCTTTGGGCCCCCTCAGGCTCCTGGGCTACCTCTGCACCCCCTATAGCTACGCCCATGGTATACACGCAATGTTTTTTGACCTGCCGAAAGTCAGCGCATTTACTGGAAAGGGGCCAGATTACCACTGTATCTCATTATAGTGATTGGGGACCTGGTTGTGCACAATGAACGAAATCCGGCAGTCTGTTCCTCCGCTGAAACAGACTGTCGGAGTTCACAGCGCAGATGTGAACCAAGCCTTATCTATAGAAAGGTGACACCTGTCATTGTAATCCAGAACAGGAAGCCTCAGCATATTATTAGGCCTAGTGGTGCATGTAAACTGCACATAAACTGCACGATTTTAGTTGTTGTTTTTTAAATATAGACAGTGATGTAGACAATTTAAAAAAATCACAAAAATTGTTCAACATAAAAACATGAAATAAATAATAGGTCATTTTCTTATGGCACATTCCCTTTAAATATCCTTTACCAGGCTCTTCCTAGTGGCCTTTTATGACCATTAACCAGTGTGTTTTCTCTATATGCACATGAGATGGGTAGTAGTACACTTTGCCTCAGGTCACACAGCACATAACATACACAGGCCTTTGTGTTAAATAGCTCTGAATTGGGTTTCCAAGGGTCTTCTCTAATGCAGTCTCTTCATGCACTGTGCCTTCTTGAAAGCTATTTTGAGCAAAAGTGTATCGCAAATGTATGCTCTAATGTGATATAAAAGCCACTAATACAATTAGTTCTCCTTTTATATCATATCCTAGAGAATGAATACTAATTTGATAGAAGTCTCTAATTTACTGGAACAGGAATAGTAAGGGGATACAGACACGTCCACTTAGAATTCCACATCTGACAAAAAATAACAATAAAATAGACCGGGTAGAAAAACCGAAAAAAAGCACGGCACAAGATACGAGACACGGAATTATAAAAGGAAACAAGTAGAAGGGTAGAGAAAACAATATATTGTAATAAAATAATCATTCTGACAAACAATATGGTATTAATATTCAGATTTGAATAGAAGCATATATTTACCCATTCAAAATGGGGTGTTTGATACCATATTGCATATGAATCAAGGATTTAGCTAATGGAATTTATATAACCATTGGATAATACTTCAAATATGGCAAAATATGGAGAAAACGCACCAGAAACGCACCAAAAACACAGGTGCGTTTTTTTCCCATTTTTTTCATATTTTGACCTGATACTTGGAGATCTATTCACCTTTATCATTTTATGTTCATTTATTTTGTATTTTCAATTGATGTTTTAACATATATGTTCAAAGATATATCTATAATTACCTTACCTTTACAGCAGTGAATACAGGAGAAGCTAAAGATTGACTACCATCATCTATTCCTATGACCGGACACTTATCCAGCGCAAGAGCAAGTTGTACGCGCCAACCAAAAGCTCCTGCGAGTCCTCTGCGATAAAGCAACCTATGCCAGGCGATACATACCGGCCTTCCAGTGGCGGGATCAAAGGAACAGTTCCCGATCACATGGGACACCACGTGGGACGCTGTGAGAGCAAGCGGATAGCATCTAGCGGCCATTGCAACACGGCTGTACTCCACATACAGAGTTGCCTCGTCAAGGATTGGCAATGTAAACGTCAATGTGTTCTAAACTACACAGGCGATCTAAACTTATCATATGCACAGCTGCCCTGAATATATGACTATTAATAAGCTGCTTTAGAGACTACTACTCCTTCTTATAATACTTACCTATATATACTAGCAGACATTCCTATATAAGGTGCTATATAAACTATACTGGATATAAAATTGCAAGGTGGTCACAAACAGACCAGTGACTTACTAAATTGTTGAATCGCTATTATGGACATATAGTGAACTCTTTGTTGCTACAGTGGAGTTTCCCTACCACTGCTAACACTATTACATCCTATATAAAGCACCTTCCTCCATACAGGATATAAGCACCAGCTGACTTTATACATCTATTAGCTATACCAGTTGCTGATTGACTATTATTCCAGCAATGGACTGATATCCAGTATTGGATGTGTGGAATACATGTCACTTTGTATACGGGAATTTACCAATATTCATTTTTATTTTTTTATGTTAAGACCAACTGTTTATGTATATGTGATTCAAATACAACTGAGAAATAGGGGTCAGAAGGGATATTTTAACATACAGTATGTTAGACATACAATTGAGTAGGATGTCTTGACATTCCAATATTGATATTGGTAATACCAAGCAAGTAAGTGGTGATTCAACACCACACGACCTATAGATTCCACATGGCTGTGGGCTTTTGAATCATTAGTGTACAGTATCGTTATCATTCTTTGTTATATTTTTAGGATCATTCAAGTCAATATATTAAAATTTTTTGTTTTTAATCACTTGAGCAATATATATATATATATATATATATATATATATAATACATTGGAGTATTTGGTGCACACCAACTAATTGAGTGCTGTCCATTATATATATTTTAGATACAGACACGTGCCTTTCTAATGAACAGGCACAGACACTACAGAAAAGACATACTTTCTCCTCTAATAGTGTTCATTTTTCCTCTGATTTGGTGCCAGTACAAGTTTTGAGAGCAGCACCAAAATTTTAATAACCAGCCATGGGCACAACTATTGCCATAGCAGCCAGAGTCCAGAGGTTGGGGGGCCCAATCAGGAGCAAGAATAATGTACCTTTTCGGGGTAAATAGCAATATGGCCGCTAGTTGCTATAATGTGGGTTTTCTCATATATGGTGCTATTATACGTACCTATAATTTTTGCTACTTATACTGCTGTTTTCATTTTCTTACACTAGTTAGTGGGGGCCTATAATTCATAGGGCCCCATACGGTCCTAACGTTTATTTTTTTTTTTGTTAGACAAAATAATTTTTCCAACATTTTCACATGACATCTAAGGTTTTTAAGTAATATATCCTTAAGCAATTTTTTTTCTCTTAGTTTAAAAAACTGTAAAAAATGTTTAAAAAGTCATTTTTTTTAAACTATAGCTAATTATTTTTAAAATATGCGAACAGACAGCAAAATAAATGATTAAAATCGGTTCTGTGTTTAGCACCAGGGACAACACATTGAACACATCAAATAGCTGTGCATCAGGGTAAATGTTCCTGCTTGTTAATACAACTTTCTGTGTTGATAACTTTTGAACCACAAGATATATTACAAATCTGTTTGTGGCAAGTGATTTCTGAGAAAATTCTGGTCTTCTCTGATATGCCCTTGATCCACTATGGCTGCCTTCAAGATGCCAGACATGTTACAGACATAGGCGCTCTCACCCATGAGTTGCTTGGGTATTCAGATATTTCATTTTCCCTTTCATTTCTGAAATAAAATGGTGTCCTGTCACTTTTGACTCACTCTGTTTACCAAGCACTGTGTTGTACATTGTATAGTGCTTGTGCACACAGCCCGTATGACCAATGGACATAACGACACAAGAAAGAGGCTGTAGCGCTTCAATAACTCATTAGTATAAGTGCCGGGAGTCGGACTCCCAGGTTCAGCCATTGAGATCCAGTATTTAAGTTTTTGGACACCACTGATTGTTCTTCACAGTACACATTAGTGATGAGCGAAGTTTACAAAAATTTGATTTGGCTGCTTCGCCGAATTTCACAAAGAAATTCGGATTGTGACAAATTACTTCGTCACAAAGCGTATTTCTTTGTAAGTAGCGGGAACAATGACGGGGAACGGCAGTTACGCAGCCATTAAACTCCTCAGATTCCGCATTCATCACTGATTGCGGCATCTGAGATGAAAAATAAGGACTTTCAGGGATTAATCAGTTAAAAAAAATAATACTTACCTTGTCCATTTGAGCGTAAAGAGGCCAAGGTGGCAAACTTGATTGAAGATCTCGCTCAGTGCAATATGACGTCATCATGCTGGCCAGCGTGGTGACGTCATACGTCACCGTGCACACGATTTCGCGTGGGATCTTCAATCAAGATGGCTCAGCGGCCTCTTTGTGCTCAAATGGATAAGGTGAGTATGAATTTTTGCTGCCATTTCAAGGAAAATTGATTTCTTACCACGAAGCACAAGGAAATTCGGCTTCGCCACAAGTTGAATTTTCCCAGAAATTCGGATCAGATACTTCGATTCGCTCAACCCTAGTACACATTATACATTTTCTACACTGAGGCAGCAGTGTCATGAGATGTTGTGGCTGATGAATACTCCCTTTCTAGTTTGTCTGAAATTAGTAGGTGCCCGAGACAACAGCACAGACCATTGTGAAGTTCCGTTTTTGGTTGTAGAAATTTGGTTTATTCAAAATGGAAGTAAACATATCTATTGGGACAATATAGATGGAATTTATTCATCTAGTAAATATATTCTATATAAGAGAAGATTTAATACTGTAGCTGTTCGGCTCAGAGAATTCATGATTTACCTGGATTCATTCTGACTTCAATTTCTGACCTATAGGCAGGTAAAAGCCTAAAATTATACAATGCAGACACTTGAAAAATGTTTGATTACCACTGGCTGCTCTTTCTGCCTGAGAATGCTGCCTGCTCAATCACCTGCCTCCGCTCATCCCTCTATTCAATGTCTGTCTGACAAAGACATGGCAGTGTAAGCGCTGTCAATAAAAAGCGTCTGCTTGCCAAATGTTACCATTGTCATTGAAAAGGTCTATACAAGTACTCTGAGCTCTGCAAAAGCAACACTAGGTTGGAAGCCTGATTTTACTGATATTAGTATTTTTACTGCATAAGGGCTCATGCGAACAACCGTATCCGTTTTGCGCCGGCAAATTACAGATCCGCGTTGCATCAGCATTTTTTGCGGACCCATTGACTTGCTACACAGACATCATCTGAGATCATCGAAGTGCGGACCACAGACCAATGGAAAACAATGGCACATGGACCACTGTATTTTGCGAACCCATGATTTGCGGACCTCAAAATGGATATGGTCATGTGCATGGGGCCTAATTATCACAATTCCATGATTATATCCTGGTATAGTTGAGAGAGTATATAGGTAAATGTAGGAAAACCGGTTTAAAGGGAACCTACCACCATAAAAATGCAGTACAATCTGTAGACAGTATCTTATAGAGCAGGAGGAGCTGAGCAGATTTATATATAGTTTTGTCAGAAAAGATTCAGTAAAACTACGGTATTTATTTATTTAAACCTATGATCTTTTCATACAATAGGAGTCATGTGGGTGGTGCTATCAGTAAAATTCATGATTACGTTGACACTGGGTGTTACCAGTTGGGGGAGTGTCCCTGCTGAGTTTTATAATGGTAACACCAATTTATTAACTTTTTTTTTGTAGGAATAACAGGAATTTTACAGCAGAATACTAAGAAAAGATGCTCCAGAATTTTTATATATTTTTTTTTATACAGGTGATACTAAAACAGAATCATCAGTGGAGTAGCACAAATAGATCCTCTTTAGAAGGGACTTCCACTTTTGACAATTACTATTAGAAGCGTAACCGAATTTACAGGGGTGGTCCATTCCTGGGACCCCCAATGAACAGCCGCAATATGCGCAGTTACCTGGGAGGGTTCAGTCTGCTTGTATTGCGACCACTGTGAGAATTAAAGCATCACTGTACTTAAAAAAAAAACAAAAAACTTTTTGCTATGTCATAGTGATAGGTCAAAGGGCTGAGAGCACACAGAACTAGAAAGAGGAGACAGAGAGTTGGGGGAGATTTATCATGTACCTTGTGCCAGAAAAATGGCGTTAAAAAGTTGCAAGCTTTTGAAATGAGACTTTTTGAAAAAAATAAAATTGCAAGTGCTTCGTTTTATGCCGCCCTAGCTACTTTTTCAAAAAGGGGGCTTAGCAAGCGCAGAAAAGGGGCGTGACCAACAGCAGAGACAAATTTATCTTCATTTACACCAGTTTTCGGTGCAGCTCGGAGCTGTCGTAGATTTCTGTTTAGGTGCATGAACTGCTGGAGGACCCTAATTTATGATGAGGCCTGCACCTTACCAATGGAGGTGCAGAACCTGGTCTTGGTAAATCTCCCCCTATGTCTGATCTTATCTGTCTCATCATTCTAGCAATCAGTGGGACCCTCACATATCAAAACCTTTCATATCACTGTTATATCTAATATTTTTTTTATTACA
Source organism: Bufotes viridis (assembly GCA_033119425.1). Lineage (NCBI taxonomy): Eukaryota > Metazoa > Chordata > Amphibia > Anura > Bufonidae > Bufotes > Bufotes viridis. The sequence goes on along the minus strand of CM065589.1, from coordinate 141,202,362 downwards.
GGGACACTTTAAGCATTACGCAGTACCCATTGAAATCGGTGGGCTATCCGTGTACTGCACTGAGTATGAAAGATAAAAGTAAGCCAATGACCCAAAGAAAAAAAGAAATCCATTTCTGATAGAGTAATAAAGTCTTTCCGTCCATACATTAAATAATCAGCAGCTAAATATAGATAACTGTGAAATATTGGCCATGCAATATACATTAGCTGCCATTTTCACAAGCGCTATAAATGAGGTAGGTTATATTTTATTAACATTACATTATATCATTACATGCAAAATTATAGATCAACTGCGAGGTATCATTTATCAAGAGTCCGAGTTATTCTAAAGAGCTATCCCAAAGTTAATTGGGTTCTTTCTATATTCCATATTTCTCTTCATAATTTAATGTCTGCGACTTAAAACCCCATCAGCTTTTAAATCACCATCAAATATACTTTAAATAATGGCACAGTGAGGTTGATGGGGCCAAGTGATCTTCTGAATGCCCCGGCTGAGTGATATTGTGCTCAATGACAACCTTACCAGTAACCCTTTCCAAAACCAAGTACAGTTTGCTTGTCTTTTGTATTCTCCTCCTTTCCATCAGTTTTACTTTTCATGCAAACTTGTTAGACCTCTTTTACACAATTCGTGTTTGGTCAGTATTTGATCAGTGATTCCATCAGTGATTGTGAGCCAAAACCGGCAGCCAGTCCAAAACACAGAACAGCTGTAAATGTTTACCTTATACCTTATCGCTGTGTAGGCTCCGTTTCTGGTTTCGGCCCACAATCACTGATGGAAATCACTGATCAAACACTGACCATACACTGAATGTGTCAAAACGGCCTTGCACAACAAGGTTTTTAGTGCCGATTTTGGCTTTAGGATTTATCTTCCTCCTCTTCTGTTTGATCACCTCTGTCTATTCACTCTTCACTTACTTATCCTTTTGTATCTCTTATCTCTTTAGCGTGCATTCGCACGACCGTATAAATGGATCCGCAGACCCATTCATTTCAATGGGGCCGCGAAAGATGCGGACAGCACACCGTATGCGGACAAGAATAGGCATTCTCTATATAGTGCTGGCCATGTGCGGTCCGCAAATTGCGGAACACAAATGGCCGGTATCCGTGTTTTACGGATCCGCAATTTGCAGACCTCAAATGGTCATGTGAATGCACCCTTAGGTTAGGTTCACGCAGTCGTTTTTGCAGGAGATTTTGAGGCAGATTTCCCTGCAGGTTTTTTAGCCAAACTACATAGAGCAGGAAATTTATCAAGACTAGTGCTTTCTGCATCTGTCTTGATATGCCCTGCGCTGCCGGAAGATTCGCCTAATTTATGATGATGCGCACACTTTGTCATAATTAGGCGCATCCTCCGGCAGTCTGTGCGCTTAACCAGAAATATTCAACAGCTCAGAGCTGCTGTGGATTTCTGGCTTCATTTACACCAGAAAACTGGCGTAAATGAAGAGAAGTTTGTTTTGGCAGCTGGCCACGGCTCCTTCCTTGCCCCTGCCTCCTTTTAGAAAAGTGTCGAGGGCGACAAAAAAGGGGAGATGTAACTTTTTTTTAAAAAACCTCCTCCATGTGAAGTAACCTACCCTAAGGCCTCATGCACACGACCGTTGGTGTTTTGCGGTCCACAAACCGCAGATCTGCAAAACACGGAAGCTGCTCCGCGTTCCGTTCCGCAATTTGCGGAACGGAACGCTGCCCATTGTAGAAATGCCTATTCTTGTCCGCAAAACGGACAAGAATAGGACATGCTCTATTTTTTTTTGCGGGGGCACGGAACGGAGCAACGGATGCGGAGAGCACACGGAGTGCTGTCCGCATCTTTTAAGGCCCCATTGAAGTGAATGGGTCCGCGCCCGAGCTGCAAAATATGCGCGTGGACCACAACACTGGTCGTGTGCATGAGGCCTAACTCTGATTTTCTTTTTCCACTACGTCATATAAATTTTGCTCTAGTTGTTACGTCACCCATTGTGCTTAACCCCAGTTTTTTAAATTTCTGGGCTTGATGTGAGGAAGTCGGTCCTATCCGTGACTGACAGCCTTCCCCCTATGACTGTATATACAGAGAGCTGTCAGTCACTGATAGGACCTTCCCCCTATGACTGTATATACAGAGAGCTGTCAGTCACTGATAAGACCTTCCCCCTATGACTGTATATACAGAGAGCTGTCAGTCACTGATAGGATCGCCTCCTTGACTTCAAAGCCCAGAATGAGCAGAAATAATAGTAAAAATTAGTAAAAGTTTTACTGAATCTTTTCCCACAAAACTTTATATCAATCTGCTCAGCTCCTCCTGATCTATAACAAGCTGCCTGCAACTCAGACACCATGTTCAATGTGACAGGTTCCCTTTAAATGGTTGACGATTGAACAATTGTTGAAGGATCTTTACAATGTGCCAAGGCTGTCACACATATTTTACTCCAAACTGACCATTACAGCCATTTGTACTGGCCATACATTGGGTGATGGACAAATGATGTTTCGGCGAATGTTCTGGAAATGTTCTTTCATGGAAAGATCATTGGTGGACAATGATCAACTACCGGACAACTTCTATCCAGACTATAGCAATCTGTCAACTAAGGCCTCCTGCACACGGCCGTTGTTGTGGCCCGCGTCCGAGCCGCATATTTTGCGGCTCGCCCGCGGACCCATTCACTTCAATGTGTGCTGTCCGCATCAGTTGCTCCGTTCCGTGCCCCCGCAAAAAAAATAGAGCTTGTCCTATTCTTGTCCGTTTTGCGGACAAGAATAGGCATTTCTATAATGGGTCGCGTTCCGTTCCGCAAATTACAGAACGCGGAGCAGCTTCCGTGTTTTGCGGATCCGCGTTTGCGGACCGCAAAACACCAACGGTCATGTGCATGTAGCCTAAAGCAAATGAGTGATTGTTTGATCTTCTTTAGACTAATGTGTGTTTGGCCTCCTAAGCACTGTAAGCTTTTTCGAGCAGGGACCTCGTTCATCTTGTCTGAATTGTTAGTATGATACTCTGTAGTTTTCCTTATAAAGTTACCATCTCAATTATAAAGGGCTGCAGAATGCATCTGTGCTAGGTAAATAAGGATTTTCCTTTTTTAATTTGGGGGGGGGGGTTCAGTGATAAAAACTTTGGAGAAAGCTGCAGATTGATAGAAGGTTGTTGCATAGCATTCATTTTTGGATGAAACCTTTGGGTCTCGATTATAGTACAATCGCAAAATTGATATACCTGTTTTGGACATGTGAAGGAGTCTACAGTTTACAAAGATTTCTTATGACAGTTTACAGGGACTAAAAAACGAATCAACTTTTCTATCATTTCTTAATATTGAGCATCACCCATGTGAAATACTTAGCTCTTGCTTCCCAAACCTCCAATAATTTCAAAGTACATTTCCAAGCACCATCAACAGCCTGCTCTTAAATGCTACCCAAAAACCCATTACTTTGTATTCCGAGAAGTCAGCCTTTGTTTATTAATAATACTGTACTTTACAGCCTTCCTTAGTGGGTCAATGATTAATTACGCATCCAGCTCATAAGAGTGTTTAATAGGAATATGCAGAGCGCCTGCAAACATTTTTTCTTGCTTTGATCATTAAAGGACTTTAATGAGTGTACAATCAAAACAATATTAGCAAGAATACATTACATGCCTTTTTAAATATACATGGTATAAAATACATACACAATTTTTAAAAAAATTGTCAGTTGTGAAGTTCCACAAGGGGGTTACTTAGAAGGTTCCCCAAGCCACTGCTGGGTTAGGTCCTGTTTGGGGACATGTCAACACTGAGGCCGTGTTTTTGGCCACGGCGATAGATGTGACTCCATCCAGATGTGTACAGGGTGGAGATCTGAAAGAGCCAAACTGGACCGCCAGTGCTGCAATGGAGTGTTCGGGAGCAGGTGAGAAGCTTTTTTGTTTTAGAGCCAGCACCTACTGGCCAAAATGAACACTAACGCTGGAATAACCCTTTAAGGGCACCTTCACATCAGAACTAGTTATTTTTGTTGCTCTGTTGTGTTAGAGAAGCAGAGCAAAGAAAATAACGTGTCACAACTGACAGAAACAGAGCTGAATAGACCCCACTAACTGTAATGGGGTCTGTTCAGTTTCCATTTGGATGACCACTGTTTTGGTGGCACGCAGGACTTTTTTGTCTGTTCTTTTCGGCGGAATCTGTAATGGAGGCCCACACAGATTCTTTAAGACAGATGTGAACATGCCCGAAGGATATGGCACCCCATTTCAAGCGTAGTTGGATTGGAACCCTGTGATTTGGAGTCCTGGATTTCTGTTAAAGGTAGTGGTGTAGAACCTGCATAGGAATAGGCCAACTTCTGTGCAAAGTGACTGGTGCAGCCCTTCAACTGGCATATGGATAGGACTGGCTGCTGCAGAGAGCAGTCTCTCAGAGACCTATAATGGCACAGCAGGACAGTCACTTTAGAACAACCCACCTCATTGGGACATCAAGGCCCTGACCCCAGTTTGAGGACCACTTTGAAAACACTGTTCAACTGTGAACCTCTGGAGACTCCTACTACAAAATGAATAAAGGCAAAAAGCAAGGCATAAAAACAAAAAGTATACATGCTAATAACCTTGTGAAGAAGACTTGTGTAGCATGTATAGGCTAAAGTTTTTTTATTATTATTTTTGTCTAAATCTCTGTCCCAGTCTCATTATTTACTAAATTTTGGAATTGGTTTAATACAAAAGACTGGAAATGTATCCCTCCTTCTATGAGTTATGATCCAATTTAGTTGTTGGTGAATAATGACTAATGAGAAACTGGATCTTCCGCTCTCCAGTGTGAATGCTGGCTTATTGTGTTTTTTTTTATTTTTTTATGTATACTCAAATCCTCAAATATCAGGAATATACAGGTATGTCAACATATACAGTGCCTTGCAAAAGTATTCAACCCTCTTGACTATTTTCGTGTTTTGGTGTCTCACAACCTTGAATTAAAATGGATTGTTTGAGGATTTGCATCATTTAATTTACAGAACATGCCCACAACTTTGAAAAGTTTTTTTTTTTTTTATTGTGAAGCAAACAACAAATAGGACAAAATAACAGAAAAAGTCAATGTGCATAACTATTCACGCCCCTAAAGTCAATACTTGTAGAGCCACCTTTTGCGGCAATCACAGCTCCAAGTCGCTTTGGATAAGTCTCTATGAGCTTGCCACATCTTACCACTGGGATTTTTGCCCATTCCTCCTTGCAGAACTGCTCCAGCTCCTTCAAATTGGATGGTTTGCGCTTGTGAACAGCAGTCATTAAAGGGAACCTGTCACCTGGATTTTGTGTACAGAGCTGAGGACTTGGGTTGCAAGATGGTCGCTAGCATATCCACAATACCAGTCCCCATAGCTCTATGTGCTTTTATTGTGTAAAAAAAACGATTTGATACATATGCAAATGAACCTGAGATGAGTCCTGTCCCTGAGATGAGTCCAACGACAGGACTCATCTCAGGTTCATTTGCATATGTATCAAATCGTTTTTTTTACACAATAAAAGCACATAGAGCTATGGGGACTGGATATTGTGGATGTGCTAGCAGCCATCTAGCAACCCATGTCCTCAGCTCTGTACACAAAATCCCAGTGACAGGTTCCCTTTAAGTCTGACCACAGATTTTCTATTGGATTGATATCTGGGCTATGACTAGGCCATTCCAACCCATTTACATGTTTCCTCTTAAACCACTCAAGTCTTGCTTTAGCAGTGTGTTTGGGGTCATTGTCCTGCTGGAAGGTGAACCCACGTCCTAGCCTCAAATCACGCACAGAGTGGTACAGGTTTTGCTTAAGAATATCCCTGTATTTAGCACCATCCATCTTTCCCTCAACTCTGACCAGTTTCCCAGTCCTATCCCCACAGCATGATGCTGCCACCACCATGTTTCACTGTGGGGATGGTGTTCTTTGGGTGATGTGATGTGTTGGGTTTGGCCTTTTATGGGCAAAAAATTAAATTTTAGTCTCATTAGACCAGAGCACCTTCCTCCATACATTTTGGGAGTCTTCCACATGCCTTTTCGACAACTTGCCTTTTTGTTTTTAGCTGAAAGTAATAACTTTCTTCTGGCCACTCTGCCATAAAGCCAACTCTATGGAGCGTACGGCTTATTGTCGTCCTATGTACAGATACTCCAGCCTCTGCTGTGGAACTCTGCAGCTCCTCCAGGGTTACTTTAGGTTTCTGTGCTGCCTCTCTGATTAATGCCCTCCTTTCCCGGTCCGTGAGTTTTGGTGTGCGGTTGTCTCTTGGCAGGTTTGCTGTTGTGCCATGTTCTTTCCATTTGGTTATGATAGATTTAAAGGTGTTCCTCGGGATCATCAAAGATTTGGATATTTTTTTTATAACCTAACCCTGACTTTTACTTCTCAACAACATTGTCCCTTACTTGTTTGGAGAGTTCCTTGGCCTTCATGGCAGTGTTTGGTTAGTGATGCCTCTTGCTTAAGTGTTGCAGCCTCTGGGGCCTTTCAAAAAAGGTGTGTATATGTAACGACAGATCATGTGACACTTAGATTGCACACAGGTGGACATCATTTCGCTAATTATGTGACTTCTGAAGGTAATCGGTTGCACGGCAGAGCTTTTTATGGGCTTTCTAACAAAGGGGGTGAATACATACGCACATGCCAATTTTCTGTTTTTTATTTCTAAACAATAGTTTTATTTATATGTTTTTCTCATTTTACTTCAACTTAGACCACTGGGTTCTGATCCATCACATAAATTTCAGATTAACAAAACATTGAACTTAAGGCTGCAATGTAACAAAACACGAAAAAAGTCACGTGGGGGGGGGGTGAATACTTTTGCGAGGCACTGTAGGCAATTAATATTATGTATGTGCATTCATGGCAGTACTTAAAAAACCCATTCACATCCATGCACTTGTACGCATGCTTTAGGTTGTGTTATATACCCCCGGAGAACAGTATAACTTAGGATGGCATCCGTCTATGGAAAGAGGTTACCTTACCCCTGGAGGATTGTCTGCATAAAGCAGCATGCGTTCACCGACCTAAAGCCTAAAATATCTTCTGTATTTATAGCACAGCGTGCGCAGGTTTAGCCATGCTGAGCCGCTGACAATTTGCCCTGTGCTGCTAAGTAATAATTTTGCTGAACCGACTGAAAAGAAAATAAAGCTGCCTCTTTATTGCTAACAGACTTGTAAAGTAAAAAAAAAAAAAAAATCCATTTATGTGCTTACACATTACAGAGTGCCTTTAATTTGAATTAAGAAGAAATAGAGGATGTAAAATATTAAAACAGACAACTACATTCCCGCTGTTCATAGCCGTCTCCAGCAACGATAATGTCCCCACTTGGAGAGGAAGATTGGTTTAACTCCTCGGTGCCAGGAAGAAAGAAATGGCGCGCCGAGGGTTAAGGCAAGGCGCCTGAAAATGATAATTCTGCATTGGTACTGTCAGTGCTGTATATCACCGTGAGCTATAGACCATATTAGCAAAAAGAACTGAATTATATTGCATTCATGATGCAATTAAACACTTCACTAGGAATCAATGTAAAACTGATGAGGCCTGAAAGTAGTGCATATGGCTCAGAACATTATAAAACATTACCTTCACTCAAATCCTTTTCAGTAGCAATTTAAATCTTCATACAGTTACCGCTGCCAATGGTAAACCATCTCCTGATTCATAACAATGCTGGCTAACAAATGACTTTTTTTTTTTTTTGTAAACTTAAATGTATTCAACTACTAAATTACCCATGAAACCAGAATAGCTGACAAGAGTAATCGGAATTATTATTAGCTCGGCAAGTCTTCGGCATTAGCCAATTTAAAAAGCACGGCTCACAGGCAGAGACCAGTTAGAAGGAGGCAGGGTGTTAAACGACTGCAATAGTTCTTCATTTTACCGCCGCTCGAGCAAAAGGTCGAGAGATAGAAATTACATATGACTGCAAACACGGGGAAGGTATTTGTCTTTCCCTGCAAATCAGGTCAGCTCTAAGCATGAAAACATTTGGAATTCAATCTGATGGTGTGTCATATCAGAAAGGATAGTATTTACACCGCCCCGCCGACCTTCCCTCTGTTTGTATGCCACATCTTTTATCCATCCTTGCCAGCCTCTAGGCTCGGTGGCCTAGCTGTGAAAATAGCTAGGCCTAAAACAGATAAAAAACAACAAAAAAAGAAGATAAAGAAGAAAACTGTAGGCCTATAAATGCAATGTCTGTTTTGGGGGGTATTCCAATGGAAAAATAGGGATTGTACTAGGCTGCAAATGGTGGAAAGAAAATCTTTCACACTTGCGTTTACATTTTCCGGTATTGAGATCTGGCAGAGGATCTCAATACCGGAGAAAAACGTTTCTGTTTTGTCCCCTATTCATTGTCAATGGGGACAAAACGTAACTGAACAGAAGGGAATGCTCCAAAATGCACTCCGTTCCGTTTGGTTGCGTTCTCCTACCGGAGAGCAAACTGCAGCAAGCTGCGGTTTTATTTGCGTCATGGGATGCAGAGTGAAACGGATCTGGCATGACCCACAATCCAAGTCAATGGGGAAGGATCCGTTTTCTCAGACACAATAGAAAACGTATCCGTCCCCCCATTGACTTACAATGGTTTTAGAGACGGATCCGTCTTGTCTATGTTAAACATAATACAATCAGATCCGTTCATAACGGATGCAGATGGTTGTATTATCAGTAACGGAAGTGTTTTGGCTGATCAGTGTGAAAGTACCCTTACCTATTTGCTTATTTAAATCCAGGTGGTGACTTTTTTTGGGCCAGGTATTATATATATAAAGGCTTTAAACTGAGTTTTCTGGTATAGCAAACTTGATCTCAGATTGTGGCTGACCATCCCCACCAAGACAAGATGAATGCTTCTGAGCCCTTGGTGAACCTTTGCTTAAAGGGTTGTCTACTTGGGGACCCAACTTGTCTACTTGGCTCATCCTCTGAGGATAAGCTGATCATACAAGCTGATCAATTCGCCTGTAGCACTTAGGTTGTCCATGTGATGCATGGGCATGTTAGTTTTTCTGGGATGAGAGATGTCCCTTGTGAAAATATGTCAATAAACCAGCTTAAAGTGGAACTGCTGTTTTAGGTAACTTTTAGTATAGTGTAGGGACAGAGATGTAGGGACATTTTTGTAATATACTTTAAAAGGGTTTTCTGGTAATACTTCGTTTTTATCAAGAGCCTGCAGCAAACCCCATGAAACAGAACTCTGGTCCTCCGAGCTGCTTACCTCCTCCGGTCCCTGCGTGTTTACATTCGGATGTCCATAGTCCTGGTCACTTGCACCGCTCCAGCTAATAACTGGCTTCTGTGGAGATGTGGCCACAAACAGCACGTCACCACTGAAGTCAGTCTTTGGCTGAAGCGGTGCACATGTCCATGGCAGCCAGATGTGAACAGTGCGGGGCTCTGCTTACATACCAGGGGTATGCTGCGGACACTTGATAAAACGCAATTATTATCCCCTTGATGTACGGTATAAAGAGGGCTAAGGAGAGTCTGTCGTCAGTCTTCAACATTCTCTAAGCACTGGAGACGCCTGTTTTATTTATATTTTATTTTTTTAGAACCACTCATTACAGACGTGGAGATATCTAATATGTCTATTTTTATTAATTAATTTAATTTTGATAAAGGGACAAGGACACTTTTTTTTAGGGTACTTTTACACTTCAGCCTGCCGGATCTGTCCTGCCGCAAGTGCCCGTGCACTGCGCCGTGCTGCCGCTCCGTCCCCATTGACGGCAGTGCGCGGCCGGAGATCGCCGGACTAAAAGTCCTGCATGTCCGACTTTTCAGTCCGGCGATCTTTGCCGTGCGCTGCCGTGCTGCGCCGTAGCTCCGCCCCCGCCCCATTATAGTCAATGGGGACGGAGCGGCAGCACGGCAGTGCAAGGGCACTTGCGGCAGGACGGATCCGGCAGGCTGAATAGCCTGCCGGATACGTCCTGCCGAAAGTGTAAAAGTACCCTTACAGTAAACTTTTTTTTTTTATAAAACGCCTCTTTTAACTTTTCTTTACTTTTTATATTTGTCCCAGTACAGGACAAATGGTCTGATCCCTCTTTCAATGTAGTACAATACATTCTGTATTGTACTACATTGACTGTCAATGTAATACACTGACAGTGTGCCTGGGGGCTGGGTCTCACAGGCTTCCATACATGGCAGACCCCGAGGCTTTTGTGAGGCCTGGGGTTACCATGGCAGCCATCAGCCCTCTGAAGCACGAAGGGCGATGGAGAGGCAGAGGGGGCCCCTCCCTCTGCAATCCTCTTATATGCCACGGTCAGCGTTGATTGTGGCATATAAGGGTTTAATCTACCAGCATCTGCATTTACAGCAATGCCGGAGGATACGGCAGGGTGGGAACAGGAGCGGTGCGTGCCCGATCAACGCAGGGGCCCGGCTGTGAATAACTGCATTGATCAGGCGCGCACCGCTCCTGTGCTCACCCTGATATAATAGTATGTCAATTTGCACGTCACTTCCCTCTTAGACGTACTATTGCATTAAATGTCGCCAAGGGGTTAAGCTGCTGCTGTACAAGTCCAACTGAGAGTTAAACGGGTTATATGAGCTGGAAACTCCAATAGAAATGAATAGAGGGCGGCTGCACGTGTGCAGCTGCTCTCTGGTCACTTTGAGGGTCCCATTCTGGAGATAGTTGTAGGTCCCAGAGATAGGACCCAAACAATCTGTGATATGCCTCCAATTTCTATCATGAGACAATCCATTTAAAGTAAGTGCATGTGCACATTACAATTATTGTTGAGCGACTCAAAATCCACGAAGCGCCCGTTGCGAGCAAATGGATGAGGTATGATTTTTTTTTTTACACTGTATTATTACTGTTAGATGCTGTGATTAGCTATGAACTCGGCATCTGAGGGATACAATGATGGGGGTGGCGCAAACGCCGCTCCCTGCCATTGCACCTATTACTTACAAAGAAATGCGCTTCGTGACAAAAAAATTCATCGCAATGCGAATTTTTTTGTAACTGAATTTTCCAATACTTTGCTCATCTCTAATTACAATAGGAAGAGTGGAACCATGTGGTGGTGTCTGTGTCTGGAGACTTTATATGATACAAATCACCCACCTAACACTTTCACGACGGGTCCTCCATGCCCTGTGCATGGGATTTACCAACTACTCTGGAGTTCAGGAGGTCTCCCCTTTTCTGGTTAGCAAGTTTGTACTATAGTTGTAAAGACATCTAGATAAATACCTACTCAGGAGGTTCCGAACTGAGCCTCCAATACAAAGAACAGATAGTATTAGATCCACGTTTACCAAAAAATAAAGTGCCAGAACCAAGATCACTACATAATTACAACACTGGTACTAAGCATAGTACATAAATACAGCACCAGAACCAAGTCCACACCAGAAATACAGCACCAGAACCAAGTCCACACCAGAAATACAGCACCAGAACCAAGTCCACACCAGAAATACAGCACCAGAACCAAGTCCACACCAGAAATACAGCACCAGAACCAAGTCCACACCATAAATACAGCACCAGAACCAAGTCCACACCAGAAATACAGCACCACAACCAAGCCCATAAATCAAATGGAACACCAGAAGCTAATACTATACATACAGTACCAGAATTAACCTCAGTACATAAATACAGCACCAGAACCAAGTCCACACCAGAAATACAGCACAAGAACCAAGTCCACACCAGAAATACAGCACTAGAACCAAGTCTATACCAGAAATACAGCACCAGACCCAAGTTCACACCAGAAATACAGCAACAGAACCAAGCCCATAAATCAAATAGAACACCAGAAGCTAATACTATATACATACAGTACCAGAATTAACCTCAGTACATAAATACAGCACCAGAACCAAGTCCATACCATACAGCATGAGAACCAAGTTCATGCAATTGGACGCACACACAATTGAATGCAGGGGGCCCCAGAAACGGAATAAATTAACCCGAGGACTCCCTGAATAAAGGTGCAGAACAAGGCCTGGAGCAAGTGCCCCAATAATGATCCAGCCCCACTCCTGTATTGTCTGAAGAGGAAATGGCTGCTGTGATGTGCTGATGGGTATTACGAGAACTCAGCTCCTATTTCTATTGACGGAATTCAGTTACGTTTTTTATAGACCTGATGGCTGATACTGGTCAGAAAGATTACCATGTGTATCAGCTTCCTCGTGTTATACATGTCTATGGGGTGCCCATAAAAACCATATGAAATAATGAATTTTTGTTAAAGCCGATATATTCTGTAGTTACCCAAGTATAGCTTCCTCCACAAATAAATGTGTCAGAACTGATTTTTGTAAATGAAGAGGAAATGTCCTTTATATGATGGTAACTAACACCCCTGGGCAGCAGAAAATAAGACATGCCCCCTAACAGTGTATAATACTACATCATCTTCTCTCTTCCTATTCTCCGTTTTATTAGCAAAGCCGCACAATGTTTATACTAGTGGGTATAACATTTGCCAGAACAATTACAGTATGACAAATGGCACATCACAGTAATCCATCAATTTAGCCAAGACAGGAATCCTTTACACGGGACAGCCATTAATTCCAGGCTCCGATCTCTGGGGCCCCATGCGTTAGTTTCCATGACAACATGGAAGACGCCTTGCGAGAATGCCATCACTCCGTAAAAATGGGTGCTTTCATTCACCTGCACATCACGTCTATGTCACCTCTGACATTTGCATATGATTTTAGAACATGGGCGAAATAAGAGCTTGCTTTACTTAACCCAGAGTGACCGTGATACACAGAAAATGATGAGCCAACATATGTCCTCGTAGGTGTACAGTAATATTCCACTGAATGGATATCAAGGCAACCTCACGGGTTACTAACAGATCTACGGGAGGAAACGTAGACAGCCTAATGACAGTCAATGTGAATCCTTGCCATCCGGAAATGTTTTGTTTTAACTGATGAGGGCTAAAAAGAATGAAACATCTCTATGAAAGGTGGAACAAATAGGTATATAGTGTAATAACTACAGTGTGTAGGCATCTGCGGTATGTAACAACTTCCATCAATAGAAAGACAATAGTCAGGCACCAACAGCTATTTTCAATCCTATTGGATACTTTGCTGATTTGTCCAGCCATGTTATATACTTGGGGTTTAAATTATTTATTTGGCTAGGTCCACCCATGTGGATTAAGCTTCTTGTCTGTGGATTTATGATGAAAGTGATGGTATGCAATGATTGTAGGGGAGCCGAAAAGCAATACATGTAAGGCTCTGTGATCATGAGGACACAGCAATTGTGCCCGTGTTATCAAAAACAGGAGGGCAATGGACTGTAGGATGTTGTACAAAAAATAAAACAAGGTGTTTCAATAAAAATAAAAATTTGTAATGAACATATATCTCAAAGCTATTACTAAACAACAACTTGCCCTACAGAAACAAGTCCCCATAGAATTAAGTCAATGAAAAAACTCCAGAATGGGGTGCCCAAAGTGAAGGAAGAGTAGCCTCCACCCTCCATTCCCCAAGAAAGTCTGAAGATAGCCAAACACTGGCTCGATTATTTGTGACAGTCCCATAGCGGCAAATGGAGAGGTGGTCACGCTTGCACGGCATGCTCTCCATTTATGGAACTCCTGAAAATAGCCAATCACACTCGTTAGGCTATTTTCCAAAGTCCCATTGCAGTGATTGGATTGGACGCACAGTGTGCCCTTCTTCACTTTGGGAACTTTGGAGATAGCAGGTTGGACCTGCACCTATTTTACATGTATGGCTTAACCTAGCAATATGCCATAAATATTGAGATGGAACAACCCCTTCAAGGTTATATGAATGTGTCCATATAAAAAAGAAAAAAAATGCACCCTGAGACCACAGGTTTTGCATAGTTCCAGAACTATGGTCCTATAGGCACTTACTTACCAACAAAATACAGGTAAGTTACTACTGTACATCATAATATTTTTATTTATGTTTTATAATTTAGCATTATTAATATTTCTCATTATTTAGTCTAAAGGCCCTCATACATATTAAATTATTGTTGACTGAATCCTCCGTTTTCAGTGAGGTTAACTGAGACTCTAATGTGTATGGGATGCTCTAGGGATCATCTTTTGGGACAGAGAAGGATCGGCTGCATTGAATTTCGACATCTGAACATTTTGTTCTCCTAGGAGGTAAGCTGCTACCAGTGGCGTCTGGAAAGGCTTTCTCCTTTCTCTACATAGAAGACACATATTGAGCGTGTCAGTGTATGGAGGAGTGAGGAGAGAGAGCTGTTGGTTGGACAAAAGTTTGACCAACTGCTATCGAAGACGTATGGACCCCCTAAGAAGTCAAGCTACCAGAAAGGGACAGATACCATTGGTTTAGGGCTTGGCTTCCCATTGGGAAAATTCAACACAACTCCATAAAATGACTTATCATTCTTATCAAGCAGACGTAGTGCAACGAAGATGCTAGAGGCTGCCATCTTCACTACAGTGCACTTCACAGTATTAATCTCATATTATAGAAATAAACAATGCTGAAATCAAAAGCTTTTAATGGATGAAATCATCAATGTAACAATACAAGCACATCTCTCTGACAAATCAATCTGGCCCAGATCCAAGGTTCCAGGCAGACAGACGGAGATACCTCACCTGTTTTATTAAGCCATTACCAGATTCATTTTATTCCCATTTATTATGTTCAATACCCGGTCTGGAGACTTTTTTCTTTTTTTACATATATTAATTGGATAGAAACTAGACAGACAGACAGAGTGGAATGGCTGGACAGTCTTAAATAAAACTAGTCCAGGCTGCATCAAGAATATTGTATACATTCCTCAAAATTGCATCTTTAAAGCTATATAGTGGTGTTAACGTGTTTCAGTGATGCGATCACCTTAAAATTTTTACTTTTAATTTTCAAAAAGTCGGTTCATCCTATTCAGAATATAGCTGAGCTACTGCTAGAGCAAGCTATGTTTTTTATATAAATTTTTGCATTCTTTAGTTTTTTTCCTTAGTTTTTTACACCATATGCTTTTTACTACTAATAGACTTCAGCAGCATTTAACCGGCAGGGAAAAACATGATCGTTGTTCTGTTAAGCTGTTTCTCCATAAAAGTAGAATTCTAGACCTCTTTGTAAAAGGTGTTTTCTACCTTTTATTAATACTCACAGTTGCTTATCGCTCATTATGAAACATACTTTTTAAATGTCCTGCTTCTCCAATAGTGCAGATTTTTGTGTTTCTTGGGGGCGTACTGGCCATAGGACCTACAGGGAAAATTCCCGATGGGATGATGACATGGGGCCACCTGACGTTTCAAGAGTTAATTAATGCTGAGAATGTGAGGTACTTATATTCACCCTGCCGGTGGCCCAGGTGTCCCCAGATGGCTTCCTGCCTCACTCCTGGGGCAGTATTCTGTGCTGCACTGTGGTATTTGGTACTGCTGGGGTGTTTTTGTGTGCTGCTCTATGGTATTGCTGACTCTGCCTACTTGAGTTGTCCCTGCCTATTTGTGTTGGCCTCATCTACGACATAGGGCCACTTTTATTTATTTTTCCGGGGCCACTTTTGGTTCTCAGTCCGCCTTTGGTGGTTCCTCACGAGTCTCTGTTTAGGTTTGTGCTGTGTCAGGGCAGAATACTGCAGCAGATGCCAGTGTGTACAGTATGTAATGTGTAAGCACAGCTGGTCATTGCTACAGTAATGTAACAAAGACAGGGAATCATGGCACTTCGGGACTAAATAGAAAATGAATGCCACCAGAAAAAATGTTAGGGTCCGACCACACGGTCAGGTTTCGTATGCAGTTTTAGGAGCCAAAGCCAGGAGTGAATTCAGAGAATGGGAAGAAGCTGAATTAGTCCTTTTATAGTTTCTTTCCGTTTATGATCCACTCCTGATTTTGGCTTCCAAAACTACACGAAGAAACCTGACCATGTGGCCGTACTCATAAGCCATCATGCACACGACAACGTATTTAGTATCTGTGTCCGAATCCACATTTTTCGCAGATTGCACATGGACTCATTCATTTCAATATGTCCACAAAAAAAAAAAAACTACAGCACACGCATATCATCAATGTTCGGTCCGCTTCCTTGTGTCTGCTCTGCAAATTATGGAACATGTCCTATTTTTGTCCGTATTGCAGACGAGATTAGTCATTTGCATTAATGGAGTGAGAAAGATGCGGATAACACTAGGAAGGTGTTCGTATTTGGTGGATCCGTGGTTTGCGGACCACAATACAGACACATATGTGCGTGTGAGGCCTTAAGCGAAAAATGTCAGGGATCTAGCAAAACATGCTGTGATTCATGAGAAGTTTTTAGTAATTGAAGACAAAGCAAAAATTTATCTGAATTCCATATCTTATAGATGGGGCAGGGAACCTCTCTGTGATATCCATATGCCGTAAAATGGAACCCAGTTGTCGAAATGCAACACTCCTTTTAATTTTATAGAGGAACTAACATACAGTATTGAAGATATACAAACTATCTCTTGCTTTACCAACGGAAAACACATCTATATTACGGAGAATTATTACAGAGATAAACCCTCCAAGTTTCTTTCCTATGACGTTTACGCGTCTTGTATCTCTCAGTTGGACTTTAGTTGGTATACAGGTACTGTAGTGTAATCTGCTTCAATGGACTCATAATAAGGCTGGCTGCTGGAGCCAGGAGGTCCTGAGCTTATTATACAGAACTATGAAAAGTTCCGCTG
The DNA here is from genome assembly GCA_033119425.1 of Bufotes viridis. NCBI lineage: Eukaryota > Metazoa > Chordata > Amphibia > Anura > Bufonidae > Bufotes > Bufotes viridis. The sequence goes on along the minus strand of CM065589.1, from coordinate 141,185,580 downwards.
AGCTCTGACTTCAGCCATCTGACATGGAAATCCTTTTTTACCCCAGCTTTAGGTGAAGGTTGTAATTTCGACTTACAGTACACTGGGATATAAAATCGGGAGTGATGCGGTGGTTTATATCCGTGAAGCTGCTTCTTGAGTACAGAGCAGTGAAGGATTATTATGGGAGCATAATTTTTCCTTCTTCTAGCCTGCAGAAATGACAGAACTGTGTTCCCTGTACAGTATATGTCTGGGAGATTTTACACACATATCATCTTCATCCACACTCTGTTGGCATGTGGGAAAAGCAATATGAACAAAGACTCACCGTGTACTCTTAGTCATGCATCAGGTTTACTGGTGCATCCAACTAAAAATATGGTTTTCTGTAGGTGACAAAGGTGTTTCCTTCATCTAAATTTCCTCCTCATGTGCAACAGCCATTTCCTCACTAATCACCACCACCAAATTGTATTTATCATTCTGTCCGTGACATTTTTCTCTCTACACAATTATTTTCAATCAGTTTGTAGGAGGGTAAAGGTGGGTAAAATAGAGGTAGGACAAAAAAGAGAAGGCGAAGGGCCCAAATAAAACTAGGAGATGAGCAGTGGCATGATGAGAATGAAGGAAAGGAGATATAACCTGGAGGACTACTGAGGACCAGACACCTGACAGATGAAATTCTCTGCAGTGTGTTACTGGAAACAATAGATATGCGCCAAATCAGGCCTTCAACTACATGAGTGAGATCTCAATATCATGAGGTGAAGGCTTCTGCTGTATAATATGTGCCTACCGAGCTCATCCATGGAGACCAGTTTGGTTAAAAACTGTTACCTAAGATGAATTAACCTATCAATATTTAAGGGAATGTGTCATCAGAAAACGACCCATTGTTTAAGTCACGTTTTTTTTTTTTTGCTTTACCTGTTTTTAAAGAATTTTTAATATTTTTAATTTTCCATGTCAAAATATATATATTTAAACAAAAACCATAAAATCCTGCCGTTTTTGCACTGACCACTAAGGCTTATAATAGGCGCCACTTCTAGGTCTTTACAGATCACTTTACTAGTTACCTGCTGATCTGTCAATCTAATCCTGCCGGTAATGATATCACCTCTGTGTATAGATAAGACAGGATTCACTATTTGCAATATGCAATTGTCAAAGTTTATCTCTTCTTTCCTTGTACAATGACCTCTGCACAGGTCACAGCATGCCTGGTAAACTCTCCTGTAGAAGTCAATGAGGTCCCTTCCTGACCATTGTGTCTATGGCCCACGGGGCTGCTGTAAAGCAGTTTTCTTAATGCTTTCTAGATACTGTTAAGAATCACTGAATACCATTATTCTAAAACATAATCTTTAATGTCATAATTAAAACAATGACTCAAATATAGATAATATAAAGGAAAGTGAAACACAAATGAAACTAAACAAAAAATACGTGTCCAACTATTCCGACCAGATGTGGTAGAAGGTGAGTTGTATACACTGGTAGTCAGTATATAGGGTATGGGGCAATGTCCCTATTCGTCTCCCTATATTTAACGCACTACCTATTGTACAAACGGAATAGCCGCCCCGATAGGGGCGATCCAGTGTCTCGTGTCTCCTATATGCCCTAGGATGGCCCTGACATAGGGATATAACTCCAACACTGAATGTTGGTAGACAAGACCAGTAACCCTAGGCTAACAGATATTGCCAAAATTAAATTTAACAATAATTATGTCAATGAATACTAGATAACAAAAAAGATCTACAGAAGGTAGGGGTGATAGAATGAATTAGAAAATGTCCTTAACCCGTCCCAACGTGTTTCGCCCGAGTGGTTTGGGGCTCATCAGGGGACAAATCTGAAGCAGGGGCGGACTGGGAACTTAAAGTGGCCCTGGAAAAAATACTAAAAGTGGCCCCGTTTTGTAGTTGGGTCAAAATTGATGGAAGGCAGGGCCAACGCAGGTAGGTGGGCCAACAATACTATATTGTAGTACATTGTACCACCCCAACAGAGCCAAATACCACAGTCCATCACAAAATACTGCCAGAAGCACAAAATACATCCCCAAAAACTTCCACTGGCCGGCCGTGAGGAGGGCTCAGGTGGCCTCCTGGGCATCGGCCCACGGGTAATTTCCCTATAAAATCTATGGCCAATCCGCCCCTGTTCTCAAACTCTTGTTGTATTCAAGACCCAGTATAGGTGCTCTCTGCTCTGTAATTTCATCCCACATATAGTTCAGAACTCTCCAACCCTCCAAATCTCCCCCATTAACTGCTGGTATCATATTGCTTTGGTCACTCATGGGAAAACATTCAAGAAGAGCACATCCTAAAGGCAGTGTTTTCTAGTGGTTAACATCTTGTATCATTTGTATTAAAGTTGGCCAAAGATATTACATTCTGAAGACTTTAGTCCCCTGATGTTGGTGGCTAGAAAAACAAAGATCAGACAAAATGGATTTTGTTTCCTCCAGAGATGACTAATGTCAGAGGTGTCGGCGGCCACTTATCCAACCGGTTCTATTAAAATAAAATGCACGCTTGTCTGGGAGTTGATGGTTTGGGTGACCACATTTTGATGTCTAGGAGTTATAATTACTATTTTTTTTTTATATATTACTGAATAGAATATAACATTTGGGAAAGATCTCCCTGTTCAATGGCAACTAAACTGTAAAAATATGACATATCATGCATTTCCTTCATAGGAAACGTTTCCTGCCACCTGTGGAAAAAGAAAGCAGAGAAATGATTAAGCGACTTTTTATCTGTTATTTGTGGCTCATTTAAATTGGCAATTCCTCAATGGACAACTCTTTTTATTTTCCTGACAATTTTCCTTTTGTGCGTGATCCAGTCTGAGGGGCTAGTCTGAGAGACGCCAATGGAAAAGTCTTCTTTCAACAACATTAATTATCTCGAGCTTTCCATAACACAAAATCTTGACCCTTATGCCTGCCAATATTTAAGAAGTTTGCAAATGAAGCTCTTTTATCTCTGTATCACATAGCAGATCAGTGTTTGATCTGCATTTTTTAAGATCCTCTAGTTTATAGACAGATTAATTCTTCCCATGAACTTTTTACCAAGTGCTGTGATTTCAGCTGACTTCCTTGTAAGAGGAAAAGCCTTCAGAAGGAATTGAAACAGCTCAGCAAATCTCTGCCCTTTCTTTAATAATAAAAGCCCTGGAAGTAGAAACGATTTCTTCATTTTTATATTAAAAGTTGGGGATTAAAGGCTTTATATAGTTATTGTCGACCGTTTTCTAAATCCTGAATGAGCAGTGAATAATCTTCATGTAAGAGGCTAACTCTGAAGCTAGAGTCTTTCCGACCCTCAACAATAATACACGCTTTCATGATACACTTTATTCTGTATACAGACAGTCTAATGCCCTTCAGTAGACACAATGCAAGTCAGAGGCTATATTACTACCAAGCATTGAAATGAATGAACATCATCACAATCCCGTCCCTTCTGAATATGTATTATGCTCCCTAGATTTTACCTTTTTATGTAGTCTTAGGGTCCCCGCACACTGTGCTGATTTGTATGCGGAAAATCCTCGAGGAATCTGCACCAAAACACACACATAAATCCACACTATTTATTATGGTTTTGGTGCATTTTTATGGTATTTATTGTGTATTTTTATGCAGATTTTCTGTTTAGGTTAACAACCCCACTGAACTCTATGGGGAAAATCACTGTACATATTGTGCGCTATCGCACAAAAAAAATTATATAATTATTGCCAAGTGTACATGAGATTTGGCAGTTCTCTTTTGCTGGTACTGCATTATGCGGCTGTGTTTCTGTGCGGAAAAATCTCATGTGATCCGCATCATGTGCAGTGACCCTAAAACTTATGTCTGTCTCAATATGTGGAGTTACTACTGCTACAGTACATTCAGTAAAAATGTATATATGGATAGGGCTACTTGTTATATATGTCTTTGGCCCCATTCACACGACCATGGGAACGCTGTGCTCTTGTTGCACACTGCAAACCACTGGTCCGTAAACACGGCCATCAGCTGTGTGCACTTCAAATCACTGTGTAGACCCATTGACTCCAATGTGTCCTTGATCCACAAGATGCGGTGAAAGATAGAACACTTTCTCTCTGACAAAGCCATTGGCGAAACGCGTTGGGTAAGTGAGGGACCCTCATGCAGACATCTTGTACTTGATGCTCTTTTTCTATTATACCACTATCTTGTGGTTTTACTGGGACGTATTTGTGGCCTACTGTGGAGTTGTCCTATGTACGTATAGAAACGCGATACTATTACTTATGCGTTTTGATTTTCGATATAATCCATTTGGATATGACTATTACTTTGTCTGTACTTGTCTGCATATCAGGTAGTCCCTCGTTTGTTAATTCCTTCTCCTATGATCATGTGGATTCCTTTAATTTTAAACTCTTTATGAATTTTAAGAGTTAATAAAGGAAATACAATTTTTTTTACTATTTTTTCTGTGGATGTTTTAAATATGGGCTTTTGCATCATTGTCTTGCGTAGGTTTAGATGATGCTTTTGGGTGTGCCCTGAGAGTAGGTCTGGTTTTTATAGGATTAATTAAATGTTCTATATTTTGCGGCACGGAGGCACGGACTAAGAGGCACGCGGAAGCCCTTCTGTTGCGGTTTGAAACATAGGCACAGCAGTCCCATGGCCATGTTCACTAAATTCAGGATAAGACATTAATGTGTGAGCAGTGGAGACCCCGCCAATAAGCCGGTTAAAGGGGTCATTGTGCTTTCCGGTGCATCCATATATAAGCTATGCTTGGTACTTGAACAGAGCTGCACTGCAGTACGGTACACGGATCTGAGCTACAGTATATTGCAGTCCACAGATAAGCTTAACATCTTATGGTGTTGCTGAACACCTATGATATCATGGGAATGTTAAGTTTCCTTACGTCAGATTACTGTACTGTGCCTGAAGTAATGGTACTTACAAGAATTCAGAATCACCAGAGCAAGCCAAAAGAGAGCCACAGACATTGAGCTACCAAGAAATGCTTGAGGACGAAGTCTGCAGAATTTTGAATGCAGCTCTGGTCTGTAATACATTCATACTTAAAGTGTAAAACTGCATCCCTGTCAAACACTTTACATTATTCATAAATGAACGGCTAATTGTAAACTGACTGCATAATGTACGCCTTCACTCTCATGATATCCTACATAAAATGAGTCTGTTAACCCTCAGCCCTAATATATGCACGAAATGTTGAAGACATTCATTTGATTTCCTGTAGTAATCATCATTTATAATAGTGCAATTTATAGAAAAGCGGTGTATGTGCGTAAAATAAAACAAGTACAATAAGCATGAGCAAGGTGAGATACAAACTGGTACAGAAGGAGAGAGGACCCGGCCCGCGAGGGCTTAGAATCTACAAGGGATGGGGAATTATACAGTAGATGATGGTAGACGTTGCTTATATGGCGGTATAGTGTTAACGGGTTCACCACATATATATTAATTTGGATACTTTTATTATAGGTCATCAATATCAGATCGGTTTGGGTACCATTCACTGTGGCCTCTTCATTAGGCACTGTGGATTGCTCACTGCATACTAAGCACCGCACCATACAATATATAGCAGCTGTGCTTGGTAATGCAGCTCAGTCGCATTCACTTGGATGGGACCGAGCTGCAGGACGGCCATGTGGCTGATGGACATGACATCACAGACCAAGTGGTTGGTGTCTCAGCCCCTTCCAGCAGGCAATTGGTCAGGGTACCAGGGTACCAGGAATCTGCCCCAGAACGATATGATATCGATGGCCTATCCTGAGGTCATCAATATTTAAAGAGGACCTGTCACCGCTCCTGACACGCCTGTTTTAATAGCTTCATGCATTCCCCGTGTAATAATAATTCTGGAGCATCTATTCCTATGAGTCTATGTTGTGCCATTCCTTTATTATTTCTACTAGAAGTTATAAATAATTTACTAGCAGTTTGCACTAAGGGTACAGAGGGGTGGTAACCAGTTGGGGGTGTGTACCTGCACAGTCTCACTCTATCCAATCAGAGCTGCCATTTTCAGACTGTGCATGTACACACCCCCAACTGGTCACCACCCCTCTGTACCCTTACTGCAGACTGCTAGCAATTCATTCATAACTTCTAGTAGAAATAATAAAGGAATGGTACAAAAAGAATGTCCTCTTTAAGTCCAGTTTTTACTCACTGCCGACTGTTTTCTGTTTGGAGGTGTAGAGTAATTTGTCACATAAATGACAGCCAGTCAAACCAAGTGAACATTATGGAAGGGTTTTCTAGAGGTGCAGAACATTGCAAGTGCGGCAATTTTTCTCTTGTGACCTTTCTGTATCATTTTGGGATTAAGCACTCATGCTGTGAGATATATACTTTGTGCATTTGGTGCATAAGGAAAACAATTGCGAAATATACATTTTTCTGAATGTGCCTCGTATATTATACACGTCTCTAAGATTCTTAAAGAAAGAATACAGAATAGACAGGATAGTCACTGTGGTTCAATTTACATAATGGAAAAGCTAACTACACTCATCCTCAAAGACCATAATACACACAGACAGCTGTGACCCTACTATGTCCATGGGAAATAAAAGCAGAATGTCTAGACAACTGACACCTGACTCCAGTCAAAACCTGAAAATTGACTGCTCCCATGTCCTAATAACAGGGGTATATTGGAGGTTGTATGGTCTGTTCTAAATGTCTTTATGTCTGACATGCAGATTTGTTAGTTTCTCATGGGGTGACATAGGGAGAGATAAACGAGTTTTCACATGTGAGGGCCTCCCCAAACAACACCCTAGATAATAGGTTTGACTGCGCTTAGGCTGGGACTACACAACGATCTTGGCCTCAACAACTGTCGCATGACCATAGATCGCTGTGCACTGGACTGAATGGGGTCGCAGTGTGACTCTCAAGTTGCAGCAACCCCAGAATCACAAAAAATCCAACACTGCTAGATCTTTTGCGATTTGTGGGTTACGGCAACTTGCAAGTCACTCTGCCACCCCATTCAGTTTGATGCACAGAGGTCTCTGGCTGTGTGACGGGTGTTGTGGCCAAGATCAGCCCCAGCCTTAACGGGGATAGCCACTTTCTCGTTACTGTCGGCCAGAGTGTTTGTGAGATGATTATATGGCACTTACTAATATAGCCTTTGTTTAAATTCGGCACCATTTTCTAGATTTAAGGGACCTTCGCATTAGCCGCAGCCTTCTCTGGCAGGCTGTTTCGGCGGATGACATGTCGTAGTTTTATTCCGGCCGCCTCTCGGCATGCTTGCAGGAGCAGACTTCCAGCGGCACGCGTGCACGAGCGGCGGCACGGATCCAGCAGGCTGTTCACCGGAACAGCCTGCCGGAGAAGGCTGCCGCTAATGTGAAAGTAGCCTAAGAAGGTATACTCCTTTGTTTACAAAGTCTTTGTGCTGTCCACACAGAGGACCTGTCCATAAGATGGCTGCTGATGGAGGGTCATGTGACCAGACAAATCACCTCCATGTGATGTCTTCTCCATTCATATACACTGCACTAAACTCCACTGGCAGGTGCAGTGTATTAGAATGGAGGAGACTTCACATGGAGATGATTTGCCTGGTCACATGACCCTCTATCAGCGGCCATCTTATGGACAGGACCTCTTTGTGGACAGCACAAAAGACATTGCAAACAAGGGGAAAATGGTGCAGAATTTCAACAAAGTATATAATAGTAAGTGCCATATAATCATCTTACAAACACATTGGTCAATAATAACCAGAAAGTGGCCAACCCCTTTAATCCAGAGCCTTCACATTCTGACTGGAGTTAGGCCTCAGTCAGAAATCTGATGTCCCATAGCGGCAGACTAATGAAAACCCATCATTGCTGCCTACAGCGAGCAATCACAGCATAGCTTTTACTTCTTTAAGAACAGAATACACAATGAAAGCTGCACTGTGAGGAGGAAAAAAGGCAGTTTTTCTTTTAGACGGTTTTATCTATCTCTATGACACAGCGCAATGCAGGTTCAAAATGCAAATTCATATTGTAATCAATGCGATTCTATGTGGTGGCTGTATACCATGGTACTCCCCCAATAAAAGCAGGTATAGAAAATGTGACATCAGTATGAACAAGAAGAGGAGTACGTTCGACCATTAGGAGTGGAATCATTGATTTGTGTGTTGTGTGACGTAGGATCATTCATCCCCTTACTCCCAAGTCCTGCAAACCAACCCCAGAGTTATCACCGCGGCATCCAGAAACAAAAAAACGATGCTCGGATGACTATCTAAGGATTTATTAATGGCATAAACCTGCCAGCACCACAAGCCTGGAGCCTGATTCAATGAAATAGATGTAAGCGTTCACCTACTTACCATCCTGTTACAAAGAACAAGCACAGACACTCATCCCGTGCTCTTACAGCGCCCACAGAACGCAAGTACACTGATGCCGGGTGATGGGCAAAATGGCACATGTCTACGGAATGACAGGAAAACCAGGGAAAGTCTTCATCAATGGGGTTTTCTGGTACTTTAATATTGATGGCCTATTCTCAGGATAGACCTTCAATTACTGATCGGCGGGGGCCACCGATCAGCTGTTCTGCAGTAACTACAGTAGCTCTGGTGGCAGAACAACAACCCTGTCTGTTCCTGTAGTGGACACAGCTGGTTGCTGCAGTATTCAATTTATTGGGAAAGACTATACAATTGAAAGGAGTCTCCTCTAGCCTGGATACAGTATGAGATACGGTTAGCATGGAGGCTTACAGGTTCTGTATGGTATCCTGCACCATATTTAACTACAGATGTTGCAGCTGGACCTGTAGAGCCTGCTCACTCATAGGTTGCTGAAGATGGTGTCCTAGCTGGTCCTATAAATTCACGACTGGCGACAAATCTGGCGGAGATATTTCCGAAAATGCCAGTTGGAAGCCTAGCCATGAGAAGCAACACATGTGGCAGCAGGATGCCCTGCACGTATCGCTGAGCTGTTAGTGTCAGTAGTATCAATACACGACTATCATATGCAATGGCTCCCCAGATCATCACTAAGGCCTCCATACTCAAACCCGACCTTTGTGGGATCCCAAACACAACCTGAATTGTGTAGCAGTCCAAGTGTCTCGTTTATGACACTACAGCAAAAAAAGGTGATGGTGGCTGACTGTCAATGACAGGACACCTAATAAGGGCTGTATCACCAAATTTCCTTCTGCTAAGCTCCTGGAAATAGTCCGTGCAAAGACAGAGGTGTGTAATGAAAATGCCAACTGTGTCTGGATGGTGGACAATAAAAGTAGGGGAGCTCTCTGGGCTGTCTGGAGCTTGTTCGGAGTGTGTGTGACCTTACATAACCAGAGCTCCCAACATCTCCTAACAGTTAGGTCACAACTGCCTAGATGGAATGCAATTCTTCGAAACGACCATCCTGCTTCTCTCAGTCCAATGATGCATCCCCTACCAAAGTCTGTTAAGTGGGCAAAATCTCCTTGAGTGTGTCGTAGAGGAATGTCTAGCAGTCAAAAATTACTCACCAAGAGGTACACTATCCCAAAGTAGCTTCTGAGAGCCTTTTTATAGGGCAGCAGGGGAAGCACTTTTATGCCTTCTTGTAGCAAAACCCAATGTCTAATCAGGTCACAGCCAGTGGCGTAGCGTGGGGGGGTGTTGTTGCCCTGGGCGCAAAATTGCAGGGGGCGCCAGGCAGCAAGCACTTAAATGAGGGCCACGGGAGCCTATGGCCCCAGTCCCCTCCGTTCTTCCTCATAGGCTTCAGGCTAGTGGCAATAGAGCGACCGTAGTGACTAGAATGGAGTTGCTCCTGGTAGGTATGATGTCAGGGGAAGAGGCGGAGTCTCATAATACAGGGGTCGGGGCCTCATGATGTGCGGGAGATTCTACAGATCAGGTTATTTTTACATGGGGGGCTTTTTGCAGGCGCTGAAGGGAGGAGCAATAAATAATTCTTGTACTGGAGACTGTATGTTTGATGGGTCTGAAGAGAGGGCAGGTGATATTATTGACATGGGACTGTATGCTGGAGAAGCTGAAGGCACAAAGAGTGATGAATTTTACATGGGACTGTTTGCAAGACAGGCTAGAAGGCAGGGGGAGTGATGTATCTTACATGGGACTGTATGCTGGAGGGGCTGAAGGCAGGGGGTGATATTATTTTACATGGGACTGTATGCTGGAGGGGCTGAAGGCAGGAAGAGTGATGAATTTTACATGGGACTGTTTGTAAGAAGGGCTAGAAGTCAGGGGGAGTGATGTATCTTACATGGGACTGTATGCTGGAGGGGCTGAAGGCAAGGAGAGTTTTGTATTGTACATGGGACTGTATGTTGGAGGGGCTGAAGGCGAGGAGTGATGTATTTTGCATGAGACTGTATGCTGAAGGGTCTGAAGGCAGGGAAGTGATGTGTCTTACATGGGACTGTATGCTGGAGTTGCTAATGGCAGGGGGAGTGATGTATTTTACATGGGACTCTATGCTGGCGGGGCTGAAGGCAGGAAAATGATGTCTTACATGGGACTGTATGCTGGAGGAGCTAAAGGCAGGTGGAAGGTTGTATCTTACATGGGACTGTATGCTGGAGGGGCTGAAGGCGGCCATAATTATTAATATAATACAGAGGGACCATAATTATTACTATAATACAGAGGGGGTCATTATATATTATAATTATACAGAGGGCATTATACTTCTGGGCACTACCGGGGGAGAGGAGGTCTGTTATCTGAGAATGATAGTAAAGTGAGGAATCTAAAAAAAAATCTGTGAAACTCTACAAAGACGAGATGCGGCTGAAAGAAGGTATCATGACGGTCCTATCTCCGAATGAAGACGCTGAGGAAAGTCTACATGACAGGAGATGTCACTGGATGTAACAGGTATGTGGTGCTGTATTCTCCTGTATATTTCATAGCAATGTATGTTATGTCCATCCAAATATCTGGTTTGGGGGGAGCCATGGATATAGAATATGGCTCACACTGCCGAAGCCTGGCCCCAGACTTCAGGTCACACTGTGCGTGTTCTGAATTCTGGGGGCTCACACACATCTACTACATTATCTCAAAGAGTTATCACTGTGTTAACTGTGGTGTTACGTAGGACTGCAGGTGACATCTACTGCATTATTTGTGAGAAGGGGCGTGGTCACAGGTTGGTGGGGGGGCGGGTGGCACAATACTTGGCTTGCCCAGGGTGCTGGCAACCCACGCTACGCCACTGGTCACACCTGCAATCATTTACACGTCTGTCTGAGACATAATTGCATGCTGAATTTTGCAGCAATCTGACATTTCTATCAGGGTGTGTTATTTTTTTGTCAATTAGTGTATATAAATAACCCCTTTCCTGTAGCTGTAGTCCCAGCCATCATGTCTCAGGGAAAATTATATTAATATAAGCATTATAGGTGCTGACATATTTATGCAGAAACCCTTCAGTACATTACTCTCTGCTGCACATTCACTTATCAGAAGAGAGAATTAAGAGTGAGGTTACATACAAAACAAGAGATTTCTACATGAATATATGAATTGCGCAATTCTCACTGCTGCCATAATTGTATGGACAAGTCTAATTTCCGGCACCAAGCACGACAGCCTTCTAATCATTATTATAGGACTTGTACTGTTTTAGCACAAGTCAAAGCTGACTGTTTCCTTTGAAGCAGCCTGCCAAGACCAACAAAAACGGGAGGGAGAGGGAAAAAAGTTCCAGCTTTTCAACAGAGGTTAATAAGTAGTGACAGTATTAAGTCTATTCTGATTAAGTATGCTGAAAGATATCATTGCTGTTTGTAACATAGAATCATTATTAGGTTAAGCGCAGCGTAGAAAATGAAAAGCGAGTCTTAAGCTGAGAGTTTCAGAAAAACTGCATTGCTGATTTTTTTTTTCTTATCCCTCCATCAGGTATCAGTATCGCCTACTCTTTTATAAACTGGACGTTAAAAAAATGCAGAAAAAAGGCTAATTCACAGTTTAATAAAGAGACTGTAAGACTGCCATGTGCAGGTCACAATGGTGTGTTCTTGTTTACAGGGTGAAGCTACTAAAATATGATTTATTGACCCTATAGAACCCCCATTTAGTCAGGAAAATAAAATCTGAAGTGATCACAGGTTCCCCCATGCTGCACACAGGTAGGGGACCTACCTACGGAGTTAGGGCGAGGGGTAGGTGTAGTAACCGGCTATTGCGCCACTTATATCGGAATGCCGGAAATTGGTGGGGTGAAGTGCGACAGGGGACAACGTAAACAGTTTCCAGAATAAAAAAATGATGATGGCACTCACCATAAAGTCCAAATGGCCTTTATTTTCATCCAAAAAACGATGCAATGGCGGCACAATAACACCTATGGTGCCTGTGTGGCGCTCTGCACCCCTACTACCAGTGCATCGTTTTTGGATGAAAATAAATCCCATTTGGATGATTATGGTGAGTGCCATCATGATTCCTTATTTCTGGAATCTTTTGTGAACTATATCCTCGGGACTGAGCACCACCATTAGTCCATCAGGGGCCACTATCCCACCACGTTTTTTTTCTCCTATTCTGATGGACAGTCCGGCACGGATTAGTGCCATCCCATTCTTCTCTATAGATTTTTGACAATTTAAACAGTAATTGTCCATTCAACAATTATTGTTGATGCTAAACCTCCGGGACTGAGGGTGGTGGAGCCCCTTACTTGGGCACCAGGAGGGTTCGTCCCATTCTTGACACCCATAAAGGAAATCACCAGGAAATTCACTGTAAAACTAGGCACAATGCCTTGTAGAGCTAGCTCAGAGATCCGTTGCTTCATTCTGGAGAAAAAGTACTCTTAACCCATATGCAAATGAGCAGTTAAGTGCACTAAGGGTGGACCCAAGACTCTCTGTGCACCCTTGCTTCTCTGCTTTCATCTGCCAGCCTCTCCCTCTCCTTCTGAATTGACAGGGCCAGGCAGGATGACTATGCATGTGCATGAACATGGACTGCAAATATCATTAAATACATGTCAATAGAACGGTTCGGGAATTGCAGGCATACTGTAGACTATTCTCGGCTGCATAGCCACTGGATATTGCTGTCTTATATTATGTGATAATGCAATATCTTTGAAAGCTAGAGGCCGTCACTAGAAATTGATGTATTTTCTTTAGCTATTATGCAGTTCTTAAAGATAAAATCTATTACACTAAAGAATCATCCCAACCAACTGCAGGGCACAATACATTCTTTTTGCTGATGTTATGATATATTTATATCTTTACACAATATAGCTATGGGCTTGCTTTAAAAATCATATAAGCTTTCTTCACAATAAATGTGTCCTTATCGAGACCAATAAAAGGCACATTGCATATTGTCAAATAGTTCATCAGTCATGACGGCATCGTTTGTGTGATGTGAGGTGTGTAATTCCATCAGCCAGGCCCCTAATGGGGTAGTTTTCCAAGTGTGGAGCCCAGTCAAGTAATTGGTTAATTATGTTCATAAATCTCCCCTCCATGCATCTGTGAATGAGTTGTCAGATCAGGGCCTCCCCATTCCGGACTCCACCTACTATCATGTATTACATGGTCATTAATAAACTGTCCTTGTGGTCATATGGACTGGCTCCTAATAATCAGATGAAAAAAAGCCCTGCAGTTATAATAAATACTGATAACTTGATAAATTACATATATGTCAGTACTGGACATCATTAAAAACAATGGGGGAGATTCATTCAGACTGCTGTTTCATATGCCACGAAGCGCGTGGGGGTACAATGTGTCAACTTCTTTTTAAAAGATGCACACAGATTTGGCACATCTTGGGAGGTATTCAAGACGAGAAAAAAAATCTAAGCTTGCTATGAGTAGGCAATAATTTGTACCACCTCTTGCATAAATTTGTAGGAAATATGTTGGTTCCACCCATTCCCGTTAAGCCCCACCTACTTCCGATTTCACATCAGCTCCTTCCCATCATAAACAGTTTCCATTTTTTCATTTGCACCCCTTCCAATAGCTATACATATATGTAATATAATATACGTATATACGTATACTGTATATATATATTTTTTTCCCCCCATATCATCATATTTCATATGATGTTCTGAGAAGCTGAGGAAAATTCTAAATAAAGTGAAATTGGAAAAAGTGACTTTAGGGCATTCACTGTGCTGTTAAATTGACATATTGCCTTTATTCTGTGGGTCAGCACGATTACGGCAATGTCAAAAGTATTCTATTTTTGTTATCTTTTCTTTACTTTAAATTTTTTTTTAACTCACTCACCAGGTCCTGCTCTCTGTCTACTGGCCTGGACCCGCTTCTGGTCCACCTGCTGCTGATGGCGGGCCCGGGAGCAAGGCTTCTTTGTGCCTTCCTTGCAAGCCGTGGCCTGCTTCTGCTTCTAAGGTTCCCCTACCTGTTTCTAGGGTGTATGCGCTTTTGCTGACTCTTGAAAGGCCAGAGCGAGCCCTGGTCAGTTACAGTCTTTGTATGTCCATATGTGTCTATTTAATGCGTCTTGCCCAGGGGGAAGGTGCTCAAGCTGTAGGCCCCTATCTTGCTAGTTCAACCAGTGAAGATGTGCATTCTGATTGTCTGTGTATCGAACCTATAGGGGTTTGCCGAGACTTAAGTACCGATAAAGTATCCTCAGGATTGGTCATCATCATCAGTATCTGAATGGGGGAGATTCGACGCCTGGTACCCCTGCCGATCTGCTGTTTGAGAAGGCAGTGGCCGCTCATAGTAGCACCGTGGCCCTCTCACTACTTTCCCTAGGCCGAGTGATGACATGTTCATCAGTTACATGGCCCAGCTACGATAACAAGCACAGCAGCTGTACGATGTCCTGAGCTGTGCTTGGTGAGCACGGAGAAGGGATCATCCCACTGTAATGGGGCACTTAGGGGCATCATACTGTGTAGAGGGCACTAAAGAAGTATCGTACTATGTGGGGGCACCAAGTGATCACCCTGCTGTCACTTAGGAGGCATTATACTCTGTGAAGGGTACTAAAAGGATATCATACTGTCCAAGGGGCATCAACATTGTTAGGTGGCACTAATTTAGTGTGGGGAGGCACTAAGGGGTCTCTATTACTGTGTGGTTGAAGCAGCTCAGACCTTCACACTACAGTAGACCTAGTTATATGGAACTTTACAAAAAGCACTTCCGTACCCCTGGTCTATGGGTTCGTCGGGCACCATTGCCATCTGTCATATAAAGGATCCGATGCATCAGTTTTTTTTTAGTTTTTTTCTAGACCAGAACAGAAAAATGAAAAATATGTGTAGATGTGAGCCTAGTCTTAAATAGATCCCTTTGCAAAACTACATCTGTCTTGAAGTTTTTTAATTTCGTTTTCCTTCAAGATGTGTGCTTTCAAATATGTTAGCTATCTTCATGTTTCACAGGGTTACGAGAAATGAGGAGCCATTTCTGCATTAGACCTAAGCTTGGTGTAGCACCTCTCCCTGAAAAGAAATCGAATATTACAGATTTACAGTTAACATCTTTCATTCTAGATATGTTTTGTATTGATCCCTCAGATCTGCTCCTTCGACAAGTACACCAGGCAGTCCTAAGTATAATAACAATTAGGATTCTAATGGATTTGTCTCTCTGGAGAAAAACGCTTTTTCATTTTTCCCCCCCATCTCTGGCCAATAAAAGCACTTTTCAGAAGACCATTCAGTCTGTAGCACAAAGGGGCAACTTTCTAACATATTAAATTAACTATTCGATTGTGAGCAGAAGAATGGGTCTCTTCTTTTACGATGTATTGATGAATTAATGGCTGTAGGCAGAGGGATGGTGTACAGTAATCTGAATGTACAACAATGTCAGACCTGAAAAGACTGCAGTTATTTCTCACATAATATGAAAATAATTTATTTTTTTTTAACCTGAAAGGATTAATACTATTAGAAAATGTTACCAGAATTGCCAGAAATGTTATTTCCTTATTGACCTCCAGACAAATATTAATCCTCATGGTTCCCACAAGAGGTATCAACCTGTTTCTTGGACCAATTAAGGCTTCATATTTTAGGGTACAGCTACACGGCAACACCTGTAGCGGCCAGGATCACAGGGGCAGGGCGATGTATTAGTGATCCCATAGAATGAATGTCCTGCAACTACGACCCCCTGAATCACAAACACTACAGCACAATATAGAGTAGTATGTCTCAGCTGGTCCCATTGGAGGCTTCTCTGGCTTGGTCTGGCTCTGAGAGAAACCAAAGTGGCTATACAGATAGTTAACAGGTAGTATACAGATAGCCAACTGTATTGGCTACCATGAAGAAATACTGGACGCACAGAAGAAATTTATGTATTATGTATTATATTCATTTTTCTCTCTAAATCTTGCCATGACAGATGCTTATTTTTTTAATGCTAGAGTTTTTTGGGTTTCAGTTGTTAGGCTATTTTCACACTCTCGTTTTGTGCGGATCCGTCATGGAGGGATCCGTTCAGATAATACAACCGTCAGAACGGATCCGTTTGTATTATCTTGAATACTACTGAAAGTCAATGGAGGACGGACCCGTTTTTATTGTGCCCGATTGTGTCAGTGATCCGTTTGGCTCAGTTTCATCAGACGGACACCAAAACGCTGCAGGCAGCTTTTTGGTGTCCGTCTCCAAAGCGGAATGGAGACTGAACTGATGCAAATGGATGCATTCTGAGCGGATCCTTTTCCATTCAGAATGCATTAGAATGCAAACTGATCCGTTTTGGACCGCTTGTGAGAGCCCTGAACGGATCTCACCAACGGAAAGCAAAACGCGAATGTGAAAGTAGACTTAGTTGAAAGAACCCAGTATGTTCTAGAAAGGCACTTAACACTGGCCTATGGAAGTCTAAGACAACTATAAGTTATATCTTTTATAGCAGCTGTCAGAAATGTATCAGCAGGTTTGATCGTCAATCTTACAACTTACCTGGAGAGTCAGTGTGGAACATCGCTGAAGGCTGTGTGATCAAGATAATTACTGTACCATAAATGATAGGGAGTAGATAGTCTACATGTACTGTATGTACTTAAAGGGAATCTGTCACTAGCTTTTACCCTTGTCAGCTAAACATATGCTGACATTAAGGGTCTCCATAGCAGTCCTAATGTGTGTTTATTTTAGATATTCAAGGCTTTATTTTCTCAAAAAACAGGTTTTACCCACCTGTCAATCATCAGAATAAGGAGCCCAGGGGGAGGTCTGGCCATGCAGGGTGCTCGTCCGCACCCTCCTCCATCAGTGCCGCACGCCGCCTCTCCAAACTTCTGCGCCGCCTCCTAAAGCGCAGTGCCGCCTCCCCCTCCTTCCCCGTCAAGATCCCGCGCATGCGCACTCGCTCCCTGAAGCCGGTTGCCGGAGTCCACACGGGCGCATCGCGCAGTGCGCACGCGCAGGATCTTGACGGGGAAGGAGGGGGAGGGAGGGAGGGAGAGGGAGAGGCGGCACTGTGCTTTAGGAGGCGGCGCAGAGGTTTGGAGAGGCGGCGTGCGGCACTGATGGAGGAGGGTGCGGACGAGCACCCTGCATGGCCAGACCTCCCCCTGGGCTCCTTATTCTGATGATTGACAGGTGGGTAAAACCTGTTTTTTGAGAAAATAAAGCCTTGAATATCTAAAATAAACACACATTAGGACTGCTATGGAGACCCTTAATGTCAGCATATGTTTAGCTGACAAGGGTAAAAGCTAGTGACAGATTCCCTTTAAGTACATGTGCATAAGCTTCTGTATAGTGAAAGGGTTGTCCCTCAATGATAAGAGGATGACAGGGTGTCCCAGTGAAGTGACCCTTAGATATCATTATTAATCCGCGGCAAAAAGTGCAAGCACGTGTTTAATTCATCTTTACCTATGGCCTCTTTCACACTTGCGTTGTGAAGATCCGGCGTGCACTTCCGTCGCCGGAATGCACACCGGATCCGGCACAACGCAGTGAACTGAAAGCATTTGAAGACTGATCAGTCTTCAAAATGCTTTCAGTGTTACTATGGCAGCCAGGACGCTACTAGCGTCCTGGTTGCCATAGTAGCAGTGGGGAGCGGGGGAGCGGCATACTTACATTCCGTGCGGCTCCCGGGGCGCTCCTGAATGACGTCAGAGCGCCCCGCGTGTATGGATCACGTGATCCATGTGATCACGTGATCTGTGCACTGGGGCGCCCTGACGTCATCCTGAGCGTCCCGGCGCCGCACGGAATGTAGTATGCCGCTCCCCTACTTTACTATAGCAACCAGGACTTTAGCGTCCTGGCTGCCATAGTAACCATTGACAAAAGCTAAACGTCGGATCCGCGATGCGCCGAAACGACGTTTAGCTTAAGGCCGGATCCGGATTAATGCACTTCAATGGGCATTAATTCCGGATCCGGCGTTACGGCATGTCTTCCGGATTTTTGGACGGAGACAAATCCGCAGCATGCTGCCCTTTTGTCAACGTCCAAAAAACGTTCACATACTGAACGGAAGACATCCTGATGCATCCTGAACGGATTTCTCTCCATTCAGAACGCATGGGGATAATCCTGATCAGTAGCTTTCCGTCCTAGAGACCCGAGGACGGATCTCTAGGACGGAAAGCTAAAACGCTAGTGTGAAAGAGGCCTTACACCGCAACATGGAAAAAAGACATTACACAATGCGAAATCAAGTAAATGGACTGTCCTCACAATGCATGTACGCCATGGGTCCCCCAGAGTGGGAGATGCATTTTGTAGCTACTCTTGCCAATGCATAATGGTACAGAATGGAGGTCTTCCTTCTTTCAACTATGTAATAGGATCTTTGAAAGTTAGTTTATTAAATTAACTCATCAGCCCATTTAACCACCCATAAGATATATCCTATACATGTGCACCCGGCTGTGGCTGCCACTTTTTCTATAGCAGATAACCATTGATTTTTAAAGTGCAGGAGATGTCTATGAAGGTAGTCTTCCCGCTAAGGCTGGACACAACCTTTAGATAGCCGTCGGCCATTCGTCAGACAGCTGTCTTCCCTCATACATATGTCAGCTCAGCTCAACCAAATGTGTGAAACCCACTATCTTCAGTAGCTTATCTCCTCAAAAACAAAGGGATAGGGCATCTATCTACCCGACTACCCAGTACTTATCCCCTGCGACATCTAATCATCTCAGAAGAGTTGGAAAGCCCCTATACACCTTAAATGGTCAGCTGTAGGTTTGCCTGAAATGTGTCTATTGTATGTGTATGGCCATCTTAAAGAGACACTACCATCAAAACTTTTTATATCGCATGTAAACAGCCTATATGTGAATATTCTATGTGCGGGTATTTATTTATTTATGTAAAAAACAATAACAGTAGATGGTTTTCTGGAAATAATTCCATACACTCCATGTATTCTACTTTCTGTCCTTCAGTAGCTCTTTAACTTCTTCAGGCCTCATGCACACGAACGTTGTTTGTTTCCGTATCCGTTCCATTTTTTTTGCGGATAGGATGCGGACCCATTCATTTCAACGGGTCCTCGAAAAATGCGAACAGCACACCGTGTGCTGTCCGCATCAGTAGGTCTGTTCCGTAGCCCCGCAAAAAAAAATAGAACATGTCCTATTCTTGTCCGTTTTAGGCATTGTTACAATGGATCCGCAAAAAAAAATGGATGCCATACGGAGCGTCATCCGTTTTTTTTGGCGGATTCACAATTTGCAGACCGCAAAACACACACGGTCGTGTGAATGTAGAATGTTTTTGGACATTTAGCCCAAGAAATAGCCTCACTTGACTTTCTTAGTCAGACCATTCACTCTGACCAGTGAGGGAAAGGGGATGCAGTGCTCTTCTGTGTGAATCTTTATCTAGGGCTACCAAGACAACAACAGAACTATCACACTGTCATCCCAATTCCACATTCTATTATTATACTAGCAAATAACATCTTCCCTTCACAGCAGCAGTAATCTAACAATGGGCTACCGATCTATAAAGGAGATGTATCTCTCAGTGCTGACGGATACAGAAGGACAATATTTTGTATTTAATGTTCAATGGTATAGTACTGCCAAAATGGAAAAAATAAAATAAAAATAGTGACACATTCTTTTAAACTTTGTCTTCTATGAATATTGAGTTGAGATTTTGGAACTTCTATAGACATTGGCAGAACACAATTCATAGATAACATTCGATATTTTGTCATGATATGCCACTGATCAGCAATTCTGTGCCACATAAATGTCGATTCAAGACATTTATACAATGACAATTTGCAAAAGAAAGAAAAATATCAAAAATGTTAAATTTATTTTCTCCCAGAGAATATAGGGGAGGGGGTGGGGTGTAGCAATCCCTGTGTATTAGATTGGGGGCAGATCCAGACAACTTCAATCGAATGTCCATGACCGGATTAAATGTATTTCTCATTTGCTTTCCTAGCAAGTACTTTTCTGTGCCCTCACTTGGCCAATATTGGGATTTTTAAGTAGCATGAGTTGTCACATGCTCAGATAACACTATACTTTATGTAAAAGCATAAAACCCTTAGTCAAATACCTACAAAACAAAGGCGCTCTTATTCCTACACCAGCACATTAATTAATCACCGAGAATATTGACTGTCCAATGATTTTCAATATCTTGGGCTAAATGTCACTGCAAAAATGTAAAGGCTTTGAGAGTGCTTGTAGTAAGTAAACCATTAATGACTGGCTCAGGTTGCTGTAACCGGCCCCCGGGATGGAAGCGCATGCACAAGACGTCATTTTAGCACTGGACAGCGGCCATGGCTTTCCGGAAGTAAAGGTCAGCAAGCTGTCCATTGGTTCTGCCAGGCCGGAACGAGACAGCTTTAAAGTAATGTGGAAAACCGCAGACTCATTTACCACAGTTATCAATGTAGTTATCAATCAAATCCAAACATTAAACTATCTGTTGTGGCCATTGTAAATCAGGTTACTGTAATTGGCTGTTTCCTATTACAGCTCACAGAGAAATTTACAAATCACAAGGAAGAAACCTTTCAGCTTGGACGATGCCCAGAAAATGTTTTTCCTTACTTACGATGACTGTGCAGCCATATTAATAATACATATGGATTAGAATATCACGGTATGTCAACATTTGGGGGCTAAAAAGTGTGATAATTGCAGGCTATCCGAATATTCACATTGATAAAGACCAGCACCCCAGTAAATTCAGAAGAAAGAAAAAATAAAACTGCTTAGGTTCAGATGTAGTCAGTAAGGAACTAGAGGTTTTTTCCAAAGGAAAAAGTATTAACCCTGCGGAATTATATACTGAGGGGCAGCGGGGGAATCATGGGTAATGCCCAAGTGTTACAGTCTGAAATTCGACTAAAAAGTCCAGGCCCAGTTTAAAGGAGTTGTCGGAGATTTTGATATTAATGGCCTATATTCAGTTTGACAAGGGTCTGACTCCCGGCGCCTCTGCCGATTAGCTGTTTAAAGAGACCACGATGCTCCACTGAGTGCTGCAGCCTCTTCCTAGGTCATATGATGTCATGTTTATCGGTCGCTTGGCCTAGGCGTCGCTCAGTCCCATTGAAGTGAATGGGGCTGGGCTGCAATACCAAGCACAGCCGATATACAATGCACAGCGCTGTGCTTGGTAAGCTGTGAGGAGGCTGGTGAGTACTGCAGCCTCCTCGAACAGCTGATCAGCGGGGGTGCTGGGAGTCGATCTGATATTGATGGCCTCAATCAATATTAAACACCCAAAAAACCCTAAAGGGATGTTCACCTGAAAAGGTACCAATGACAGCTGGGCAGATTGTTTCAGCGCTTTCCTTACTTTCCTATTTCTCAGAACCTTGCATTTTAATATGTATTGTTATGCTGCAGTCCTTAATTATAAACCGTAGGATCATTTGTGCCCATGATAACCAACAGAGTCCGTCATCTTCATATGATAAAATAAGCATATGTGTAAAAACAACAGATGCAGTTTTAAATCCAGTCCAGCATTACCAAAATGGCCCCTAGGCGCTAATAAATCTGGTTATATAGTCACAGCCAGGAACAGCAAAACACACTTTCGGGTACATGTGCACCAGCCACTCTCTCTATCAATGTAAGGATGAATGCGGCATCTTAGCAGAAAATATTAGAGGGCACGTTTGCAGGATGGTTAATTGTAAAATAGGATCTTATCGGTGATGTATGTGCAGTGCCCCACTGCTACACAGTGTTCCACTGCTTAAAGGGCTTCTGTCACCCCCCAAAAGTCATTTTTCATTTTTGGGCTTACTAAAATCCTTATAGTGCGATTATTCAATATATAGTGTTCTTACCTTTTTCTGTGGCTTATTTTCCTTAAAAATCGGACTTTTACAATATTTTAATTACCTCGCTACCAGCAAGTAGGGCGGTTACTTTCTGGTAACCGCTGCATCCTCCTTTCAAAAAAACGCCCCCTCCTCCTGTTGATTGAACGGAGACAGGGCCAGCCGGAGGAGGAGAGCACTCGCTGGTCCTGTCTCCGTTCCAAATCTCACGCCTGCGCCGTACCGGTCTTCAGTCGGCCCAGGCGCACTGAGAGGAGGATGCTCGCTCGGCCGCTCCTTCCTCAGTGCTTTTATATGTGATAGGGTACTTTCACACTTGCGTTGTTTGATTCCAGCAGGCAGTTCCGTTGTCTGAACTGCCAGCCTGATCAGGCAAACTGCATGCAAACGCATGTCATTTTTTCTGACTGATCGGAAAAGTTCGGAAAAGTTTAGCGCTAGTGTGAAAGTACCCTTATATGCATTTCATGTCTATGGACTGTGATGGACTTAGCAGACCCTTAGTAACTGTTTCTAGGTGGGGCTGTTACACCCTTCCCTAGGGGGGAGTAGAGTGAATCAGGGTAGTGTAGTGTGAGACAGAACAGGTAGAGGAATCAAGCATAACACAATCCTGGATTACAGAACCAACCAGAGGAAAGAAAAGGCCTTTAATCCAGCCACTGAGGGATAAATAAGTGAAAAGTGACATTTTGCAGAGCATTCCAGAGTTAAGAGGTGGTGCGAACAACTGAGTCTGTGGAGATAACTTATCTTGGAGACTTATGGACTCATAAGTTCAGTTCATTTGACCAGGAGATGTAAGGCTTTTATGAGCCTGGACATACTTTGGAGGCAGAGAGAAGATCTGACCAAGGACTACACCCTGAAGTGGAAACCTGTAGTGCCCCATTGTGAGTATTTGAGGTGAGAGAAAGTGTGGCTGCAGGAGAAATATTGTCTGGGTGCTTGAGAGAAAAGTGCAGTGTTGGAAACATTAGCTCAGAGAAACAACTTTGCCTGTTAACTACCTTATCACCCGGTGAAACTGTAACTACCTTATCAGACGGTGATCTGCTGGTTCATGCAAAGTCTGAACCATGACCACTGCTGTGAGTACTGTACTTGAAACTGTTCCAGTAAATTTGCCAGTAAAGAACTGTTCTACAGTTAAATTGGCCTCCTCATTGCCTCACACTTAGGAACCCTGAGTGCACCTCAAATGTCCAGTAATTTCCCAGTAATGAACTGTTCTTCTGTTAAATTGGCTTCCTCATTGCCTGCACTTCAAAATGTATCTCCACCAAGGGCACCCCACCGAATACCAGGCAGGAGCCAGGAAGTGCCCCAAAGGGAAGAAAAGGTGCACCTTTCCCGTCACTGCACGGCCCCAGAGAGGGCCAGAGTGACCACTACCATGAATAACTACTCCCATTATTATTGTTACCGCCACTCCCCTCTCCTGGGCCGGCTGCATATGTCATTGTATGTGTCGGAGCTTTCCATCGGAGGTATATTTCTGGAAATACTTTAGATACCTAAGTTTCTCAATATGCTCTAATTATGTAGAAAAATGAATGAATGCTTTTCTAAGCCAGAAGTACTGTCTAAAACTTGCTTGTCTGCCTGTCTCTATCTCTAGAAAACTATGTACAAGCTTTCTTATCAATATGACCCTGATCTCGTCACTGCTTTCCCTTTTGGACTACAAGATTTGTAAAAAAAAGACATTATCTTTCTGATGGGTGATGAGTGATGAGGATGCAGGATACAGGACCTGCATGCCCTGTAACAGGCCAGTACACCAGAAGAGCCGTGTCATGGACATGAGAGACAGAGCTCTATAGGTCACGGTTACGAACATAATCTATCAATGTAAAATGAGAATGCCTTGAAAATGTGAATAGAAAAGAAAGTTACAGTAGATGACCAAATAATCAGGCGTGGCTGTCATTAATGCTTAAAAAGCACCTGTTAGAAGGGTCAACCCTATTATACCCTGATAGAGTTCACCCTGGTGATCATAAGGATACCAGTCTCGTGAAAATCGATTGCAGGAGTTTCTGAGAAAAAGTATTTTATGTAAATACGTATTTCTGTGTACAGAAAGGAGGGACCCTTGGTGCACCTCAGCTTTTCAGCATTTTGCTCGCTCATGCGGTAATCAGTGGGACCTTTAGGTTGGGTTCACACTTGAGCGTATTTGATACGCACGGTTTACGCGCGTTTTTGTCGCGCGTATTACAGCGAGTTTTTGGAAATAGGAAATGCGCGTCGTACGTGCGTTTGTGTGATTGACCACTGTGGCGTCAATCACAATACGCGCGACAATACGCCCCAAAGAAGCTCCTGTACTTCTTTGGGCGTAGGGCGTTTTACAGCGCGTTCGTACGCGCTGTAAAACGCTCAGGTGAGAACCATGCCCATAGGGAAACATAGGTTTTCGCCTGTCTGAACTCAGCCTTACACCGTCAGATCATCGTTAAAGTGCGCTCCTACAAGCGCTTATCAGCAATGATCTGCCCAATGTAAGGGCAGTGTGAAGGGGCCTTCGGGCCCCATTAACATGCTTGGAAAAGTTTGCACATGGATTTCTGACTGTGCGGCGGAAATGCTACGCATCTTGCGTTGAAATGTTAAGGATTAGCCCTAATGATTAACAAAGGGGCTAATCCTCTTGTGGATCTGAGACCCATCCACTGCATATCCACGGCAGAAATCCAAGTGTAAGCCATGGGTTTCTACTATGGAACTTGGAAAATATGCAAATCCGACATATGTATGTCTACCCTTAAAGGGGGTTTCTGGTAAAAATGATCAAGTGCCTACAGCATGGCCCTGAAACAAAAGATTAATGTTTACCTCCTCCACGCGGTTCCGGCTCACTGTGCTGCGCCCGTTCTCTCCATCTTCTTGTTCCATCGCTGTTCACATCCATCTGGCTATGGGCATGGTCACATACAACACTCCAGCCAATGACTGGTCTTCAGCGGCGACCTGCTGCGTGTGGCCACATCTAAAGCCAGTCATTCACCGTGACAATAGCCAGCCAGATCTAAACAGCCTGGAGATTGGAAGACGGAGACAGTGGGGCAGTGCGGAAGACCGGAGCAGCGCGGAGAAGGTAAGTATGAATCTTCTGTTTCACAACCATGCTGTGGGCACTTGATATAAAAAAAATATATATTTTTAACGGAAAACCACTTTAATGCATCAGTAGCCCATGCATGCTGTTATTATTATTAAGCAATGCATGTAAAAAAAATATAAAAATATATACAGTATTTGTACTTTTAATCATTATTATTGTGATCTTTCAGATGTAAAAGCATTATCATTTTTTTTTGTTTTTGTCCTATTCCCAATGGACAAAAAAATGGCATTCATGTAGCTGCCAAGAATTTATCTCTAATCCCATATTTAGCCCTTATGTTGTGTCCTTCCTGGTTTTATTGATTCTGGATCTGTAAATGCTCATATAATTTATCTTGTCTGAAATACCCAGCAATCATGTACTCTTCAACAGCAAGGTTATAAACCATTTTTAAAAATTACAAGGAAAGAGGATTAGGCTTACTTATAGATAATGATACATATATACTGGATCACACCACTCTTCGCCCATGAAACCCTACTATTAGAGTATTTACAAGCTCTCCAATGGCTTCCAGGAAAATACATAAAAAACCATCAGCTCAGTCCTCAAAAACCTCAGCCTAAGTAATAAAATTAAAGCTTCGTTTTATAGCTAGGCATCCCGAGCATGAAACATAGGCAATATATCAATATCCTCCGGTGTATGCCTCTCCTTACACTGAAGATACTGATTTTCGGTACAAAAGGTGGCTGTAATGGCTAAAACCATTATTGAAAACCGCTGCTGAGACCACCTCAGGGGAAGGCTCAATAATTGTTTCAAGCAGACGGTGTTTTTCCTCCTTTAACTGTAACAGGAGGGGAACAGACAGTACATAATGGGATGATGGGGAAGGAATCTCTCAATGATAATAACACAGGTGCTATATAATACAATTCCATTAGTCTAATGTTAAGTTAAGCTAAAGATAACAATATAGATAGAATCAAATGATTGATATTAGAAAAAGCTAGGTTTTGTAGTCTGGAAAATGAGTATTAGTCGGTGCAATAATAATATAGCAGTTGTTTAATGCTCCCACTTAAGGGTACAGAATTCAGTCTGACAGTAATATGCATTCCCATTACTATCTTCTATTATATAGAAGCTGCTCAAAGGCACGTGACTTGAGACTGCAGTTCCAAATTTCTGCCAAGTTGACAGCCAATTGTTTTAATTTTTTCACCTATACTGCCATGCATAGCCAAATAGCAGTTGAGCGCCTATTGACGCTTTAATATATGCAAATGAGCCTCTGGGAGCAACGGGGGCGTTGCCCTTACTCCTAGAGCAGAGTTCCCCAACTCCAGTCCCCACCTACCAGTCAGGATTTGAGAATATCCCACAGAATGAACACCTGTGGTAAGTCCTAAGGCATTGACACTAATTATATCACCTGCTCAATACTAAGGAAATCCTAAAAACATGACCGGTAGGTGGGCCCTGAGGACTAGAGTTGAGGAACACTGTCCTAGAGGATCTGCTCTCTCTCTGGAACCACCGCACCCTCTCCACTTTGATTGATAGGACCAGGCAGAGAACACATCATCACTCTTGGCCCTGTCAATCAAAGTACAGAGGGTGCAGTAGTTACAGAGAGAGGGCAGAGCCTCTAGGTGCAACGGCAACGCCCCATTTGTTCCTAGAGGCCTAATTGGAATGTAGTAAAACATCATTTTCTCAGCAATGCGGGCACATATGAACATGGGACCAACTCAGATGTCTGCAGATGTCAAGAGCACATGCAACAGGTCAGCCCATTTTATGGGTAAAATCTGCTGACATACAGTATAACCTTTAAAGGGGGTTTCTCGGACATATACTAATGTACTGTGATTGTCCGTATTACTCCTTTGCTGGCTTGATCCATTTTTCCATCACATTATACCATGCTCGTATTTAGAGGTTACGACTACCCTGCAGTCCAGAAAAGGTGGCTATGCTTGCACACTATAGGAAAAGGCGCCGGGCCTCTCTGGTGGCTGGGGCCAAGATAGTGCAGATAGGCAGGGGTGTTTTTTCCTATAGTGTGCAAGCACGACCACCACTGCTGGATTACAGGGCGGTCATAACTAGAGTTGAGCGAACTTGTGTTTTAAGTTCGGCGTCCAAAGTTCGGGTTCGGGTTATCGAAGCATCCCGTAATGGATTCCGCTACCACGGACCATAACGGCATTTGGAATCCATAAGTGGATTCTTCAATGAACCCGAACCTTGGACAACACTAAGGACCTGGGGTGACGTCACCGGAGGAGGTGGTAGCCTACGACCTCTTATCCAATCCAGTACGGAGCCACGCCCCCTGCACTGATCACATGACGGTGACGTCACCCCAGGTCCTTCACCCCGGATTCCAAATGCCGTTATGGTCCGTGGTAGCGGAATCCATAACGGGATACTTCGATAACCCGAACCCGAACTTTGGACGCCAAACTTAAAACACAAGTTCGCTCAACTCTATTCATGACCATGGAAATTAGAAGTGTATAATGTGATGGAAAAATGGATCAAGCCAGCAAAGGAGGCAATATGGACAATCACAATACATTAATAAGTGTCTTGTGATAATTTTGTCTACATGATAAATGCTATTTGCTGAAGTGAGACAACCCCTTTAAATTCACGGCTTAGATACACCATAGCACAGAGCAGATTTGAGGAGCAGCACAGCTGTGCATGTGGAAGGCACTCTTACTTGGAAACTGAGGTATCTGAAAAAAGAACATGCAAAAAAATTCAATTACCAGAAATCACTTCCCTTAGTGACCAAAAAACTCGTTGCAATCAGCTGATCATTGGGCCAGATTTATTTAGGCCATCAATGTCCAAATCTCGGGGAGCCCCTTTAACGACTGTCGGACCCTAACAACCGTTGTATTATACAACTGTTTCATCTATGGCTATGTGTAGATGGGATGCATTCAATACAAGTCCGACTGATTGTACGGTATACATAGAAGGCATTTTGGCAAGACTACAACATTGTTGGTGCATTATATATTTTTGTAATGCGCTTTTCCCAGAGCAGTTGAGTAATGTTCCCCTAGTTGCAATGTATTACCCAGAACTATGTTCATTTGCATAATGCTTGGGATTACACCGCAGAAGCAGTCTATGTAGTTTTCTTCACTGCTCAATCACTTTGCCCTCTCTTCCCCATCAATACCAAGTCATAAATCTCAGTGCATAAAATATTAAGATCAACAGACCAACAAACCACTTGTAGACACCGAATTTACTGGTAACTGTAAAATCTAAGCTCGGGAACATTAATGCGGGAAAAGCAAGTACAATTATAACTAAAACTGCAAAATCACATGCTCACCTTATCTCATTTCAGACATGAACAAACCACGGCTGGATCATTACACTTCACAATCCATATCATTACTATTTCCATTATGTCCTATGGATAAGGCTAGAAATGTTTATTCAATCACATTAGTAATAACAGTAGTTATACGTTTCCCTCTGTCTAATCCTATTTAATATTACAGTCATTTTCCTTAAAAATTGTTTCATAAAAAAAAGTAATCGTAAAAAACCTTTCAGATCTGGAGTGGTTCCCGCACAGCCAGACTCTAAGGTCCCTAATCACTTATCACTGAGTGATGACATGTTGTTCAGTACCACATCACATGACCAACGATGACATCACTACTACATCGGCCAGTGAAATGCTGTGGTCAATTGGCTGGACACCTGAATGGCAACTCATAGAGCATCACAAACAATATAAAGTAATGAAGTGCAGAAGTAGATTCAAGAGTCCACCCAGACGGAACCTCTCCTGTCTACAGTAAATCCAGAAAAGAGCAATGGACATCAGCATTTCTGCTTCTACTGAGGGCTTTATAAGGTAACAGTGGCCAGCAATTTGCTGCCATGGTGACCTCATGGTTGGTCAATGAAGCAGAAAACGTGAATCGGAGAAGGTAACCCTTTCACAATCAGCGGAGGTCCAAGTCCAATACTGACATAACTAACCAATTCATCAAAAAGTTGAGTTTAGAATGAGCTTTAGCCGGCAATGAAGCATTTGGGTGATAAGGAGAAGGCAAGAATAGACTCACACTGGAAGTCGGGGGGGACCTCCAAGGTCAACACCTCTCAAAAAGTTTTGCATGTAATTTGAAAGTGATGGTACTGTAAGGAGACCAATGTTTGATGCTAAATTGAGACTGACGTTCAGATAGGATGAGTTCCCATTTGGGAGTTTGTTCAGAGAACAACAGATGTCCAAGGTGTCCTGGAATTTGCCCGCTATCAAGTACAAGGACTCTGAAAGATGAGCGCTAGAATGTGGTTACTGTGGGACACTCCTCTACTTTGCACTTTTACTAGTGTGGCTAAATCTTCCTAAGTTTATGTACTTAATTACGTAAGTCAAGGGTATAGTTAAGGTCCTGAATTTCTAAAATATGGTCTATGGCACACAACTGTCTAATAGATCTGTGACATTCATGGGTTCAATATTTTCCGTACTTAAAAATAAAATTCAGCTGTCCCAGACTGGAAATGATTTTCCTTTGGATGAAAAATAAGTTATCTAAAGTCATCTTTTTCTATAGTTACAATAAACTTAATTTGAAAGTCTTGAACTGGTGACAGGCATTCATTTTCTAGATAATAAAATGCCCACATTGAAAGAGAATTTATGTCTCACCTTTTGTGGACGTGGACAGTAAAAGAAATTGATCCAAAATATGAAATAAAGAAAGAAGACTGTAAAGTAGAATTTGCAAAAATTCTTATTTGCCATAACAGGTATATGCCGCCATTTGGTTTGACAATGCTAAAATAATTTGTGTCCCCGTGACCTAGCTCCACGGCAAGTCTATCAAAAATGCATTGTGGATTCACGGCTCTGTTAACGAAGTTTGATTCATTTTACAGCCTCTATTCAGGGAGGATATATAACCTTTATGTACTTCGAATATACACGATAAGTGCACCCGTCCTCTGAAATATATGGCTTTGTCTATGCACCTGCCATACACTATTAATGTCCTCCTTCTCCACAGCTGAATTATCATGTACAGTACAGTACATCACTCAACAGACTGCCAGCCTACAAATGAAGCAGTTTGTTACTAAAATGTCCCCAGCTCACACCTCTGTCCTCGCAATGTACCTGAGCAATTCTAGTCCAATACAATTGCAAGTTCACATTGCCTGATTATGTAGAGTTTGTCATAAAGTATTGAAGGCAACGAGAGATTTATTAATAATGGTTCACCATGCAAGTGGAGAAACGGCTCCCCTCCAACTCAGCCCACTAAAGGTATAAAAGGCTGCTTGGTTCAGACATTGGACTCATATCCTAGTGATATGTCACCACTCTCTCAGATTAGAGAACCCCGGTAAAAGGAACCGGACACCTGGTTTGGGGGCCATTAAACAATCTGCATTCCGTTATGGAGCTGGATTTTAGGGTCCTACACTTCTGTCCTTGCATAATACAGTAAATGAAGATCTAACATACAGGGTGCATGAGCATTCATGTTCATGAAGCCAATGTGGAGGACGTGTACAGTGATGCAAGAGATACTGTAGGTATAAGGAGAGCTACCACCACAGACATATTAATAAGAATCTACCATATGGACAGTTTTTACGCTTGCGAAGAATCAATAGTGATGATGACAGTTTTTAGGTACAAACCAAGGAACTAGCAGATTGCTTCGGGAGAGGTTATCCTCATTCTATATGACCCAATCTCTGAATCGGGCCAGATGTGTAGATCGTAAAAGTAATAATAATGATCAGAAAAGGAGATTATTACCCTAACTTTCTCATTTCAATACAGTCCAGTGGCAGTTGCAATGAGGAACTTGATCTGCAAAAATTGGCATATCGTAACCAGTGTCCATCCTCAACCGCTTATTGCGTTTAGGGTATGACTGCAAAGTGCGGTGGTAATCCGTTTAGGTCACGTATAGCTGGGGTCAAGAACCGCACAGCCAATTAGGTCACAGCTGCCTGATATTTAACTAATGAAGACAGCACTTTATAGGCGGTCTGAATTCTTAACGGTGTCGCGCGACCATTAAAAATTCAGATTGTCATTAGTTAAATACAGTATCAGGCAGCTGTGGCCTAATTTTCCGCATTGTTCTTGACCCCAGCTGGCCATGACCGAAATGGATCACAACTGCGATGTGTGGTCGCACTCTTAGATGTACAAAAAGCTTTGTGATTGTTTAGTTAAGGGCCTCCCTATGGTAGTGTACTATATATTGTTTGTAACATACTACGTCCGTTGACGTGGAAATAAAAAGGCAGTAGTTGAGCATGCGTGCAGGCCAGACAAAGTGTGGGAGAGCACTTGTTGACCTACATCCTATGTACCTGCTTTTGCAATAAAGTCATGTTTTGTACCAGATGGTGGGTGCCACAGATGTTTTTTCTTGAACAGCGAAGCAATTTGTACCGCACTCAGCTTCATGAGCGCAAAAAGCATGCACCTGATGCTGCTGGAGATTACCGCCAAACTCCTTCATCAGTAAGGCCAGGTTCACATCCGGTCACTGTATCCAGTATATCCGGCTTTCAGCCGGACAGAATCTACTGCATGAAGCATTTTCTGTCCGACCGGAAGCCAGCATATATGCCAGAAAGAGGCCGCATCCCGCTGGATCCCATTACAGTGAATGAGAACCCGAAAATGCGCAGTGTTATCCGGCTATGTCGGGTACGGCGAACTCCGGCAGTCTGTTCCTCCGCCAGAACAGTTTGCTGGAGTTCACAGTGCAGAGCCTAAATTAGATTTTCATTTACTATACTTTTGCAGGGAAAATTAAGTAGGTTTGGAGCCCTAAACCCTGCTGTGTAATGGCATTCTAGTGGTTTATTTGCCCAAAACTAGGTAACAGGTTTCATGTAAGTTTCTATACTCAAAGGGGTTATCCTATGATTATTGTAAAAAATAAAAATCAGACATCATATACTGCATGGTAATCTCATTGTAACAAAACTAGTACCAGCCCTGTACCTCATATGGATCCAGAGATCTTCCCATTCACTGCTCCGCTAGATTGATATCAAGGGGAGTGGCATTTCTGCTGCAGCTAAGGGGGCGTGTCCATGCCTTTCCATTGCCAATTAAAAAGGAAACTCTGAATTTTCCATGGAAATACATCATTAGGGAATCCGCATGTAGAAAACTTAAGTGTACGGCCACACACGTTCAGATTTCTTGATGCAATCATGAAAGCCGCAATCAGAAGTTTGCTTCCAAAAAGGAGAGAAAGTAAGGACAGATACGACTTCTCCCATTTTTAAAATCCATTCTTGGTTTTGGCTTCCAAAACTGCGTCAGGAAACCTGACCGTTTGGCT
This sequence comes from Bufotes viridis, assembly GCA_033119425.1. NCBI lineage: Eukaryota > Metazoa > Chordata > Amphibia > Anura > Bufonidae > Bufotes > Bufotes viridis. The sequence goes on along the minus strand of CM065589.1, from coordinate 141,152,816 downwards.
ATACCCTAATTGTGGCTCTTACAGGCGGTGGCTCTTTCCATATGAGCATATATAACAAAGCCAGATCTAACCACATAAAAACAAGAAAATCACATGTACTAATAAGCAGTCCTGCTGTGGTTTCCCTTCTGTGGTTGTGCTGCGACCTCCAAATTCCCTAATGAATACAATTTTAGCAAGTGAGTCTGTTAGACTGCACTTGTAAATGTGTGTGCCATTGCTCCGCCATCGTTACGCCAGCCAGCAGGTGACTAACCCTCAGTTCACACTTGTGCGTTTTACAGCGCGTTCGAACGCGCTGTAAAACGCATAATCGATGCAAACCAATACTTCCCTATGGGACTGGTTTACATTTTCGCGTTTTACAGCGCATTCGAACGCGCTGAAAAACGCCCGACGCATAAACAAGTACTTGAGCTTTTTTGGGGGCGTTTGTCGCGCGTTTTGGCCCATAGACTTCAATGGGAACGCGCAACGCTTGTATTTTGCGCGTTTTTGACACTGTTCGAACGCGCGTTTATGAATTTGCAACATGCTGGAAAGGCCAAACCCCAGGTGCTAGGCACAGTTTTTGCATAATGCACTCTGATTGGCCAAACTTCATATAGACAGGGATATTTGGTCATTGGACAACACTGCAGTCAATCACAAAAATGCGCGTAAAACACGCGACAAAAACGCGCGGAAGACGCGCGTCTCAGAAACGCTCAGGTCTGAACCCAGCGTAAAATGGTTCTCCATGTTTCAGGTATGACCCCATCTGAACCAGTTATTCCTTCCAAAATAGCACAAAATATATTGGGGAAGAATTTGTAATGAAGGGAATTCCTAAAGTCAATTATGCAGGAGTCTGCGTTGCCGTAATTTGCCCCAAATGTATTAATTGTGCCGCAATGTTTGATAGATTTAATGTCTATTTAGGTGTAATACATCTGTCTTGAGATGTTACTCCATTTTCTACACCACCCCCTTACTGGGGTAAGATTGAGACAATTTATGACACTTTTTAAAAAGTTGCAGTTGATAAATCTGGCTTAAATGAGCTCGAACCACGGCCACTTTCCTATCCGATTTTCAAAACTGGAGTGAGTGGTGTAAAAAACCAAAGGGGCACATTTATTAAGACCGACATTTTAAACCCGGGTCTTAATGAAGGCCTATAGCTGGCGGAGCATCCGCCCAAGTTATGAAGTGATGCCGGCTTCTCCATAACTTCAGCGCATCCTCCGCCAGTTTTAATGTAAAAGTTGAGACTTTGCTTAGTCGCACACTGCTGTTGGTATAACGTATGAATTTCTAGGAGTCGGGTTCCCACCCCATCAAGCAAATGTGAAGAAAACTCCAGAAATATCACTTATAAACGTAGCTTATTTGATCATTCGTGTAGTTTTACTGAATCTGCAGCTGGTGTTCCGTTTCGGCCAAATTAGGCCTTTATCAAACCATAACAGAATGAAGGAAACAATAAGGATATCATGATTTATGGACATACAGAATGGCAGTGGTCAGTATACAGTAAAGATATACAGTCACATTAATTACTTATTCCCCATCGTGATCATACAAAATTGTGCTTAGAAAAAATAAAAGTGAAACATAAACATAAGGCCTCTTTCACACGAACGTGTTTTTTGCGAGTGTATGGGCGTTTTTTTTGCGTTCCGTATATCGTCCGTATACGGAACCATTCATTTAAATGGTTCTGCAAGAAAAAACAAAGCTACTCTGTATGCATTCCGTTTCCGTATTTCTGTTCCGTTAAAAGATAGAACTTGTCCTATTCTTTTCCGCATCACGGACAAGGATAGTACTGTTCTATTAGGGGCCAAATGTTCCGTTCCGCAAAAAATGGAATGCACAATAATGCCAAACACAGACTAGAGTGGGCTGATAGCTCGTCATCTCCTACCGCCCTCCTTACCACTGACGGACGGTCACTGTTAGCAGAATATTATGGTGACAGGTCCACTTTAACCTGATGTGCTGGATTGCAGCCAGTATAAATAATAGGGCTGTACATTATAATGTTCACATATGAACTGTTTACCTGCATGGCTGCCCTTCAAGCCTATTAGCAGACTAGAGGATTCTTAGAAAAGACATACATGAAGTAATTAAAGGACTCTGTGAACACATTTATTAACAAATTATGTGTGACGTAGAAATTCATGAGCATACACAAAGTAAGCTTTCTCTGCAAGTAACATACCTGGCAGTGCGGACACTATGAAATTGCAGTAGACATCACAGATTTCATACACTACACCTCTGATTCTTTAAGGCGTTACGAATTAAATGAACTACTATTTTCATCACATCTTTATGTTAAACTTAGGCCTCTTGCACACAAACGTATTTTTTTTGAGTGTTTTGCGGTCCGTTTATAACGGATCCGTGGTTCCGTTTTTTGTTTCCGTTTTGTTTCCGTTTCGGTTCCGTTTTTCCGTTCCGTTTTTCCGTATGGCATATACAGTATTCAGTAATTCCATAATAAAAATTGGCCTGGTCTTAAAATTTTCAATAGATTGTTCTGCAAAAACGGAACGGATACAGAAGACATACGGATGCCTTTCCGTATGCTTTCCATTTTTTTGCGGACCCATTGACTTGAATGGAGCCACTGAACGTGATTTGCGGACAATAATAGCATATGGTCTATATTTAAACGGAACAGAAAAAACTGAAAAACGGAAACGGAAGGCATATGGAGACACTTCAGTATTTTTTGCAGACCCATTGAAGTGAATGGTTCAGTATACTGTCCTGAAAAAACTACAAGTATACGGTCCGCAAAATACTGTCGTGTGCAAGGGGCCTTAGTTGTTATTTTTTTAATGTTGATGTTTTTTTCTAATTTTCAATGTCATCATTTATATCTTAAAATAATCCTGATATTTTGCATTTTTCACTCTATCTGCTGAGCCTCATAATAGGCTGACACTTAGGAGGTCATTTACTATTCTGAAATACGCCTAAATTAGAAAATAAATAATAAAAATAAATAAACATATAACATGGAGATATTTATATATATATATACATACATATATATAAATAACGAAAAAACCAGGCAGCACCAAACATAAAAATTTGAGTAACGGGTGCAAAGTCCAAGGGTGTGAGCAAACCACATAAATACCGTAGAAATACCGTAGAAATACCGTAAAAAACAGACAGCACTCCAGAGGAAAATCAAAGGTTCTTTTATTCACCCAGGTGGAAGGACAACGTTTCGGCTTAACAATAAAGCCTTTCTCAAGCCTATATATATAGATAACACAGGATCCAGCATTCACAGGATGTAATGTCACAGCTCACCTCTCCCCCTCCCTGCACAATGACCTCTGCACTGATCACAGAACACGCCATAAACATTCCCGCATAGAAGTCAATGTTACTATGGTCCATGTGGCTATTATAAAGCATAACTCTGAATGCTGTTAACAGCAGCTCAGGAAAGATGGTGGTCCCCTTAATCACATACAGAAAATTAAATAAAACATTCTACGATCTAAAAATAAAACAGATGATTAAAAAAAAAAATATGGGGGAGATTTATCAAACTGGCGTAAAGTAGAACTGGCTTAGTTGCCCATAGCAACCAATCAGATTCCACCTTTCATTTTCCAAAGGAGCTGTGAAAAAGGAAAGGTGGAATCTGATTGGTTGCTTTGGGCAAATAAGCCAGTTCTACTTTACACCAGTTTGATAAATCTCCCCCTATGTATCAGTATCTGGTTGTAATTAGTCACAGATATGAGACCCATTCCCCTTAAAGCAGTGCGAAATATGACATTAATAAGTAAATAAAAATGTTATCATTGTCATATCTATAGGTAAGGAAAAACTGCAATATGAATATGAAATGTATTAACAATACATCCACATTTATTAATGTTAGTGCACCTGTTAGTGGCAGAATTTGGAGTAATTTGGCGAATGTAGGTTTAGGCAAATGATCTGCGCCTAGTTTAAAAAGTGGGCGTGGCTTACTGGAAATGGGGTGTGGCTTCACATGAAAGGGATGTGGACTATACTGTGACATTTTGTACCAAAATTGGCCCACACTTCTGACCTAAAATTCGGACTGTATCATTTATCATATCACAGGTCTAGACAGTCCGTCTATCTATAGGGCACGGTATAGTAAATCTCCCCCACTGGCTGTAAATGGTTAATATGGGATAACAAAGAACAAAGAACATACAGCAAAATCAATCTCCTGCTGCCCACTTTAATAATAATTAAGAAAGAACTCAAGCCTAATTCTGTTTTACTTAACATAACATTTGTCATAGGAGTTAATATTAATGGACATCAGTGGATGATATCATTAGCATCTATTTTGCATCTCATTACCATAGAGGTCTGTTTAGATTAACACTACATAATGTTATTTTAACACGTTTCTGCATAATTCATAGCAGCATGAAGTGTTAGCATTAAAGTTATGTTAATAGACAATGGCGACTATTTAGTATGACGCATTGGAAATAAAACAGCTTACTGGTGTGATAGATCACTGGTGCTCAGCGTAAGGGCTCGTTCACACAACCGTTGGCTGCTTTGTGGTCTGCAAATTGTAGATCTGCAAAACACAGAAACTGGCCGTACGCATTCTGTATTTTACGGAATGGTCGGACGCTAATAGAACAGTCCAATCCTTGTCTGTAATGCGGACAGGAATAGCACATGTATTAACGTAGCATGCTGCGGATTTGTCTCCGTCCAAAAATCCGGAAGATATGCCGTAACGCCAGATCCAGAATTAATGCCCATTGAAGTGCATTAATCCGGATCCGGCCTTAAGCTAAACGTTGTTTCAGCGCATCGCCGGATCCGACGTTTAGCTTTTGTGAATGGTTACCATGGCAGCCAGGACGCTAAAGTCCCGGCTGCCATGGTAAAGTGTAGTGGGGAGGCAGGGGAGAAGCATACTTACCTTCCGTGCGGCTCCCGAGTCCCGGGGCCCTCCACAATGACGTCAGAGCGCCCCATGAGCATGGATCACATGATCGCATGGATCACGTGATCCATGCGCGTGGGGCGCTCTGACGTCATTATGGAGCTCCCCGGGACCCGGGAGCCACACGGACTTTAAGTATCTGCTCCCCTGGCTCCCCACTACTTACTATGGCAACCAGGACTTTAGTAGCGTCCTGGCTGCCATAGTAACACTGAAAGCATTTTGAAGACTGTCTTCAAATGCTCTCAGTTGTCTTGCGTTGCGTTGTGACGGATCCGGCGGGCATTTCCGGCGACGGAAGGGCACGCCGGATCCTCACAACGCAAGTGTGAAAGAGGCCTTAGGCGTTTTAGCCCAGAACAGTACGGGGAAAGTACAAAAAAAAATGGCAACACACACTGCATAAAAAATAAAAACAGTGGAGATCTATGGAAGAAAAAATTCCAGGCCACAAGGGAAAATGCTGAACATGTCGCAATTTTAAAAAAAAATGTCATTAACCCCCCCCCCCAAAAAAAATGTCAAGGGTGAAAATGCCACTACAATAATATACAGGCCTCTTTGCCCTGCGTGCAATAATTGCCATAGACTTCCATGCAGCATCTGGCGCTGGCATTTTTGTCTAAAAATGCAGGAAAAAAACGCCAACCATATTAAAAAAAAACACAAAAAAAAAAAACCTGTGTGGCAACAGCCTTGATTTGATAATGGCTATCTAAAGTCCTCCAAATCCAACCATATACAGGACAATTATCAGCATCAAGAGATCTTAGACCAGGGGTCCCATTCCCCTGTTCTGATGGAGCGGCAGATTGCGCATTTGTAATGCTCGGTGGACTGGTTTACTGAATTTGAGATATACAATTATTATATTATTATTGGTTACAGTATGGTTTATGATTATTATATTATTGATATATTGGTTACCCTTAATAAACACTGCGGCCCAATTTATTTGTCATGTATATTTATTTATTGGTGATGGTTAGTTTAGGAAGTGGGGCTTGTGCTACCATGCCCCATAAATACTATAGGTGAAGCAATTATCGGGAAGGAAGAAAATCTGGAACGAGCGTTCATAGTAAGGTTTGTTCCCGATAGCGCCCTGACAATTGTGCTGTGTAAATCTGCCATTAATGGAAGATGATACTACCTAATAGGGTGAGTCTACACGTCTGCAGGGGACTTGAAGTAAAATCCACAGCATAAGGCCTCATGCACACGGCCGTTGTTGTGGTCCGCGTCCGAGCCGCATATTTTGCGGCTCGGGCGCGGACCCATTCACTTCAATGGGGTCGCAAAAGATGCGGACAGCACTCCGTGTGCTGTCCGCAACCGTTGCTCTGTTCGGTGCCCCCGCAAGAAAAATAGAGCATGTCTTATTCTTGTACGTTTTGCGGACAAGAATAGGCATTTCTACAATGGGCCGCGTTTCATTCCGCAAATTGCGGAACGGAACGCGGAACAGCTTCCGTGTTTTGCGGATCCGCGGTTTGCAGACCGCAAAACGCCAACGGCCGTGTGCATGAGGCCTAAGGCTACATGCACACGAACGTATTTTGTTTCTGTGTCCGTTCCGTTTTTTTTGTGGATAGGATTCGGACCCATTAGTTTCAACGTGTCCACAAAAAATGCTGACAGCACACCGTGTACTATCCGCATCCGTTTGTCCATTCCATGGCCCCGCAAAAAAAATAGAGCATGTCCTATTCTTGTCTGTTTTGCGGACAAGGATAGGCGTTATTACAATGGATCGACAAAAAAAACTGATCCACAAAAAAATTTATGCCATACGGACGTCATCCATTTTTTTTTCGGACTGCAAAATACATACGGTTGTGTGCATGTTGCCGAAATTGGCATGCTCCGGATTGAAAACCTGCAACGCAAGTCAGTTTATACAGCAGATTTTCTTAAAATCGAATCCGCTTTGCTCTAACTGTACAATGCGGTAGTGCCTATGCCACATGTGCTCATACCTTAAAAGTTATTTCTGTAAAATCTGCAAATATAGTTAAGTGTACGGGAATCATAGAATTTACTTAAGAACGCACCAAGGATCTTGCTTGTAGATGTCAATGCTTTGGGTGTGACTGTATGTAAATTATCACTAATAGGCCTACATCCATCTATATCTGAGCAGAAGGCTTTCGACTGGAGCTCCAGCGCCCACCGTATAACTACAGCACTTACGGTTTCAGATGTCAGACAAGACAGATATAATGTGAAGTAGCCCGTGTAATTCAGGGAGATTTTCACAGCACAATACACTGAGCTACAAAAAGCAGTCAAAAGAATTTGGGAAGAGTCTGTCTGGTAAATAACACGTAGAGGTGTAAAGAGAAGAAGCCCTTTGTCTAGTGCCACCGTCAATGTGCTGTTCTCAGCAGTGGGTATCAGACTATTGTTTGTTTGGCTCAATCTAGGTGAACATGCTGAGGGGGCTACCTTCCCATCCTCCAATAATCCATCCCCCAAGGCAGTGGCTACAGATATATTGCAGCCCCAGACGAGGTCAAGGAGGTTCCACATAATCCATCATGTAGTGACATTTCACCGTTTCCACCCCCCTCCTCATGCCTATATTTTGACGTCAAACCACACACAAAAAGAAATGGCAAGATTTCCCTCCCTTCATCTGAAGATCCTAATAATGAATAAGCCGCCATAGCTGCTCTACGCTTTGCCATGCTATTCTACTGTGAATGTCGGTTGTGTAGAAGTGTAGACAGGACAGGTTGTATGCCATGAATAGTGACAGATATCGAACACCTCAAGCTCCAGCACAATCCTAAATCAAAACGTAGACTTTAGAGGGCACTTAGAAATTGGCGACTGCCTGACAAGTGAGTGAGATTTCCATAGACATGAATATGCAGATGACTAAAGCCTTCATGTTCATGTCCACGCAAGTGGGAGAAGAAACCACGGCCAGACAGCCCAGCTGGCTGCTTATCTCAAGGGACACTAGCAATTGATATTTCCTCTAAGCAAGGTTGATTGACGATGCCTGCTCCTGTCTGGCAGTGGCCATAGACTTGACTATTGACAATCTATCTGCAGATGGCTAGACATCCATCCAAAGTCTATGGACATATTTTTTATATCCTTTTTGTATACTTTTATGTATAAAAGAACAAACAATATTCCACCAGGTCAAACAATGTCAATAGATAGTAAAGCTGGCCAAACACATTCGATCCATGTCGGACAAATCCCCCAATTTCAGCAAGATCGGCTGACCACCTAATAGATGGGTAAGGTAGCTCATGCTTATGACTGGCCTAAGGACAGGAATGTATCTCAATTTCAGATCAATCACATTGTACACATAATAATGGTCAGTGAGAACTACAACAGTAGTGAGATCAAATGTTAGGTGGTTTGCTGTACAGTCCACACCGATACTGGGTTCAGGATACTCTGTTACATTTCTCTTCAAACGTCAACCACTAAACCAAACAGCCCCAAAACGTTCATAGAACTGTGAATTGTAAACCATGAACCACAGACCCCTTTGTATTAAGTTGATATAATGAGAGACAACTTTCCCATATGCTGTTGGGGAAGTCATTTTGTAGGTTGACTTAGCTAAAGCAGAACTTGGGCCACCATCACCCTTGTGCCTCTAGAAGTATTGCCTCTAGGTAAAAGTACAACTATAGGTAAAAGTGGCCGTACACATTAGATAGAAGTTGGCTGACGGTTGAACAGCAGTTGAAAGCACTTTACTCTGACTATCGGACGAAAATTTCAAAAATGGCAGACAATAATAGTCCATCAACTGTCAGCTAAAATGATCATTTCAGTGTTCAATTTCAATAAACAATCATTTTGGTTGAAATCATCCATTTTGATCAACTTTATACTAAAGTGTATGGCCACCTTTACAATAGAAACTTAAGGTCTGTGTAGACCACGTGTCAAACACAAGGCCCTTGGCCCGCCAGTGAACCCTGTAATAAGAGTAGTTTTTCCTTTACGCTGCATGTGGGATTCAAAGAGGGCGCTGCTTACCCCATATTGCCACGCTTCTGCTGCCTCCTCCTCCTTTCTCCAGAAGAAAGTGGACTCAGCAGCTCGGTAACAACAGAGAGGTGGCAGCGCCATCTTACAGCGTGACTGAGGCACTCATACAAGTGCTGATAAAACTCCTGCCCGCTGCTGCTGTCCCATAGACATACAGCGGTGAGCAGAAAGAGAGAAGGGAGATGGCACGTGCGCACTGGGCGCGCCGTCTCCTCAAACAGCTGATTGGTGGGGGTGCCAGGTGTCGGACCCCCCCAATCTGATATTGATGACCTATCCTGAGGATAGGTCATCAATAAAAAAGGCCCGGAGAACCCCTTTAATAACAAGTGTATGTACAGCTGGTATAAGTTAAATCTCTTCTTGTGTAGTGATATGAAGTATGCTGGTATAACCTGGGTATCTCCTTTATTATACAGGAGATTCCCAAGTTATGGTCAACCATATCATTGTATACAAGATGTATAACTTATATATATATATCTTCTTGCATATAGCGATATTGACCATGCTGGTTAAACCTGAGAATCTTCTGTATATAATTACTGGTATATATGTATGGCTGGTATAAGTTATACATGTTCTTGTATATAGTGATATGGAGCATGCTGGTATAACCTGGGCATCTCCTGTATATAATTATATATGTACAGCTGGTATAAGTTATACATCTTCTTGTATATAGTTATATGGAGCATGCGGGTATAACCTGGGCATCTCCTGTATATAATTATATATGTACAGCTGGTATAAGGAATACATCTTCTTATATATAGTGATATGGAGCATGCTGGTATAACCTGGGCATCTCCTGTATATAATTATATATGTACAGCTGGTATAAGTACATCTTCTTGTATATAGTGATATGGAGCATGCTGGTATAACCTGGGTATCTCCTGTATATAATTATATATGTACAGCTGGTATAAGTTATAAATCTTCTTGTATATAGTGATATGGAGCATGCTGGTATAACCTGGGCATCTCCTGTATATAATTATATATGTACAGCTGGTATAAGTTATACATCTTCTTGTATATAGTGATATGGAGCATGCTGGTATAACCTGGGCATCTCCTGTATATAATTATATATGTACAGCTGGTATAAGTTATACATCTTCTTGTATATAGTGATATGGACCATGCTGGTATAACCTGGGCATTTCCTGTATATAATTATATATGTACAGCTGGTATAAGTTATACATCTTCTTGTATATAGTTATATGGAGCATGCGGGTATAACCTGGGCATCTCCTGTATATAATTATATATGTACAGCTGGTATAAGGAATACATCTTCTTATATATAGTGATATGGACCATGCTGGTATAACCTGGGCATCTCCTGTATATAATTATATATGTACAGCTGGTATAAGTACATCTTCTTGTATATAGTGATATGGAGCATGCTGGTATAACCTGGGTATCTCCTGTATATAATTATATATGTACAGCTGGTATAAGTTATACATCTTCTTGTATATAGTGATATGGAGCATGCTGGTATAACCTGGGCATCTCCTGTATATAATTATATATGTACAGCTGGTATAAGTTATACATCTTCTTGTATATAGTGATATGGACCATGCTGGTATAACCTGGGCATTTCCTGTATATAATTATATATGTACAGCTGGTATAAGTTACTGTATACATCTTCTTGTATATAGTGATATGGACCATGCTGGTATAACCTGGGCATTTCCTGTATATAATTATATATGTACAGCTGGTATAAGTTATACATCTTCTTGTATATAGTGATATGGACTATGCTGGTATAACCTGGGTATCTCCTGTATATAATTATATATGTACAGCTGGTATAAGTTATAAATCTTCTTGTATATAGTGATATGGAGCATGCTGGTATAACCTGGGTATCCCCTGTATATAATTATATATGTGCAGCTGGCATAAGTTATACATCTTCTTGTATATAGTGATATGGAGCATGCTGGTATAACCTGGGCATCTCCTGTATATAATTATATATGTACAGCTGGCATAAGTTATACATCTTCTTGTATATAGTTATATGGAGCATGCGGGTATAACCTGGGCATCTCCTGTATATAATTATATATGTACAGCTGGTATAAGTTATACATCTTCTTGTATATAGTGATATGGACTGGATGGTATAACCTGGGCATCTCCTGTATATAATTATATATGTACAGCTGGTATAAGTTATACATCTTCTTGTATATAGTGATATGGAGCATGCTGGTATAACCTGGGCATCTCCTGTATATAATTATATATGTACAGCTGGTATAAGTTATAAACCTTCTTGTATATAGTGATATGGAGCATGCTGGTATAACCTGGGCATCTCCTGTATATAATTATATATGTACAGCTGGTATAAGTTATAAATCTTCTTGTATATAGTGATATGGAGCATGCTGGTATAACCTGGGCATCTCCTGTATATAATCATATATGTACAGCTGGTATAAGTTATACATCTTCTTGTATATAGTGATATGGACACTGCTGGTATAACCTGGATATCTCCTGTGTATATATATATATATATATATATACACAGCTGGCATAAGTTATACATCTTCTTGTACTGTATATAGTGATATGGACACTGCTGGTATAACCTGGATATCTCCTGTGTGTATATATATATGTACAGCTGGCATAAGTTATACATCTTCTTGTATATAGTGATATGGACACTGCTGGTATAACCTGGGCATCTTCTGTATATAATTATATATGTACAGATGGCATAAGTTATACATCTTCTTGTATATAGTGATATGGAGCATGCTGGTATAACCTGGGCATCTCCTGTATATAATTATATATGTACAGCTGGTATAAGTTATACATCTTCTTGTATATAGTGATATGGACCATGCTGGTATAACCTGGGCATCTTCTGTATATAATTGTATATGTTACAACTGGTATAAGTTATACATGTTCCCTATATACTGATATTGACCAAGCGGGTATAACCTGGGTGTCTCCTGTATATACAGTAATTATGTAACTGCCATAGTTACATTTATTCAGGCCCTTTGAATACAACCATAAGGCTGATGTGGCCCTTGGCAAAATGAGTTTGACACCCCTGGAGACACACAAAGAGTCTCTTAGTGACATCACAGTTACTTGTGGGCAAGCATTTTGAAGTAAAGCATGACCTTGAATTTACAATGGAAAAAATGGATAGGCAAGTACTTGCTAAAATAGTTCAATTTCGTGTCCACCTACATTGTAATGATTTTGCAATTATAACCTTATTCTTCGTATATTAAGGCACTATAGGGAACCTCTCATCAGTTTTTTGGGTATTAAATGGACTGACTGCATGGGACAGTAGGACTGTTTATCATCAATGACCCTCTTAAAGTCTATTAATTTCCCTTTCATTAGAAAAAGGAGTTTAGTAACAGCATATGATGTATGCAAATCCAAAACTGGAGTCATGGGGGCGGTGCAGAAGCTTTGCATGGAGTCATCTCTGTAAGTACGCCTACTCCTTCTTGACTGACATCTCCTGTGCCTCTGGCATCAGTGCTAACGGCTCTAAAATCTTGCACACGCGCTGTTATCCTCCCATCTGTAGAACATACACTATGCAAAAATGAAGTTGAGGTGCATACACCTCTGTTCCCAGTGCATGACCAGATATTCTGCAGAAGGGAGGATTACAGCGTACGTACAGGATTTCAGTGCCTTTAGCACTGACCTCATATGCAAGAGGGTGTCAAGCAGCGGGGGGTAGATGTTCTTCTAGAGAAGACTCTATGACTCCTCTAGACTTCTGCACCGCCCCATGACCCTAGGTATGAATACATCAGCTGTTGTTATTACATTTTTTTTTTTTTTGGAACAATCAAAAGCCTTGGTTGGAATGCTTTTAAAAAGTCCTACCCTCCCATGGAGTCTATCGGATGACCAAAGAACTGTTGATAGGTCCCCATTAATAAAACAAAAGCGGGCAGAATTAAAAACTCATGAGAGGGGTGGAAAACTGGTCTTCGAAATCTGCAATTTCTTAGGACTTGTTCAATTGACTGGTTTGTCTCTCATCAATGGAAGCCTTTGATGTAACGTTGCCGAGAAATGAACCTGCAAATATATATAATTCACAGGCTTTCAATATTCTTAGTCGATCTGGAAATGATATAAAAAAACAAAAAGAACTTTTCAATATGAGAAGCGTGATTTAAATACATATAGATTTTTCTTGGTTTAGCCCACGCCAAGCTACTATTGTAAAACCTTGAGTGAGAAGGTCACATAAAGGAAACCAAATATGGAAAGAGTTGATGGTCATATTTTCTTTTATTGGGGACAGCAAATGGAAGGGTCATTTGTATATTACAATACACAAACAACCTGCTAAATAAACCTTGACTTGTTCTCCACAATGCTCCTCTCATTGAGCGAGTCAGATGTTCTGCTGATTAAAAATTGATCCATTTCAAAATCTAATCAACGGGATAGTATTCTTTCATATGTTATCAAGTCAGCTGCTGACATCAGAAACTAAAACCTGTTATTAACCTATGAACCTCTGTGACCTGCGCCAGACTGGGCTCTCCCAAATGTTAATTATTCAGGCGCCTAAGAGCAATATTGTGGGTCTGATGAATTTACACAGTGAGTGCAGTCTGTGTGGGTTAGGGCCAATAATATTGGTCCATTGGACCCAAGGGAGCAAGGTTCACAACAAGCCGTTCCGTGCCATGACTGTGCATACATTAATGGCATTAACATCCGGCCATCCCAAATGTCTGTCCTTACAGCTAAACGTAACAGGGATTATAGAAAAGCGCTCACAAATAAAAGAGAAAAATAAGCACAAAGATCCACTGACAGATCTAAAGCCTATATATGCATATTTAGATAATGGGGGTCAGGCCAGATGAATTAAGTTAACCACAGGATATAATTGTTTGCTCAATTTCCTTTATAAGAAATCTTTACCAAAAAAAAGACAGTAAAAATGTAAAAAAAAGGCTGGAAGGCAGACTCTCATTCTATGGATCGGGAATTAATATTGGATTCCCTAATTGAATATTGATGACCTGCAGTATCATTGATCATTTCGGCCAATTTAATTGTGACCTTCAACTTTCTTTTGACCGGGGTCAAGTTTAGCTGGACTCTAAAGGACAATAGATATGGGCTAATCTCCAACACACAATACAGATGCAGTTGGCAGAAGGAGCCAGGTTCATGATATATTCAATGATGCTACAAAGGGAAACAAATCAGGCAAAAATATTCACAGAATAAACCAACACAAATAAAGATAGAAATGGTAATCATATTCTAGAGATGCCAGGGACAGAATTTAAAATGAGCTCATAGCAATCTACTTATTTTATAAATAAAAAAAAATAACTATAATTTTTATTATTTGAGTGAAGCTCTCTTCTATTCTTTTTATTCCGCAAGTCAAGAGAATTTAAGACAAATGTGTAAAAAGAAAGTGTAGCCATGTTAAAGATTTAGGGTGGAATTCATCATTTGCGGTGGTTTTTGTCAGTTTTAATTCTGTCTTTGTTTTGTGAAGGTTACGCCAAATTTCTGAAATGGCGCACAGTAATGATATATTTGGCACAAGTGCAATGTGGTGCACACATGTCTGTAAGAGTACACCAGGGGTTGTCTGGCGTGGCGATGTGACTTTTTGCGCACATCATAATAAGCATAATCTGAAATCCTGACCTACTTTTCACTCTACTTCTAGAAGCGGCAATGCTCACCAAATATTGTAAAATTTGACCATATTAGACAAAAATATGCACCAAATGTTGCATGCAGGCACTTTGCGCCACAAAACTGACATAGCAGATTTGATAAATGCCCCCCAAAGTGCTAGGACAGTTCAGGGGCGGAATGGCCATAGACCCTACAGGGAAATTTCCCAGTGGGCCAATGCCCAGGGGGCCATTCAAGCCCTCTTGATGGCCGCTAGGATAGGTACATAATGTAGGATAGGTACATAATGATCTGATGCTCAACAGCCGCAACTCAACCGTATTACCGTCCTCATGACGGTAATACAGTTGAATACTGTAGCTTGGGTTGTCGGTATTTTGTGCTGTCCTGTTGTATTTGGTTGTGCTAGCCCAGTGGTGGGCAAACTTATTAGTCAACTGAGCCAAATATAAATAAAACAGCGATGAAATTTTTTCTGAGAGCCAAATTTTTTAAACGTAAACTATATAGGAAGGTACATTGTTATTATCTTAATAAGGGTATTCCTAACCATCTGAACATACCTTTCTCAATCCTAGACACTACATCTTTTACTCCACAACGTTTCACCCTATAAGACGCACGTAGGTTTTAGAGGAGGACAATATGAAATATGAAAAAAAATCTTTTTCATTACACCTCAGGTCAAAGCACTAATCAGACCCCCAATGTTAATAAGACCTCCCTCAGATCAGACGTCAGCTCAGACCCCAAAGTAAATGACCCCCAATCAGACCTCAGATAAGAGCCCCATGCCTCTCATCATCCCCATTATCATCCATGATGCCTCTTATAAACCCTGTTATTATCCATGATGCCTCTCATAATCCCCATTATCACCAATGATGCCTCTCATCATCCATAATGCCTCTCAAATCCCCCATCATGATTTTCAACATCCCCTTTATTATCCATGATGTCTCTCATCATCCATGATGCCTTTCATATCCCCATTATAATTCTCATCATCCCATTGCCTCAGATCAGCCTCCAGTTTCATAAAATAAAAAAGCACTTACGTCTCCTGCTCCTGGATGCCGCTGCTCCTCACCACCCTTGCTCTGTGTTCCTCCTGCTGTCGGCTGTGCTGTGAACTGGCATGCACAGCGTGACGTCACAGAGCGCCTCACACTGTGCGCAGCCCTGTACAGCCTGGACCAGGAAGCTGTGAGTACAGAGCCTTCACCGCTTCCTGGTCCCCCCCCCTCCAGCCGATTTTTGACACGGGCAACGAAAATCCGATCGCACTGTACATGTGAGCCCGCACCTGGAAGAGCCAATATCAAGGGGCTGAAGAGCCACATGTGGCTCTAGAGCAGCAGTTTGCTGACCACTGTGCTAGCCTACTTGTTTTGGTCCGTTCTCTGTCACTTTGGACCCACCCACAACATGGGGCCACTTTAAGTTCCCAATCTGCCCCTGGGACAGTTCATGTTCAGTAAAAAATCTCTTGTAGGGCTCATTAACATGACTGTATGTATCTGGGGGTTCACAAAAAAAATACGGATGACGTACATGTGCATTCCGTATTTTGCGGAATGGAACAGCTGGCCCCTCATAGAACAGCCCTATCCTTGTCCATAATGCGGACAATAATAGGACATGTTCTGTTTTTTTGCGGAACGGACATACTGAAATGGAAGTAACTTTTGCAGACCCACTGCAACGAATGGTTCTGCATACGGTCCGCAAAAAAAAAAAAAAACGGAATAGACACGGAAAGAAAATACGTTGGTGTGCATGAGCCCTTACTCTGCATTGGCCACTGCATTGCTCCTAATGCTGAGAAGCTCGATATGGATGGAACTGAAGTGACCGCCAACACTGACCTACAGCTCCATGTTTCCATACACACACATACTAATGGGAATGATCCATTGTTGTGGGAAACCCATGTAGATTTTTCTTGACATGAGAAACACAAGAGGCATCTCAAATATTAATGAATTATTTCCCAGGCACATAATACTCAGAAAGCAAAGCCGTACAAAAATGTGGATAAATTTAAAAAAATTTTAAAAAAATACAGATTTAATTTTTATATCGCTCATTATAGGGTGTATTTCAGAATGCATTGTGGCAAATGAAGCATCCTCTGTCTGAATTGGCAATTTTTAATACAAGCCACTGTCAGTTTGCATTAGCAAAAATGAGATACATAAACAGCCATTATATGATTTCCTCAATATCCAATGAACAGGGAGATTTGCTTCATATTGCGAGGAGCACCCGATAAAATGCCAAACGTTCCTCTAAAACGCAAATATCTCAGTTCTATGAGGCCGTAGATGGTAAAGATGCAGAACAATCATACATATTTTTCTCAAAATGAAGCACATTAAAGTATTCCCTGTAGAGATTACTAATCTAACATCCAAATCCTTTATAACCAGCCGATCCCTATAGAGCAATTAAATTCTTCTCCCTTTAAAGCACTTGGTACTCCGTCTGGGGAGCAAACCGGAGGAAAAAAAAAAAATCAAAATTCATTTGATAAATTAAACAGGGACGAGAGAGAATCGGGCTTTGTTCTAGGGGTTTTTTTTTTTTAATTATGGAATGCACAATAGCTGCATAATGTTTAATAAGAGCTATGGAAATTCCTAACAGTATTACAGCACAACACAAAAGAAATAACCTGGTTACCATGAAAAATTGCATATTTAATTAAGAACAGAGACTTTGAGACTACCCAGAGGATATCAAAGTGCGGTAGCCTAAGGGGCTGAATTACACGCTTGCGGTAGTGCTAAAGGAGTCACCGCTTGCAGTCGTTACCCCCGTGCTCCCATTAAGTGACATGCCCACACGACACTGGGATTCACTCTTGAAAAGACCTGGCACACAAACAGCCACTTGGGTAGTTAAAAAGAACCGCTACTATCCTGCTGGTACAAATCAGCTCCCGCATTGCTAAAGCTAATAATTAAAGAATATTGTTAATTAGCTGTTTTTATCTGAAGAGAAGTAGCTGGAGATTTTCCAAGTCCTACTTCAATACCTTGTACTTCTGAGCTACGTGACAACATCTTAGATTAAAAGACCTCCCTTGAGCTCCTCATCTTTATGAGCAGAGCGGCTGGGTCGCTTTGTATGAAGATGTATTTACTCTTGATTAAGGTGAAAGTCATCTCAAGGTGTCGATTAGAACCTGAGATACTGACTGGATATGGACATGGCAGGGCGCAATATTGGGCCTCTGTCTTGACTACCCTTGAGATAACTGGCAGAGACATAGATGGATAGTGACAGACGTTTACTAAAGTGTTTACGCCACCAGGGGCGTAGCTATAGGGGGTGCAGAGGTGGCAGTCGCTACCGTGCCCAGGAGCCTAAGGGGCCCCAAAGACCCTAGTGGTATTATAGAAAGTGCATACTGACCAAGTTACACCTCTGGCTTGAGGGAAGGGGTTAGGTCAGGAATTTGGCATGGGGGGGGTGCCCTTTCAATGTTTGCCTCAGGTAGCACGAAGGCTACGTGCTTCCCTCCCTCTGGCCCCAAAGACCCTAGTGCCACATAAGAAAATACTGGTAATATAGAAAGTGCATACTGACCAAGTTATGCCTTTGGCTAGAGGGAAGGGGTTAGGTCAGGAATTTGGCATGGGGGTGCCCTTTCAATGTTTGCCTCAGGTAGCACGAAGGCTACGTGCTTCCCTCCCTCTGGCCCCAAAGACCCTAGTGCCACATAAGAAAATACTGGTAATATAGAAAGTGCATACTGACCAAGTTATGCCTTTGGCTAGAGGGAAGGGGTTAGGTCAGGAATTTGGCATGGGGGTGCCCTTTCAATGTTTGCCTCAGGTAGCACGAAGGCTACGTGCTTCCCTCCCTCTGGCCCCAAAGACCCTAGTGCCACATAAGAAAATACTGGTAATATAGAAAGTGCATACTGACCAAGTTATGCCTTTGGCTAGAGGGAAGGGGTTAGGTCAGGAATTTGGCATGGGGGTGCCCTTTCAATGTTTGCCTCAGGTAGCACGAAGGCTACGTGCTTCCCTCCCTCTGGCCCCAAAGACCCTAGTGCCACATAAGAAAATACTGGTAATATAGAGAGTGCATACTGACCAAGTTATGCCTTTGGCTAGAGGGAAGGGGTTAGGTCAGGAATTTGGCATGGGGGGGCGCCCTTTCAATGTTTGCCTCAGGTAGCACGAATGCTACGTGCTTCCCTCCCTCTGGCCCCAAAGACCCTAGTGCCACATAAGAAAATACTGGTAATATAGAAAGTGCATACTGACCAAGTTATGCCTTTGGCTAGAGGGAAGGGGTTAGGTCAGGAATTTGGCATGGGGGGTGCCCTTTCAATGTTTGCCTCAGGTTGCACGAAGGTTACGTGCTTTCCTGCCTCTGGCCATAAAGCACTGAGAGAAGGGGGGCCCAAGTTGCACTCTTGCACCAGGGCCCATGAGCCTTTAGCTACGCCCCTGTATGCCACTATTGTGGTGTGAAAAAGTCACAAATGATCGCGCACGCCATAAATGCGCAATCATCTGCAACTTTTCACTTGCTTATCCTCTCGCAGCCCGCTGGATTTACTATTATTTATGCCAGGAACTGACGTAAATGATAGTTCCAATCTACGCCAGCTCAAAGCTGGCATATATTTGAAAGTCTGCCCCGCGCGAAATTTATTAGGAGAGCTCTTAACAAATTTGATGGACTTCATACGAAGGCTGGCGTTTGCAACGCCAATCTTATTATATCTCCCCCACTGTGGTTGAGATTCATCCAAGGAGGATCAATATGCTAAGTGTCATTGAGGTCAATGGCAGTCGCTATGTAATCATTATGCAATGCACGTCATCCCAATGCGATTAATCCAACTCGGTAGACACTGTCAATGCCACACAATAATATTATTACACCATTGTTTGCTGCAAATGCAAAGCCTCCCTTTACAAAGACTGCCTTTATTACATTATTTCCATTATAGATTTAAAGATCCTCCCATATATTGTATCATCCACTGCAGCATTTCTTATATATACTCATTTATACATTTTTATTACGATTATCAGTTTTATTTCCAATGATTTATACAATTGTCTTATCGTAGGGTGTGGACCCATAGCTCTGTACTTTATCTGCTGTCCTGCTGTCAGGTGGGGGTTGCAGAAAATTTTAGGCAAGGTTGATATTTTGCTGTAATTGCAGTAATTTTAAAAGGAGAGATGCATTGTGTTTGCAGACAGAGAGTTAAAGGGGCTGTGCCAGCGTTAAATGTTATTTTAATATTATTCAGCAAGAAAAAAAAGTTGTTTTTGCAATATAATTTCTGTTACAAACATGCTCCTGTTGTAAAATATTCTCTTGACTTCATTATAATGTGCCCCCTGGTGTGTAATCTGTATAGTAATTTGCACATCCACCTACTGAGCTGGATGAGCACGGACACACATGCTCAGTTCCATCCTTAAAGCGCCACCAGCCATATGTACTCGTAGAAGCTGTGGCAGTTACAGGGAGAGCTGCTGGAGAAAGGACATGCCCCCTGAAAAAGGACATGCAACCTGAGATACAGCAGATAGGACAAGCCCCCTGAGAAAGGACCTGCCCTCTGAGCTGTAGCAGAAGGGATACGTCCCCTGAGAGATCAGTCTAAACAGAATATAGCAGAGCAACTGGATTCATGTGAAATACAAAACTGGTTCTATTTTTGTTAGAAAGAACTGGTCCTGTACTATATGATTTTTTTTTATATAAATTATAGCATAACCCCGTTAATTACAGCACTACCTTACACAGTGTCATAGAAGGATGAAGGCAGCTGTAAATAGAGAATAAATGTCTGTGAGAGGGAGAGGAATCATGGGACCCGTAGTCCTTTACATGATATTCCCAGCCACTGCAAGCTCTAGTGGCATCGAAACAAATGTGCAGCACAGAGCTGGACATGAAAGTGAAAAAGAAGAATATCTATTGATCTATGGTGACTTTGCCTGGTGAGCATTCAGACACATATAGGCACTGTCAGTTTTTTTATTTGCTTTCAACCCCAACAGTTTTGGTAACATTGAAAACCTCTTTAATAGAGGAACACAAAGCAACCTGCACACTTAGTTTACCAACCACAGGCTTGCAAGTGTAGGACCATCTTGCCTGTGTAACCAAACAAGACTGAAACAAAGTAATAGAGTTTGCGAAATGTATACTGCAAATTGTCCAAGAAAGTGACATGTATTTCTTGAGACAAGTGCACTCTTCAAAGGGGTTCTTGGGTAATGATTTAAAATGGCCACCAGCAACCTGGAATGTGAGCAGGAACTGGTTGTTTCCACTTGCCTAGGGGGATGAGATGATGGAACGAGAACGCCTTTAACAATAAAAATCTTAAATGTTTATAACGGTTACCGAAATGTAGAGGAACTGAAAGTATTAGAGTGGGCCGCTGCTGTGCGGCATACACTGGTGTAGCCATTTATGGGAATTTTATAGATATTATGAGAAACGTGAAAACATATTAGTTTTTTTGTGATGCAAAGATTTGTAATAATTACCAGCTTTGTTAATAGATTCTCTTTGCCTGTGACCTTATGACAGAACTTCATGTAAAAGCAGTGACTCATAGGGGCAGTATTCAAGCTAGTTAGGATGTGGAAATTGATGTGGATGATGACTGTATACGACGCTGCCACTGTCTCATGGCAGTTTAATTTTATTTTGTTTCCATGATTTGTCTTAAAGCAGAACCACTTACAGATTAATTACCTTGGGTATAAAGTCTTTGCTTGCCCTTAGATAAATTTGTGGGAATCTGCTCATTTTTGTCTGAAATGATCTAAGGAGTTTGCTTTTCTTGCTAGTTGAATTTAAGATATATTGTTATTGGGTCTTGTCATCACTGTCTGAACATTTGGCACCAAGTGGTAAAAAACAGTCATTTCCCTTGGCCTCTTTCAAATGAGCAGATTAATGGCATTTCAAGCTATTCTAATGATGTGCAAAAACACTGAATGTAAGCAGCATCTAAAGACTACAGCTAAAGTACAAAAAGAATAGTGTTATTAGGGTATGTAAATGAGCACTTCCCTCCTTAGGTCTTTTTTACATGTCAGTGGAACATGGACATGTACTGCCTGTAGTCTCCATGATAGCAGACATGCCCATTGACTTTAATGAGGTTGTCCGGTCCCAAAATCAATTTTTTATGTGTTTTTAACACTCCTTACCATCTATATATATGCCTCCAATACCTGTTTTTTGTCTGTGTTTTCTTTCCCCCTGTCTGGGCATCAGACTTTCCTGGCAGACTTGTTTATATTCACAGCTTCCTGTTTACATGGCTGCTCCGCAGAGTGATGAGTCGCAGGCTGGCCCCGCCCCACACTGCTCAGTCTGCAGGAGCTACTCCCACTACACCTCCTGTGGCCATCTTACTACAACCATACATGAATCCTGCTACTGTCTCTACATCACATCACTGATAGAGAGGGAAGAGCCTGTGGACTATCTACAGAGTGCAATAAACAGCATGAATCAGCAAGCTTAGGGTACTTTCACACTTGCGTTAGAAGAATCCAGCAGGCAGTTCCGTTGCCGGAACTGCCTGCCAGATCCGGAAATCCGTATGCAAACGGATATCATTTGTTTCCGGATCCAAATGCGGATCTATCTGACAAATGCATTGAAATATCGGATCCGTCTCTCCGGTTTCATCCGGAAAAACCGATCCGGTATTAATTTTTTTCACATTTTTAAAGGTCTGCACAAGTGCAGACCGGAAAACTGGATCCGTCAATGCGGCAATTTACTGAACACTTGGTGCCGGTGTACCATGAAAAAACCTTAAATCATGAACAAACCTTAAGTCAGCTGATTTCAGGGGGTGTGTTCGGGGTGTGTCCTTCAGCGCATGCGCATTATGCGCACTACGCCGAAACAGGTCTTAAGCCAGAGGCGCGGGGTTGGCACGGGTGTATGAATAAACCTGTGAGCCCCCCCCCATGTTGCGCAGAAAACCGCAGGTCAATTCAGACCTGCGGTTTTCTGCGTGACAGTCTCTGATCCCCGCAGTCTGTGACCGCGGGGATCAGAGACCTAAATGTAAAAATTAACCAATTAACCCCCCTGCACCCCGCCATGTTACTGACCCCCCGGGCGGTGCAGGGGGATTGCGGGCTGCAGGCGCGGGAGGCGGGCGGTGCGGCAGGAGGGATCGCAATTGCGATCCCCCGCCCGCCTCCTTTGAAATGTTTTCCCTGGTGGTCTAGTGGGTATAGCAGGGGGTCAGCACATTGCTGACCCCCTGCTATAAACTGCTGACATCTCTGCTGCAGATGTCAGCAGTTTAACCCCTTCCATACTGCGGTCCGTACGGACCGCGGTATGGAAGGGGTTAACAGGGAGGGAGCTCCCTCTCCCATCGGGGAGACCTGCTTCTGAGACCTGCTTCTGCGTACTGCGCTGAGCCGAGCGCGGGCTGCATAGAACACACCCCCTGAATATGTAATATGAGCCGAGAGCAGCCTGAATGGGCTGCATAGAACACACACCCTGAAATCAGCTGACTTAAGGTTTGTTCATGATTTAAGGCTTTTTCATGGTACACCGGATCCGACATTAATACATTTCAATGGAAAATAATGCCGGATCCGGAAATCCGGCAAGTGTTCCGGAAATTTTTGCCAGAGAAAAAACGCAGCATGCTGCAGGATTTACTCCGGCCAAATACCGTAAAAGGGACAGAACGGAAGACATCCTGATGCATACTGAACTGATTGCTTTCTATTCAGAATGCATTAGGACAAATGTATGCGTTTTTTACTTTAACGCTAGTGTGAAAGTACCCTTATCCAAACACATCTGTATCTAATCCTATCATGTACGATACAGCCTACTGTGCCTGATACTCAGGCTGTTGTGTGCAATACTGCCTGCTGAGCTGTGTATCTAATCCCATCTTGTATGATACTGCCTGCTGAAGTGTGTATCTAAAGACTCATGCACGTGACTGTATCTGTTTTTCTGTCTGCAAGTTGTGAGTCCTCTAAATAAGGATACCATCGTGTGCGATCTGCGTTTTTTTGCAGAGCCATTGACCTGTATGGGTTTGAGATCTGATTTTGAGGACCAGAATAGGACATCTATCTTTTGTGGAAGTGACATACAGATGTAAAAAACACATGTATGTCATCCGTGTGCTTTCCACATACGTATGTCAGTTCTGCAAGGGATAGAACATGTCCTATTGTGGTCCTCAAAATGCGGAGCTCGAACACATAGAAGTCAATGCGTCTGCAAAATAATGTGGATCGCACGCGGACTGTGTCCTTATTTAGCAGATGCTCAACTTGCAGACTGCAAAACGGATACGGTCATGTGCTTGAGGCCTAATCCTATATTTTTTGGTCCTCCCTGCTGAAGTGTTTACCTCCGCATATGATGTGTGATACAACATGTGATACTATAATGATCAGCCCAGGGAGCACGTCCATGTGCAGACCGCATCTCCCAGGCCGACCGCACTCTCCTGACCCGAACTGCCTGTATTACAGTAATTTATGATACAGTACACAGGAGATACCCCCAAATGCCATCCACAATGCCCCCAAATGCCATCCACAATGCCCCCAAAGTGCCATCTACAGTGCCCCCAATGCCATCTACAGTGCCCCCTAATGCCATCTACAGTACCCCTTAATGCCATCCACAGTGCCCCCAAGGTGCAATCCAGTGCCATCCACAGTCCCCCTAATGCCATCCACAGTGCCCCCAAAGTGCTCTCTAGTGCCCCCCCCCCCCGGGCCATCCATAGTGCCCCTAATGCCATTCACACTACCCTCAAGTGCTATCGATAGTGCCCCCAGTGACATCCACAGTGCCCCCATTCCATCCACAGTGCCACTAAATGCCATCCGGTGCCCCCAAATGCCATCCATAGTGCCCCCAAAGTGCCAGCCAGTGTCCCCAGTGCCATCCACAGTGACCCTCAAACACCATCAACAGTGCTCCCTAATGCCATCCACAGTGCCAGCAAAAGTGCCATCCAGTGCCCCATTGCCATCCACAGTGACCCCCCAGTGACATCAGCCTCTGTGGCTGATCACTATGCTGTGACTCATGCACAGCACTTACATTGCGCTATGTATGAGTCAGTACAGGCTTTGCCCAGAAGCCTATACACTGAACAGATGGACAGCGGTCCTGGCGCACGCGCAGTAACGTGCAGGCGTCAGGATCAAGGAAAGCCGGCAGGAGGTGGTGACGTCAGTGATGACATGCCGTGTCCTACTTTAGAGAGGAAAAGAAGAAGGCGGCGAGGGACAGAAGAGGGTCCAGGAAACGCAAGAGTTGCGGAGAGTAAATATTAATGCAATACTCTTCCCTCCACAGGTTACATTTAAAGACCAATTTTAAAGTAGGGGCCGGAGAACCCCTTTAATGAGTGTACTGACACATTAGTGGCACCACAGAAGCATACCCTATTTTTGTCCGTGATTATGGAACCCTCACACAAATTATAGTCTCTGGGTCCATGAAAACCACGGACACGGACGGCATACGGACCAAAACCCAGGTTCTTCGTAGATGAACCACTGACCGTTATGTCACAGTTATCACGGACATGTGAAGGAGGTCTTAGTGTTTATCGCAGAAGACCCGAGAATCCCAGTATCCAGTCACTTCTAGAGCTACATCCAGGGTCCACTGCATTTCTTCTTACCAAGAAGTTCAGATAGCAGAGCTGAGCTATTCCATGTCTGCTTCCAGGGGAAAAAAGGAAGCATTCCTACGAATGCAAAAGATAGCATGTGATAACGGTGAAAACAGTAAGGCCCTATGCGCACTGACATATTGCCACCTTGTATGCCTTCAGAGTTGTCGGCAGATATAATATAATATAATATAATATTTTCATACAGCGGCATGAAGAGCACATAAAAATCCGGAATTCGATATTATGGGACGACCTTGCAATTGCTTCTAGGACAGAATATCTCCCCAACATGATGCCGTACTGAGGCACCATACAGTGGCACCATGTGTACGCACTCTGGGGCACATTTTGTGGCCAAAAAACCAGAATGCATCGTTAGCATCACATTTCCATCTGTTTTACACACTTCTCTATGCTTTTTAAGCCTCGCCTGACAAAAGGGTCATGGCTTTTCAGAAGGCAGTACAGCCTCGCATGGCGCTTCTGTGTGCCAAACACTGCCCCAAAATGTTGTCACATTTTTTTAGTAAAACTATGCCAGTGGTGTAAACTTTGACTAGTGTACACATTTTTGGCGCATGGACAAAATTCCAGCAGAAATCTGGAGCAGAATTTAGGATAGTCCATATTGATAAAGGTCCATGCATCAGAATAGTAAATTTGTCTAATATTAAAGGGGTTTTCCCATCTCAGACAATGGGGGCACATTGCTAGGATATGCCCCCACTGTCTGATAGGTGCGGGTCTCACCGCTGGGACCCGCACTTACAATAAGAACGGAGCAGGGAAATGAACGGAGGGCGCACTGCGCATGCGCCCTCCATTCCTTTCTATGGAGCCTCCGAAAATAGCCAAGCGCTGGCTCAGCTATTTCTGTCTGCCCCATAGAAATGAATGGGAGCATGGGCCGCGCATGTGCGGTGTGCTCCCATTCACTTCTATGGGATAGGCGGGGAGCAGCGCTTGATGGTGGACGGACCCCAGGAAATCCGGGGTCCTCCAGCCACCGCGCTCCCCGCTTCGTTCTCGTTGTAGGTGCGGGTCCCAGCACCTATCAGCCAATGGGGGCATATCCTAGCGATATGCCCGCATTGTGCGTGATGGGAATACCCCTTTTAAGACTATTCTTAGTGCAAAATACGACACTGTTGGTAAATCAGTCTCTCTGTGTCCAGATTCTTTAACTTCCTTTCTGTCTAGAATTTTAGCATGGCAGACAGTCTCACTTGACATTCTCAGTCAGGCCATCTCTCAGACCAGGGGAAAACAAGGGGTGGTGACTCAAATAGAGCATCACACTTCCTTCCCTTGTGTTATGCATATAGTGTGGCTACTGATCAACGCACTACTCCTCTCTTAGCTTTGTTCCTCCCACTTTCTAACACTTACGGACGTGTGAATGGACCCTAAGTGACACTGTGTGCTGGATGGCATGATTCTTTCCAAGTAGTTGGATGTCTGGATTGTCACACATCTAGAATAGCGTAGTAGAGAAATGTCACTGAAAGTGCTCTAGTAAGGCCTCTTGCACACTAACGTTTTTTTTCCAGTTACATTCCGTTTTTTTTGTTCCGTATACGAAACTATTCATTTCAATGGATCCGCAAAAAAAAAACGGAAGGTACTCTGTATGCCTTCCGTTTCCGTTTTTCCGTTGCATTCAAAAATAGAACATGTCCTATTATTGTCCACATAGGGGCTCTTGCACACGACCGCATGGCTTTTTCAGTATTTTGCAGTCCGCAAAAAAACGGATCCGCAAAAAATATGGATGATGTCGTGTACATTCTGTTGGCCCCTGATAGAACAGTACTATCCTTGTCTGTTATGCGGACAATAATAGGACATGTTCTATCTTTGAACGGAACGGAAAAATGTAAACAGAAGGCATACGAAGTACCTTTCCGTTTTTTTTGCGGATCCATTGAAATGAATGGTTCTGTATACGGAACGTAAACGGAAAAAAAAAATGTCAGGTCCATGAGGCCTAACGGACAGGTATAGTACTGTTCTTTTAGGGGACAGCTGTTCCATTCTGCAAAAAACGGAATGCAGACGGACGTCATCCGTATTTTTTGCGGATTGCAAAATACAGAAAAAGCCATACGGTCGTGTGCAAGAGGCCTAAGGCTCCATTCAGACGTCCGTGTGTGTTTTGCGAATCCGCGGATCCGCAAAACACGGACACCTGCAATGTGCGTTCCGCATTTTGCGGACCGCACATCGCCAGTACTCTCATAGAAAATGCCTTTTCTTAATAGGACATGTTCTATTTTTTTGCAGAACGGAAGTGCGGACCCGGAAGTGCGGATCCGCAATTCCGGATCCGGGCAGGACATAGCATGTCCCCATAGGAATGAATGGGTCCGCAATTCTGTTCCGCAAAATACGGAATGGAATTGCGGACGTGTGAATGGGGCCTAAGTCTTGTAATAGATGAATTGGAATAGATTGATTATACAGTAAGGACACTAAGGGGGTCATTTACTAAGACCAGCGTTTTAGACGCCAGCCTCTACATAACTTCTGCAGATCCACCACAGCTTCTGAATATATGCCAGCTCCCTTGCTGGCGTAAATTTAGACCATTTTCTACGCCAAAAAGAGGTGTAGAAAATGATGAATGAGTGGGCCCGTCCCCTTCTCCGCCCACGCCTCACCCACTTTTTTAGAACTGGCGTGAGCAGGAAAAAGTCGCTTATTGCGGCGCAAAGGCTCTTTGTGCCACAATCTACGCCAGGAATACGTGTAAAATAGACATATTTATGTTAGCAAATAACCCATTATCCCATAGGGTTTCCATTTATTCTATTCATTGTGAGCTCTGTTTCGCTTTCCTATGTACTGTGGCGTTCATCAAGTCTAGAAGAGATCATTTACATTTACCCTAATTTTGTTATGAAATTATAGATATTTTTGCTGGGAAAAGCAAACATACAGCTATATGTGTACACAGCGCGAGTTATTAAGACGTCAATACGTTTATTGTCAACTAGCTAGGAAAGGAGCAATGCAGACAAAAAGGCATGTTAATATCAGAACTTTACTTGGCCCTTGGCCGAGCAGCAGAACAACAATCCGCTTTCTGCGGTGCCAAGAAACCTAGGCTATGTCTACAAAGAATTTGAATAATATTCCCCTTCAGGTCCATTTGGGCATATAGCGCTCTCTAGTTCCATACAAACTGATCCTGATATCCATATTTTGTTTTGATGTAATCACTCAATAAGTCTGGATGAAACGCACACCAATCTATAGGCTCATTTCTTCTGGTCCTATAGTGCATTAAGGGTGTGCGGGTAGCCAAGAGCATACATGGCTTTGGTTGTGTTACCCATTGACCTCCCCAAATTCTCTGGACATGGTACAGTACCCTTTTTGTTCTTACTTCTCTCGGTACACATCCAAGAGTAATTGTGGATTCACACGCCATAATTGTGATCTGAAGTTATTGCTATGAAAAAACAATGACAATGAGTAAAACATTGTTTCCAGCCAAATGCTTCATTTTACGATCCCTTACAATTACTTTATGTGTCGGATCTTCATAAAACTGCAGTATTTTATCCCAAGTCAAAGGGCCCTTTTCAATGACATATCAACCATTTGTTTCTGATTATTGCAGCAATCATCTCCTCTGTGTGGGGATGAATGATCGCTCAACGGTCATTCATCCCCATACAGATTCAGTAGGCAGGACATGCCTGATCACACAGGACAATGTCCTGCCACACACAAGGATTTTAGGTGCCACCTAAAAGATGCAATCATCTGACAAATGAGTATCTGTCCATTCACTGGGTGATCGCTGTAAATTATGTTTATTTTTGTAAAGATTTTTTGATTCATAATTCATAACTGGGTGATCGCCGGCAATTATCGGGAATGAGAGCTTGTATGAACACATGTCCCCAATAACTGTTCCTATCCTCGGCCCATGTACAGGAGTCCTAAGTGACAGGGAGCAGACAGTAAGTGACAAATAAGCAGCGATATTTGCTTGACTCTTTTGGACACTGCTGCATATGCTGTCATTTCTTCTGGTCAGGGGACTGACGCGCTTCAATTCCTCTTACTTATAGAATTGGACAGGACAGACAGTGGTGTAGTGGAATTAGTATACTTACATGTTATGTTTAAAATTGTATGTTTCCTGGATCCTAGATTTTGGACAACATCTGCATGGAGTTTGTATGTTCTCCCGTGTTTGTGTGGGTTTACTCCGGGTTCTCCGGTTTCCTCCCACCCTCCAAAGACATCCTGATAGGGAACAGATTGTGAGCTCCATTGGGGACAGCGTGATCCTAATGTCTGTAAAGCGCTGCGGAATATAGCAGCGCTATATAAGTGTATAAAATAAATTTCAAAAATGTAAATTATTAGAATAATATTGTAAATCGGGTTAGTGCGCCGTTATTATTCCCATCTATGCATTTATGGCATCTTTACAGGATATTCCATAAATGCAGGTCTTAACTCCTGCATTTTCCATGCACTTCAATGGAGAGGTGGCCGTGCTTGCCCGCTGCCCTCTCTATTGAAGTCCGTGGGAGGTGAGTGCTCATAAACGCACAATGACCCCGTAATATGGCGCTACACATGGCACCACAGAGTGCCTAAGGCTCCACAGTGCCACCTAAAGCGATAAACCGATATAACTGCTAAAAGAACGGAAAATAATTACATCTCCACATCCTGCAGCCCAGAGAGAAAAGAATAACGTCCAAAGGCGAACAAAACTATTCTAATATGAACGTATAAAGCGACTCATATATGAAATATATAATTTAGTGATAAAAAATGCCGACCTACAATGGTATGATTTAGGCTTGGCTTTGGAAAGCGTTCTAGGATTAAGCAATACGGAGGTGACACGGTCCACAAGCAGCAGGGCGACGCAATGTCTTTTGTGCGCACAAAAGGGAGAAATAAACAGCCGATCATTTCAGGTAATAATGTGTCATTATGACAAATCCAGAAATTCCGACTTCTGCAGAGAAGCACTAGCTGCTTGAACTGATGGCTTATTTACCGCTGTCATCTACATAAAGAGAAATTTTGACATACTGCTAAATGATAACGCATTTAGATAAGTCAAGCTGTCATATCATCTAATGGATGCTGGAGCAGATACATCGCTGCTGTGTAAAAATGGATTCAATTCACAGCATTGCAAGGTTATGATATTTTAATCATACTGCAGGCTTTGTCTGGAGCCGCAGACGTTGGATATGAGAAGCGGGCTTCACCGTTCCTCATAGAAAACATCCAAAACCGTCAATGCAGGGAAAACTGCATCCTAATTTACATCATGGGCGTCCAGAGGCCATGTACTCCAGAACCGGGGTGAGTACGCTGTCTGTAATAACAGAATGGCGTCAGTCACTATCCACCAGAAGGGTCAATCACTTCCCAACACTCAGTATAAGGGCTCGTTCACACGACCGCATGGTTTTGCGGTCCGTTTTTAATAGATCCATTTTTCCGTCTTTGGTTTCAGTAGTGTTTCGGAAGCATATAATAATGTTTTAACAGTAAGGGTCCATTCACACGTCCGTGTGTGTTTAGCGGATCCACGGATCCGCGGATCCGCAAAACACGGACATCGGCGATGTGCGTTCCGCAATTGCGGACCGCACATCGCCGGCACTCATAGAAAATGCCTTTTCTTGTCCGCAATTGCGGACAAGAATAGGACATGTTCTATTTTTTTCGGGAACGCAATTGCGGACCCGGAAGTGCGGATCCGCAATTGCGGACCCGGCCGGGACATCGTCTGTCCCCATTGAAACTAATGGGTCCGCAATTCCGTTCCGCAAAATGCGGAATGGAATTGCGGACGTGTGAATGGACCCTAAGTACGTTGAAAAGTTGGGCTGGGCATAACATTTTTGAAAGATGCTTCCGCAAAAACGGAACGGATACGGAAGACATACGGATGCATTCCGTTTTTTTTTACAGCCCCACTGACTTGAATGGAGCCACGGAACGTGATTTGCGGGCAATAATAAAACATGACTAAAAATGTAGCGGAACGGAAAAACGGAAACTGAATGCATATGAAGTACATTCCGTTTTTTTTGCGGACCCATTGAAATGAATGGTTCCGTATACGGACTATATAAGGAACGTAAAAAACGTTCGTGTGAACGAGCCCTAAGACAAACTATACTGGGGCGGACACAAATCTTACTTTTTTTTTTAATTAGGGAATTGAATTACAGAGGTTTCGCCATGATTAATGTAAAATATGAAAATGACATCATACAGTACATGACAACACCTTTCTAACACAGCTAGAACCAGCCCTGGCCCGCACATGGATCCACATTCATTTCTAAAATTGCTCTGCTAGATTTTGTTCGGCCCAGCAGCTCAGAGGGCATGTCCTTTCTGCTACACCTCTCTTCCTGTAACTGCCACAGCTTCTAATAGAACATGTGGCTGGTGGCCGTTAAAAATTTAAACTGAGCACGTTCGACCAGCTCAGTGAGATGGACAAAAAATAAGGAAAAGAACAAACAGCAGGTGGCGCTATACAGATCCATTTTATTAAATAGCTCACTGGCTATACTAAATTTTAAATTTTTAATGTAATTACAAAAGTATTCAGATCCAGGTGCTGGTTTGAAAAATGTAGACTGTTTCATGAAACAACCCCTTTAACTGCAATCCTATTTTCCTGTTAAGCTATGGGCTTCATTTACAAGGCCTATATTGCTTCACTCACAATGTAATGTGATGTAATGTAAAATTAGATTTTTTTCAAAGCTGGTCCACTCGCGCCTGTCATCTCGGGATATCTCAAGCCCAGAGAGAAGGTATGGAGAGACACATCTGTATGCAGTATATGTCCCTATGAGGACTAGGACATGTCAGAAAATCACTTTCCCTTCCAGATACCAGAAATTCTCCCTTCTCCAATCAAGAAGAAGGCGATGTATCTCAAGCAGAAGACATTAGCGGTAAAAATTCCGAGATTTAAGACTGCCTCTCCCCAACTGCATATCATTACGAAGATCACTGGGCGCTTTGACAGCTAAACCGAACTAGCCTATTCCTACTTTTCTCAGTGCCCCCGTTAAAATCTAACTTTTATAATATGCCAATTAGCCTCTAGGAAGCGGGGAGGGGGGGCATTGCTCCTGCTCCTAGAGGCTCCGTTCTCCCACCTTTGTCGCCTCCCTCCATGTCCTGATTGACAG
This sequence comes from Bufotes viridis, assembly GCA_033119425.1. Classification (NCBI taxonomy): domain Eukaryota; kingdom Metazoa; phylum Chordata; class Amphibia; order Anura; family Bufonidae; genus Bufotes; species Bufotes viridis. Next base: position 141,120,199 of record CM065589.1, on the reverse strand, counting down.
GGCCAGGCAGCGTTCACCTCCTGCTGCCGGCACTGTGCGCTGGGGAAATCTCGCGTCGTTCTGAATTCAGCGCAGGCGCGGTGAGGAAGCTGGCAGCCGGGGAGCGTCTTTCCCTCACAGCGCCTGCGCCGAATACTAAACGGCACGAGGTTTCATCAGAGCACAGGGCTGGCAGAAGGATGAGAGCGCTGCCTGGCCCTGTCAATGAGGATATGGAGGGGGGAGACAAAGGTGGGAGAACGGAGCCTCTAGGAGCAGGAACAATGCCCCCCCCCCCGTTCCTAGAGGCTAATTAGCATATTATAAACGTTAGATTTTTGGCGTAACGGGGGCACTTAGAAAAGTAGGAATAGGCTAGTTAGGTTTAGCTAGCTTAATAGGGTTACATCTGGTGACAGAAACCCTTTAATGTAATTTTTGGGTTAATTAAAATGTAACCCTCTACATTTTTACATACTACACCTTTCCAAATTCTAAATGATCGACTAACAAGTTTGTTCTTTTTAGGAAAAATACTAAATGCTCACCTTATCTCGTTCTAGGACTCCAAAAGGCATTTTTTATGACATGCTTAGTATGCCCAGTGAAGCATGAGAGTAAGAGCTCCTCTTACTGTTATTGTGCAATAAACATGGTAATCCAGATTCTGCAGGAATTAAGATGAATCATATTTTATTCTCTCTCTGCTGCTATCACCCAATCAACAGATCATTCACTTCTTATTGCCAGCCATGCACAGACTGCTCAAAGCGCACATTACTATTTCGCTAGCAAAGCTAGATTTCAGTTTGAGCCTCACTGGAATGACAAAAAAAAGTCTGATGTAAAAAGAATTTTCAAGCTGTATAAAATTGTCATTGATTGACAAGACCAACCGGGACAGTGATCGGCTGCAGCGGTGACGTGAGGAATACGGCTATGTCGCTGCCACTGCTACTGGACCGGAGCTGCAGTACTTAGTGGCAACCCCTTTTAAATCTACCAATTTCTGACTTGTCAGAACTATTGATGTTACGTTTTTATTGTTTTTGTATGTAAGGATTTCCGATATTCGGACAGAGCAGACATCAATAGATGTGTTATCACATTACACAGGCAGATGTAAACTGAATGCCGAAAAAATGATTGCTGCCACAGTCGTTCCTCCCCCATTCAATTCTATTGATCATTGGTAGAGATGAGTGAATTTTTAAAAAATTTGGCTGATTCGCCAACTTTTACAAAAAAGTTTGCTTCTTGACTAATTACTTTATCACGAAGCGCATTTTTTTGTAAGTAGCGGGTGCAATGACAGGGAGCGCCGCCCCTGTCATTGTTTCCCTCAGATGCCGTGTTCATACATGATCGCGGCATCTAAGTGTAAGTACAGTGTAAAATTAACATACATTTTTTTTTTACATCAAACTTACTGCCTCCATTTTCTTGCGATGGGCCGGCCACCGCCATCTTGCTTGAAGATCTGGCGCGAAAACTCGCGCGGCACGAGATGATGTCATGACGCCGGCCATCAGTCAGGGGTGTCGGTCGAGATCTTCAATAAAGATGGTGGCTGGCTGCCCGTTGCGAGCAAATGGAGGAGTTAAGTATGATTTTTTAGTTTTTTTACACTATTTCAGGTTAAATCGATTCGCTAACACGAAGCACAAGTAATTCGGCTTCGAGGAGAATCTAATTTATCCTGAAATTCGGATCGAATTCCACTTTGTGGGATTCAATTTGCTCATCTCTAATTATCGGTAGCACATTCCTGATTACACTCAGGGATTTACTGCCGATAACTGGGCATCTTTCATCCTGATGAGATGCCAATCAGCTGACAAACAAGCATGTAATCTTTCATTTGCCGCCTGATATCATATGAGCCAATTATTGAGAATGAGCGTTTTTATGAACACTTGTTCCCGATAATTTGACCAGTTATCGGGTAGTCAAATAGGGGCTTTACTCTCCGAATTATTCTGTCCTCCCATTTCAGCCAGTACACAGATATCTTTCATTTTCATGCCCTGCATTCATACACAGGAGTCTGGAATTCAACCAGTTTTTCATGAAAAGATTTGTTTTCCAATATTAAAGCTAACTTGGTTAATCTCTAAGGCCCCTTTCACACGGGCGAGAATTCCGTGCGGGTGCAATGCGTGACGTGAACGCATTGCACCCGCACTGAATCTGGACCCATTCACTTCAATGGGGCTGTGCAATTGTGTGAAAATCGCAGCATGTTTTATATTCTGCGCTTTTCACGCATAGAAATGAATGGGGCTGCGTGACAATCGCATAGCATCCGCAAGCAAGTGCGGATGCAATGCGATTTTCACGCATGGTTGCTAGAAGAAGATGTAAGTAAATTGATAAAAGTCAATTTACTCTATTATTTTCCCTTATGGTTATAAAGGAAAATAATAGCATTCTTAATACAGAATGCTTACTAAAATGTGGCTTAAGGGGTTAAAAAAATAAAAAAAATAACTCACCTCATCCACTTGATCGCGCAGCCGGGCATTATCTTCTTTCTTCTGCTTTCAGGACCTGCAAAAGGACCTTTGATGACGTCAAGTGGTGAGCGCGGTGACGTCAACGCAGGTCCTGCTGAAAGAAGATAGAAGATCCTGCAATTCACCCGGGACGCATCCGGAACAAATCCAGAATGTCCGTGTGAAAGAGGCCTAAGGCCTCTTTCACACTTGCGTTCTGAGGATCCGGCGGGCACTTCCGTCCCGCCGGATCCGTCAGAACGCAAGTCGCCTGAAGCATTAGAAGACTGATCAGGATCCTGATCAGTCTTCAGTATGCTTTCAGGTTACTATGGCAGCCAGGACGCTATTAAAGTCCTGGTTGCCATAGTAGGAGCGGGGAGTGGGGGAGCGGTATACTTACAGTCCGTGCGGCTCCCGGGGCGCTCCTGAATGGCGTCAGAGCGCCCCATGCCCATGGATCACGTGATCCATGCGTGTGGGGCGCCCTGACGTCACTCTGGAGCGCCCCGGGAGCCGCACGGATGGTAAGTATACTGCTCCCCTGCTCCCCACTACATTTTACCATGGCAACCAGGACTTTAGCGTCCTGGCTGCCATGGTAACAATTGAGAAAAAGCTAAACGCCGAAACGACGTTTAGCTTAAGGCCGGATCCGGATTAATGCACTTCAATGGGGAAGGATGCATTAGGATAATCCTGATCAGTATCTTTCCGTCCTAGAGACCCGAGGACAGAACTCTAGGACGGCAAGCAAAAACGCTGATGTGAAAGGGGCCTTAATACTTCTTTGAAAAATGGCCGTTCAAATTCACATGTAACATTTATCATTAAAACCGCCCTACCATAAGACACTTCCATATACCAAGCGTCACATCAACCCACACTTCAGACATCTTTTGTAACTCAGACATTAGCTCTTATTTCCCCTTCTCCGCTTTCACCTTAATGACTTGAACCGACTTGAACCATGTATTATATATATAATATAATTGTCATTACTTTTATTACCTAATACTTTGTGATGCCGTCTTGTGTTTTGCTACTTTAAAGACTCAAAAACCTGTAAAATGTGGTAAAACCTGTGAAATCATTAGTGATCTCATTGACTGTGTTTCTTGTGCATAAAATGAAAAATAAAATCTTTTTATACCTTTTCATTAACTAATTCCTCCATTTTGTAAATATTACCCAATCCCTTGTCCCTTTTCTTTTTGAACACTTTGAACTATTCCTGGCAGCTCCATTATGAGATGTATATTGGTCATGACAATAGTTCTCCATGTCACCATGTGTTCCTTAATACAAATGGCGTATTACCCTCCAAATCATTACATCTTGAGTTCAAACCCCCTCTCATGTTTCTCTTTCTCTTCATGTTCTCATTTATTATTAGTGTCAGCATTTCCCATTCGTACGTCTATCTAAAGGTTAAATCATATAGTTGTATGTTGGCAAATTAAACCTTATCCTTATTTATAAAGATTATTTAGTCCAGATACTGACATTTTACCTTTTTAGCTTTGTTTTACTACAAATACATTTTGAGAATGCTAAATTTATCAATTAATATGTTTGTGCTCAAGAATTTGGGTACGGAAGCCTCAGTACTCTTATGGTCTGCAGAAAATGTACTACCAAACACAAGGAATGGGAGATCTTTCCATTAATTCAACTCTTTTCTTATGTTCTCAATAAGATAAAATAGGATAGGATAGGATAGGTATTATCTTGGCAAATCTTAAATTGGTCATTACCAATCTTGGAGAACTGGAGATCCTCAGACCTACCTTCTTATTACATCCCACTTCTGCACCAAGGACAAGCATCAGAACCTTGGATTTGTATACATTTTGAACTCAACAAGTTCCTTCTATGACATGTCCAATGTCTTCTTCCACATTGGCCACAATATGCCATCTGTATTAGCTCACTCATATACCTCTAAGGCTACTTTCACACTGCCGTTTTGGATTCCGTTTGTGAGATCCGTTTCAGGGATCTCACAAACGGTCCAGAACGGATCAGTTCAGCCCCAATTTGTTTTTTGTTTTTTTTGTTTTTTTTTTTTGTATGTATTATTGCCATAGCTACGTGCACCTGCATACAGGTGCACGTAGCTATGGCAATAATACATGACCCCCCCTTGTGTTTCAGTTCAGCCCCAATGCGTTCTGAATGGATAAGGATCCGCTCAGAATGCATCAGTTCGGCTCCGTTCCGCCTCTATTCCGTTCTGGAGGCGGACACCAAAACGGTCCTTGCAGCGTTTTGGTGTCCGTCTGTCGAAGCGGAGCCAAATGGATCCGTTTTGACTTACAATGTAAGTCAATGGGGACGGAAGCGTTTTCAATGACACAATATGGTGCATTTGAAAATGGATTCATTGACTTTCAATGTAATTCAAAACGGATCCGTTTTGACTTTGACAATTTGTTTTAAAGCGAATGCAAACGGCTCCGTTCTGAACGGATACAAACGTTTGCATTATAGGTGCGGATCCGTCTGTGCAAATACCAGACGGATCAGCATCTAACGCCAGTGTGAAAGTAGCCTAACACGATGGACATTTAATAGATATCTGACTAGAGGTTGGATTGTTAGATTAAGCAGCCATGATGATATTGGGTACCATTGCCTTGTCCCTTCATATAATCTGAATCTTTCCAACACCTGACCTGGGAGAGAAGAGGATTTACCGTATATATATATATGTATAAAAACTCCCATCAATTCCCACTATGTTGAAGACTAGATTGAGCCAGGACCACTCCACATTATCAAAAGCTTTCTCCGCATCCTGAGAGATAACTGCTGCTGATTTCATTATACTTTGTGGCCTGGCCGCGGCCCAATCAAGTATCGTAATCAACTTATGGAGATTACTAACTACAAAACCAGTTTGATGTTCTTGAATCAGATCTGGCATATAGCCTGCCAACCTGGTAGACACAGTTTGTGAGAATATAATGTCCCGGTTGATGGGACATCGGTCCGTAAGATGATCTTCTCATATTTATGGATGACCTTCAAGGGGCTGTCCCGTGAAAAATATTCTCAAGTTTTCAAATCAGCACCTGGATCTAATTAAACATTTAGTATAGCCACTGAGTTATTCAATGAAATCTATCTGTGCGGCGCCACCTGCTGTTTGCTCTTTTTCTAATATCTCTGTCCTGCTCACTGAGGTGGACGCACGTGCTCAGTTCCATCCTTCAGCTGCGACCAGCAGACAGAACTCGCCTCCTGAACTGTCCGATTGAAAGAAATTTAGCGGAGCGATTAGAGCAATGAATGGGGAGATCTCAGTGAGGTTGTCATGTGCTACATGATGTCCGACTTTCATTTTTTTACATTAATCATGGGATATTCCCCTTAATAAATGCAATGATACCTGATGTTATGTCTGTTTTTATTACAATATACCTCATTAAAAACTTTTAACGTTTTAACGTATAACGTTTCAATTTCTTCTCCCTTGTACACACTGGAAATAGGAAGATGGGGACAGTGAGCATGAGATGAAAAAATACTACGGACGGACTGGTGTACTGTTCAAAGCAAAATGGTCTACTGCAGTGGTGGCAAACCTATGGCACGGGTGCAAGAGGCGACACTCAGGGCCCTCTCTGTGGGCACCCGCGCCCTGGAATAAGTCTATGGTGTACCAATATGCCTTAGACTTTTCCTGCCATTGATCAGCGCAGGGCGCACTATGAGCAGCACAGGCAGCGCATTGAACGTAGGCGGCTATTAAAGATAAATGATAAAGTACATGGAAGATATACTAGATTGATATTCAGGGTAAATTGCCGTGTTGGCACTTTGCCATAAATAAGTGGGTTTTCGGTTGCAGTTTGGGCACTCGGTCTGTAAACGGTTCGCCATCAGTGGCCCAGTGTCTCCACCAGCTTTACTTGTGGATTCGCACTGTAGCATGTCTGCTTGACTGGAGTTGACTGAGAATGAGCCTGGTCCACGGGCATTAAGGGTCAAAGACTCTTACCAACCGCTATAGCCAGACACGTTTGGCTTATGTTAGTAAACCATATCTGACAAGCACTTGAGAGTTGTTTTTTTTCCCATAAAGTGTAAATGGGGGGTTGACCTCCTCTCTGAAAATGGGCTCTTAGGGACTACTCTAGTGCCCAAGTGGCCAGTCCACCCCTGGTGACAAGACACTGAAGATGCCGTAAATATGGTTATGGTTCATTTATAATTTTCTACGCCGGTTCTTGTTATAGAAAATGACTTAAATTTACACCAGAAAAGGAGCTGGCGTAGATTTAAGCAAGTCGCACTACCAGTGCCAGAGTTATATAGAGGCTGGTGACTCTACATAACTTAAAGGGGTTTTCCCATCTCAGACAATGGGGGCATATCGCTAGGATATGCCCCCACTGTCTGATAGGTGCGGTTCCCACCGCGTGGTCCCGCACCTACAATGAGAACAGAGCGGGTAAATGATCGGAGGGCGCACTGCGCATGCGCAGCCGCCCTCCATTCATTTCTATGGGGCAGCCGAAAATAGCCGAGCCATTTCTGTCTGCCCCACAGAAATGAATGGGAGCATGGTCTGCGCGTGAGCGGTGCGCTCCCATTCACTTCTATCAGACGATGGGGGCATATACTAGCGATATTGCCCCATTGTCTGAGATGGGAAACCCCTTTAAGACCATCACAGTGGCGTAATTAGAAATGACTGGACCCCACAAATTTTTTTTGAATGGCCCCCCTCCCCCCCAGCAACTTCTTTACAACCCCTCCTCCTGTGCAACTCCCACGCCTGTGGCTAGTCAAGATCGCGCTCTCAGATGAGGCCCGGCAGCCGCTCTGTCCATTTCTTACAGTGCCTGTATATTATGCCATTGTATAATACTGTTAAGGGGGCCCTGACGATAAAATCTTTTAGTCCTCCTCCTGGGTGGCACCCTTGTGAGTTTGGTCCCCAAAGCAGCCGCTTCTCCTGCTTCCCCTATAGCTACACCCCTGGAGCATTAAGCGCCAGCGGACATGAACTAAGACGGGGGTCTAAATCTGCGGTCTTAGTAAATGTCCAATCTTTTTATTTTATGTTCGGATTTATGGTACTGTTTAAGGGTCCATTCACACATCCGTGGTGTGTTGCGGATAGAAAATGAATGGGTCCGGACCCATTTGCGGACGTGTGAATGGGGCCTAAGACATATCTGCCCATTTTCAAAACCCCTGCCACGTGGCGCACACAATGCTGGGCGAATCCTTTCCTACAATGTTATCACGAGTCAACCATCGAGAGAGCCCGATTACCAACCCGATCTGATGGAAAATTCAGGCTATGCTTGACCAGATTAAGGGGTTCACTTTTGCCGGCTACCTAATTGACTACGTAGAAGAAACCAAATCAAGACCTTGCATAGATCATCAGTCTAAAGTGGTGATTTCACTTCTCGGGCTTAGTAAAAGAGCAAAAAAAAAAAATCGTCTCCTAATAAACAACAAAACGGCGGCGCATCAGCATTTATACTTATAAACCTCAGCAGTTTTATACTGGGATATTAAAAAAGTCATTTTCCTAAAAGCCTCAATGTATTATTGCTGAATATAGCGGCCGTGTGCTCTATAAAAAGAACTTGTGTTGTGTCCCTCTCCAAAGCATTTGTAGGTTGTGATTTCCTAGAGGGATAAGCTTGTTTAATATCCATGTAAATGAGCAGCTAGACAGCGGTTTGAGATTAAACAGGGCAGGTTATTATTCTGGGCTCGGGGTATGAGCATAGCCAGTGTTTAAGGTTTAGGGACGGCCCTATACAATATGCATTAACCAAATCTACACGGAAGGTCAGCTGTCTGTCTATACGTTAGAACAAAAGGCTTATTGGTAATTTCACAGACCAGTACCGCTACAGCTGCCCGCAGAATTAGGTGACCCAAAGACGACTGGAAGGGGTCATTTTAATCTAATAAAACGTATAGCTCCAGGAAGCCTAAAAAAGACAGGCAGCCAATCCCAGCTCTAAAAGCAGGAGGACTAAAGGTTACACACTGAATATTAGTTGCTTAATGAAAATGTTGTTAACTGACATTCAGGGATGAATGAATCCAAATACCAGGGCAAGCTGAAATCCTGCAGACCTGAATAACAATGGGAGGATCGCAGGCAGCACATCCCAACCTGCTCCTGCCTCCTCACATATCTGCCTGCCATGCTCCTGTCATTCCTTATGTTACACGACATCCATCATAAATAAGGAGTCGCTGCCCCGAGAATGCCCAGCTCTGATTCACAAACATTAGCAGGGAATACACTTACCGCTCCCCGCACCGGGCGAGGAGACACTCCCTGCCAGCACACGCATCCCTGGATGTGACCGCATGGGGACATTACACAGATATAGGTGAAGAGGAGATATAGAGATGGCCAGCTAGACATCATTGTGCACAGATTAGACTGGGAAATGACAGGTAGGTGACGGATGGAGGATAGATGGATGGATAGATAGATAGATAGATAGATAGATAGATAGATAGATAGATAGATTAGATAAATAGATAGATATTAGATAGATAGATAGATAGATAGATAGATAGATAGATATGAGACAGATGGATAGATATGAGACAGATAGATAGATAGATATGAGATAGATAGATAGATATGAGATAGATAGATAGATAGATAGATAGATATGAGATAGATAGATAGATATGAGATAGATAGATATGAGATAGATAGATAGATAGATGAGATAGATATGAGATAGATAGATAGATAGATATGAGATAGATAAATAGATGGATAGAGAGATAGACAGATAGATTAGATAGATATTAGATAGATAGAGAATAGATGATCAATAGATACAAAAACAATAGATAGATAATAGCTATAGATGGTAGGTAGGTAGGTAGGCAGATAGATAGATAGATCGATAGATAGATAATAGACAGAGATAGATAGATAGATAGATAGATAGATAGATAGATAGATAGATAGATAGATTAGATAGATAGATAGATAGATAGATAGATAGATAGATAGATAGCAGATAGATAGACAGTAAATAGATAGATAGATAGATAGATAGTAGATCGATATTAGATAGACAGTAGATAGATAGATAGATAGATAGATAGTAAATAGATAGATAGATAGATTTTTAGCTATAGATAGTAGATCGATAATAAATAGACGATAGATAGATAGATAGATAGATAGATAGATAGATAGATGATAAATAGATAGATAGTAGATAGATAATAGATAGTAGATAGATAGATAGATAGATAGATAGCTATAGATACTAGATAGATAGATAGATAGATAGATAGACAGTAAATAGATAGATAGACAGTAAATAGATAGATAGATAGCTATAGATAGTAGATCGATAATAGATAGACAGTAGATAGATAGATAGATAGATAGATACATACATACATACATAATAGATAGATAGATAGATAGTAAATAGATAGATAGATAGTAAATAGATAGACGATAGATAGATAGATAGATAGATAGATAGATAGATAGATAGATAGATAGATGATAAATAGATATACAACATTGGAATAAAAGAGGTTCTTATCTAAGTATGGTATATGTGCAGGTAAAGAATAACACGGAGAGATACAATAGACAATATTAGCAGCAGAAGTGGAAAATTAAACTACCATAAGGTTTTCTAGGAGACGCTATCCCGGAGTATCTGAGTGAAAATAATTGTATAACGCCATATCAGCATGGCTTCATGAGGGATCGGTCATGTCACACTAATCTAATCAGTCTCTATGAGGAGGTAAGTTCTAGACTGGACAGGGGTGAGTCAGTGGATGTCGTATATCTGGACTTAAACATAGAATGAGGATGCTCGGACTGTGGGAAATGTCTGTATGTGGGTAAGTAACTGGCTCAGTGATAGAAAACAGAGGGTGGTTACTAATGGTACACACTCAGATTGGGTCACTGTCACTAGTGGGGTACCACAGGGGTCAGTATTGGGCCCTATGCTCTCCAATATATTTATTAATGATCTTGTAGAAGACCTGCATAGTAAAATATCTATTTTTGCAGATGACACTAAACTGTGTAAAGTAATTAACACTGAAGAGGACAGTTTTCTGCTACAGAGGGATCTGGATAGATTGGAGGCTTAGGCAGAGAAATGGCAGATGAGGTTTAACACTGACAAATGTAAGGTTATACACATGGGAAGGAATAATGCAAGTCACCCGTACATACTAAATGGTAAAACACTGGGTAACACTGATAAATATTAGGTCATGTACACTGTATATGAAACTAAAGCACTGTAAAGTGGGGTGCACTATAATTTAGCACATAAGCCTGCTGTATTTTTGGGCTCTGCATCAGTGGGCCAGCTCCCCCGTGTAATAGACTTGTCACGTACCCTTCAGCGATAACCCTTTCAGCACCGGATATAAGGAAAGCAGGAGCAGAAGGGTCCAGTGGTGAGACTACTTTCCCAGGACCATGCTGTGATCTCAGGATCTGGCCACGCAAAGTTGAAAGCGGTCAGAAGATCTGAGCAGTGCGCTTTGTATAGTCCTACACAATGCAGGGCGTCTGTCTGCACTGGAAAAAGTCCGGTGATTACCATTCTGCAGGTAACTTTCCCCAAGACGGCAGCAGATACTCCATGAAAAGACCCAGGTTCAAATGCTCCAACCATGATACCCCCCTGTATACCCCAGAGGTGGATTGACTCTCAGGATCATTTTATTGGACATTATCCTACACGCCTATAGATAGTCTACCGTGGTAACCAAACACAATAATGGCCGATCAAGACTTACAATAAATTTCCTATCGATTTTCGCTATGGTTATTGATAAAGTCGCGATGTTGCCCCATATGAGCATAGGCTGACCTATAAGTATGGGGGTCTGTCCGATTATCGTAAGGCCAGACACAATGATCTCACGGTTGCATTAGGTTTCCGGGTAGATCCCGGTCAGATCCACAGTTGACCCCGTATGACCACTCTCTAATGACGGGATCACCAATAGGACCAGCAAGTCATCCTCTATGAAGAACTCAGTCCCTAGAAGACATCCATGGTTCTGAAGATCCCACTACTTAGAAAGTGCATGGCACCGGCGCCGATACCGGTGTCGGGGAGACTACGTATGTAAGCGGTCCCCTAGACCGGACATCAGTTCAACGCCTAGGGGTCCAGGAAACTCACGCGTTTCAAAGCAGCCCCCCCTGCCAGACACACACAGCTCCATGGCTGCACACTGAGCTGGACCGCTGCTGATCAATGACTGAAGTGAACAAAGGCAGAGAGAGGATCAATTCCTAATACACTATCAATCCAACACTTCCTCAACCACAGCCCCTTCACCTGGGGCCCCACTAATGGGGCACCCCAGCCACCCAGTCCCAGCACCCCATTCACCCACCTGCAGCCGTCGCAGATCAAACCTCTTCCAATATTGAAACATTGATCCCACATTGGCAGCCATCTTGGGGGATATTGAAGCAATATTGTCTGTGTGGGGATTCTTGCTCAGGCTGCACTCCGTCTCCGGGCTGGACCAGCGTCTCCTCGCTCCCTCCTCACTTAATCCCAGTGAAGAGAAGACATGCTGTGTAATCCCCAAAGTGCGGCTGCAGCCTCCTGCCCAGGTCTCCGGGTCACCCCGGGACTGAGCTGCGTGAACTTGATTTTTTTTCCGCAAAACTTATCGATAGTGACGTCACGAGCAGATCGATAGACCCAGAGAGAGAGAGGGAAGGGGGGGGACTGTGCAATTCAATTAGCATGTGATGCCGGGTGATAAATTGTCCCCTCCCTCCCGAGCTGTCTGCTGGTATAGACTGTATACACGGGCAGTCACACTGTGCGGGGGGTGTACACGCCAGAGATGCTGAATCCTAGTGGGCTAAAGGACCTTTGATGATGTCATGACCATGTGTGGGAGGAGTCAGCCTGTGCTGCCGGAGCAGTGTCATGTAGGTCCTTAGTGTGCAGTAAATGACAATGTCCTGGCAGGCAGAAGTGGGGATGTGTGCCCTGCATGAGCCTTAGAAATACACGTCTGTGCTGCTCTACACAGCTCTGCACTGTCTGCATTACACACACAGCTCTGCACTGTCTGTATTACACACACAGCTCTGCACTATATGCATTACATACACAGCTCTGCACTGTCTGCATTACACACACAGCTCTGCACTGTCTGCATTACATACACAGCTCTGCACTGTATGCATTACACACACAGCTCTGCACTGTATACTTACACACACAGCTCTGCACTGTCTGTATTACACACACAGCTCTGCACTATATACATTACACACACAGCTCTGCACTATATGCATTACATACACAGCTCTGCACTGTCTGCATTACACACACAGCTCTGCACTGTCTGCATTACATACACAGCTCTGCACTGTATGCATTACACACACAGCTCTGCACTGTCTGCATTACACACACAGCTCTGACCGGATGCATTACACACACAGCTCTGCACTGTATGCATTACACACACAGCTCTGCACTGTATGCATTACACACACAGCTCTGCACTGTGCATTACACACACAGCTCTGCACTGTCTGCATTACACACACAGTCTGCACTCTTTGCATTACACACTCAGCTCTGCACTATATGCATTACACACACAGCTCTGCACTGTCTGTATTACACACACAGCTCTGCACTGTATACAGTACACACACAGCTCTGTACTGTCTGCATTACACACACAGCTCTGCACTGTGCATTACACACACAGCTCTGCACTGTCTGCATTACACACACAGTCTGCACTCTTTGCATTACACACTCAGCTCTGCACTATATGCATTACACACACAGCTCTGCACTGTCTGTATTACACACTCAGCTCTGCACTCTCTGCATTACACACACAGTCCTGCACTGTCTGCATTACACACACAGCTCTGCACTGTCTGTATTACACACACAGCTCTGCACTGTCTGCATTACACACACAGCTCTGCACTGTCTGCATTGCCACACAGTCTGCACTGCACACACAGCTCTGTTTGTTTCACGTGTCCGCTTCCGCTTTATTACACGGATAGCGATGCTTCCTACATTCATTTCAATGGGTCCGTCAACAAATGCGGATGGTCAACCGCTTTTGTTCCGCATCCGTCATCACATGCTTTCATTCCGTCAACACAAATAGTGCATGTCCTATTTTTTTCACGTTTGCGGACAAGGATAGGCATTTTTACAATGGATCTGCCATAAAAATTGGATCCGTCAAAAAAAACGGTCCGTCATCCGTTTTTTTTTGACGGACGCAAAATTTCAAGGAAGAGCGGACGCGGAGGCAGGCAACGGTCGTGTGCATGTAGCCTTACACACACAGCTCTGCACTGCATGTATTACACACACAGCTCTGCACTGTCTGCATTACACACACAGCTCTGCTCTATATGCAGTACACACACAGCTCTGCACTGTCTGTATTACACACACAGCTCTGCACTGTATGTATTACACACACAGCTCTGAACTGTCTGCATTACACACACACCGCTCTGCACTGTCTGCATTACACACACAGCTCTGCACTGTCTGCATTACACACACAGCTCTGCACTGTCTGCAGTACACACACAGCTCTGCACTGTATGCATTACACACACAGCTCTGCACTGTATGCATTACACACACAGCTCTGCACTGTATTACACACACAGCTCTGCACTGTATGCATTACACACAGCTCTGCACTGTATGTATTACACACACAGCTCTGCACTGTCTGCAGTACACACACAGCTCTGCACTGTCTGCAGTACACACACAGCTCTGGACTGTCTGTATTACACACACAGCTCTGGACTGTCTGCATTACACACACAGCTCTGCACTGCATGCATTACACACATCTCTGCACTCTGTGCATTACACACACAGCTCTGCACTGTATGCATTACACACACAGCTCTGCACTGTATGCATTACACACACAGCTCTGCACTGTCTGTATTACACACACAGCTCTGCACTGTATGCATTACACACACAGCTCTGCACTGTCTGTATTACACACACAGCTCTGCACTGTATACATTACACGCACAGCTCTGCACTGTCTGTATTACACACACAGCTCTGCACTGTCTGCATTACACACACAGCTCTGCACTGTCTGCATTACACACACAGCTCTACACTGTATGCATTACACATATAGCTCTGCACTGTATACATTACACACACAGCTCTGCACTGTATGTATTACACACACAGCTCTGCACTGTCTGCATTACACACACAGCTCTGCACTGTATGCATTACACACACAGCTCTGCACTGTCTGCATTACACACACAGCTCTGCACTGTATGCATTACACACATAGCTCTGCACTGTATACATTACACACACAGCTCTGCACTGTATACATTACACACACAGCTCTGCACTGTATACATTACACATACAGCTCTGCACTGTATGCATTACACACACAGCTCTGCACTGTCTGCATTACACACACAGCTCTGCACTATATGCAGTACACACACATCTCTGCACTCTCTGCATTACACACACAGCTCTGCACTGTATGCATTACACACACAGCTCTGCACTGTCTGCATTACACACACAGCTCTGCACTGTCTGCATTACACACACAGCTCTGCACTGTCTGCATTACACACACAGCTCTGCACTGTATGCATTACACACACAGCTCTGCACTGTATACATTACACACACAGCTCTGCACTGTATACATTACACACACAGCTCTGCACTGTATACATTACACACACAGCTCTGCACTGTATACATTACACACACAGCTCTGCACTGCATGCATTACACACACAGCTCTGCACTGTATGCATTACACACACAGCTCTGCACTGTATGCATTACACACACAGCTCTGCACTGCATACATTACACACACAGCTCTGCACTGCATACATTACACACACAGTTCTGCACTGCATACATTACACACACAGCTCTGCACTGTATGCATTACACACACAGCTCTGCACTGTATACATTAATATTTAAAATAAAACCAAACTATATATCCATCAAGAGGAAGACTTCAGTTTAACCAATATCTGATTCATATCAATTTCCATATATAAAAACCTGCAGCCTTCTCAAGCTTTATATGTCCATACAGGAGAGATTTCCAATTATTGACAGCTGGACATATCTCACTTTTCCAATTTCTAAGAATCTCTAAAAAATTGCAATTTATTCCTTTTTTTTTTCTTTATTTCTTTTTTAGGACATTATTCTTCAATTTCCAATCCCAAAATACAGGTAAGGGTACTTTTACACTAGTGGCATGGCTATCCGGCAGGCTGTACCGGCGGATGAACAGCCTGCCGGTTCCGCCATGCTGCAAGTACCCGTGCACTGCCGTGCTGCTGCTCCGTCCCCATTGACTATAATGGGGCGGGGGGCGGAGCTACGGCAGTGATCGCCGGACTAAAAAAGTCGGACCTGCAGTACTTTTAGTCCAGCGATCTCTGGCCGTGCACTGCCGTGCTGCGCCGTAGCTCCGCCCCTACCCCCATTATAGTCAATGGGGACGGATTGGCAGTACACGGGTACTTGCGGCATGGCGGATCCGGCGGGCTGTTCATCCGCCGGAACAGCCTGCCGGATAGCCATGCCGCAAGTGTGAAAGTACCCTAACACTGGGTTCAGACCTGAGCGTTTCTAAGACGCGCGTTTTACGTTTAGTCGCGCGTTTTTATGCGCGTTTTTGGCAATAGTAAACGCGCGTTTTACGCGCGTTCGTGACTCTGGAGACTTTTTTTAATTGGTCTGGAGACCAATTAAAAAAGGGCATCTCTACACTTAACGCGCGTTAAACGCGCGTTCCCATTGAAGTCTATGGGAGGAAAAGCGCGACAAACGCCCAAAAAAACGCTCCTGAACGAGCTTATGCATCGGGCGTTTTACAGCGCGTTTTTACGCGCTGTAAAACGCGCAAGTGTGAACCACTCCCATAGGGATGCATTGGTTTTCATGTGTTGAGCGTTTTACAGCGCGTTTGAACGCGCTGTAAAACGCTCAGGTGTGAACCCAGGGTAAGAGGACTTCTCAATGCTGATTTGTCAAATATATCTTCAAGAAACCAACAGACTTCCTCCCAAAAAGGATTCAACTTAGCCTACTTTCACACTAGCGGCAGCCTTCTCCGAAATGTTGTAGTTTTATTCCGGCCGCCTCTCGGCATGTTTGCCGTGCTGCCGCCCGAACTCCGGTCCGCCCCCATTATAGTCAATAGGGCCAGAGGGGACCTCCGGCGGCACGCGTTCACTAGCAACAGCACGGATCCGACAGGCTGTTCACCCGCCGGAACAGCCTGCTGTAGAAGGCTGTCGCTAGCGTGAAAGTAGCCTAAACATATTCCCACATAAGGGTACTTTCACACTTGCGTTATTCTTTTCCGGCATAGAGTTCCGTCAAAAGGAAGAGAGTTACCGCATGCTGCAGTATTATGTCTGTCCAAAATGCCTGATCAGTCGCCAGAATGCCGGATCCGGCACTAATTCCCATTGACTTGCATTAGTGCCGGATCCGGCATTGCGAAACAACTGAAGGACGGATCCGTCCTTCCGGTCTGCATGCGCAGACCAGGAAAACTGTGAAAAAGACTGCAAGACGGATCCGTCCATCCACATGACAAGCGGAGGGACGGATCCGTTCTTCCAATGCATTTGTAGACGGCTCCGCGCCCGGATGCGTCTACAAATGCTGTCAGTTGTCACACTGAACGGCGGATCCGGCAGGCAGCTCCGACGACGGAACTGCCTGCCGGATCGCACTAACGCTAGTGTGAAAGTACCCTAACATTCACAAGATCCCCCATCAATCCCACATCTCCAACATAAGGGTTCATGCACACAAACGTGTTTTCTTTCCCTGTCCGTTCTGTTATTTTGCGGATCGTATGCGGAACCATTCATTTCAACGGGTACGCAAAATAAACTGAAGTTACTCCGTATGCATTCCGTTTCAGTATGTCCTTATTTCCGTTCTGCAAAAAAACATGTCCTATTATTGTCCGCATTACGGACAAGTATAGCACTGTTCTATTAGGGGCGGGCTGTTCAGCAAAATACGGATTGCACACAGACGTCATCTGTATTTTTTGTGGATCCGTTTTTTGCGGACTGCAAAATACATATGGTCGTGTGCATAAGCCCTAAGTCTGATTTAATTAATCCTTTTTTTTTTTTTTTTATTTAGGTCGGGTATACATTAACGTCCATCAGAAGAACAGAAAAATAGACAAAACAAACGGATCCTGTATTTTAAGCATCCATTATGCACATTTTTCATCCGTTCTAACCATTTGTGTCTAAGATCTGTTATTGTAGATGAAAAAAAAAGTCCTGCATGCAGGATTTTTTTTCCATGTAAGATAACGGACCTCAGATGAAAATAGCTAAAACGGATGCAAAATGTGCATAATGGATGCCTAAAATACAGGATCCGTTTTTTCTCTGTTTTTCTGTTCTTCTGACGGATCAGAAGAATGGAAAACTAAACGTTAATGTGAACCCGGCCTTACGCCTCTTGCACAAGACCATATGGCTTTTTCAGTATTTTGCGGTCTGCAAAAAACGGATCCGCAAAAATTACGGATGACGTCCGTGAGCATTCCGTTCACAGCTAGCCCCTAATAGAACAGTACTATCCTTGTCCGTTATGCGGATAATAATAGGGCATGTTCTATCTTTGAACGGATCGAAATATGGAAACAGAAGGCATACCTTTAGAAGTACCCTCCGTTTTTTTTTGTGTGGATCCATTGAAATAAATACAAAAAAAGTTGTAAAGTCCAGTTTCCCGCGTTTCGGACCCAGTGTATAGGTCCTTCATGCATAGACATTTTATACTGTATTGGATGTCTGGATTTTATGTTGAATAAATAAAAGAATCGTTTTATGGGAAGCTGGACTTTTTTTGCTATTTTCACATGACCATGTCCGGGTCAGTTGTCCTTGCCTCCCAAAGAAAAAACGCAGGTGAGCGCTGGAATACTTACGTCTATCAGCAAATTGAAATGAATGGTTCCATATACGGTCCGTATACGGAACGCAAAAAACGGACCGTAAACGAAAAAAAAAACGTTTGTGTGCAAGAGGCCTGAGAGAGATAGAAGTGAGCCCTATACACTACATATGTATCTGGGAAATACACTGCAACAGAAAAAAAGACATAGAGCGGCTATAAGTCAATATCCTATTCCAGTTATCCGGAGAAATAGGAGTCCGATTTTTCTCCCAATTTTCTTCATCACATAGAGGGGGAACAAGGCTCTTGGATCTCATCAACATCTGATGTATTAGGCATTCAATTTATAATATACCATATTTAAAAGAAAACCCAATTTCTCAAAATCTTAAAAATAAATGTCTTTACCCCAACCTGTTTCTTTTAACCCAGATTAATTGATAATAATTTAACAACATAATCTTTGGAAGACCTTATTGCAGGGATAATAAATTAAAAGATTCTGCTATAGAATTTAACCCCTTAAGGACCGGGGGTTTTGGAATTTTTGCGTTTTTGTTTTGCGCTCCCTGCCTTCCAAAAGCCATAACATTTTTATATTTCCGCTCACATAGCCATATGATGGCTTATTTTTTGCGGGACAAGTTGTACTTTTTAACGCTACCATTTATTTTTGCATGTGATGTAGTGGGAAACGGGAAAAAATTCTAAATGGGGTGAAATTGCAAAAAAGCAATTTCACCACAGTTTTACGGGTTTTTAAATTACAACGTTCGATTTAGCGATAAAACTGACTGGTTAATTTTATTCTTCAGGTCAGTACGAATCCGGCAATACCTAATATGTATAGTTTTTCTTATGTTTTGATAGTGAAAAAAATTAAAAGTGGGAATTTTTTTATTTTATTTTTTGTCGCCATGTTTTGACCCCTATAACTTTTTTGTAATTATGCGTATGGAGCAGTGTAGGGGCTCATTTTTTATGGGCAATCTGAACTTTTAATTGATACCATTATGGGGTGCGTATGATGTTTTGATCACTTTTTATTCATTTTTTTAGAAATGAAGCGCCCAAAAATGGCGAATTAGCCATTTGGACGCTTTCTTTCCGTTTTTATGTTTACCGTATGGTGAATATTTTTTAATATTATTATAGTATGGGCGTTTCAGCACATTGCGACACCCATTATGTGTAATTTTTTTATTTTTTTATTTATTTTATTTTCATTTTGGGGAAAGGGGGTGATTTGAATTTTTATATTTTTTTATTTAATTTTTATTTTTTAAACTTTTTTTTTTTTTTACCACTTTCTTATAGTTCCTATAGGGAACTATAAGATGCAATCATCAGATTGTTATTTCATATATTCCAATGCAATAGCATTGGAATATATGAGAAAACGCATATTTCCTATGGAGCCTATTACAGTCATAGGCTCCATAGGAATATTGTAAGTACCCTAGGTTTCATTCACAGAAACCTAGGATACTACATGCATGCCCGGCTCCCCCTTGGCCATCAGGAGTCGAGCAAAACCAAAGTGAAACTTTCGGTTTTGCGCGATCAGATGCCGTGAGTCAGGATTGACCACGGCATCTGAAGGTTAAATGTCCGCGATCGGCATCGCTGCCGGTCGCGGACATGAGCTGCGGTGTCAGCTTGATGAATCAAGCTTTACCCAGCTTGGCGCCCGCTCCGTCGCGGGAGCGGGCGCCATCTTTAAGATGTGGACGAGCGATGCACATATACGCCTTCGTCCTTAAGAGGTTAAAGAGCCGTGTTAACCCGAATCTTTCCCAGATGGATAAAGTGCCAATTTCTCTAAGATTCTTAAAGGATTTGTTAGACGAAAAATATTCTACAATTTTCAAACCAGCACCTGGATCTGAATACTTTTGTAATTGCATGTAATTAAAAATGTAGTATTGCCAATAAGCTATTTAATAAAATGTATCTGTACAGCGCCACCTGCTGTTTGTTTCTTTTCTTATTTCTTTGTCTGACTCACTAAAAAGGCCGCACGTGCTCAGTTTCATCCTTCAACTGCCTCCTGAGTTGTGATAGGGACAGAACTGCAGCAGAAAGGACACACCTCCTGAGATGCTGCAGAAAGTACACTCCCCTTGAGCTGCCAGCTTGATATAAATCCTCTGGTTCCCAGCTTGTTTTCTTCCGGCCAAATGACTGGCCTTAGTGATTACATGACCCCAAGCAACTCATCACCACTAAAGACTGTTATTGCCTCCAGAGGTGCAGTATAATTTTTGGAAAAATGATAGACTGAAGAAGCCATGCGATTAGAACATTATATGCAGATCATAGGAAATAAATAACATTTTATATATATCTATTGCACATCAGAAGTCTGATAAACCTAAGCGTAACTATGACTGATGCATTTTTATTTATTTATGTAGCACATATAACTTTTACAGTGTGCTATACCCAGATGGGCTCAGTCAAGCTTGTAATCTAATTGCTTGGGACACAAAAAGACAGACTGACTTATGCAAGGTCAGAATGAGTTGACACTGGTAGTCATACTAAAGGTCTCCAATTGTAATTGTTACCCCTTATGTGTACTATGACCACAAATATGGTTCTGCTCCTCTCATCAATGTATTTATTATGGGATTTTCAATGTAGAAGACAATCTGTTCACATTACTCAGTGCAATTAATACAACATATATTGGCTTCTGTATGTGGAAACAGAGAAGGCATTTATATTCATGCTTCAGTCCGAAGGGACATCTGCTGGCATCCACAGTGTCTCTCTGACCAGGGCATGGAAACCAACAGTGAGGAACATTCAATGTTTGCAACAGAGACCATGCAGATTTACAGTATGTGAGATAATGTACAGCCTTAGGACAATAATAATAGTGGAAAAAAATCATATTCTTTAGAGAGACAGAAGAAGAGACAGCAAAAAAAACAAGCTTTCCCATGACTTTCTTACTTTCCTCTATTTAGGGTAAAAATGTGCTTTTAGTGGTATGTGCATTTAGTAACTTTGTGGTGCACAAGGAGTTAAAAGGCCGTTAACAACTATTACTAGGTGGAACTGTGTCACTCTTCCCAAATGGAGAAGTGTAGATTAAGAAAATAGTAGTGTAGAGACAGTGGATTTCTAGACATTGAAGATTGCAGACAAAATCAGCCCAACTAAAATTCAGAATGTGAAAAAAAGAGAACTTGGAAAGTATTCCAGTGTTGAAAGGATGTGCATGCAGAAGGTCTGTGGAGATAAACTGCGTTGGAAAAAGCTTAGAGGCTCTATAGAAAACCTGTACAGGAAATTCAAGTCTTCTGGTGCCTGGAGAGACCTAAGAAGGTAGTATCTGGATATATAGTACATCTGTAGTGCCCTGGAGCAAGGGAACTTTGAAGCCTGGACATTTGTGGACTTTTGCCCCTATTGCTGCTATGCAAAACTAACAACTACTTTAGTGCACTTTGAAGGGTTAACTTGCACAGTGCTTTATGCTGTTTTTTGCACTTATACTGTTTGATACTACTGAATTGTATTTTATATGATATATCCTGTTGATTTGCACTGTATTTGCACTGAATTGTAGATCGGGTTAATACACAGCCAGTTCACACTATGAAACTTTGGGAATTGCCAGCCTGTGCACTGAGAAGCTAGTAATTTTGCACTGCTGTTGTAAGAGACTATGCAGAGCTGAGATTTGGAAGGAAAAACCAGGCACAATGAACTTTTGAATGTCTGGTTTAGCTCTCTCAGACTGTTGTTTACAGTTTAACTGCTTGGACATTCCCATTGACTTGTATTGAGGCCCAATACAGGCCTATGGTAGCCTTAAACTGCAACATTGTTTCTTTTAGGCTGTGCTTCTCCAGCATCACATTTCCCACTAGAAGAAACTCTACACAAACCAATAACGATGACAAGAAGCATTCCAACGTGAACCCTGTGCTTCATATAAATCATACAAACATATGCACCATAACCTATAACAAAAAGCCAGTCCGCACATAAAATAATGAAATTCATAATCTGTATTGTAGTATATCTTGACTTCTCCAAAGCATTCGACCCCTTACCACATAAAATAATAGTATATAGAATGAGAATGCTTGGACTGGGGAAAAATGCCTGTATGTGGGTAAGTAACTGGCTCAGTGATAGAAAACAGAGGGTAGTTACTAATGGTACACACTCAGATTGGG
Organism: Bufotes viridis; assembly: GCA_033119425.1. Lineage (NCBI taxonomy): Eukaryota > Metazoa > Chordata > Amphibia > Anura > Bufonidae > Bufotes > Bufotes viridis. The sequence continues at coordinate 141,097,519 of CM065589.1, read as the reverse complement.
TCACTGTCATTAGTGGGGTACCATAGGGGTCAGTATTGGTCCCTATCCTTTTCAATATATTTATTAATGATCTTGTAGAAGGCTTGCACAGTAAAATATCAAGTTTTGCAGATGACACTAAACTGTGTAAATTAACACAGAAGAGGACAGTAAACTGTATATATACTACAGAGGTTAGTATACTGTATATATGTATATATATATATATATATTTTTTTTTATTGTAGGGATTAACTCTGGTCTCGGGGATCATTCACACAAAGATTCTTCTTTACCACTTGATTTCCGGTCCAAACAGTGTGATTTATTTTGGCACACGGCATAACAAAATAAACATAATACAAAATAAACACCTTGCCCCTCTGGGCTCTTCCTACACATCAGCAGTGGGTCCCTAACTCACTGAAAGCGCTGTTCACATACAGCTTTAACGTGCGGCTTTCCACACCTCACAGTCCCACAGCCTTACAGGCTATACCAAGTCCATTATGTTTATTGGGGGAGTGTGGCCCAGCAGTCCTCCCGACTCTGGTCTTGTGACCTGTCAGCCCAGGGGTCACGGCGTCCCCCAATGTCTTGGCTAGCACCTAGCCTGTGGCCCCTCAGCCAACCCAGCTGAGACCACTCACTCAGAGCCTCGGCACTAGGCCTCTGTGTTACACCACTCTCTCTCCAGAGTTCCACCCAAGTCCAGCAAGTCCCAGACTAAATTCAATTGCTGGATGTGAGCAAGTCCCGGGCTGGAACATGGGGAACAGGCACCCACCCAGCACGTTGCCTGTTCCCAGTAAAAGCCCGCCCTCAACTAGCTGGAATCAGCTATACTATCTATTATGGTGTCCACCAACTACTTTAGTGGACACCTAAACTAGGGCCTTTACTCCACCAAGGCCGGGAACCTTGGTGACACATTCCTTGGTGACAACCCTGTTCACACATGGAACACACATTCTTCTTTTGGACTTCAATCACAGCCCATAATATTATTCATATTGCCACAATATATATATATATATATATATATATATATATATTTGTGGTAGGAGCTACAACGTGGTAGCCAATGGTGGGAGGCATGCCTAGCCTGACCTAAACCTAACTGGCTGATGTGTGCCCGGAGCCAGCGGCGGGGTAGGCCTGAATAAGTGGGCCACCCAAGAGGAAGGGAAAAGAAAAAAGGGGCCGGGAGGGAGGGGCACGAGACGACCGTCCCCCCCCCTGGAAGCTGTGGGAGGATAAATAGGTAAAGGTAGCTCCGCCCACAAATCCAAACTGTAACCAGCCTTGCCTATTTGTGGTAGGAGCTACGACGTGGGAGGCATGCCTAACCTGACCTAAACCCAACTGGCTGATGTGTGCCCGGAGCCAGCGGCGGGGTAGGCCTGAATAAGTGGGCAAAAGAAGGAAACGAACGCATAGTAGGTGCAAAGGTTTATTGAACAAATAATAAACATCTCATAACGCTAAGGAGCAGAAAGCTCTGGAGATCTCAGTCTGGGGGTTAAGAATGTAACGAGCATAACATGAAGAGCTCCAGCAACCCATTTTCCGTATGACATGCCCAGGAACCTGATGCCGTGAAGCTGCTGAGGCGGCCCCTATACGAAAGGAGTGCCCTGGAATTGCCCTATGATCATACCCCATTCCAGCAGCCAAGGTGCGGATATGAGAGATGAATTGTACTGCCGACAGGGGCCTCTCTTCATGTGGTAGGAGCGGTGAATCGGGGGCGTGATCGTGAAGCAGCAACAACAAATCCCCAAGGACCTTGACGGGGCACCAAGCGTTACCGGTGGGAAAGTACCTGACTTCAACCGGAGGGCCCACCTGACTAGTTTTTGTGGAAGGGATCAGGAGTGTGTTATGATCGTGATGCTGTACGAGATGGTGCTTGCGGAGAGTCGCCCGGCCAACCGAACTACATGTAAACTCCCCAGGCCTGAGGAAGCCGTAAAACCCCAGATACATGGCTGTTTTGATGACAGTGCTGGCTAGTTGCCCAAAAGGGAACCCATCTAGTGCCATGGAGAGTTTGCGGAACATTTCGCCGGTGACAGGCTGCCTACGTACCTGAGGGCCTACCCCCTTCTTTTGGATACCCCTGAGAGTTGATCTGATGGCCTGGTTTGAAAGTATGGACTTGCAACACAGATCGCTGAGCATGCGGTGATGCTGAATCCCCGCCAGATTCAATTTGATTGTATTAAAAGAAAGGTGGAGGCTGGTATGACAATGAGCAATAAACGCCACAACATACGTGACATAATCTAATTCCCCTTGCGAATGAGACTGCTTGAAGCGCTGAAAGACCCTGAGTCCTGACTGGTAATTCCTAGCCGTATTCGCTGCTAGTGAACCCTGAACCAGCTTCTTCGCAGAATCCACCAGAGCCCCTAATCCATCGTGAGGGAGCCGAGTGGAGGTGCCAGGGTGCCAACCGGGTCTGCGTCTGGCAGTTCCTGAAAAAAGATGTTGAGATTGAAGCGGGACAGAGCATCGGCAGCAACATTCCTGATTCCCTCGATATGAGAAGCCGAAATGTGGAAGTTATGTTTCAGTGACAACCAAACTAGCCTGCGTAACAAGGACATGATCTTATGTGATTTGGCCCTCCCTTTGCTGATTATCTCCACCAGGACCTGGCTATCAGTGACAAAAACGACTGATCTATTGGCCCAGAGGGGGCCCCATGTCTGTGCCGCAGCCACCACCGGGTAGAGCTCTAGCAGCGGGGAGGACTTAAGTGAGTCCCTGTCAGAAGTGAATTCCACCGGCCACCTACCCGCCAGCCAGTGCGGATGGTAAATGGCAGCGAACCCGCGAGAAGCTGCTGCATCGGAGAACACGGTTGGCGAGTCCACACTGGGGGAAGGAACGAACAGGGAAATGCCGTTCCAATCCGAAAGGAAGGAATGCCACATGAGAAGATCGGCAACGGCGTGCGAATCAAGGTGGATGGTGGAATCCTGCTCCTGGGCTGATGGTAAAAGACTGAGGAGCCTAGACACAAAAGATCTACCTTGAGGCATGATCCTGACCGCGAAGTTCAAGGACCCCAAGAGTGACTGCAATTCCAGTTTCGAAAGGGACCTGGAACGGATCACTGAGAAAACTGCTTCTTTGATTTTAGACAACTTGGGTTGCGGAAGGCAAGCTTCCATGCGAACCGTGTCCAAGACAATGCCCAGGAAGGTAACCTTAGCGCTCGGCCCCTCAGTCTTAGCAGTGGCAACTGGGACCTCCAAACTGGCGAACAGCTGGAGCAGGACAGACAGACCTGTGGGGGCGCTGCGGGGACTCTCCACGATCAGGAAATCGTCTAGGTAGTGGATGACCCTGTCCAGCCCCCCATGATGTACCAGAATCCAGTGCAAAGCCATCGCAAAGCGGTCAAACAACCAAGGGCTGCTCTTCGAGCCGAATGTGAGTCGGTTGGCAAAATAGTAACGATGGGCCCAATGGATACCATAATATTTCCATAACCTTGGAGCGATAGGCAGCAGCTTGAAGGCATCGGCGATGTCAGCTTTGGACAGCCAAGCCCCTTTCCCCAACGACAGGATGTAACTGATAGCCTCGTCAATGGATGAATAACTCATAGCAAACTCTTCGGACGGAATGAGTGAATTTAAGCTAGGAATACTGGACACATGAGGAGCAGACAGGTCATAAATTAGACGTTTTTTATTTGACTGCTGCTTGGTCACCAGACCAATAGGGTTGATTTTCAACTGCCAAAGGGGATACTATCAAAAGGGCCTAACAGAAAACCCTTCTGCACCTCAGCCTGCAAGAGTGAGTCTACTGCCTCCGGGTCTTAAATAGCCGACAATAAATTCCTGCCTTCCCAAGGGACTTGGGGGAGGGCGATAAGCCCGGTGTGAAAGCCCCCCTCGAACCCCGAGAGTAGGAACTGCACCAACCACCGGTCGGGATGACTCTGGAGAAGAGCAGCCAGGAGCTCAACATTAATGTCGGCTAGTCATAAAGCCTTACTCTGCTTTTTGGGGCAACTGGAACAGGGATGGGCCCTGAAGCAAATGGAACAGACGTGTAACGCCCTGCAACTACTGAAACCGCAACCTCCGAAGTTGAAGTTATTGCAGACCTGGCTTTGACCCAAATAAACAATGGGCCTGCCCAACTTGTCCACTGACGGCTCGTCGTCCCAGCAGGAGTAGGGAGGGGACGATCCTGACCCATGGTTGACAAATTGGGGCACCAGTCCACCATGTGCAATATGGACTGGCACGTTGTGCATGTGGGGGCTCTGAGGCCAGCGAAGTGCCGGCAAAGGAGTTCCATGTCCAGGCTCGCCCAGTCCGTCACGAACTGGAACTGGGCGAGAGATGCAGCAGCCTTGGCCGAGAATGACCGGTGGTAGTCATAGAAGTTGGATCCGCCATATTTATAACCTAAGTCAGTGACCCGGTACAAATAAGTGTCCAACTCCTCGCGTCTGTGAGGTTGAGCTGAACAGACAACGTCTCGCTAGAGGCTGAACGCCAACACAAACTCTGGAATTGACAGTTTTCTATGTAGGCGAGCGTCCTTCGCCCTCAGAACAACTGCCACCTCACCACAATTAATAACCTTATTTTCGGCAACGTCTTGGGAGGCAATAAGTATGGATGCCAGATTCACATCCTTTCCTGCCAGTATGTCTTTTTCAGGGCGTCAGGAATGAAGTGTGAGGGAGCTACCGTGGGGCAAGCACCAGGTGTACCTGCCGGGGCCTCCTGGATAATGCTCCATCACTTCTTTCATATATAGAGAAGCAGGAGAGCACAGAAGACTTTATAAAGAAGTACTGAGCAATTCTGATGTGAGTAAAACACTTGGGGTGAGATAGAACAACTCTGCAGCCTCTGTGTCTGTGTCTCTCTCATTGCAGCTCACTCCTCCCCAATCTCCTCACCATAGACTTCTATGTGCAGCTGTAATTTCATTCTTCATTGAGCTGACAATCTTGATTTCAGAAGTGAGACTGGATGTTAGTTTAGGAAAAGGTGTGCTGGCAGCATGTGATAGAGCTGAGGTGGTTAACATATTTTTGTGGGAAAAGATTTAGCAACATTTAGCATTTAGACATTAAAATCTCTGCTTATTCTGAGCTTAGCTGCCCAAAGGGACAGCCTTATTAGTGATTGACAGCATTCCAAAAATACCTGTTTCTAAGGGAAGTGTCCTTTTAAGGCATAGATTATGTTTATACATGAAATGGACAGACCTGGGTTAATAATCATACTTCAGTAATGTGTTTCATAAACTCAAACTCTAATTTTCTAGGGGTGTCATGCCCACAAAGATAGGAAAGTACACCCACTTTAATGCTCCCAAAAGTCAGTGACTCACGCCTGCTTGAGTCCACAGAGTACTAATGGTTTTTATCCAGTGTCACTAACTTGAGCCACCCTATTTTGTTTACTTATGATTCCTCCTGCGCTGATTCCTCCTGCGCTGATAGTGGGACATTACGTTAAGGAATTACATTATAAGCAATTCCCTCATATTATGCTATTTTTCGAATGGTTCCCTTTAGGCCTAATTCACACGTCCGCAATCTATGTCCGCACCCTTTCCACAAATTTGCGGAACGGGTGCGGACCCATTCATTTTGAATGGGGACGTGATGGATGCGGAGAGCACACACTGTGCTCTCCGCATCCGCATTTGCGGAGCGCGCCGCCGATCTTCTGGACGGCGGCTCTGCAAAAATATAGAGCATGTCCTATTCTTGCCCGCAATTGCGGACAAGTATAGGCATCTCTATAAGGCTGGTGGCAAAGTGTTTTGCGGATCCGTAAAACACTACGGACGTGTGAATAAGGCCTTACAGTGATTACAGTGATTATTATGCAGACGCCATCAGGAAGATGCAGACTTTATTCTGTAAACTGGCTGATGGCTGATCCCAATCCTATTCCCTAATATAATATTCAAAGTATCTGTAAAGAAATGCCGTACATGAGAACATAATGTAATAAGGAATTAATAAAACACAGGGAATGGATTACATTTCGTACATAACTTCTCTCATCTATTTGTATTAACGATGAAATTCAGCAACCATTTTTCATTTCATTTTACACTCTATGTATGGCGAGAACCCTGACAAGTGACGCTCCATCACATGAAGAAAAGACCCTTTCAAGGCTCATCATTTCAGCATAATTATTGTAAAAAGCTGAGATATTAATCATTCGGTATAAAAGTTTTATTAGTTCTTTGATGATAAGCGTTAGATTACTTGTGGCTGTCTTTTTCTCTTTGTGAAGCAGCTTGCCAAGGTATGGTTTTTAGTACAACTGAGTTCAGGAAGCTGCAGGCAAGGCCACAGGCCACTTGTGCCTTGGGCCATGTACGTAAACCTGCAGCCATCATTGACAGAGAGAGCTCAGTTGTCCGCCTAAGGCTACCACAGCCCAGGTCTACTGAATTGTCTGCTTTGTAGTCTCTGCCCCTTGGTCATAATGCATGAAGTATAGCATTTACTGGTTTGAAGCCCCTAATCTCTCTCCTGTTAACTGAAAAGGCTAAAGATGGATCTACAGTATACAGTATGACCTCACCTAACAGGAAATGCCGAGTGGTGTAGTGCGGCCTAAACTGTCTCCTTATATCTGTCACGGTGCTCCTACCTGGATACCGCTGGACCCCAGGCTTTGGCTCTGAAGCAATAAATAGGGGAATAATTGAGAAATAAAAAAATTACGTGAGTCCAGACCTTAATATGAAGTTCAATGTCAGCTTTACTTGAATAAACGTTTCTCCAAAATGGTTTACAAGCTTTGCCTTGGTTCCAGCAGGCTTTAAAGAGGACCTTTCACTGGTCCACAGTTTATTAGGCAAAGCTATTTACATGGAGAGCGGCACCCAGGGATGTCCCTGCACTTACTTGTATCCCTGGGTGCCGCTCTGTTCGTCCTATGTAGCCCCCGGTACCGACGCTCGTGCTTCTCCAATTTTGCCTGGGGCGGAGACTTCTTCTTTTGCCCTGGGCGTCTCCTTCTCCCAGGGCTGGAGCACTGGCCAATCGCAGCGCTCAGCTCATATTCAGGACAGCTCATATTCAGGACAGTAGCAGAGTGTAGGAGTGACAACACCACTTGGGGGTGTTACAATAGTATCTTTTTTTTTGTAATATTGCTCTGACTAGAGCATGAGTTGTTTTTTTTTCACCATTCTTCTAAAGCATGCTTGCCAACTTTTCTCTAGCAGGACCCAGGAGATGGAAGAATGCAGCACAGGGTGCACTGCCACATTTTGTTTTGTTTTTGCAATTATGTGCCTCTTTTTATCAGGCCACACCCCATTTATTATATCACCTCTTGCATGCCAGCCTAGTGCCCTGCATGTTTGGTCACCAGGGCTGATTCTGATGAGACAGCATCCTGGTGCCATATATAGTTAGTGTGAAGGGCAGCAGTGCTGCCCCAGGGTGATATTGAAATGGTGCCCCCTACCCCCATGCCAAATTCTCAATACAACCCCTCCCCTAGCCCTACTGTTAAAAACATATTTGGGTGGACATTACATACAGCCACTGGAGTAGCTATAGGGGTCGCAGTGGTCGCAATCGCAACTGGGCCTCCAAGCCAGGCAGGCCCACAGGGCCTCCCTTGCCAGTGGCGCACTGCCAATGACCGTATCTTTCCTTTATAAGACAAAGTGCTCACTAGTATGCAGGAGGCAGGGGGAAGGGTGAGTGAAGCACAGTACTTGCCCTCCCTGCTTTTATCTGGGTTGCATTGCGTTGTACGCAGTCAGGTCACAGTGCTGCATGGCCGGAGAAGACCAGTGAGCGGGAACTTCAGGAAAGAACGCTGGACCTGGAGAGTGGCGGCGGAGCAGGAGAGGTAAGTGAATTTATTTATTTTGGGTCTGAGGTCTGATGGGGGTCTGAGGATCTGATATGGGGGTCTGATTTGAGGTCTGATATGGGGGTGGGCAAAATAAATGTGGAGCCCCAGTTATGGGTCTACAGCACAATGAAAGCAGGTATATCCCTCGAAGGAAGGAAAACCAAGCGAAGGGGTGTCTCCATTACAGAGATCACCAAATCCACCATATTAAGTGGCCCCTATGTCAAGATCCCGCTTTTTTACAAGCTTTAAGGGTGTGACAGGGAAAACCTAAGCTAGGTATCCATCCACAGACAGCTGTTTCGGGGTGTTGCCCCTCATCAGTGTGGAGTAGGATTCTGGCTAACCGGGAGCAATGCCTCGGAGACCACTCAAATACAACAATAGCTGATCTCAGGGAGACCAGCTACAAAAAACACTGCAGAGCCTCACTTAAGAATCTCAACACAGCAATCCGAAGTGCAAAGTTCCCTGGGAAACAGGAATATGCAAAATAAATGTGGAGCCCCAGTTATGGGTCTACAACACAATTAAAGCAAGATATCCCTCAAAGGAAGGAAAACCAAGCAAAGGGGTGTCTCCATTACAGAGATCACCAAATCCACCATATTAAGTGGCCCCTATGTCAAGATCCCGCTTTTTTACAAGCTTTAAGGATGTGACAGGGAAAACCTAAGCTAGGTATCCATCCACAGACAGCTGTTTCGGGGTGTTGCCCCTCATCAGTGTGGAGTAGGATTTATTTTGCATATTCCTGTTTCCCAGGGAACTTTGTGTAAGGATACGGTGGTTTGCGCTCCAGCCTGGATCCATGCCCTGTGTAACCATGACAACGATAGCTGTTTGCCTCCCAGGCTGGAAGCAGTGGCCGCTGGGCCGTCTAAGGTGGCTCCGCCCATCCACACTTGGTCAATAAATAGGAGCCAGGTGCTGCACAGGGTGTTCCACTAATGGAGTGCGCACCCTGCCTGCTCCATTCACCACGAGGACGCAAGCTTCTAACTACCTGCAACTCTGAACCTCCAGGAGAAACCCTCACCTACCTTATCCAGCTCCACCACCGCAGGATCCCTGCATGACTTCTAACAGCAAGTATCAGCCTGTCATTTTGTTCACTGACATTGCTCACTGAAAGGAAGGGACACGCGCTGGTGACTATTAGTACTGCAGGCCTGGGATTTCTGAACATTGCCTAGAGCTGCTATTCATGAACTTTAATCTGTACTCTGATTCCTAAAACAAACTCTCCTCACTATTTGTTTTACACTCTATCTTTAGTACGCGGTACATGATTTTGTTACCCCATACTCTCCGCTTAAGACTGAGAGAGCCGCCTGGGGTACACACTGAGCAGCCGCAAAGACTCCATCAACACTCAAGTAGTGTGATAGGAGTGGATGTCAAGGACTCCGCAGTTGAGATCCTAACTGATCAATTTGGTGCGTTACATATTAGTGGAACCCTCATGGATCCAGCGGAGCTCGCGCGGCTCATGGTCGCCCTCACTGAGAGGGTGGAAACCCTTAACGTGACCGTACAGAATCTCCAATTGGAAAATCAGGCGTTGCGAGATCTCGTCTCGTCGCGCACAGGACACCACCACGATGGACCGGAACCCAAGGTCAGTCCACCTGAACTTTTCTCAGGAGACCGGAAGCAGTTCCGCGAATTCCTGAATGCGTGCAAGCTGATGTTTCAGTTACGCCCCGGACCTATCCTACCGATAGAACCAAAGTACTCACCATGATCTCGTACCTCAGGGGAGGCCAGAGCATGGGCTAACACCTATTTAGAAAAGGAAGACCCGGTCTTGAATTCCTTTCCGCAATTTCTTGAAACAATGGCCCTCCTTTACGAGGACCACAACAAGCAGTTGACTGCGGAGACCGCCATTCGCACCCTAAAGCAAGGGAGACGACCCGTTGAGGACTTTATTGCGGAATACACTCGTTGGGCCCGTGAGACTGAATGGAATGATCTCACTCTTAGAAATCAGTTCCGTCTCGGTCTATCTGAGGCCCTGAAGGATGAGTTAGCCCGCGGAGAGCTGCCACATACACTCGACGCCTTGATGCAGAAGGTCACCACCATTGACAGACGCTTAAGGGAACGTAGGGCCGAGAGAGTCTCAGGGTTTACACCCACCCCGAGACAGACCAGCCCGGATCCTGTAGCAGAGATGATGGAGATTGGGGCAATTCGTGGTCCTCTGACTGGAGAGAGAAGACCCGGAGACGGAACCTCAACCTCTGCTTATACTGTGCGTCGGCTGATCATTCGGTCGATGGATGTCCTGCCATAAGAAAGAAACATGAAGGTAAAATGATGACGTTCTGTAACTTAGGCAGAAAAGATAACAACACAAGTGGTTACATTTATACGTCTCTTACCTTACAGTGGGACCAAAACCGAACTATCGTTGATGCAATGGTGGACACGGGAGCTTCAGGGAATTTTATCGATAAGCATCTAGTAGAGAGGAATAAAATTCCCCATACAAGGAAAGATGTATCGATATCCGTGAGTTTTATTGATGGTACAACCTCTAGACCTATCCATAGCCAGACTCAACCCCTTTTGGTGACAAGCGAAAATAACCACACAGAATTTTTATCCTTTGATGTCATACACTCCCCTTCGTTCCCCATCATTTTAGGCTTGCCATGGCTCCGGTTACATCAACCAGTTCTCCTATGGGAACAGGGGAGAATTGGGTTTACCTCACGTTATTGCAGGGAGACCTGTTTCCCTATTAAAACTCTCATGCATGTAGGGGTGAACCAGGTCCCTACCCAATACTCAGAGTTTTCGGAGGTATTTAGTGCAAAGATGGCGGAAACCCTACCGCCCCATAGACCCTACGATTGCCCCATAGACCTGCTGCCGGGCAGTGAAATACCCACAGGAAGAATCTACCCATTGGCACAACCAGAACTTGACCACCTCAAACAGTATCTCGAAGAGAACTTAAGGAAGGGATTCATTCGGCCTTCAACCTCCCCTGCAGCCGCAGGTATGTTCTTCGTAAGGAACAAAGACTTGAGCCTCAGACCCATCATTGATTACAGAGCATTAAATAAAATAACAATCAAAACCGGTACCCCCTGCCGCTAATATCCGAGCTTATTGAAAGACTTCAAACATCAACTATCTACACTAAACTGGACTTGAGAGGCGCATACAACTTGATTAGGATTAGAACCGGGGATGAATGGAAAACTGCTTTCCGCACCCGGTACGGACTCTTTGAGTATATGGTAATGCCTTTCGGCTTGTGCAATGCCCCTGCCACATTCCAAAACTTTATCAACGACATATTTAGGGATCTACTAGATGTATGTGTTGTCATCTATCTAGATGACATATTGGTCTACTCCGATAACCTACAAGATCACAGGAAACACGTCCGTTGGGTACTTGCGCGATTAGCGTCCATCACTTATATGTCAAACCAGAAAAGTGTATATTCGAGACTACTACCCTTCCGTTCCTTGGTTATATAATCTCACCCAAGGGAATTCAGATGGATCAGTCAAAGATCACCTGCATCCAAAACTGGCCGATTCCGGACTCTAGGAAAGCCCTCCAGCGTTTCATAGGGTTCTCGAACTTCTACAGGAAATTCATCAAAGACTTCTCCGCTACCATCAAACCCCTAACCAGATTAACTAGTGTCAATACGAAATTTGTTTGGTCCATGGAGGCCCAATCAGCTTTTGAGTTACTTAAAGACAAATTCACTTCAGCACCAATTCTGACCATTCCGAATCCAAACTATCACTTTGTGCTGGAAGTAGATGCATCACAGGCAGCCATAGGAGCTGTTCTGTCCCAGCGGAGCTCCTTCTCATCCCCACTACATCCTGTCGGGTTTTACTCCCAGACTCTAAACACAGCTGAAATCAACTACCCCATAGGGGAAAAGGAACTTCTTGCCATAAAATGTTCCCTAGAGAACTGGAGGCACCTACTTGAAGGTTCAACACACCCCATCACAATATACACGGATCACCGTAATTTACAATACCTGAAAACCAGTAAAACACTGTCAGCACGTCAGGTACGGTGGAGTTTTTTTTGACAGATTCGACTTTCAAATTACTTATCGACCAGGCTCAAAAAATGGGAAGGCTGACGCCTTATCACGTCTGGCTGAATGCCGCGCCGCAGTTACAGCCCCCACATGCATTATACCACCTAACAAAATTATCCTCGCCACCATCGAATTGGAAACCCAGCTTAAGGATGCTCTGAAAATTGACTGTGCTAACATCCCCCGGAACTCGGAAAGACCAACGGGGTTTCCTCTACAAAAACAACCTACTGTACATACCAACTCCTCTCACCACCCAGGTAATCAAACTCTGCCATGACACACCCCTCGCGGGACACCCTGGCATTGCCAAAACCATAAACCTGATACGCAGGAACTTCTGGTGGCCAAAAATGACCAAAGAAATTAAGCAATATGTTTCCACATGTGAGACATGTGCCTCATGCAAAAGTGATAGAAATCGACCATATGGCCTTCTTATGAGTCTTCCTATCCCCAACAGACCTTGGGAATGGGTTTCAATGGACTTCATTGTAGAACTCCCCGCTCCAGAGGAAACAACACCATCATGGTTGTAGTAGACCTACTAACTAAGATGGCACACTTCATCGCCCTCAAAAAATTACCTTCCTCCAGTGAAACTGCCGAGGCCTTTCTGTCCAATGTCATAAAACTACATGGAATCCCTACCCAAGTTATATCAGACAGGGGTTCACAATTTATATCCAAATTTTGGAGAGCACTTTGTCTTAGACTCCAAATCGACCATAGAATGTCTACCGCCTACCACCCCCAAACTAACGGGCAGACGGAAAGGGTGAACCAATGTCTGGAACAATTTCTCAGATGTCACTGCTCATTCCTTCAAGATGACTGGGAAAGCCTACTCCCTCTTGCCGAATTACGCTTACAACAATTCTGTAAATTCCTCCACTCTACATAGTCCATTCTTTGCTAATTATGGATTCCACCCTAGGTCTCTCCCTGAAATCAGCCTTCCTACAAACGTTCCTGCCACAGATGATTATGTAACTACCTTGCAAACAACCCTCATGATGCTGAAAGACAACCTCCAACGGGCAAAGGAAAGGCAGAAGATCTACTACGACCGTCACAGAAGAGAAAATCCTCCTTATCAGGTTGGAGACTCGGTATGGCTGTCAACGAGAAACCTTCGGTTGGGGGTACCTGCTAAGAAACTGGGTAGGCAATTTTTGGGTCCGTTTCTGATAGAAAGAATTATCAACCCCAACACGGTGAGACTTACCCTTCCTCCTCGACTACAGGTACATCCCACATTCCATGTATCGTTGCTAAAACCGTTTAGACCTAGCCCGTTCCCCTCACGGGTTCCTCAACCCTCCCCCGATAGATGTCCGTGGTGAGGAGGAATTTGAGGTTGAGCAGCTTCTCGACTCCAGAAGAAGACGGGGAGGATCCAGTACCTCGTTAGATGGAAGGGTTACGGGTCTCAGGATGACTCTTGGGAAGATGTGCGAGACGTCCATGCACCCAGACTCCAAAGGTTGTTCCACAGGAGATTTCCCGACCGACCCTCCCCTACTGGGGTACCCGGAGAGGGTCCCCTTAAGGGGGTACTGTAAGGATACGGTGGTTTGCGCTCCAGCCTGGATCCATGCCCTGTGTAACCATGACAACGATAGCTGTTTGCCTCCCAGGCTGGAAGCAGTGGCCGCTGGGCCGTCTAAGGTGGCTCCGCCCATCCACACTTGGTCAATAAATAGGAGCCAGGTGCTGCACAGGGTGTTCCACTAATGGAGTGCGCACCCTGCCTGCTCCATTCACCACGAGGACGCAAGCTTCTAACTACCTGCAACTCTGAACCTCCAGGAGAAACCCTCACCTACCTTATCCAGCTCCACCACCGCAGGATCCCTGCATGACTTCTAACAGCAAGTATCAGCCTGTCATTTTGTTCACTGACATTGCTCACTGAAAGGAAGGGACACGCGCTGGTGACTATTAGTACTGCAGGCCTGGGATTTCTGAACATTGCCTAGAGCTGCTATTCATGAACTTTAACCTGTACTCTGATTCCTAAAACAAACTCTCCTCACTATTTGTTTTACACTCTATCTTTAGTACGCGGTACATGATTTTGTTACCCCATACTCTCCGCTTAAGACTGAGAGAGCCGCCTGGGGTACACACTGAGCAGCCGCAAAAGACTCCATCAACACTCAAGTAGTGTGATAGGAGTGGATGTCAAAGGACTCCGCAGTTGAGATCCTAACTGATCAATTTGGTGCGTTACACTTTGCACTTCGGATTGCTGTGTTGAGACTCTTAAGTGAGGCTCCGCGGTGTTTTTTGTAGCTGGTCTCCCTGAGATCAGCTATTGTTGTGTTCGAGTGGTCTCCGAGGCATTGCTCCCGGTTAGCCAGAATCCTACTCCACACTGATGAGGGGCAACACCCCGAAACAGCTGTCTGTGGATGGATACCTAGCTTAGGTTTTCCCTGTCACATCCTTAAAGCTTGTAAAAAAGCGGGATCTTGACATAGGGGCCACTTAATATGGTGGATTTGGTGATCTCTGTAATGGAGACACCCCTTCGCTTGGTTTTCCTTCCTTTGAGGGATATCTGGCTTTCATTGTGTTGTAGACCCATAACTGGGGCTCCACATTTATTTTGCATATTCCTGTTTCCCAGGGAACTTTGCACTTCGGATTGCTGTGTTGAGACTCTTAAGTGAGGCTCCGCGGTGTTTTTTGTAGCTGGTCTCCCTGAGATCAGCTATTGTTGTGTTTTATATGGGGGTGGGTTCTGAGGTCTGATATGGCGGGTCTGATCTGAGGATCTGACATGGGAGTCTGACATGAAGATCTAAAGGGGATCTGATCTGAGGTCTGATATGGGGGTCTCATCTGAGGTTTAATATGGGGGTCTGAGGATCTGATATGGGAGGTTGATTTGAGGTCTAATATGGGGTTTGACCTAAAAATTTGATATGGGGGTCTAATCTCAGATCTGATATGGGGGTCTAGTCTGAGGATCTAATATGAGGGTCTGATTTGAGGTCTGATATGGGGATCTAAACTGAAGTCTGATATGGGGATCTAAACTGAGTTCTGATATGGGGGTCTGATCTGAAAGGTAAGGGTATATTTTTTGTACTGGTACACATTATAAGGTGGTAATTTTTTGTATTGGCGCACATTGTATGGGGGTATTTTTTGTACAGGTGCACATTATAAGGGGATATTTTTCTACTGGCACAAATTATAAGGGGGTATTTTTTGTACTGGCGCACATTATAAGTTGATATTTTTTGTACTGGCACACAATATAAGGTAGTACTTTTGTACTGGCACATATTATGGTGTATTTTTCTTCTGGCACACATTATAAAGAGAATTATTACTACTGGGGGACTATGGGGAACATGATTACTAGTATGGACACAATGGGGTTCTTTATTACTATTGGGGGCACTGTAAACACTCAGGGCACTTTGGCAGATAATTATTTCTATTGGTGGGATTTTGGGGAGCACTACTACTGTGGGGCAGTCTGGCACGGTATCAGCTTAGCACAATTATTTTTGGGGAAGCTATTTGCTGGGCGCAGTTATTTTTTAGGGTACTAATATTTTCAGGGGGATTATCTATATATTCAGTATATTATTGGGGAGTACAGCGTGCACAGTGTTGGGGTGTTGAGAAGGTAGGGAGGATGATGTAAAAGTAGGAAACTAAGAGGTCTTTTGTCAAACTCTGCAGAGACAAGAGATGGCTGAAAAAAATCATCATGGTGGTATAGTCCTAATGGAGAAGATGAGGAAAGAGAATATATATGTCAGAGGAGACATCAATGGATGTAAGCGGTATAAGGTGCTCTATTACCCTGTATGTTTGTAGCGCTACACCCTGCAATGTCCCCTGTAGGGCTCCAGTCTGTAATGCCCCCCCCCCCTCCCGTAGCGTAGTCCTCCAGCCTGTTAAGAGACTCTTGTAGTGCTCCAGCTTGTAATGCCTCCTTGTAGTGCTTTATCCTGTAATGCCCTCTTGTAGTGCTCCAGCTGGTAATGCCCTCCTATAGTGCCTCATATACTGTATTTAAAAAAAAATAAAAAAAACTCACCTGTCTCAGTCCGATGATTTGCCCCCTCTAAAAGTCTGTCAACTGGGAAAAATATCTTCAGGTGCGTCAAAGGTATGTCTAGCGATCTCTCATCAAGAGGTAAACTACCGAAAAGTAGCTTTATGTCCCTTTTGTCATAAGACTTAGTGTATTACATATCTGCCTGAGACATAAGTGCATGCCGAGTTTTGCAGCAATCCGACACAATTCTATTTGAGTGAGTTATGTGTTTGTCAATTATTTTTTTGTTGTAAAGTATACAGTAATTGTGTTTATTAATTTATATATCCCTAGTAGAATTGGAAGATGTGAAAACATAAGTGATCAGACAAAACATTCCTGTTTCTAATGTGTTTGTAATTGACTATATAGCAAAAAAAATCCTTACACAGCTGTCTGATCCTACGCTATTCCAATGGCCCTGCTCCAGTGCTCCATGCTGGTCCTTCTTTCTGGCGCTGCAAGAATGACATCCCTAACTCTGCAGCCAGTTATTTTCCTCTGTGGTAGTCAGAGATGTCATCACTGCAGTGCCCGTCCCTCTGCACTGATGATGCACCTGACTACCCCACATAACCCATGAGCAATAACATGGAGTAGTCGGGGACAACACCACCGTCACGTTGAAAGCCAAGAATGCAAGGAGCAGAAAATGATGGGTGAGTAAGGCTTCTTTTGTAATTTTATAGCACTCCTTGCCTTTACCTAAATTTTTTGAGGGTCGCGTTTACCTACATTTTTGGTTATATTAGAAAAGCCTTTTAATATTATGTATTGCCTTCTTCTGCATCAATGATGGCTTCCAGGCTTTTATAATAGTTGTGAATGAGGCCTTTTATTTTCTCATACGGCAACGCTTCCTATTCCTTTTCACAAAAAGCCTCCAAATCCTGGGAATTCTTGGTTGGCTAGCATGAACGGCATGTCTCGGTTTTCCACAAAGTGGTTCGATGATGTGGAGACTGTGATGACCTCTCCTGGACCTTCACTTTCCTTTGCTGTAGCCACTGAAGGGTCTGCTTGGCCTTATGCTTCAGATCATTGTCATGTTGGGCAGTGCGAGTGAACCCCATGAACTGCTTCCTGGGTGATGAATGCAAAGTAAATTTCATGTGATGCTGTAGCTCACCCCCCAAAAAACTGCAGAGATCCACGGCAGGGATGGTGTGCTTCTCTTTATAGTTCTTGTTGACTCCTCTCCATCGCGTTTTTTAGGTATGACCATAAAGTTCAAGTTTGATCTCATCACTTGTTCTGAAATCATTTTGATTAATAAAGGATATGCTCATAATTCTGTGATGATGAAAAGCTTAGCTTCATTTTAGGGTGATGACTAGAGAGATGCCGACAACGTATTGAATGCAAGGAACAAAAATCTCATACGTTTCTTGCTAGGTCCCAGCCATTATCACACTGAGCATGGGCCACCACATACATAACTAGAAATAATATTGGCAGATCACACATCTCCTTAGATTTCTACTCATTAGCACAATAATAAGCTGAAGTAAATTTTTGCACTTTGGTTGGGTAAAGTGACATTTCTTAACCTGACATTCAATCAAAGTTTAATGACATATTGGATAATGAATTTTTAATAACAAATATAAATATGAGCTCATGTAAACACTGGGGGATATAAGACCATCATTTCTAGAGTCGGAATTTTGATTAGAAAGTAATGTTAAGAGCATCATTAGGAAAATACATCTTTTATTAATGTGCATTTGATTTTCTTTCACAGAGGGGTCTCTGCATAGGCTGCAATGGGAGGATGACTGAGATTTTTATGTTCTGCATTTTAACATTCATTTACCTTTTCGCTGTACAGTTATTTATAGTGTAGAAGGGTAATCCACACCACAGGAAATCTGTGAGATATCAGCAAGGAAGATACACTCAAACCTTGTGCATACTCTATCTTAATAACATGTGGAGAGTTGATGTGGTGTGATTATATTCTCGGCTTTACGAAAGGGGTTGTGTCACGGACGCACCGACATACGGACGTTCCCGCGACAGTAGGTGGCACGAGATCTTTGACACTGGCAACACCTGGTTTGATTTGACATGTTTACCTTGTGAATCAATAGGCGTCTGTGTTGTTTCTGGTACCGGCCAGATCCTTAACCTCCAGGTGTTGCTATTGTGGTCATTTAACTTTCCCTATTTAAAGTTGTTTCTCCCACAATGCTGTGCGGTTTATAGCTATGTCAGTTGGACAGGGGATAGCTGGTTTTTGGATCTTGGCGGAGTTCCTGGTGCTGCCATAGCTTTTTGGAGGTTAAGTGTTACCTTTCCCTTTGTATTTTGGCTTTTCTGTGTGTTGCATTTCCTGTCATTAGTACCAGGGTCCTTTAGGGTTAGATAGGACTTTAGGTATTCCTGTGTATGAACTAACCTACCTCTGGGGGTCTGTTCATACTGGTAGTCAGTCAGGGCTTTGGTTAGGGTTTTCACTAGGGGGTGTCCATCTTCCTTCCCTAGATTTCAGGCCTTATTTCCTTTCCCCTTTCCCTCCTATTTTCGGTGTGGGGTTCCCCTCCCACACTACAGCGTGACAGGTTGTCCCATCAGTGACAACCCCTTTCAAAATGGAGTCCGGGGATGATCAACTGACCGCCCCATGTCCCGCTCCTGGCACCCCATCAAACAGCTGATTTTGACAATGAAAATGACAGCCAGCCTGGCATTTTACAATGGCCGTTTCAGGGGAAATGTATCATTATACGGTATGTAGCCAAGCAAATTAATGGCGACCATGTAATACATGGCTTTTTCGAGTCTACCAGGATGCTAGAACCTTCTGCAAAGTTGTTCTCTGGTCTGGCTCTTAGAGCGGGGTCCAGAGCAGAAAACCCCCTATATAAAATCCATATGCCCTAATAGGACATACAAACAGGGGTTGTCTTCATGAGGCAATCCCTTTAAGGAATTGTGTATATATCTGCCTATATCTATAATGGACTATTACTGTTTCATTTTTATATATTTTTTTACTTCCACAATAACGGTATACGATGGTCCCTCTAGTTACAATATTAACTGCTTCTGGGACAACAACCCTTGTATATTGAAAGTTGTAACTTGAATCCATAACAGTATGGAAAACTACTAACTGGTTCCGAATTGCCAAAATGTTATCCCAAGATAAGATTAATAAGCAGATAACTAGGACAGATAAATCAAGTCCTTACATATAGAAGTCAGGAATTGCTGCTAGAAGCTGTAAATCACTTTCTATGGTGAGGACAAGAGCTTCTTCAGGGTCCTGTATAGCACATGGTGTACCACAAAAATAAAAGGGAGCCAGCCTCATCTAACATCCAAAGGATAGAGAACAATACAGGACATGTAGTAGCGCAACTTACTGTAAAGAGGAGCTAATAGACAACCAGTACCAGTGATTTACCAGAGACATGGCCATGTTGATTGGTTAAATATGAGTCTGAGGCTTTGTATGCTGAGTCTTGTTTTAACTTACGATGGCCCAGCAAAGACCATAGTGAGTTGAAAATATTGTACCCTGAGGCCATTACATAAAGTCTGAATGTGCAAAATGTTCAAAGATACTGACATAAACATCTAGGTTGTCTTACCTCGCCAAACCTTTTTAAATTGTAGCTGGAGATTTTGGCTTCAGAAACCCTAAATGATCATTGGGGAAGTTCCGGCTGGCTATATATTTTCTCACAGGGGTATTATATGCTAAACCTTACAATGGAGCGGACGAGTATCTGCCGTGTCACTTGAACAGATTTGACTAAGGGCTACTCCTAAGGGCATTTTCCCCAGGTCTTCACTCTTAAAGGAAATCTGTCACCAGTTTTTTGGTGTCTTCACTAAGGGTAACATAATCTATTGGCAAATCCCCTTGGCAAAATGCTGGGTCACTTTTTTTTATTGACTCAACTGTTTTACCATAATCTTGTATTAAACAGCTTGAGCGCATGCTAAACGAGTCCCCATATTCATGAGCTCCTCGCTCTCCTCGCCGACCTGCTGCTGATTCATATAGAAAAAAAACTGTCAATCAGAGGCAGGTGGGCACGGAGAGCTGTTAGCTCATGAATATCAGGACTCATTGGTATGCGCTGGAGCTGTTAGGGTTTATACATAGGGCAGCAAAAAACTGGTGACAGATTCCCCTGTACAGGCATCTAGACTCTGCTGTAGGGCAACCACCAGGCCACCATCTCTTGGAGTAGTCTCTGTTCAAGTGACTGCTGGCCTACAATCAGGGCTGGCAGCTTAGGGTCAGAAAAGAGATCAGGTAGGGGTCAGGTCAGGCATGGAAGGTTCGATTTCAGAAGTCGGTAAATGGAACAGTCAAATAAAAAAAAGGCACACCTTTGCCGGAACTAGCAAACTAGATCCTATTGCTCAGACACCTTCCTACAAAGAAAGGTGCCTGAAGCACACCAGAGTAACCAGCCACTGGCTGGGGAAGAATAATTGTGTGCACCCTGGCCCCTTTTGGGCAGAATGAAGCATTGCCTCAGCCTGCGAGGAAGGAGCGTAGGTACTCCAGCTGCTGGAACCGCCGGGCAGGAATAGAAAGACACTGGCGGCACCAGGTCACTGAAGCCAAGCCATGAAACTATGGAGCAGGTGAGCAAGGTGGTGTCCGTGCCCACCAACTGGAAAGGAGTGGCAGCAGGCACATACTGCCACCTTGACAACCATTTAAATGAATGTCCCTTGAGCTGCTAATTGCTCACTGAGGTCCAAATGACCCTAGTTAGAGGTAACTTTTTCATTTAGGCCTTCTGCAACATTCCTAAAAATTCAGTTGTTACTTAGTTTTGTCTTAGTTCTGCCCCTCCCCCTGCACTGCTAAGGGAGTAAATACAAGAGCTGCCCTGAGTGACATGTCTGCCTGCTGGGAGACTCAGCAGCATGTTGTATGTGTAGAACTACAAGTCCCAGCTGTATAATGACACTGCTAAGAGAGTGAGTACAAGAGCTGCCCTGAGTGACATGTCTGCCTGCTGGGGGACTCAGCAGCATGTTGTATGTGTAGAACTACAAGTCCTAGCTGTACAATGACACTGCTAATACACACAGGATCTCCCCCTACCTGCAATGCTCTGCAGAACTTCTCTTTCAGTTCTTGTGCCCAGCATTTGTCTCCTCACTGCCTGCAGCTACACAGTGAACACTTCAGCCAGCACAGTGACGTCTGGTGTACAGGCTTGTGCACGAACATTATCAAAGCAGGGAGAGAAGCTGACATCACAGGTCATGTGACCCTCAGTGAAATCTGAGAAACCAGCCACTGGAGATAACGTGAGTTAATTGGAAAGCTGTTATATTCGCCTAGTTAGGAACATACAAAGAACAATAAAATAACTCGGACAACCCCTTTAAGTACAGCAACCTGTTCAAAAAAGGTGCAGACGAGTTTGCCTACCATTGAGGGGACCACCCTCTGGTTGTCTGAAATACAAACCCACGTCGGGATTCTTATGTCAGAGTCAGCTATTGAAGCGAATATTGAGACTACCTTAAAGAGATGCCTTTTGGCTTAATACCACCTGTGCAGCTGTGAAACCTGTAACATCTATGAAAGTACATTTTGTGTATCAACTGCTGGTCCATGGCAAGATAAGAACTGTCCTGAACTGTGTGCATTTGAATTCTTTGCTAAAGTAACTGTTCTGCTGCACAACTATCTCATCAATGCTTCCTGTACTACAATTGCACCGAAAAAAGCTGGCGTCACTACCACCAGGACCCTTGCACCTCAAAACCTTCACCATCAAAGTCATCTCAACCATCATCAGGCAAAAGAACCCCAGAACCTAAATGTGCCCCGAAGGGAAGACTACCACTATACCCATCTGGTCACTCACTCACTCATGCGCCTCTGCCACCCAGTAATTGCATAAGGATATCTAAAACCCAAAGAGAAATTTTGTGGTTAGGGCACATACACAGTGCTAATTTTTGATCTGTATAATAAATATACATTTCTTGGCTAAGACAATTCACCATTATCAAAAACATAGAAAAGTAAGGCCAACCATACACATATACCATACCTCCCAACCGTCCAGGATCCAGCGGGAAAGTCCCAGATTGCAGTGGCTGTTCCACTGTCCTGGTACAGGGGAGGTATGTCCCACTTACTGGCAGCTGTCTCTGCTTTCATAGGAAGCAGAG
This sequence comes from Bufotes viridis, assembly GCA_033119425.1. Classification (NCBI taxonomy): domain Eukaryota; kingdom Metazoa; phylum Chordata; class Amphibia; order Anura; family Bufonidae; genus Bufotes; species Bufotes viridis. Next base: position 141,075,330 of record CM065589.1, on the reverse strand, counting down.
ACAGTTGCCTGTATTATGATGAAGCAGAGAGCCGGCATTGGCTCCCTGCCTCGTCATTCTTCCCCCCTGCCGGCTCTCCACACCGCTGGTCTGTCAGACTCGGATCCTCCTCCTCCTCCACAGACCAGAGCAGCTGATGTCCTGCTGCTGCTGCTAGGAACAAGGTAAGTATGTGGTGTTATTTCTTTTTTACTTTCTGTGAGGGGCACATAACAGGGCATATTACTGTGGGCACAGCTGGGCATATTACTGGGGACACATAACTGGGAATATTACTGGGAGCACATAACAGGGAATATTATTGGGGCACAGCTGGGTATAATTTCATGAGCGGACACAATGTGGTCAGGGCTGGTGCAAGTATTTTTGCCAGCACAAGCGAAGCTACATTTTGGCGCCCCCCACCCCCACCAGAACTCCCCCTAACAACAGCATCCCACCCGAGCCTGACTCGAATCGCCTGAATGCCTGCCTTGCAAAACCCTGCAGTCCACCTACCGCACCCACCTCCTGTGCAGATATGTTTCTTTAACTTATTTTTCCTTTATGTAAAAAACTAAATCGTGGTTTTTGTTAAGTGCGTTTTATTAACAGTTTAACAAAATAAGTTAATCATTTATAAAAAAAAGTTTTTACATCACCCCCTCCATGTCACATTTCTCCCCCCATGTCAGATTTTTCTCCCCCTCCATGTCACATCACCCCCCCCATGTCAAATTTCTCCCCCTCAATGTCACATTTCACCCCCTTCATGTCACAGTTTACCCCACAATGTCACATTTCTCTCCCTCCATGTAACATTCCCCCCCATGTCCAGGGGCGGACTGAGCTGTCGGGCATTTCGGACGTGGTCATTTATAAAACTGGTGTAAAGTAGAACTGACTTAGTTGCAACCAGATTCCACTTTTAATTTTAGACCGCTACTTTTGAGAATGAAAGGTGGAATCTGATTGGTTGATATGCCAGTTGCACTATACACCAGTTTGATAAATGACCCCAATCATGAGAAACCTAACGTGTCTTAATAACAAACTCTGTAGAGACGAGATGCAGCAGAAAGAATTTGTCATGGCGGTCTGGGTCAAACTGAGTAGAAGAGGAAAGAGAAGATCTACATGACAGGAGATGTCCATGGATGTGAGAGGTATGTGGTGCTGTATTATCCTATATGTAGAGCTGGCTCACTACTGTGATCTGCGTCTCATCTTCTCCTCCAAGTGTTTTTTTATTATAAGGTTACTATAACACTAGCGTTAAAGTTTTCCGGTATTGAGTTCTGTCATAGGGGCTCAATACTGGAAAAAAAACGCTTCAGTTTTTCCCCATTCATTGTCAATGGGGACAAAACTGAACTGAACAGAACGGAATCCTCCAAAATGCATTCCGTTCCGTTTAGTTGCATTCCCAGACCGGAGAGCAAACCGCAACATGTTGTATTTTGGTTTCTGTCCTGGGATGCAGAGCAAAACGGATCTGACACAATACAAAATGGTTCCGTCCCTCATTGACTTTCAATGGAATTAATGATGGATCCATCTTGGCTATGTTACAGATAATACTATCCATTCATAATGTTGTATTATCAGTAACGGAAGTGTTTTTGCTGAACCCTGCCGGATCCAGCAAAAACTCTAGTGTGAAAGTAGCCTAATTTATGTATTTTAAATTTGGCAGCTAAAAATTTAATTTGGCTCCTGAGTATTTTTGCAGTCCTATGTAACACTACAGATAACATAAGGTAAAAGGCTTCTCTGTGATTTACATATGGATATAGGTGATGTGGGCGGTGCGATATGTGGGTGTGGCTTGAGGGTGGGCAGTGCGATATGTGGGTGTGGCTTCATTGGTGGGTGGAGACACAGGGGTCCCATAATCTCCTATTGCCCGGGGGCCCCATGAGTTGTCAGTCCGCCCCTGCCCATGTCACATCACCCCCCCCCATGGCACATTTCCCCCCTCCCATGTCACACACTCCCCCTCCCCCATTAATGTTGTGTAAAAAACATTATGCTCACCTGGCCCTTGTCCCGTCTGCAGCAGCTCCCCTTCTCCTCTGTGTGGTCCTGGTAGCTTCTCTCTGCTTTAGACAATCGCTGGTTTGAGGACCCTTCCCGCTGAGCCAATCACTGGCCTGACACGTGACACAGCTGCGGCCACTGATTAGTTGAGTGGGAAAGGTCCTCAAACTTGTCGGGAGTCCAGAGAGAAGATACCAGGATCACACTGAGGAGAACAGGAACTGTGGCTGACGCTGACCTACAGCAGTCCGTCTGGCTGTGTGAGTCACCAACTCCCTGCTGCCGCTCGCCGCCACTGCGCCAGTCCCACCCTCCCTGACCCCGTGTTGCCGTGTGTGTGCCTCTCGTTCTGTGAGTGAGGGGCCACACGGCACACGCAGCACACAATACAGCTGTCAGAGCACCCGCGGGTGTTAGGCCGGCGGCGCAAGTGATTTATTTTTTTTTGAAAAGTTTTATTTTTCCGCCCCCCTCCCCTTGGCTCGCCGTCTCTACGTCCTAAGGCAGCCGCTAGGTCTGCCTTATTATAGCGCCAAGCCTGAATGTGGTCATAAATACTGTGCGGTATGAAGGGGGAATAACTACTATTTTGGGGGCATTAAAGGGATTGGTTGGGATTAGGTGCATAGTTATGTTTTGGGCAGAGTTAGAGGCGTGGCCTAGTGCGAAATTTTTTGCTGCGGCATGCGATATGTCCCTCTTTGTTCGTTTATAAAGTTAGAGGGTATGATATACATAGGATTGTTTGGCCAACAGCTTTCTCTTCTAATCCCACCATACCCATGCACATGTATGTTTTCTCAACAGGGAAAGTGGTATGAGCTGTGGTGGCTTATTACCAGAGATCTAAAGAAACGCAAATGTTGGAATCCAATAGGAGACGTTGGGATGTTGACTGGCTGCAGCAGTGACATGTCTCCCATGCATCATGTGACCCCATGATGTGACCCAGGGACCTGACACAGAGGAAACACGTCACCGCTGCAGTGGCTACAACATCAAACTGGATGATGACATGGGGACACCTGAGAGCTACAGTTGCCCAGGGGGAGCAAAGGAGCTGGAACCCAGCAGCGGGGATCGGGTATGATTCCCTCCATAGGTCTGGCCATGCTGGGGGTCTGCCCAAGAGGCCCACAGGGGTGAACAACCCCTTTAAATGTTTCCTCTCATTTAAGAAATTACAATTTTGATCCAGAAGAAGGCAAAACATTTTAGTGGAAAAAAAAAATCCAATTATTAGTACAATTAAATCTCTTTAAAGTAATTTAACAAATCAACCATCAGCCTCTTTGCTCTTACTATAAAAAAAAAAGAAGAATTTTGTCTTTAAAACAAAGTCAGTGTGCCCCCTTTTCATGACTACAGGCCAAGGTGGGTTGGAATGATCTTCACCATTTTCTTTTATATGATTGGAACTGTGAATTTGCATATTTTAAATGCATCAGTGCTTCCACATAAGCATATCAGAATGTACAATAAAGTAGGCAAAGTTATAATTATCAAGTGGTTATGCATGTATTGTTTTATGTTCAAGGGCGAAACAATAGACCATGACCTATCTGAAGTCACAAGAGATCTGTATTATTATTGCAACCAGAAGGCAACTTCTTTATGACAAGGACTAAAGAACTGATTTTCTTTCCAGATGTTCTAGCTCCACCTAGTGGACACATAAAAAAATGCTGGTTATTGTATATTTCTGTAAATAGCTGATATCCTAGGTTCTCCACCTATTGTACATTTACCCTGGAGGGTGTTTGTCTCTATGGCATACTCTAATACTTCGAAGTCTAAGGTATGCAGAGTGACAGTACAACATTGAACAAATACTTTACATTTATCTTGCATATTTTTTAGATTTTTTAATGATATGCCAGAGACAAGAAAAATGCCGACATATTGGGAAGAAAGCTTGTGTGTCCGGCTTTTGCTGTTTACCATAGACATTCTGTTAACATATGGAGCTCATGTTTTTACAGTAAAAAATGCTGCAAAAAATGCAGGTGATAAAACACCAGTTTCACACATGCGGCTGAGCGTTCCGGCAGGCTGTTCTAGCAGAGAATGCTGGGAAACGGGCAGACAAAAACCGCTGTGTGCAGCAGTTTGGGTCCAGCAGATTCTTGGTGTATTTGCCAGGTAGTGGCTGGATCTTTGCCGGACCCCATTATAGTCAATGGGTTCCAGCGGGCAGGCGGCAGTATCCAGCAATGCTGTATCCGGAGAACTTTTGCTACATGAGGGGACCCAAATAACCCTAAAAAAGCCTGTCGAATATCTTATTTACCATTTTCTGAGCCTGTTTTAGGCGTAGAAAATGGTCTAAATGTAAGACAGCTGTCTTACATTTAGGACTACAAGAAAATTTAGACAAGCACATTCATAGTCGCATGTGCACATCCATAAAGCTAGCATGCAAAGAGCAAACAAAAAAAAAGGGTATGGCAGCACGACATCACTCATACAAATAATAAAACTGGGGAACAAGATTCAGAAAGTGGTATTAAACCTACTATACAAGTAATAAATAGAAGCTCTTTGCGCACATTTTTGATCAAATGTATGTATTTGTATGAGTGATGTTGTGCTGCCATACCTTTTTAATGTTTGCTTTCTGCATGCTAGCTTTTTAGTGATGAGCGGCATGGACAATATTCGAATTTGCGATATTTCTCAAATTTTGGGCTGAATATTTGCTATAAATTCTCAAATTCAAGAATTCATCATTATTTACTTTATTGCAAAAATCGGCAATGTAATATGTTCGCAATAAAAATTCACCAATAAAACTAAGGGGTAGGCAACTTTCCTATTGGTTGCTAAGGATGTTGCTAGGTGCCGATAATCGAGAGAAATTCGCGTTTAGAATATTCGGGATCAACACTATTCGTGAATACGAATATATAGCACTATAGTCTTAATATTCGCGAATTCTCGAAGTAGCGATATTCCCTATCAAAATTCACAATTTCAAATATTCGCGTAGTAGTATATATTGAGGGTAGCTGCCTCTTTTAGATTGAGCACTCCCCGCCCATCTGTCTGGGGCTTCTGAGCAGATTATAAGGCCCCTTTCACACGGACAGTATTCCGCGTGGGTGCAATGCATGATGCAAATGCATTGCGCCAGCACGGAATCTGGACCTATTCATTTCAATGGGTCTGTGTACATGAGCGTTGGTTTTCACGCATCACTTGTGTGTTGTGCGAAAATCGCAGCATGTTCTATATTCAGCGATTTTCACGCAACTCTGGCTCCATAGAAGTGAATGGGGCTGTGTGAAAATCTCATCGCATCCGCAAGCAAGTGCAGATACGATGCGTTTTTCACGAATGGTTGCTAAGAGATGCTGTTTGTAAACATACAGTTTTTTATCACGCTCGTGCAAAACGCATTAAATCGCGTTGCACCCGCATGATAAAAACGGAACAACTGAACGCTATCGCAAACAAAACTGAATGTACTTGCTTGCGAAATAGTGCAGTTTTCACTGAATGCATCCGGACCTAATCCACTCACACTCATCTGCAAGGGGCCTAAATGTAGCTGGTTCCTACACCGCCCTGAACATTGTAGGCTTAGGTTAGGCCCAGGAGAGTCAGTTCTGTTGGTTTTAGGGACCCATTTGCAGAAGCCATCTTGACGCCTGGTAGATGGGCTGACACACGTTTGATCAAAAATGTGTGCAAAGAGCTTCTATTATTTCATGTATAGTAGGTATAATACCACTTTAATTCAGAATCTTGTTCCTCAGTTTTATTGTTACATTTAGGACTGGCGTTGGATGCGCAGAAGTTATGGAGAAGCCGGTGCCTCTTCATAACTTCGGCGGAACCAGCTATGGGGCTTTATTAAGACCGGCGTCTAAAACGCTGGGCTTAATAAATGTGCCCCTATGTCTGCTTTATTAAGGTTCATCATGCTCTTTAAAGATGCATTAAATAAAGTTATCAAACATTGCAACGTTTGATACATTTGGCCTCAAATTAAGGCAACACAGACTTCACAAAAATGACTTTTACATTCCCCTCATGATAAATCTCCCTCTTTGGGATTTAATTCCTCACCATTTTCAAGATACCTGTCATTGTGTGGGAACACAGTTACAGGTGAAACTCGAAAAATTAGAATATCATGCAAAGTTCATTTATTTCAGTAATGCAACTTAAAAGGTGAAACTAATATATGAGATGGACTCATTACATGCAAAGCGAGATATTTCAAGCCTTTTTTTGTTATAATTTGGATGATTATGGATTACAGCTTATGAAAACCCCAAAGTCACAATCTCAGGTACCCTTTGCTCAGGTGGCATGGATTAATTAGCCGACTAGCGTGTGACACTTTAAGCCTAGACTATTGAACCTTTTCACAATATTCTAATTTTAAGTTGCATTACTGAAATAAATGAACTTTTGCACGATATTCTAATTTTTCGAGTTTCACCTGTATATTCAGATTCACAAGTATTATTACATAGAAGAATGCAAAATTGAAACAACAGGGACAATCCCACAAAGAAGACCGAAAATACAATAATAATAGGAAAGTAAGAAGGAGTATGCCCTAAAATTGCAGAAAAAGACCTCAGTTACATAAAACCTATAAACCCGGTCTATATAACATGATATGTAATGAGTACATTTGCTCCTGAGGACCTCCCTGAAACAAACCTCCATCCAGGATCTGTTGAGGATCTGACCTAACGGCACACATTGCGGTTGACATCACACTTGATCACACAGATCATCTTCAATACAAATGTCCCTCTGGTCTCTTCTTTAATTCTGCCCTTTCTATTGCTAAGCAACAACTTGTCTGTCGAGTAATCAATTAAAATCAAATCAAACCCCTGTCCTTTAATTTTTATTCTGGGCTTTGGTCCCCTCCTGTTTCCTTTCCTGTCAGACATTTCAAATCATATCAAGGACATGAGGGTAGAACCTGTAAAGGAAATGATCCTCAGTCTGGCGGCATTATAAGCTGATGGCTCCTGGTGGCAGTAGTAGAATTCCTGACTATGCGCATATACCCATTCCCTAACATAAGAGCTCATTTCACGTATATAAATAAATGCCTGCTGGAATACAAGTCATCTTGACTTACCAGTCCCTTGCAAAAATGTCCTGCATGTTTTAGTCTAGTATCGCCCCTTTAGCGTCTCTACACACATGAATTTGGTTGTGCCAGTTTTTACCTGTAAAAATAAAGTGTCGGAGTAACTGTAGGCATTTTTTTTACACCTGCATTTTTTTGTCTGGTGCTTTGCACATGTAACACCCCGGAGTGGTGTTACCACTCCTACACCCTGCTACTATCTTTAATGGTCTAACATCAATGTCAGCTTTGTATTTCTGTTCAGGTCCTGTACATTGAGCAATGCTATAACTGTTATGTGCAGAGCTATATTTAGATAGAATGGAACTCACCATTCCATTCTTCTCCCTTTGGGCAGAAGTGGGCCGGTCCTGTTTCCCACCTGAAGAAGGGGTGAGAGTTTTAGATTATTCCAGTTTAGACTCCATGTTGGGGCCGAGAAGACCTGAAAGAAGTAGCAGTCAGAGAAAATTGTTCTTCGGCTGAAAATAAGTTATTTGCTGAGTGTCAGCTACGGAGCCAAAGCCTGGGGTCCCGCTGTATCCAGGTAGGAGTACCGTGACACATAAAGAGACATCGAGCATACCTCCCAACTTCTGAAAATCGCAGCACAATTACTGGCTCCATCAGAACTGCAGCAGCTGGGGATCAGTTAAGTGAGTATGAGTTCCTTTTTACAGCATGTGGAGCCCCTGGGACAATATTTTTCTTGCACTTCAATATTCATTTAAATATTAGCACATAAGTGATCAAATTATAGATATTTTAAAGTCTAAATTGCACAAAATGAAGTTATGGTCTAATATACAGATAGAAACCATACAAATACTTTAGCAAGGAGCAATTTAGTAAATTTAGTAATGCACATTTATGCATTAGATCCCCAGGTCAAAAACAGGGACATTTAAAGATTAAAGAGGGACAAAGGGACTTGGGTCAAAAAGAGGGACACTTGGGAGGCATGATATAGGCTGCACTACACCACTCAGCATTCCAAGTAAACCTGGGACGCAACAGGGCCCGGACTGGGGGGTGGGGGCATGTTGCACACACAGTGGCCCAATTTACTAATCCTATAGATGGTGTAAACCTAGGGACTACATGGCACTGTTTCTCCTTTGGCTGAAATTCCGGTCCACCTTCTCCTGCATTCAGAGGTGGACTGACATCCTCAGTAGCTTCCCTGCTCCCTCCTTTCAGTGCTGGTGTAGTGATCTCATCCAGAAAAAGGTGAAGAGATCCACCCAGACAGCTTTCATTCAGTCATCCATACTTCTAGTTTCATAGAAATCTCTCTAGTGGGCACATTACATACCATAGTGCTATAGTGGAATCTCTCGTGCTGTAAGTGAGGGACTATTTTTTATGTGGAGGGGAAGAGGTTAACAACACTGATTGCAATACATCCTGAGAAATGTCGTGCTTCATTATCTCATGTGGCAAGCTATTGCTGCCTAGAGAAAAGAAAGATTGACGTCCTGCAGGTAATGTGAAAAAAGTGAAAAATTATACTGGATCAGTGGCAGATTATAATTGGGGTGTTTGGGTCAGTCGCCCCAGACCCAGCATTGCTGGGGGGCCCAGCGCCGTCCGGAAAGCCCACATACTAGTAGGCCTGAGGCCTATGTAGTGGTAGAAGCCCGGCGTGCGTGATGATGTCATCGCGCGCCTGTAGTGTGGCGCGCACGCTTTGATGTACGTGCGCCTGCCATCATTCAGCATACAGGTAAGTATTAGCTTTTTTTTTTTTTGTGTTTGCTAACTTGGGGGAGAGGGGATATTAAGGGACAGTGGGGGCATGTTTCCATGGGGGCAAATTTATTAATAGATGGCAGTATGGGGCAAAATTAATGGATGGCAATATGGGGGCAAATTAAATAATGGATGGCAGTGTGGGGACAAATTAATGGATGGCAGTGTGAGGGGAGATTACTATATGGGGACAGTGTGAGGGAAATTACTATATGGGGGCAGTGTGGGGGGAAATTACTCTATGGGGGCAGTGTGAGGGAAATTACTATATGGGACAGTGTGGGGGAAATTACTATATGGGGGCAGTGTGGGGAAAATTACTATATGTTGCAGTGTGGGGGGACATTACTATATGGGGCAGTGTGAGGGAATTTACTATATGGGGGCAGTGTGAGGGGAGATTACTATATGGGGACAGTGTGAGGGAAATTACTATATGGGGGCAGTGTGGGGGGAAATTACTCTATGGGGGCAGTGTGAGGGAAATTACTATATGGGACAGTGTGGGGGAAATTACTATATGGGGGCAGTGTGGGGAAAATTACTATATGTTGCAGTGTGGGGGACATTACTATATGGGGCAGTGTGAGGGAATTTACTATATGGGGGCAGTGTGGGGGGAAATTACTCTATGGGGGCAGTGTGAGGGAAATTACTACATGGGACAGTGTGGGGGAAATTACTATATGGGGGCAGTGTGGGGAAAAATCCTATATGTTGCAGTGTGGGGGGACATTACTATATGGGGCAGTGTGAGGGAATTTACTATATGGGGGCAGTGTGGGGGAGATTACTCTATGGGGGCAGTGTGGGGGAAATTACTATATGGGGGCAGTGTGGGGAAAATTACTATATGTTGCAGTGTGGGGGGACATTACTATATGGGGCAGTGTGAGGGAATTTACTATATGGAACAGTGTAGGGGAAATTACTATATGGGGGCAGTGTGAAGGGAAAATACTATATGGGGGTAGTGTGGAGACGTTGCTATTGGGGGACATTTTTTTTGGGGACACTATACAGGCATTATTACCTGGAGCACATTATACTGTAGGGTGTTATTATTACTGGGGGCACTCTAGGGGATATTATAACTGCTGTAGAAACTATAGGGATCTTTGGGGTCATTTATCAAACTGTTGTAGTAGAACTGGCTTAGTTGTCCATAGCAACAGATTCCATCTTTCTTTTTTGACAGCTTTTCTGGAAAAGGAAAGGTGGAATCTGATTGGTTGCTATGGGCAACTAAGCCAGTTCTAATTTACACCAGATGGATTACCCCAATTATGAGAAATCTAACGTGTCTGTGTAACAAACTCTGTAGGGACGAGATGCAGCTGGAGGGATTTGCCATGGCGGTCTGGGTCAAACGGAGGAGAAGAGGAAAGAGAAGATCTACATGAGAGGAGATGTCACTGGATTTAAGAGGTGTGTGGTGCTGTATTCTCCTATATGTAGAGCTGGCTCACTACTGTGACCGGCGTCTCATCTTCTACTCCAAGTCTTTATCATAATCATATGTATTTTAAATTTGGCAACTAAAATTTTAATTTGTCACCTGCAGTCCTATGTAACAGCCCAGATAACAGTGATAACTTTCTGTGTGCAGATAATGTTGTACATGTTCCCTGCAGTCCTATTTAACACCCCACATAACACAATAATTCACTGTTATGTGGGGTGTTACATAGGACTAAATGTGACGTCATATGGCCGAGGAAGAGACTGTGACGCTCACAAAGCACCACAGCCTCTTCATACAGAAAAAAACCTGAAACTTAAAATGGAGGGGATGGGGGGGGGGGGCAAGTTGGGTAGACAGCCCCAGGTCTATCATGCACTTAATCCGCCCCTGTACTGGATAGCAGTTTTTGCACTTTTGCATCGTTAAAATAATGATGTGTAAGTCCTTAAATTTGTGGGATAAAAATCCTTTCTAGCCTTCTGTCCTCAGACAGGTCCCTGGTCCTATTCCACCATTAAATCCCTTCTTATATGTCTTTTGAAATTAGGCCTCTTTCAGACAAGCGTGTCCTGTGCGAAATTATGGTTTATAAGTCTGTGTTTCTCTGCATGACCTTACAGCACTTCTACAAAATTATGCTGACAGCATTATGTCAGTATATTTCAGTAGATGCAAGATCTTGCAGACACAAACAGCATTATAAATCTGTATAATGACGTTACCTCCTGCGAAACGACCACTGCAAAACGAGCTGTAACCATTGCTATCTAGGAGTAATGGTGCATGTGGCGTGGAGGCCATTGTTGCTTTGTTGCTGTGCTGGTGGGGTCCAGAGCCAGGGTGGCTTTGCCAGGCAGCGAGGGTGCTGTTTGGCTGTTGGGTCCGCCGCCTGCTAGTGTGGTGCTGCTGCGCCGGTGGTCGCTCTGCAGTCCCATGCCAAATATAGAGACATTTCCCACTTGAAGAGGCAACCTTGTCGTGGTGAGTGGGCCTATGCTTTTTGATCAAAATGTATACTAATGCCTCATGTACAGCATGCAACATAGGGGGTAGTATACTATCAATTCCCTGAGAAGCGATGTTGATTATGCTGAGAAGTAATTGTTAGTTCAAAGCATAGTATGAGGATGTGCGATCCAGATTCACTCTTATTTTTGGATATATCTATCTAGGAGTAACATCACATCATTGACACATGATATCCCCACGATGTTAGGAATAGTGTTCCACAGACAAGACAAACATGGAAGTCTGGACAACAAAATCCTATTATGTTCGGTATGTATAGGACAGAAAGAATACCTTGCAGTCATACATATAGGTGAAGATATTACAATGGGGTGGCAATCAATAATTTACTGCTATAAAGCCTAAACACCTTTGCCAAAAAGATATTGAAGCTCATTAAAGAAGATCGATGTAGATTACAATAACATGGTAAAATAGCAAATGTGGTGCCAATATTCAAAAAGGGTCCAAAAACAGAGCCTGGAAATTATAGGCCGGTAAGTTTAACATCTGTTGTGGGTAAACTGTTTGAAGGTTTTGTAAGAGATGCTATCTTGGAGTATCTCAATGAAAATAAGCAAATTACACCATATCAGCATGGCTTCATGAGGGATCGGTCATGTCAAACTAATTTAATCAGTTTCTATGAGGAGGTAAGTTCTAGACTTGACAGCGGCGAATCAATGGATGTCGTATATCTGGACTTCTCCAAAGCATTTGACGCTGTACCACATAAAAGGTTAGTATATAAAATGAGAACACTTGGACTAGGAGAAAATATCTGTATGTGGGTAAGTAACTGGCTCAGTAATAGAAAACAGAGGGTGGTTATTAACGGTACACACTCAGATTGGGTCACGGTCACTAGTGGGGTACCTCAGGGTTCAGTATTGGGCCCTATTCTCTTCAATATATTTATTAATGATCTTGTAGAAGGCTTGCACAGTAATATATCAATTTTTGCAGATGACACTAAACTGTGTAAAGTAATTAACACTAAAGAGGACAGTTTTCTGCTACAGAGGGATCTGGATAGATTGGGGGCTTGGGCAGAGAAATGGCAGATGAGGTTTAACACTGACAAATGTAAAGTTATGCACATGGGAAGGAATAATGCAAGTCACCCGTACATACTAAATGGTAAAACACTCAGTAACACTGACATGGAAAAGGATCTAGGAATTTTAATAAATAACAAACTAAGCTGTAAAAACCAGTGTCAGGCAGCTGCTGCTAAGGCCAATAAAATAATGGGTTGCATCAAAAGGGGCATAGATGCCCGTGATGAAAATATAGTCTTACCACTTTATAAATCACTAGTCAGACCACACATGGAGTACTGTGTACAGTTCTGGGCTCCCGTGAACAAGGCAGACATAGCAGAGCTAGAGAGGGTTCAGAGGAGGGCAACTAAAGTAATAACTGGAATGGGGCAACTACAGTACCTCGAAAGGGTATCAAAATTAGGGTTATTCACTCTAGAAAAAAGACGACTGAGGGAGATCTAATAACTATGTATAAATATATCAGGGGTCAGTACAAAGATCTCTCCCATCATCTATTTATCCCCAGGACTGTGACTGTGACGAGGGGACATCCTCTGCGTCTGGAGGAAAGAAGGTTTGTACACAAACATAGAAAAGGGTTCTTCACGGTAAGAGCAGTAAGACTATGGAACTCTCTGCCTGAGGAGGTGGTGATGGTGAGTACAATAAAGGAATTCAAGAGGGGCCTGGATGTATTTCTGGAGCGTAATAATATTTCAGGCTATAGCTACTAGAGAGGGGTCGTTGATCCAGGGAGTTATTCTGATTACCTGATTGGAGTCGGGAAGGAATTTTTTCCCCTTAAGTGGGGAAAATTGGCTCTACCTCACAGGGGTTTTTTGCCTTCCTCTGGATCAACTTGCAGGAAACAGGTCGAACTGGATAGACAAATGTCTTTTTTCGGCCTTATATACTATGTTACTATGTTACTATGTTACTATGGTCCTCAAGCATCCCAACCATCAAGAGAGAAGACGTTCTGGGGCTCTGCGCGTACAATGGGAGAAGGTAAGTTAACTCTTTATTATTTTTAACCCTCTATAGCCCGGGTAACATTGCATTCTGTAATTAGAATGCGATTATTTTCCCTTATAACTATGTTATAAAGGAAAATAATTACATATACAGAATACTCATCCTGAAACCAGACTTCAGTGATGAAGTCTGACTTCGGGTCTGGGTACCAAGCATGCGGATTTTTTCACGCGCGTGCTAAACGCACTACAAACGTTAGCACACGCGCTGAAAAATCGTGGCGATTCCCGCAACGCACCCGCCTCTTATCCGGGTTGTCAAACATGACGCCCGTGTGCAAGAGGCCTAAACGTGGCAATTGTTTGGTGGCTTCGATCCTTGAAAGCAACCAAAATAGTATATGTCCGATTTTTTGATGGCCTTTTTTCAATATTCAGATAAACCTCAATGTTTCTGGTTCTTTCATAAGATATGCCTCCTTGTTGGCCAAGTCTTTTGTGTTGTCCACGAAGAGGTCTTGTCCATAAAATGGCTGCTAATGGAGGGTCATGTGGCCAGGCAAATTACCTTCATGTGATGTCTCCACCTGTCATCTGAACTTCTATTGTTAGAAGTTTAGTGCAGGAACAGAGTGTATGAATGGAGAAGGCAGAGTGATGTGTCTGGTCACATGACCCTCCATGTCTTACCATCGTCACGGTAACTAAATGTCCCCCAAAGGTTAAGTAAAATAAAAAAAATAAAAAAGTGTTTTATAACAGTAAGAAATAAATTTTTCAAGTGTAAAAGAAAGTCCCCTCCCCTCATCAAGCCATTTATTATTGTAAAAAAAAAAAATATAGCAAAAAATAGACATATTAGGTATCGTCACGTCTGTAACAATGAGCTGTATACAAATTTTTTGGTAACCTCGCCTCCCAAAAAACATAATATCAAGCAATGAAAAAGTTGTATGTACCCCAAAATGGTACCAATGGAAAAGTCACCTCGTCCAGCAAAAAATAAGCTCTCACACAAGACCATCGTCAGAAAAATGAAAAAAAAAATGCTTTTATTGTGTAAGACTGAAAAAAGAAATAAAAAATAGACATATTTGGTATTGCTACATCTGTACCGACCTGCTTTATAAAAATATCACATCATCTACTGCGACGTGCACTTCCCCCCAGGGCCCCTATATCACGTCCTAAGTGTAGTAAGAATGCCGAGTGGTGTAGTGCAGCCTAAATGTCTCTTTATGTGTGTCACGGTGCTCCTACCTGGATACCGCTGGCCCAGGCTTTGACTCCGAAGCAATAAATAGCGGAAATAATTGAGGGATTTGAAAGAATAACAAGTCCAGACCTTGTAATGAAGTTCAATGGCAGCTATACTTGAATAAAAGTTTCTCCAAACAGTCTTCAGGCTTTGTCTTGGTTCCAGCAGGCTTTAGCATGAACTGGCAGGCAAACTCAACTCTGCTTTATCACTTTCTCTCTGCTGTGTTGACAAGCTAGCTTAGTAACTTTGATTCCTTCTTTATGCTGCACTACACGCTTTAGTCTGACTTTGTTTCAGCCAAGGAACAGGTTAGTGTCCTGTTAGCTCCAACATGGAGTCTAAACCAGAAACATCTAGAACTGCCATACCTCCTCCTGGTAGAAAGCAGGACTGGCCCACTTCTGCCCACAGGGGGGAAAATGGAATGGTAAGTTCCATTCTCTCTAACTATAGCTCTGCCATATTTGCTGCCACCTGCTGGTGAACCAGGCATATGACATGTATAACAGCAATGAAGAAAGAATAGCCGGGACGGCACTTACCAACCGATGCGTTACAATCGATGCGTTTATTGATCATTTGTAGTCATCAGACAAACTTCGGCAGTAGGGGCAGACCGCCTTGGCGTGGACGTCCGCAACAGGCGACGGCCGTTTCGCGCAAATGCGCTTCCTCAGGCACTGACGTAGGAGACGTACTCTGCTCCTCCTCCTTTTTATGACAGCAGGTCTGCGTATTGCTGAGCATCCACAGGCGCTGCCCCAATACATGAAGGTAATAACATATAAACGGACGTATACATTAATAGAAGCAACACGAATCCAGCACAGACATATAATTTACAGGAACATATTCAGATCTATTCTATCATTCAATCCTAGGTCACCTGTAACGTGGGTACGTAGTATCCATCGTGCCTCCCGTTGTAATAGAAGGTGGTGTCTATCACCTCCTCTGCGTGGAGGTTTAACCATTTCCAGACCACAAAAAGACAACGTTTTTAAACTACCCCCATGGGCTGTGCGGAAATGGTCAATGACTCTGGGGCAGCCCTTTCCAGAGCTGATGGAGTTCACGTGTTCTCTAATTCTTTCAAAGAGACACCTTATTGTCTTACCAATATAAAAACGTCCGCACTCGCAAAACAAGGCGTACACTACGAACGTACTTTTGCAATTGATAAAACAATTCACCCTGTGGCTGACCCCAGAGACATTGACCAATCTCCTTTGATTATTATATTTATACATGGAGCAGCTCCCACATTTGAAGTTGCCTGTTGGGATACTACGACTTAACCAGTTTCTGGAGACGTCAGGATGGAAATGGCTAGACACCAGCTTATTTCTCAGAGTGGGGCTCCTGCGAAAAGCAATTATGGGTCTGGAGCTAGTAACTGTCACGACTGTGACTGATCCAGATAGGTCTGGGAAGAGAAGGTCGCAGCGACTTGCTACTCGCGATAGCTTGTGAGTTTGCTTCATGGTTCAGGGTATGTCATCCAGGTTTTGCCTTGTGAACCTTTTTGTCCTGACTGGGAGTTTGTAGGCATTCTTCTCAGGTGAGTGCTGTCTGCCACTCCCAGCTACTATATTAGTTTCAGTTTCACTTGCAGTCATTGCCAGATATAGTCCTTACTTCCAGTGCTATTCTGACCTTTGAAGGAGATCGTTTGACGGTATTGCTGTGGAGCTCTTGTCTGGCGTGGACTGTCGTTGTTGGGATCATCTTCTCTGCTCGTGACTGGATAAGTCTATCTCTGCTGGAGATTGTTTGTTTGTTTGTTTGTTATTGTCTTCCCCTGTTGTTCTCCTAGACATGAGTGATGGTGACTAGTGCTCCCATCTGCCTTTCCCCAGTCTAGTCTTCTGAGGGTCACTCAGGGTTTAGGCATCCTGCTCGCCGCACGGGTTCACACCCCGTCTAGGGTATCAGGGCAGACAGATGCCAGCGTAGGGTTTGTCAGGGGTGGCCGTTCTATTTCCCATCCGTAGATAAGGGTCCCCCTTCCCCTCCGTCTGGTGCGACACGACTGCTGCTGGGATAGAGGTCGTGACAGTATATCTGGCCTTTTAAAAAAAAAAAAAAAAGTGACATTTTTTTTTTTGCCTGCTGTTTTGCTTTGTATTCTTCTGTTCCACTATGGATCCGGTTACGGTTTTGGCGAAACAATTACAGGGGTTATCCCTTGAAGTGGCAGGCTTAAAAGCAACAGTACTGCAGCAGCAGCAGCAATCCTTGGGTTCCACAGTTGCTATGGGAAACCAAGGTACTCCTGAGCCAAAAGTGGCTTTTCCTGATAGGTTCTCAGGAGGGAGAGACCAATTTGTAACCTTCAGAGAAGCTTGTAAATTGTTCTTCAGGTTACGCCCTAGATCCTCCGGCGGTGAGGAACAACGGGTGGGCATTGTAATTTCTCTCCTGCAAGGAGATCCGCAGGCTTGGGCTTTCTCTTTACCATCTGACTCTCCAGCCTTACGATCAGTGGAGGAGTTTTTTGAAGCCTTGGGTCTCGTGTATGATGACCCGGACAGGGTCTCACTGGCTGAGTCTAAGCTACGTAGACTTCGGCAGGAGAACCGGTCAGCTGAACTATATTGTTCTGAATTCCGTAGGTGGGCTACGGATACATTATGGAACGACTCGGCCCTTAGGAGTCAGTTCTGCCAGGGGTTGTCTGAAAAATTAAAAGACACGCTGGCTGTATATGAGGTCCATGGGTCTCTTGAGGCTGCTATGTCTCTGTCCATAAGAATCGACAGACGACTCAGGGAGAGACTATTAAATTCTACAGAGGCCTCTATAGGGCAGGGATCGGTTTGTTGTGATCCAGTCGAACCAATGCAAATAGGGGGCGCCACTAGACGGGTGAATCCTCCTAAGGTCCGCCATAGGTCAGAGGTTTGTTTTCGTTGTGGGGGGAGGGGTCATTTTGTAAAGGTATGTCCCTCAGAACCCAAGAGATCACAAACTAAGGAGCCGCCGGAAAACGGAAAAAAAAGAGTCCCCAGACTGTGCGGAGGATAACAGTCTGGGCGTATTCGTTTCCTCCATATGCATGTCTCAGGTTTTGTTGTCCGCTACCGTTGTGGCGGGCAATAAGACTGAGATCTGTTCCGTCTTTTTGGACAGTGGGGCGGGGGTCAACTTGGTGGATTCACGGTTTGCTCAGGCTTTGGGTTTTACTCCGGAACCGGTACGCAGAACTATTCCTGTTTTTGCCATCGACTCCTCCCCTCTTACTCAGAGAGAGTTAACTCAGATCGTCCATAATATCCATCTGCAGGTAGGGGACCTCCATAAAGAGCATATCTCTTGTTATGTCCTGGACGGTCTTCCGGCTCCTATGGTTTTGGGGCTTCCCTGGCTGGTGACTCACAATCCCGTGGTGGATTGGCAGGCCGGGAGATTGTGGAGTGGAGTGAACATTGTAAGGACAACTGCTTGAGTAGTAGGTGCTCAACACTCTCTGTAACATCTCTACCTTCCTTTCTGTCAGATTTTATGGATGTGTTCTCTGAGAAGGGTTGTCAGGGGTTACCACCTCATCGTCCATATGATTGCCCAATTAATCTGTTACCTGGGGCAAAACTACCTAAAACCCGGTTATACAATCTTTCTGGCCCGGAGAGGAAGGCTATGAAAGATTATATTTCGGAGAGTTTGGCTAAGGGACACATCAGACCCTCTTCTTCACCCGTGGCTGCAGGGTTCTTTTTCGTTAAAAAGAAAGATGGGGGCCTGCGTCCTTGCCTGGATTTCCGGGAATTAAACCGGATAACTATCCGAGATCCCTATCCTCTTCCTCTCATTCCCGACCTCTTTAATCAGGTTGCTGGTGCTAAATGGTTCTCCAAAATGGATCTCAGAGGAGCCTATAACCTGGTTCGCATCAAAGAGGGGGATGAGTGGAAGACGGCTTTTAATACTCCGGAAGGGCATTATGAAAATCTGGTCATGCCATTTGGTCTTACTAATGCGCCTGCGGTGTTCCAACATTTTGTCAACGATATTTTTAGTCACCTTATCGGGAGATTTGTTGTGATATATCTTGATGACATCCTGGTCTATTCTCCGGATCTGGATACACATAAGATCCATGTGAGACAAGTGCTGCAGATATTAAGGGCCAACAAATTGTTTGCTAAATTAGAGAAATGTGTGTTCGCCGTAAAAGAACTGCCATTTCTGGGGTATGTGTTGTCAGATTCAGGTTTCCGCATGGATCCAGAGAAAGTCCGGGCAATTATGGACTGGGATCTGCCTGAGAACCTGAAGGCATTGCAACGCTTCCTGGGGTTTGCCAATTTTTATAGAAAGTTTATAAAGAACTATTCCTTGGTGGTCAAACCACTGACGGACATGACCCGAAAGGGATCCGATTTTTCCAAATGGTCACATGCAGCCAAAACTGCCTTTACATCTCTGAAGGAAAGATTCACCTCGGCTCCTATTCTCGTACAGCCAGATGTCTCGCTTCCTTTTATTGTAGAGGTTGACGCATCAGAGGTGGGGGTGGGAGCGGTACTATCTCAGGGCCCGTCCCTGGTGAATGGCGTCCGTGTGCTTTCTTTTCGAAGAAATTGTCTACTGCAGAAAGGAACTATGACATTGGCAACAGGGAACTTTTGGCTATTAAGTTGGCCTTAGAGGAGTGGCGTCATTTTTTGGAGGGGGCGGTTCATCCCGTCACAGTGATTACCGATCACAAAAACTTAGTATATCTGGAGTCTGCTAAACGTCTCACCCCTAGACAGGCTCGGTGGTCGTTATTTTTTACTAGGTTTAATTTTGTAATAACCTATCGCCCGGGGGCAAAAAATACTAAGGCGGATGCATTGTCTCGAAGTTTTCCTGGAGGGGGTGATGATGATGTTCCAGAGCCTATTTTGCAAAAGGGGTGGTGGTCTCTGCATTACACTCAGGTTTAGAGGGGAGGGTGTTGGAAGCTCAGGGGACGCCCGGCCTCCTGCCCCTCGGATAAACTGTTTGTGCCAGAAAATTTACGCCTGGAGATACTAAAGGAACACCATAACTCCGCACTGGCAGGACACCCAGGTAGTAAGGCAACCTCTGAATTAGTGTCTCGTCGGTTCTGGTGGCCTAAGTGGCGCCAGGAGGTGTTGAATTTTGTGTCTGCATGTCCTACCTGTGCTCGTTCTAAGGTGGATCATACTCGTCCGGCAGGGCGTCTTTTACCTCTGGCCATCCCCAACAGGCCTTGGACGCACCTATCAATGGATTTCATTACTGATCTACCAGTATCAGCGGGGAAGACTGTTATTCTTGTTGTTGTTGACAGATTCAGTAAAATGGTGCACTTTATTGCTCTGACCGCTTTGCCTAATGCTAACACACTGGCTCAGGTTTTTATTGACCACATCGTGAAGCTTCACGGGGTCCCTTCCGATATTGTTTCGGATCGTGGTACCCAATTTGTTTCTAAATTTTGGAAAGCTTTTTGTTCTCGTTTAGGGGTTCATCTGTCGTTTTCTTCATCTTTCCATCCACAGTCCCACGGTCAGACTGAACGTACCAATCAAAACCTAGAGACATATTTGAGATGCTTTGTTTCCGAAAATCAGGAGGAATGGTCATCTTATTTACCGTTGGCCGAGTTTGCCATTAATAATCGTCGTCAAGAATCCACCGATAAGTCACCATTTTTTGGTGCGTATGGTTTTCATCCTCAGTTTTGTACGTTTAGTGAGGGGGGCCGTCTGGGATTCCCGAGGAGGAACGATTTGCGTCTTCACTTTCATCAGTGTGGCAGAGTGTGCAAGAAAGTTTGAAGAGAATTGGTGGCAGATACAAACGTGTGGCTGATAAGAAGCGCTCTGAAGGTCCGGACCTTGGGGTGAATGACTTGGTGTGGTTGTCTACCAGAAATATCAAGTTGAAGGTTCCTCATGGAAATTAGGTCCGAGATTTATTGGTCCTTATAGGGTAATTAAGATCATTAACCCGGTGGCTTTTCGTCTGGAGCTACCTCAGACTCTAAGGATCCATAATGTCTTCCACAGATCTCTGCTTAAGAGATATGTAGAACCTCCTGAACCATTGCCACTACCGCCTCCACCGGTGGTTGTTGATGGCAGTCTTGAGTTTCAGGTAGAAAAGATTGTTGATTCACGATATGTTCGCGCTCTCTTCAGTACCTGGTGCACTGGAAAGGTTATGGTTCCGAAGAGAGAATGTGGGTGCCAGCATCAGAGATAAAGGCGGACAGACTCATTCGGGCTTTTCATAGGTCCCACCCGGAGAGGCCTGGTCTTGAGGGTCCGGTGGCCCTCGTAGAAAGGGGGGTACTGTCACGACTGTGACTGATCCAGATAGGTCTGGGAAGAGAAGGTCGCAGCGACTTGCTACTCGCGATAGCTTGTGAGTTTGCTTCATGGTTCAGGGTATGTCATCCAGGTTTTGCCTTGTGAACCTTTTTGTCCTGACTGGGAGTTTGTAGGCATTCTTCTCAGGTGAGTGCTGTCTGCCACTCCCAGCTACTATATTAGTTTCAGTTTCACTTGCAGTCATTGCCAGATATAGTCCTTACTTCCAGTGCTATTCTGACCTTTGAAGGAGATCGTTTGACGGTATTGCTGTGGAGCTCTTGTCTGGCGTGGACTGTCGTTGTTGGGATCATCTTCTCTGCTCGTGACTGGATAAGTCTATCTCTGCTGGAGATTGTTTGTTTGTTTGTTTGTTACTGTCTTCCCCTGTTGTTCTCCTAGACATGAGTGATGGTGACTAGTGCTCCCATCTGCCTTTCCCCAGTCTAGTCTTCTGAGGGTCACTCAGGGTTTAGGCATCCTGCTCGCCGCACGGGTTCACACCCCGTCTAGGGTATTAGGGCAGACAGATGCCAGCGTAGGGTTTGTCAGGGGTGGTTGTTCTATTTCCCATCCGTAGATAAGGGTCCCCCTTCCCCTCCGTCTGGTGCGACACGACTGCTGCTGGGATAGCGGTCGTGACAGTAACAGTGTCTAAATCAGTGTCCCGTTTCAGAATGTCCCAATTTTTATAGATCGATGCACGTATATGCTCAGCCATAGAGGTGTAATTAAATGACAGAACAAACCGGTTGTTTCCCTTTCTCCTCTTTCCTCTATCTTCTGCCCCCTTGACAGTCTCATCTTTTCCAGCTTTTTTGCCATATAAAAGACTCAAATGCGTGTGTTCTCTCCCCACTCTCTCCATATCCTGTGTGGTTACCCTTTTGGGGTATCCTCTACTTATGAGGCGCTCTTTTAACTCTATTGCTTGTTTCCAATATCCACTGTCAGTGCTATTAAGTCGGCGTAGCCTCAAAAATTGACCATACGGTACCGATTTTTTTCACGGAGTATGGATGGTGGCTGTCGTGGCGGAGCAAGGAGTTGGTCGCCGTGGGCTTCCTGAAGCCCTCCGTGACCAACCCGTCGCTCCCAGCCCGGACAGCCACGTCCAAAAACTCCAACTGGTCACCCCCGAACTGCATGGTAAACTTCATACCCATGTCATTCGAATTCAGGTACATCAAGAATTCTTCACATTGTATTCTTGGGCCTGACCATACCATAAAGATATCGTCAACAAAACGAAAAAAGGCTTTTATGTAACCCACATATGGATTCCTGGGGGAAAAAACATAACGATCTTCAAGTCTAGCTAAATACAGATTAGCAAATGTGCATGACACGGGGGTCCCCATGGCCGTGCCAAGTCTTTGTCTGTACCACTTGGCATTAAACGTGAATACATTGTTCACCGGGATAAATCGAAGGGAATCACTCACAAAATCACAATTCTGTATTCTGTACAATGACGCGGATCGCCTCCACACCCGCATCCTGTGGGATGCGGGTGTAGAGGCTCTCCACGTCAAATGACACCATCTGATCCCCCTCGTACCACACCACCGCTTGTAGTGATCGCAAAAAATCACTAGTGTCCTTAATATACGTTGGTGCACTGGTTAACAAAGGTCTCAGTAACCAGTCTATATATTTGGATAGAGCTTCAGTGACCGATCCGACCCCCGAGACCCCCGGTCCAGGCACTTATGTATTTTCGGCAAAAAATACCAACATGGGCGGGAGGGGTGAGATGGGACCAATTGATCAAACATCTTCTTATTTAATAGACCAACCTCGATGTATCTGTGAACAAGGTCACTTAATTGTTGTAATATCTCCGGCGTGGGGTCCCCTCGTATCTGCTCATACACTGTAGGATCTTCTAATTGTCTCATGGATTCCTCATAATAATAAGTTCTTAACATCAGCACTACATTGCCCCCCTTGTCCGCTGGTTTCACAACAATATCCTTCTGTTCACGGAGCCAGTTCAACGCTTGCAATTCCTCCTGGCTAATGTTTAACTCCTCTCTAGGATATAGAACAGCACGTACATCCCTTAATACCTGTTGATAAAAAATATCAATGCTACTTCCAGCCGGACAAGAGGGGCAAAACGTAGATCTGATCCCCCCTCGGAACTGTTCAATTTCTACCACCGCTGGGGCTTGTGTTTCAAAGCAATCCTCACTCAATAATTGTAAACATTCTTTTTCCAAATGGCTCAATTTTGTATCAATGTTTAAGGCAAAGGGGTCTGGGATAACTGGAATCTGACCTTCAGATAAATGTGGGATGGTTTGTAAATTATTCCTATGCCACTTATTCAACAATAGCTTTCTGACTGATTTGTAAAGGTCAATCTCAAAGGAGACAGGATCAAAGTGTTCCATTAGGCTGTAACCAAGCCCCCGCTCGAGGACCTGGGTGCAGCCCAAAGGTAACACCCGTCCAGTTAGATTCACAACCAGTGTCCCGTGAGCTTCATTATCTTTCTGGGCTCTACCATCTAATTCCTCCAGGACACTTGCTTCCTGACACGATTCGACTTTCTCATTGGTTTTTCGCTTCTTCCGCCGACCTCTCCTAATGCTTCTCCTAAAGGGTCACAACCACTGTTGCCTTCGTTCAATTTTGGGGTGACTGAATCATCCGATGCGCTCGATTCTGATTCACTGGTCCAAAAATCACTTTTAGGACGTCTTCCCCTTCTTTCTTTGGTACTTCTTCTTATTATTGCTGGGGTTCCAGCCAAAAATCCGACCTGACTCATAATCCTCTTTATCTCTCACAAACTTGTCACGTTTCTTCTCTTTGACCTCAGCCTGTGTCACCAACAACTTCTTATTCAACTTCTTATTAAATGTTTGAATCTGGGTCTCATTCATTCTCATGAACAATTCTCCCCTGGCTTTCTCCAACTCGCCCTGTATACGCTCATACTCAGCGAGGTTTCTTTTTAGAACTAATGCCAGGACCCGGATAGAAAAGTCCAAATGTAGTTCCTGCCATTCTGACATGAAATCAGGATCCTCATTAAACTGGCCCGGTTCTCTGTAAAACCTCAAACCTCGGGGGACTCTAGTACTTTGTTGATATGATTTTAAAGATCTGACAGTCCAAAATGAACGTACCTCACGTTCCGCTAGTTGTGTAACTTTAAATTCTAGCGACTTGGTGCTCAAGTTCTGCAGGGTGTCTCGCGTGTTGCATTCTATAAAAAAGGCGTCTGCCCCTTCTCTGACATCATTCAGGGACAATGAGGGTTCTTCAGTTGCCATGATATATGATCCTTTCACAGTAATTTATATTCAGGTGAATATAACAACACACCGAACATATATGACAGGGTATTCTCAGGTGCACAACCAGATAAAGTTAAAGTCCATATTATAAACAATGTAGAGAGAATTTTTCTGTGGCACTCCGAGATGCACCCTATATCCAACTGTGGCATCTATCAGCAACTCCCTCACTCCCTTATAAAAGATCGCTTCCAGTGGTGCTCAGTCCCAATAATGAAGATAGTTCATGAAGTGTGTACAGCAATGAAGAAAGAATAGCCGGGACGGCACTCACCAACCGATGCGTTACAATCGATGCGTTTATTGATTATTTGTAGTCATCAGACAAACTTCGGCAGTAGGGGCAGACCGCCTTGGCGTGGATGTCCGCAACAGGCGACGACCGTTTCGCGCAAATGCGCTTCCTCAGGCACTGACATAGGAGACGTACTCTGCTCCTCCTCCTTTTTATGATGGCAGTTCTGCGTATTGCTGAGCATCCACAGGCGCTGCCCCAATACATGAAGGTAATAACATATAAACGGACGTATACATTAATAGAAGCAACACGAATCCAGCACAGACATATAATTTACAGGAACATATTCAGATCTATTCTATCATTCAATCCTAGGTCACCTGTAGCGTGGGTACGTAGTATCCATCGTGCCTCCCGTTGTAATAGAAGGTGGTGTCTATCACCTCCTCTGCGTGGAGGTTTAACCATTTCCAGACCACAAAAAGACAAAGTTTTTAAACTACCCCCATGGGCTGTGTGGAAATGGTCAATGACTCTGGGGCAGCCCTTTCCAGAGCTGATGGAGTTCACGTGTTCTCTAATTCTTTCAAAGAGACACCTTATTGTCTTACCAATATAAAAACGTCCGCACTCGCAAAACAAGGCGTACACTACGAACGTACTTTTGCAATTGATAAAACAATTCACCCTGTGGCTGACCCCAGAGACATTGACCAATCTCCTTTGATTATTATATTTACACATGGAGCAGTTGCATAACAGTTGCATAACAATATTATAGATGCACATTTCGGTGAATCTGGAACAGAATTAAACAGATGACATTGGTGTTAGACCATTAACCCTTTCACGCCCGATGACGTACATCATCGGGCGTGTGTTTAAAGATGGCGCCCGCTCCTGCCCGCTGCAGCTAATGTCCGCAACCAGCAGTAATGCCGATTGCGGACATTTAACCCCTCAGATGCCATGGTCAATCCTGACCATGGCATCTGAGCGAGCTGAAAACCGAAAGCTTTCGCTTGTGCTCCGGCTCCCCCGTGTGGCGATCGGAGGAGCTGGAGTGTGTATGCAGCAACCCCGGTCTTTGTGAATGACAGGAGGCTGCGGCATAGTATTTCCTATAGAGCCCTTGCCTGTAATAGGGCTCCAACAGAAAGTAGTGAAATAATCATAGATTCCAATGCAAGTTCCCTATGGGAACTATAAAAAAGTGTAAAAAAAAAAAACATAAAAATTCAAATTACCCCCCTTTTCCCAAAATAAAAATAAAATAACAAAAAAAAAATTTAAAATAAATGTGAAATTGCCCATAGTATAAAAATATATTCCCCATACGGCAAACAGCAAAACGGAAAAAACGTCCAAATGGCCAATTCGCCGTTTTTGGTCGCTTCATTTTCTCCAAAAAAATAAATAAAAAGTGATCAAAAAGTCATACACACCCCAGAATGGTATCAATGAAAAGTTTTGTACACATAATTGCAAAAAAGTTATATGGCAACTGGCAACAAAAAAATAAAACAGATTTTTTTCCTACTGTTAAATTTTTTTATCACTATCAAAACGCAAGAAAAACTATACATATAAGGTATCTCCAGATTCGTACTGACCTGTAGAAAAAAAGTAACTGGTCAGTTTTATCGCACATCGAACGTCGTAAATAAAAAACCCGTAAAACTGTGGTGGAATTGCTTTTTTTTTTTTTTGCAATTTCACCCCATTTGGAATTTTTTTCCCGCTTCCCACTACAGCATATGCAATATTAAATGGTGGCGCTGGAAAGTTCAACTTGTCCCGCAAAAAACGAAGCCCTTATATGGCTATGTGAGCAGACAAATAAAAAAGTTATGGCTCTGGGAAGGCAGGAAGCACAAAACGAAAACGCAAAAAAAGAAACTCCGGCCTTGAAAGGGTTAAAGACGGTAGCAGGATGCATGAGTGGTAACACCACTCTGGGGTTATTATTATTTGACGCAATATGGAGGGCATTTCTACTAATGGGGGCTATCTTGGGGAGTATTATCACTATTTGGGGCACCATTACTAATGAGGGCAGTCTAGGTGTATAGTATAGTGTTTGTGGACATGGGGGGGAGCAGAACAGGCACAGTATTGGGGGTAGCTTCAAGAGGTTCTCTGAGTTTTTTTCATATTGATGACCTATACTTAGGATAGGTAATCAATATTAGATCGGCGGGGGTCTGACAACCGGCACTCCTGACGATCAGCTGTTTGAGGAGACGTGCCGTCTCCCTTCTCTCTTCCTGCTCTGCTGCTGTATGTCTATGGGACAGCAACAGTGAACAGCATGCGCCGTCTCCTCAAACAGCTGATCAGCAGGGCTGTCAGATGTCGGACTGTGTTTTGAGCATATTATTACAAGATGTGGGCCCCCTCTTTTGATTTTGCCCAGGGCCACATTTTGTCTAAAACCGGTCCTACCTGCTGCACATTTATTTCTGCAAAATATTTGTAGTGTAAAAATGCTGACTTTACCCCTTAATACCTTGAGGGGTGTAGTTTCCAAAATGGAGTGACTTGTCAGGGATTCCCTTCTTTATTATTTAACCCCAGATCCTCTTCAGTTGTCAGTACAACCTGTGTAAATCACCATTTTGTGCCTCCAAATGCACCTGCTGAGTTGTGTATCTAAGGCTGTCGTGCGATACAGTCTATGATTATGTGTTTCCATACAATTACACATTTTACATACAGTTAGCTTAACTGGGCTGATACAAAAAGTACATAAATTAGTTCTGTGTAATATGAGAATTTTACATGGGCCAAGAATCAGGGAAATTACTGGGAATGAGCGTTTATAGGAACACCCGTTCCCGATAACTGCCCCGTGTAAATGTGCTGCAGATCACCTAACAAACGACAAATGCTCATTTATCAGTGATCTCTTTTTTGATGTTGCACATAAAATCATAGCGTGTCCACAACACATCTCACTGTACAAACAGGCATACCAGCAAGCAAGGAATCTGTGTGGGGGCGAGTGATCCCAATAATTGCTTTTAAATAGAGTTGAGCGAACCCGAACTGTATAGTTTGGGTTCGTACTGAACTTTACGGTTTTCCGCACCCGGAGCTGAACCCGAACATTTCCGTAAAAGTTTGGGTTCGTTATTCTGCGATTTCTTTCCGCTTTTTGAAAGGCTTCAGGGCAGCCAATCAACAAGCATTTCACTACTTTACCCTAAGAAGCCATCACAGCCATGCCTCTATTTAAGCTGAAGTCACGTAGCGCCGCATGTCACTCTGCTGCTCTTGTATATGTATGGACAGGTTGCTGCTGGTGCTCTCAGGGAGCGATTAGGGAAGAAATCTGTTGAACTTGGTGGTGTTAACTCTTCAAACTACAGCAATTATTGAGGGTGCTATGCTACATATTTGTACCCAGCCCTGAGCCCAGTGATACTGCAAAATAATTTTGCTCTGCATAGGTGACCGGAGGTAAGTTTCTAAAAATCGTTATGTTACATTCATGGACAAAAAAGTACCCCTGTACTGCATACCTGACTTGGAAATTGCTCCCCCAGCAATTATTTCGCAACCCTTCCTTTCATGCTGCCCCCATTCCTGTGGTTACCAAAGATCGCTCTCTCAGACCAGGCAGCTGTTCCATCCATTTTCAACACTGTCTATACCTAGGGTTGTTTCGGGTATCGAAGTTTCGATACCCAATCGATACTTTTCTCTGGTATGGAGCTCGATACCAGGATTAGTATTTTATCGATACTGGGCTGCGCTACTGCACAGCCCAGTATCAGGAGAGCGTGGCTGCGCCGGTCTCAGCGCAGCCATGTTCTCCTCGGCAGCACAGGGAGAAGGAGGCAGTCTCTCCCGCCCCCTGTGCTGCTTCCACCAATAGAGCGAGAGGGGGGCGGGGTCACTGGCCACCAATAAGGAGTGACGTTTACTATACAGATGCAGGCAGAAGCAGCTCATTGCCGGCACCTGCCTGTTACCGAGCGCTGCGATCCGCGGCAATTAACCCCTCAGGTGCCGCACCTGAGGGGTTAACTGCCGCGGATCGCAGCGCCCGGTCACAGGCAGGTGTCGGCAATGAGCTGCTTCTGCCTGCATCTGTATAGTAAAAGACACTCCTCATTGGTGGCCAGTGCGCCCTCTCCCAGTATTAGACATTGGCCAATGTCCCCCCCTTTCCCCATTATTAAATACATTGGTGGCCAGTGCGCCCCCCCATTCCTTCCCCCAGTAATAAAAGCATTGGTGGCAGTGGCCACAGGGTCCCCTCACCTCCTCCTCATTGGTGGCAGGGGCAGTGATCGGAGCCCCAGCAGTGTAATGCTGGGGCTCCGATCGGTTACCATGGCAACCAGGACGCTACAGAAGTCCTGGCTGCAATAGTCTGCTCCCTGCTGCTGTGTGTACAAAGCACAGGGCAGCAGGGAGATGGTGAGATCCTATTCACCCAAATAGAGCTCTATTAGGGTGAATAGGATGAAAAGATTCCAGGTTCTAGTCCCTAAGGGAGAAATAGTTAATAAATAAACTGTAAAAAAAAAAAAAAAAGTTAAAAAAGTGCACCAAAATATTAAGTATAAATCACCCCCTTTCCCAATTTTACATATAAAATATATAAACAATAAATAAAATATTACATATCGCTATGTCTCAAGTCCAAACTATTAAAAAAATCCTCTTAAGCGGTGAACGCCCATAAAAGAAAAAAAAAGAAAAGAAAAACTGCACAATACGCCATTTTATTTTAGTCGCCTTTCCCCCCCCAAAAAATAGCATTAGACTGTTGTATTATTGGCCGGACGTTCCATAAAATGAGGAATGCACGCGGCTTTTTTTGGCATTTTATCGAATGGTATCGAGTATCGCAATACTTTTTTATGGTATCGATACCGAATCAAAATTTTGGTACCGAAACAACTCTAGTCTATACTGCCACTGTATATAATTTAATTGTATTATACTGTTGAGGGGGCCCTGACAAAGGCTTTTAGTCCTCCTCCTCCTGGATGGGCCCCTTCTTGGTCAGGGCCCCAAAGCAGCCGCTTCCCCTGCTTTCCCTGTAGCTACGACCCTGGGCAGGCCCATCAGCCAGTACGTGTAGGTGTGTGCACAGATACTATTCCACCATTTTGCGGAAATGCTGCCTCTTGCTAAGACGTTCCATATCTGCTGGTGGTGCTGGTTGTTGTGGCGTGGTGACAAAGCTTTTCCACATTTTGGCAATGCTAACCCTGCCTTCTGAGGTGCGGGCGGTGACCCAGCTGCGTTGGAGACTTCTACCTCCTCTACTTTAGCCTTGTGCTTCCACTGAGCCCCCGGTGTCAGGTGTGAATGCCATCAGCAGCACGTCTACCAGCGTTGGCTTCTTCCGATCACACTTCAGTGACGGAATTAAGGACAGCACGTTGTCCTTATAATGGGGATAAAAACTTATCCACCACCCGTACGCACGTATATGTGCCGGGATGGTAGGTCACACTCCTAAATATATTTCTAACTCCAATGTTGACCAGGTATTCAGATACTTAAAATATAACTTTTACTAGATATGCCATAAAATAATTAAAAAAGTAAAAAAACACCACAAAACAGTGAGCAGAAAAGAGGACTGAACCTCTACCGACACATTCTACTTGATCACATATTATCTGCTGCTAAGAGAAAATATATGTGCGATCCTACCAGTTCCAGACGTGTTCAGTATATGCTGGAATGATATCCTTCGCTGCAGTGGCCGAGGATATTGGGGACGGGTGCTTTGTGGCAATGTTAATCTGATGATCCTAGTCAATGGTTCCCTTAAAATAATCTTTGAAGGGGACTAGTACATTTACTGCCTACAAGACACAGAGCACCCGCCCCGATAGGGGCAACCCCATACGGAACCTGTCCCTAGTTAGGGGCCTAATCCCTATGCTTGCCCTCACTAAATCCCTACATGCCACGTTTCGTCTCAATCACAAGACTCATCAGGGGAATCGATAATGAAGTTCAACTGAAAAATACAAAAACAAACATACAGACAAAATAACTACCAGCACTTATTAACACGGTTCAGTCAGTGCACGCCAGCTACAAGTGCCCATAACACACACTTATTACTTACTAGTGACGTTTAAAATCTACAGGTGGACAGTGGTCCCACTGTGTTCAATGCAGGGAAGTGTCCCTTTCATCAGGCTGCCTCACCATTGGTGTATCTAGTGGGGAGAACGCTACACTCCGTCTCCTCCTTTTTAAAAGCGCCTGGCTTTCAAACTCCTCCCCTACTTCCTGTCGCATGTCTGTGGAACGCATAGCGTGCGCTCCAAAGACCGGAAGTTATCGCATGTCTGTGGAACGCATAGAAAGAGAGAGAGAAAGGGAGGGATGGCAATTAGGAGGAGTTTATTTTGGGAGGGTCAAGGGTTTACGGTGAGTTAGATGAAACAGCTATAATTTTGCTGTTCATTCAATCTACCTGGCTGTACAGTCCCAAGATAGTAGATCCATTTAGCCTCACATTGCAAGATCCTCTGATCCCAATTGCCTCCTCTTTTTGGTTTTGTTACAAGCTCAAGCCCCATGAATAATAGACACTCGGGTCGGCCCTCATGTTCAGTGTTCAGATGCCGTGCCACTGTAGTGTCCCTTAGATTCGCTATATCACCCAAATGCTCGCCTATTCTCCGTCTGAACTCTCTTATTGTTTTTCCAATATATTCTTTGCCACATGAACAGGTTATTTTGTAAATGACCCCCTTAGATCTACAATTTATAAAATCTCTGATCTCATATTTCCTCCCCGTATTGCTACTCACAAAGGTATTACCTCGTTGCATATATTTACATGCCACACATCCCGAGCATTTAAAATTGCCACATATCCTCCTGTCCAGCCATGTACCAGGCTTGGTCTCTGCCACAAAATGACTTTTAACCAGTTGATCTTTTACACTTGGACCTCTTCTGTAAGTGACACTCCCGTATTGCTACTTTCTATTGCCTTCCAAAGGTACACAAGGGCTATGAACCCTTAAAGGGTCGACCAATCGTTTCAGGAATTGATAGCCTTTGTCAAAACATAGATACCTATATTGATAGGATTTTGTCCCCTTTCGTGCTCGCACTCCCATCACACGTGAAGGACACTGGGGATCTCCTCAAACAAATTGAGGGTATCCAACTTAAGGATGACTGTATATTGGGGAGTATAGATGTTGAGGCTCTATACTCCTCAATTCCGCATGAGTATGGCTTGCAAGCCGTGACATACTTTCTTTCCTCACGATGACGACAGTTTGATACCCACAATGACTTTGTACTTCAATTGCTGGGATTCTTATTGAGAAGGAACTATTTTCTGTTCAATGGCAGAATCTACCACCAGCTCAGGGGCACAGCGATGGGGAGCCCATGCGCCCCATCTTACGCTAATGTGTTTCTGGGCTGGTGGGAAAGGACTCTCTCTCTTTCTTTCGCACGCTATGCGTTCCACAGACATGCGATAACTTCCGGTCTTTGGAGCGCACGCTATGCGTTCCACAGACATGCGACAGGAAGTAAGGGAGGAGTTTGAAAGCGAGGCGCTTTTAAAAAGGAGGAGACGGAGTGTAGCGTTCTCCCCACTAGATACACCAATGGTGAGGCAGGATCGTACATATATTTTCTCTTAGCAGCAGATGATATGTGATCAAGTAGAATGTGTCGGTAGAGGTTAAGTCCTCTTTTCTGCTCACTGTTTTGTGGTGTTTTTTTACTTTTTTAATTATTTTATGGCATATCTAGTAAAAGTTATATTTTAAGTATCTGAATACCTGGTCAACATTGGATTTAGAAAGAGACTTATAACGGGGATCCAGCAGGTTCTCCACCCAGTAATCTGCACAAGTTAGAATGTGGGCAACTCGGCAGTCGATGTGCAGGCACTGCAGCATGTAGCCGCTCATGTGTGCCAGGCTGCCCAGAGGCAACGACAAGCTGTCTTCTGTGGGAGGTGTATCATCTGTGTCCTCCGTATCCCCCCCAGCCACGCTCAAGTGATAGCCTTGAGCTGCTTTGGGTGCCACCCTGCTGTGAACGCGGTTTCTTCTCCTCCGCCTCCTCCTCCAGAACTGTGCCCTGGTTGGACAATTGTCTACCTGGCCTATGTTGGTGCAGGAACCCACCCTCTGAGTCACTTGTATATGACTGGCCTTGTAAATTAAGGGTAAGGCATGTATATAGTTTTGTTTGTTTATTTAGTTTATCTGACTTATAGTTATTTAAATATGTTTATAAGTGAATTTGTAAATAGTTTGTGAATGGGCATTAATGAGTGGTTTGAATGAAAGGGGGAGGGGTGTAGGGCGGGAGTCTGGTTGGGTTAATTTTCTCTTTTTGAAATGTTCCTTGTATAGTTTTTGTTACGATTTATAATAAAAAGTCCTGATAACCATGGAAATGTTACCCAACAATCTAAGCGACAAATTTAATATAAAAATTTGCCTGTCACATCTGTGGCTGAGGCCGCAGGGGTCCTTGAGCACCAATAAAAGTGAATTTGTCCCACCAGAATCTAAGAGTTGGATTAACTGAATTGATTTTCACTGTTCGTTGTTCAGGAATTTCTGCACCACCAAATTTAGCCCATGCGCCAGGCAAGGGATGTGTGTCAAACCGGCTAGGCCCAGAGCTGCTACGAGATTTTGCTTATTATCGCACACCACCAGGACAGGCTTGAGGCTCAGTGACACCAACCACTCATCAGCCTGTTGTTCCATGCCCATCCACAGCTCCTGCGCGGTGTCTGGTTTGTCTCCCAAACAGATGAGTTTCAGAACAGCCTGCTGTTGTTTCCCCTTGGCTGTGCTGATGTTGGTGGTGAGGGCGTTATGCTGATCGGATGAGGAGGCGGTAGAGGAGGAGGAGGCAACAGGAGGCAAATAGCAATGCCCTGCTATCCTCGGGGGCGGAAGGACATGCGCCAAAATGCTATCCGCCTCTGGCCCAGCCTCCACCACAATTACCCAGTGTGCTGTTAGGGAGATATACCTCCCTGCCCATGCTTACCGTTCCACGTATTGGTGGTTATGTGGACCTTGCCACAGATGGCGTTGCGCAATACACACCTGATTTTGTCCGCCACTTAGTTGTGCAGGGAAGGGATGGCTCGTCTGGAAAAGTAGTGGCGGCTGGGATACCACGTACTGTGGGACAGCCACCGCCATAAGTTTTTTAAAAGTCTCCATCCATCTCTACCAGACAGAATGACAGCATTGCAAAGGACCAGGAGTTTTGAAATCCTGTGGGTGGGTAGGGGGGTACTTCCTTTTTCTATTTCTTTTTCTAATTGGGAGATGGACAGCTGAACGCTTCCATGGGATAGTGTGGAGATGCTTGATGACAGCGAAAGATGTGGTGGCGTTGCTGCCACATCCTCTGTTTGCGGGGTGGCAGGTGCCACTGTCACTCACTTGTGCTCAGGTTTAGAATGTTTTTTAATGTATTTTATGTTTTTTTAAGTTATTTCCCTATCCCTAAAATTTGTTTGCAGGGCACTTGTCCTACTCTTACCCCCATGTTGCTTCAATTTCCAGCCCTCTAGCCCTTTCCAGGACTTTTTTAGAGCCATTTTAGTGCCCCAAAGTTTGGGTCCCCATTGACTGTGGGGTTCGGGGTAAAGTTCGGGTCCCGAACCCGAACTTTTTTGTGGAGTTCGGCTGAACCCTTCGAACCCGAACTTCCAGGTGTCCGCTCATTCTACTTTTGAATCATCCTGTGTAATATGGCCTTAAACTAACATAGGGCATGGATGAAGTTACTGTAGCTCTCAAAGGGCAGGAAGTTTGCCAAGGCAACCATGCAAACCCCGGCAAGAATCATGCATGGTCCTATTGATTTGAATAGGATCCATGCACAAAATTTGCCGGGCTTTGGAAATTGTCCTGCCTGGTGATGGCATGCACTAGTTTCTCTGCATGTCTATGTCAGATCAGTGGGAGAGACTGCCTGGACAACCCTTTCAACCCATAACTAATTTATGTAAATCTATTTTGACTTAATTTTTACTGTGTTTGGCAGGGAACAGGGGTGATAGGATGACAATGAAAACGCACCTTTGGTGGTCAATCAAACAGACTACATCTTGACCAGGTCCCTTCAAAAGGACCAGCAGCATGACAATGTGATGAAAGCACCAACTCTGAGGTGACGAACCTAAAGAGCTGAACATGAATAACACTGTACACAACACCTCATGGTTTGGTTTTTCACACTAAGCAGTCTCTGAATCCTCCAGTTTATTGTACAAATTTTAGCACACAAAAGCAATGTTTCAACAGGTATAGTAGTTGAGTGTTAAGCTTGATAAAGATCCAGTGTTGGACTGGAACAGGCACACAAAACACACCATCTCAAAAAAAATATCACCCCCCACCCCCATGAGTCATTTCCTCTGGTGGGCCTAAAAAAACCCAGTCTGACATTGCGAGCCATAGAGTTTCTGCTAATTTGTAGAACATCTTCAGCTAATACTTCATAGAGTCTCAGCTAACATCGAGAGCTGAACAATAATGCACCAAAAACCACAAGGGCAAAAAATCAAAAGTTCACAAAATCGCCACTAGAAACCTACAGTATGTGTGACCCAGCCTTATGCTTTTACTACTGCTGCTCTTAAAAGTGCAGGGTCAGGATCCAGGTGGGCCCCATGTAACAAAGGCTAGATGAAATAAAGCTGGCAGGGACAGCTGTCCTTGGAGACACAACGGGGATTATGATGCTTTTTACATCCGTCACAAGAGCAAGTGCAAATATTTCTACTATTTTGGCAATGCCCTCAGAGATTAAAATAGGTATGTGTTGTAAATGAGGAGACAAAGGAATTACCGAGCATGTGTTATGAATGAATGAAGAAAACTGAAGGGCAAGTCATAACAAAGAGTATACTGCTCTCATCAGGCTATTTGTTATATGCAAAGGGAAGGTATATGGCTTACCAAAAAATTATTGTTATCTAGGATTATAGCCATGACAATTTTAGAGACAAGAATATATATTGCCCGTTCTATTTCCATAGATGAGCATAATAAAATATGAAGCAAAACTGAACCGACACTGCAATACCCAGGGCCCATTTACACGGGCAGATTATCAGGCCAATTATTGGGAACAAAAGCTTGATGCTTTGTCAGGTGATCCAATTGTTCATGCAGCACAAATATTAATTGTTTGTAGCATCACATCCAGGCTCGGACTGGCTTGTACTGGAACAGGTGGATCCCCTGCTGGGCCCTAGTCACCCAGTCCTACAGTATCTTAACCAGCCTATATCCAAAAAAATGGACTACAATATTAAACAGACAACCCCATTTCTTATTATAGATGCATCAAGTGGCTAAGATAACTTCTAGATACACAAGTAGATAAGTCAGAATTCTCTTACCCCAGAGACCCACATTCTCTAAGTTTTTGCATAGACCCCTTAAATCAACCATCTTATCGTATTGGCCCCTAGAATACATTTTACTGGGAATGAATGGTTTGTTGCCGATTATTGCCCTGTGAATCTTTACTCATGTAAATGGGCCCCTACTCTGACCTGAATTTCTAATACAGGAGAAGTTTTCCCAGCAGTTTCTGTACTTTGAGTAGAAAAGAATAGAATCACCAGTGAAGTGAAAGCGGGGCTCGGACTGGCCCACCGGGGAGCCGGGGAAATCCTTGGTCGGCCCCTGCCTAGTTACAGTCTACATATTAATCAGCAGCAGGCAGCCCCAATAGGAAGAGCAGAGCTACACAGACATACAGAAGGTGGCGAGATGATCTTGATCATCTCGCCACTTAACTTGCCCTGCAGTGATGCTGGCGGCTGGCGCTGCCATCTTTCAGTGGGCGGCCGGACCAGCCTCTTGATACATGTAGTGCGGTGCCTGCGCTTCCTTCTCACTCCCTGCGCTGCACGCACGCTGCGTCCTCACAGAGCCCTGCCGCCAGCCCATATTCTAGAGTCTGTAGAGCACGGCGGTGGGCTTTTACTGTGCTCCTGAGTGTGCAGACGTGCTGGTGGTGCTCTTGCTGTGTCCCCCATGAAACAGAAGCTGCCTGTGACTCAGTGGTGGACATCACAGGCTGCCGCTACTCCCCCAAGACAGTATAAAATACAGGTAAATCTATAGTTTAATAAAAATATAATTTCACATTTTACTACATTCCCCTCTGGGAATTACAACTCCTAGCATGCAAACCTTCAGGACCTGCTGGGAGTTGTAGTTTCCCTGCAACATGCTGTAAATTTATATCAAAATTTTGACTGCATGATACAAAAATTTGAATAAATATTGCTAAAAAAGTCATACACACTCCAACATATAGTATCAACATAGTACAGATCGGCCCCTCAAAAAATGAGTCCTGACACAGCTCCGTAGACGTAAATGTAAAAAAATACAGTATTTTTCGTTTCATTTTGTGCTTTCGTTTTTTTTTTTTTTTCAGTATTAACCTGTAGGATACCTATGTTTCAAGTAAAAAAAAAAAAAACGCACCACCAAGCGGTCTCCCCATAGAAGTGAATGGGAGCGCACTGCTAATGACCAGCCACCGCTCCCATTCACTTCTATGGGCCTGGTGGAAATAGCCGAGCCAGCGCACGGCTATTTGTGGAGGCCCCATAAAAAATAAATGGAGGGCAGCTGCATATGCGCAGCACCCCTCCACTACTTTCAGGGCTTCGTTCTCAATATAGGTGCGGGTCCCAGCGATGTGACCCACACCTATAAGACAATGGGGGCATAACCTAGCAATATTGCTGTGTTGAGACTCTTAAGTGAGGCTCTGCTTTTTTTTTGTAGCTGGTCTCCCTGAGATCAGCTATTGTTGTATCCTAGCAATATGTCCCCATTGTCTGAGAGGAGACAATCCCTTTAATAGAAATAAAAAAAAAAATAGACATGTTAGGTATCGCTGCATCTGTTACAACCTGCTCTATAAAAATATGACATGACCTATCCCCTCAGGTGAATGCCATAAAAAATAAGCAATTTTTTGGTCACTTGCCCAAAATAGTGTAATATTGAATGATTAAAAAATTAAAAAAAATGCAACAATAAATATGTACGATATAGACATATTGTCACAGTATAGTTCACTGTGACACAGGTTACTGTGTTGCTCACTTTAGTAGCTCTTCGGTGTAATGGCTGCGGTGGATGCCGTGTAGGCTGATTACCTGATATAAGAATGAAACGCTCATTCATAGGGTACCGTAATTCTATCGTTTGTGCGCACATAAAAATGATCATTTACTGGAAGAAGATTGTGCTGTGTAATCACGATCTGCTGCCGACAAACAACTAGTCAGTATGGGGAAGAACACTGACGGTAGTGATTACTCCATACAATGGAGATCACTGCATGGAAATACAGCGTTCTCCTCCGTTAAAGAGCAGGCAATTGTCGGGAAGGAACGCTTCCTTCCCAACAATCTCCTGCTCTGTCGCCCAGTGTAATGGGACCTTAACAGATTAGATTATCAACTACAATGAGCTTAATGAGAAACAATCTGATATAGAGCAGTGCACAATACCATTCTGTATTGTGTGCTAAACTGCAAATATTCATGTGCATAAGCCCGAAAAATTAACAAGTAATATTTCTTTTTGGTAGCTGTAGGGTGGGCCCCTAGAATAATTTCCACTGGTGAGCTCAAGGCACCCCAGTCCGACACTGGGCGTAGCTAAAGGCTCATGGGACCTGGTGCAAGCCTGGGGACCCCTTCCTTCAGAACTTTTTTGGCCAGGGGCAGGGAAGCACATAGTCCTCGTGCTGCCTGAGGCAAAAATTTAAATGGCACCCCTCCCCCCCCCATGCCAAATTCTTGAGATAACCCTACCCTCCAGCCAGAGGTGTAACTTGACCATCATGCACTTTCTATAATACTGGTGTCTTCTTATGTGGTACAAGGGTCCTGGGCCCGGTAGCGTCTGCTACCTCTGCACCCCCTATAGCTACACCGCTTAGTGGAAGGTAAATGGCCCCATTGTGTGATGGGTGATTATATCACATAGGGTGCCTATAAATGTGGTAGTGCATGTGATGTCATTACAGGGCCTACAGTCTAGCTTGTAGTGGCGGTGCAGTGTAATTACATGAATGGGATGAGCAGTTGTACTTACACAGCTGATTGGTGGTGTGGTGCATCTACCGCCAATCAGATATTGATGGCCTATACTGAGGACAGGCCAATTTATTAAATTCCTGTAATACCCCTTTAAAGCAGGTGAGGGCATTGATGTGTCACCAGAATGGGTGGTGATGTCACATGTGGTTGCTAGCCAGACAGCACAACCAAGGCACACCCCACTGGCCAATGTTGTGTCTCTCCTCTAGAAGATGTCAACATTGATGATGTCATTGCCGTGGGGGATTGTCAGAAATATGGTTTGCTGGGTCCCGTGAATAGCACTAGTGCATGTGATGATGTCACTAGAGTGATGGCCTTATAATGGGAAACGTTAGTGACATTACCTGAAGTGTAAGGCTGAAGAACCATTGGTAACAGCAAACTGAGCACTGGGAACTGACAGACAGCTGCTACAAGTGCACCTGCAGGGATGGCCCATGTGTGGATGTGGTCTTTCTCCTTTAGGCTCCACCTTAAATTGGGTGATATTGGGTGACATATAGCCCAAGGCCAGAATCAGGGGTAGACCATGCTGGAGCAGGGTTCCAGGCTTAAAAAAAATCAATTGAGCCTCTTTGACTCCTAAGCATATAAATGTTAAATTATTTACTTTTTAATACGCACTTATACGCACTTTTTGGGCTCCATTTTCTTTGTTTCTTTTTTTTGGTTATTCCATAATACGGAGTTTGTACCTATTATTGATTTAGAGGTCCCTTTATTTAGCCACAACACTTTGTTGGTATAATAGATAGGCCATCGTGATATCTTCTGATCCATTGTATTTTCATTATCACAAGGTAGTAGCACATTACAGCCTGTCTCAGATGCATTATCCCTGAATATTGATAAACCGTAGGTTTGCAAAATGTCAAATATCAGTTAAAAAAATTTATTTTTATTCTGCTGACACAATTCTTTTTGCCCAGTTT
Organism: Bufotes viridis; assembly: GCA_033119425.1. NCBI lineage: Eukaryota > Metazoa > Chordata > Amphibia > Anura > Bufonidae > Bufotes > Bufotes viridis. Next base: position 141,035,757 of record CM065589.1, on the reverse strand, counting down.
TATTCATTTTGGAGTAAAAATGTTGCATGGCCAGTTCATACAAGTGTACTTTAAGTCAGGTTTTTAAAATCTTGTGTTTGTTGTGACAAGGAGGAATGGAGTGTATAGCATGTAAATTAGAAATACCATATTAACGAGATTGTCCCCCCACCCCCCGACTGAGACCAAGAACGAGGGGTTTCAGGGTCTCACTAACTTCTACGGAGAATGACTATAGTCTTACGATCAATGGGAATCCCAGGAGCTGGCTAACATGCCAAAAGGACTAGGAAATCTTGAATCACCTTAAACCAGTGGCCTAATTTGTCACATCATTGGCATCAGAAAAAAAAATAATATATATATATTTATATATAGAAAAAAATGGACTGCACTCCAAAAAACATCAAGTTCAAACGTGTAGTTTTATTCACCCATAGTGGCACAGAGCGACGCTTAAGAAAGGCTTATGTTGAGCCGAAACGTCGCTCTGTGCCACTATGGGTGAATAAAACTACACGTCTGAACTGGATGTTTTTTGGAGTGCAGACCATTTTTTTCTATATATATATATATATAGGGTAAGTGCCTATTCCCTATTGTGGACTTTGTACCCAGCCCTATTTTTTGTGGATGGTGCTATCATAGATTTTTCTTATATATATATATATATATATATATATATATAACTGTCACCAGGTTATACTATCTTGCAATAGCGATAATAAATATGGTCTCCCAAGAAAAGTCTGATCTTTATATAGCTTGTAACACTGAGAAGAACAGCTTCACTTATAACAATGCCATTATAAGTGGAGGCCACCATGCAACCACAGCAACAGCTGCTCTCTGTGTCATGAATCCTGTAGAGAATAAACTTATGAAAGGACTCAGATGTGGCGGCATTGTTATACTATGCATTGTATTGTGCTGGGATTCCTTTGTATAGGTGACCTTATGTGGAAGAAAGTCACAAAAAGAATGACAAAAATACATTTAACAGCCTTCCTTAAAGTCTAAAATGGTAATGTAACATTTTACCTAAATGCCAGCCGTGGATATTTCGGTCAGAACTACTGCTGAAGTTGTTGCATCAGTGATATCAAAGTGATTGATCTGCTGCTTTGCTCAGAACATCTAGGGGACACCAGCTCTCCAGATTATTGGTAGGCTCATAGCATTTATGTATGTGAATTCCCATGCAGTTCAATGCTAGTGTTGCTAAAATGGCAAAGGTTTTACACCATTAAGGTATGAGGTATGAGGTTTAATGACAATCATTCCAAAAACAGTGTAGCAGAACAATGTAAGACAGGAAAACTTATGGGACACATTTAACACAGATGTATTGTAATAATTCCATGGGATGTAAGTACACACCAGAAAAGCAACCTTCTATCTGACACCAGGAGTAATAAATAGGGTGATAATCCTGGGTAATCTTTCCAGTGTAAGACAGGAATTCTCTTTATAGATGACTTTTACCATATTGAAATTCTCTTATAACTGTCTGTCCAATTAATAAAGCAGGTGGGAGAGCCAAAACGAATGAGATTTTTTTTTTTGTTATTATTGCATTGCACTTATTTTAACTAAAAATATATATATATTTTTTATTGGTCTTTTTAAAAATATGGAGCCCTTTTTTCTGTACAGTGCTGACATGCTCTAGTAGCACCCTTTGGATTTTCTGTCTTTTCCGTCAGACCAGGAGCAGACGGACTCCTTATCTCTGCTCTCTGACCTCCTAAACACTCATAATAGCCCAGTTCTTATCTTACTGATAAGAATGTGTCTTAAATAAGTGTTTATGACCTCTCAAGAGTTTAGAGATAAAGTTTATTAGATGACCGGCACAGAGTGAAAGTACCAGTCACACAGTTAGAAAAACAGTTAACCCTTTGTGACAGAACAACTCAAAATTTGTTAATAAAGGCCAAATGAAAAAATGACTTTTAGCCAAAAATGAGTAACAGGCAATCATAATAAAATAAATTGCCTCCGAAGGTGTACATAGCCTTTTAAATTAGAAAGATTATATCACCATGATTCTGGAGTATTATCTGCAGTTATACATGAGTAGTACTGCACATAAAGAGTCCAGATCGCCATTTTTATTTTCCTACTGCTGTGCGCAGATACACAGTCTGGACTGCTGTGCTAACATAATGGAGAGGACTCCTGTACGCATGCACCACGGCAGTATTTCAGCCTTAAAGCCTGGCAGAGGGGAAATGGGGGCAGTAAGAAAGTAAAAGCTAGTGATCTGTCCTCCATATCTGCAGAATCTGAAGGACACTCTGATGCCAATTTCTTAACCTAACCCCTTTGCCACAATGAAAGCACACATTGTCCATGGCCCTTCTGCTGCCCCCTCTTGCCCCTTCCTGGTGCTGCCTGAGGCCATCACTTACCTGGCCTCATTGGTGGTGCACCCCTGTCTGTCCCATAGTCTTCATGTAAACACCGTATCATTTTGGCTGATAACAGGGACTGTGGATATGCCATATATATCACATATATTACACATATAGCTGCATATGTGTAATTAATGGGGAAGAAGGAAAAAGCCAACACCGGATGTCTCTGTCTCCTATAAGAACAAAGAACTGAACATGTTGCAATCCAATAGGCCCAGTCCTTCTTTCTCAGGTTATCTGCTGCCTTTGGAGAGGTGAGACAGGCAGCCGGTTCCACCAGAGTCAGCTGACGTTCATGTAATGTACCTGGTCAGCTGGAGATATACAAAAACACTGCTGCTGTAGCAATGACACAATGAACCTTCATCGCTTATGGGGATAATTTTACCTTTTGTTGCAGTATACATTGACTTAAAGAACACAATATGTCTTATGGGGTCCTCCATTTGTATCTTGAGACCAACACCAAAAGATAAATCTAGCAGCAACTTTGGGTGGTTATCCTATCGCAGTCGCATATACATACTGTATATTATGTTGAAGGAATCAGTGTGATGTTCTATGGCTTACTATGGCTCAGTATGATTTTTTTTTTTATGGCCCTATGTACAGTAGTTTCTTGTGTGAGGTTATGTAGTCCCAGGCTTAGGCTAAGTTCATATCTGCATTAGGAATTCTGTTTTTCTGTTCCATGATAGCAGAATAATGGAATTCAAGCTGTTACGGTTACAGACCCATCACATGTAGGACCCTATTAACTTTTGATGGGATCTGTCAGTTTTAATCATGCTGTCCATCATTTTACCCGGAAAAAAAATGTGCTGCATGCTGTGTTATTTTTTATACGAAACATGTAAAAACCTTTGATGAATACTCTGAATGCCGCTGATGCCAATGCAGATGCTTATGTTTAAAGGAATAGGTCATTCATATCAGATCCCTACCCCCGGTGATCAGCCATTTGAAGCACTTGCATCGCTTGGATGAGTACTAAGGGCTCTTTATGATATAAAAAGCACAGTGGAATATATTGTGCTTGGTTTGATAGTCAAATCCTATTTATTTGAATGGGAATGAGCTGCATAAAGGCCAGTAAAATAGATGTTACTTTTATTCACCAACGCAATGTTTCGGTCCACACAATGGACTTTTTAGGCAGTACTTACTGGAGTGCCATGGAGTACCTTTATATATATATATACATATATATATTTTTTGACTCAAGGATATAAGGATTATTCGTCACCTCCACTACTTACATAGGACTTCCCTGGTATGCCAGTACATTTTCACTCCCCCTCCTCTAACACACACTCACCTCTTTATTCCATGCTTTACACTGTAAAACCAGAGAAAAAGCAAATGGCAAAAAATAGGTAGCATGAAATGAAAAGTGCTGGCGTTCTGCCAACAGCGTAACATCAGCAGCAATTGTCCTGAGCAGCGCTCTCGGCCATCTGCTGTGGCATTGTTGCTTTAAATATGATTGCATATGGGATGGAGCTGCAGAAGCATTGGGTTTCTGTAACCTTCAGATCTTCTTTGTCTCACATATCATCAGAGTGTACAACAATGTGACTGGTGACAAGGGAAAGGCTTGTATGAGGATGGGGCTACCCTCCACTGCCAAAAGTGGTCATGAGTTTATTTATATCTAGTATGGGGGCATATTTATTGTCTGACTGGACAAAGCTCACAGATCAGGTCCAGGAAGTTCACGGACAGGAACACCCCAAGTACCAGCTGAAGAATGGTGAGTAAAATGTGGCGCAGCAGCATCGTCTTTCATGGAGCCATGGTTCACTTTATTACACTGGGGGTGGGATGTGAATTTACTACTGACGGTTTAGAAGAAAATCTATCCTTCTATTTATTTTATGCACTTATATAGCGCTGACATATTCTGCAGCGCTTTACAGACATTAGCATCACTTGTCCCCAGTGGGGCTCACATCTAAGGCCTCTATCAGTGGGAGTGTGGGAGAAAACCGGAGTACCCGGAGAAAACCTACACAAACACGACTGGTATGGTGACGGTATTGTTTTTTAACAACTGGTATTTTCTATACAGTATGTTATCACCCGTGTACGGCTAGACTATTTCACTTGATTGGTTGCAAATATTACTAATTGTCATAGTATACCTAAAGATTTATCTTTACATTTTATCCCTTTTAGTCTCCATATGTGTATAATTTAAAACTTACTTTCTAATCATATCTGGCTGTTTTTAACAATCATTGCAGTATATCATAGATATAACATGTCTATATGTGCCAATTCTAATGGTAATTAATAAATCAGTGATATCGACATGATCAGATATGACTCATAAGACTTCACTTAATTGGACAAGCTTTATCATGTTGATCCCTGTTCAGCAATATCGTGCAATAAGAGTCCTTAAAAGGGATTTGTCTAGTTTAGAATACCCATTTTAAAATACGTTCGTGGGGAATCCTGTTCAGGACACTCATCTATTTAGCCAGCTACACAGACCCTCTCTTACTTTGCATGTCTGAGTATTACACTGACATTCCCAATGATTTCAATGGGAAGTGTGTAATACAAAATTTCCCCTTCTGTGGCGTTGCAAAAAAATTTAACATATGTCAGAGGCAGGGGCGTAGCTAAAGGGTCATGGGCCTTGGTGCAAGAGTTCAACTTGGGCCCTCTTCCGTCAGTGCTTTGCGGCCAGGGGCAGGGAAGCATATAGCCTTCGTGAAACTGCAAATTTTTCACCTAACCCCTTCCCTCCAGCCAATTATGTGGCACAAGGGTCTTTGGGCCCCCTCAGGATCCTGGGCCCGGTAGCGACTGATACCTCTGCACCCCTTATAGCTATGCCCTTGGATGCGGGTTTTCCCCTACAGATTACAGGGGGTCCGAGAAGTGAACTGCTAAGCATAGGAGAAGCCTTCTAACCACAGGATATGCCATGAATGTCCCCTTCTGGGACCTTCTACTGCATCCAGGGCCTTAGCCAGGAATGGAGAGGTGGCCGTGTATGTTTGGGTCTCTCCATTTACTTCAGTAGCACTTCAGAAAATAACCAGGTCAGCATGCTCAGTTATTCTCTGAAGTGTTATTGAAGTGAATGGAAAAAACGGCACATGTGCGGTCACCACTCTATCCCCAGCCGAACACAATGGGGCCCAGTTCTGGAGATACGAGTGGATCTCAAAGGTGGGAGCCACACTTTTGTAAATACGCCATAAATGTCCCAGATAGGAATGCCCCTTTAATGTACTGCTTTCTCCAATGATATTTACAAATATAAGCTATTGGATTAAGGTCTGAGCTGGGAGTTATTGATGAGTTGTTCAGCAGTCATACTGTGTTTCTAACTTTTATAAACATGTGCCGCAACAGACGTCTGTCTTTTCAGTGATTTTCATTCTGTGTATATTTATATGATTGTTAATAATTGTATATCAATGTCTGGCTATCACAGCGACCGATTGTATTATGTTGTGAATGCAGTTTTATATGGTGACACATTCTTTATTTAGAAAATTTCTGCTTACATTATATAGAAAGAGCGGAGACGATTTATTCTCATGTGACTGTTAAAGCAATTTCCTATTATTGATCTTTTTTATTTTACTTATTTTAAGGTAGTATTATTGGGTTATCATATAACGATTGATGTAATTAGCCTTTATCTGTCTGGTGCAATGCAGACAAACGAGACCAAATGTCTGATTCATTATTATCGATTAAGCTAAATCTAGACATGGACACCAACATTTTTAACCTGAGCAATGTTCCAATAGTATCCTTATTGGGATTAGTTTTCTAAAATGGGTAGTTTTAATAAGTGCCGAGCTCAGAGACAGGGGCGTACACAGATCTCATAGGTCCCCATAGCAAAACTTAGTATGGGCCCGACTCCATGCAGTTTCCAAGTAAAACACTCTCAGGCAATGTGGAACGCAAAGTGCGATGCCCTAAACATGAATTAATTTACTTTTGTTTTTTAATTACGAGGGAGATTTTTTTTTTACAGAAATAAAAAAAGTCACCTGCTGCCTCATCCACTTTATCCATGGAACAGGTGCTTTACAAATAGTCTTGAAGTCACCACTAGGGGGAGCTCAGTACATAGGAATGTATACAGTTAATGAATGCAATGGAAGCTGTAAAAGAACTCTTTGAGCTGAGCTCCACCTGGTGGCAGGTGCATGAAAATGCAGTGTTTTCATGTTGAGGGAGGAGAAGGAATTCAGGCCTGGGCTCTGATCCATGATTTTTTGGAGACTGGTGATACTTGACTAGATTATTTTGTTGGTAATGATCATCATTTTACATCTCAAAGTAAATGCTGGTAATGAGTATATTAAGCTATAGATCTGTATTACTTATAGTCTTTATCATTCATTATGGTTTTCCAATTTGTCTGTAAAAAATGGTGGCTCTCCGGGATTTCGGAATAAGTTGTCCAGAATAAAGAAAAATTCTGGTTGGCAACCCTGACCAGAACTGGTTCCCTTAAAATAAAAACAGTAGAACTACTTGAAATTGCCTGGTCAATCTTTGATACTTATAGAGGCAAATAGCAAGACAACGTCAGTTATATATTAGCATAAAATCTTTATTTTTCCATGTGGATGTAGCCTGTTGACTAAAATGAGATTTTTTTTTGCCAGAAACTAGCACAACACTATTAAAAATATACTGCGATTAAATGTTATTTCATACATGTATCCCAATTCTCTCAAGTCTCCCAAGAAAGCAAAGAAGAGGTCAGAAGGAGCAAACTCCAATGTATTCTCCATGTTTGAGCAGACCCAGATACAGGAATTTAAGGAGGTAAATGATATGTGTAGACTAATGGAATAGATGTATAGTATTTAGCTGCAACTTTTTGGGTGTACAAACTCATTTTTTGTTAAACTGTGTTACATTGTTAATACATTAAGCTCATTCTACAGCTCCTCTTAGTCATGCCCACATTTTTCACAGATGCTGATGTAGGTGTAAAAGGTGTCTAAAACTCAGTCACAATAATCAATATAGCATTTTGGGATTCCTCTAGGAATCATTTCACTTCTTTTTATGATTTTTCAGTGCTCCTACAGGTAAGGCCTTATGCACACGAACATTGTTTGGTTCTGCATCTGAGCTGCATATTTTGCGGCTCTTGTGCGGACCCATTTACTTCAATGGGGCCGCCAAAGATGCGGACAGCACTCCGTGTGCTGTCCGCATCTGTTGCTCCGTTCCGTAGCCACGTAAAAAAATATAGAACATGTCCTATTCTTGTCCGTTTTGCGGACAAGAAAAGGCATTTTCTATTATAGTGCAGGCGATGTGTGGTCTGCAAATTACAGAAGGCATATTGCCGGTGTCCGTGTTTTGCGGATCCGCAAAACACATACGGTCGTGTGCATGTAGCCTAACTCTGAGTGATTAGCTGTTATTTCCCTCTTGGTTTTATATAGTTGCACTTATTATCAGGTCCTTTATCAGGTACATAGATAGACAGATAGATATTAGATAGACAGATAAGATGAAATGGACAGATATTACATGGATAGACATTATATATATCTGTATGAGATAGATAGATATACTGTAGATAGATAGATATTTAATAGATTTATATAAGATAGATAGATAAATAGATAGATATTGAGTGGATTGATATAAGATAGATATTAGATAGATAGATAGATAGATAATTGTGTCAGTGGTCAATTTAATCAAAGATAAAAAAAAAATTATCCTTAAAATAAGACTGACTTCTTTTTCTGCACTAAGGCATTTACTATCATGGATCAGAATCGAGATGGGTTCATTGATAAAGAAGATCTCAGAGATACCTTTGCAGCTTTAGGTAATATGAGCTATGAATGTATATGTGTATGTATTGCATTCTCCTAGGGCTCCTAATTAGGCACAGGCCTCTACTACAGTGTGTAAGACGCCAGCAATATACCAGCAGTTTATGGAAATGATACTACAAGTTAATCCTTCATTATCACATCCTGGATATTCAGTACATAAAATGAGTTACCGTGAATGTTACACATACCACATGTCCACACATGAAACTGTAACACTACCCACATAATTGTGTAGGATCCACAAGACCTGATTGTCATTGGAGACCATACAGCTGTTATCAGAATTACCATTAGATAAAAATAGTCAGGTTATTTCTCTGGGGAAGTAACAGTCATTTATAGGGAATTTGTAGGTGGACCTCTCCAGAGATCCATAATTCTCAGGCGCACAGACTTCTCACACTATCAGATAATGCACTACTGATATATTATAGTAAATACCTTCTTTTATGCCTTCAAAGGTCGTCTGAATGTAAAGAATGAAGAACTAGAAGAAATGTTAAAAGAAGCTCCGGGGCCAATCAATTTCACTGTGTTCTTAACAATGTTTGGAGAGAAGCTGAAAGGTTCGTACTTAATCATTTCTACCAAGACTCTTTAGTCGTACTAGATATACTGTATGCATCCAAGTAGGGTCAGACTGGCCATTGACCCTACAGGGAAATTACCTGATGGGCTCATGCCCAGGGGGCTGCCCGAGCCCACCTCATGGCCATCGGCAAGGTACATAATGATCTGATGGTCTCAGCATTAAATAATGTAAGAGCATCAGGTACAAATGGACCTGGCTATTGGCCGTGTGTGCCTTCCTGAACTCAACCGTATTTCAGTCCTTAAGGTGGTTATACAGTTGAATATCATGGGCGTCAGTATTTTGTGCTACACTGTGGTATTTGGTTCTGCAGGGGCGGTATTTTGTGCTGCACTATGGTATTGCTGTCCCTGTCATCATCCATTGTCCTGCCTACTTGTGTTGTCCCATCTTTTGTCAATTTCTACCCACCTACAGGGTCAATTTAAGTTCCCAGTCTGCCCCTGTATCCAGTGGCGTAACTAGAGATGACTGGGCCCCACAGCAAATTTTTGAATGGGGCCCCTCCCCAGTAATTTTTTCACAACCCCTTCCTTTCATGCAGCCCCCTTTCCTGTGGCTAGTAAAGATCGCTCTCTCAGACCAGGCCCGGCAGCTGTTCCATCCGTTTTCTACACTGTCTATACTGTCACTGTATATCATTTCATTGTGTAATAATGTTGAGGGGCCCAGACAAAATCTTTTAGTACTTCTCCTCCTCTTGGATGGGCCCCTTCTGGGTCAGGGCCCCAAAGCAGCCACTTCCCCTGCTTCCCCTATAGTTACGCCCCTGCCTGTATCCGAGTGTTATAGAGTACTAGCAAACAGAGCCATTACTAGAGAACTAGGAAACCTGCCTACATCCTTAGACACCGCCCCAGATATTTTGGCCACAACTCCAAGAACCACCTCCTTCCCCAATCTCTGAGATTAGGATCTACCTATTGTCCTTGTAACGGAGGCAACTGTTAGCCCTATTTACAAGAGAAATCAGCAATAAAACATGTAATGTTAAACTCTTTCATGACCTTTTTGGGGGCATGATGTGCAAAATTAAAACAAATATAAAAAAAGACAAAAATAAAATAAAAAATTCACTATAAAAAAAACAAAACAAATAGAAGCAGACTTCTTTTTTTAAATACATTCTCTCAGGTATAAAAATACATAAATAAAATAAAAACACATTGAAAATAAAGCCATGTGTATCTCTGAAAAAAAAGAATACATATTTAAAATAGCTGAATGGGAAAAAAGTTATTGTTTTTAAACTAACATGTACTAAAAAAATGTGTCTGGGCATGACAGAGGTAAAATGGCCTGGTCTTAAACTGGTTAAAGGACTTACTTATTGATGACCAATCCTTACTCTGATCAGTTGGTTTTGCACTAGAACCAGGCCCCAGAACTAAACAAAACTAAACAGCTCTGTATACTGTATAGTGGCCATGACTAGTTGATGCAGCACTGCTCCCATTCCCACTCATTTAAACAGGAACAGTGCTGCAATAACCAGGCATGGCTACTTCAAAGTATATTGACCCCAGCCAATCTGATATTGATGTCAAATCCTAAAGACAAATTGTCAATAAATAAGTTCTTAAAAACCTCTTTAAGGCTAGTTGCAGGTCATCTTCACATTGCAGACCATATGGGCAACATGGCAGCTCAATGGTTAACAATCTGACATTGCCGCACTGGGGTCCTGGATTCAAATATGACCAATGGCAACATCTGCATGGATTTTGTATGTTCTACATGGGTTTCCTCCCACACTCCTAAGGCAATTAAGACACTAAGCCCCACTGCGGAGCAGTGATTGTTTCACTGAGGAATATGGTGGCACTATATAAGGCCTCATGCACACAAACGTATTTTAATTCCGTGTCCATTTTGTTTTTTTTGCTGACCGTATACTAAAATAATGGGTCCGCAAAAAAACGGAAGGTACTCCGTGTGCATTCCGTTTTCGTATGTCCGTATTTCCATTCCGCACAAAAATAGAACATGTCCTATTAATGTCCACATTACAGACAAGGATAGGACTGTTCTATAAGGGGCCAGCTGTTCCGATCTACAAAATACGGAATGCACACAGATGTCATCCTTATTTTTTGTGGATCCATTTTTTGCAGACCGCAAAATACATACAGTACGGTTGTGTGCATGAGAAATAAATAATACAATAGAATACAGTATTAAAGGGGTCTTTTGGAATTTTAATACTGATGACCTATCCTCAGGTTAAGTCATGAATATCAGATCGACGGCAGTCCAACACCTGGCACCTCTGCCAATCAGCTGGATGAAGAGAAGGCCTTTCTCTGTGCGAGCGCCGCCTTCCCTCTATTGTTTACCTGATCGCCGTCGACAGCTAAGTGGTGAACAGGTGTAATTACAAGCCGTCCCATTCACTTCTATGGGACCGCTGTGTAGTATACACTTGAATAGGAAGGAGCTGTCCTATAGAAGTGAATGGGATGGCTTGTAATTACACCTGTTTACCACTTCGCTGTTGACGGCGAGCAGGTAAACAATAAAGGGAAGGCGGCGCTCGCACAGAGAAAGGCCTTCTCTTCAACCAACTGATCGTCAGCAGTTGCGGGTGGCGGACCCCCGCCGATCTGATGTTGATGCCCTATCTTGTGGATAGACTATCAATTTTAAAATACCGGAGACCCCCTTTAATTAGGACCAATCTACGTTAAATGACCCAAGGCTGATGGTCTTCTTTGAGTATAGCCGTTTGCCCTCTAGTTATGATTAACAGCATATTGGCTCTTCCCACATTGCAGAATATCTTCACCTCCAACTGCACATAATTACTTTGAGAATGATGGCATGGTATAAGAGGCATCTATTGTGTCTAATAGAAAGACGTGCATCACCATTGTATATACTTTGTTTCTATGACATATGACTATTAATAAGGAAAATGATGTCAATTGTGATTTAATATGTGATTAAACTTCCAGGAGCGGATCCAGAAGAAACAATTCTAAGTGCTTTCAAGGTGTTTGACCATGAAGGTAGTGGCCTTCTCAAATCAGACTAGTAAGTACAGGTGTCTGCGAGATGCTGCACTGGGGTCGTCTTCTGCGCTGTCTTTAACTCATGTTTTTATGTCTTATTTTTAGCATAAGAGAAATGCTTATGACTCAGGCTGAGAGGTTCTCCAGTGAAGAGGTACAATTTCCAGCTCATCTCCTGTACTTACATATGATAGCATAAACACATTCTAGTATATTCATACTATTTCAAGGTTATACAAATGAGTATAATGGGTGTTTTAATGATGTCAGCATTTCTTGCTTGGCTTAACCCCATCATTATGTCATGTGGCTAGGGGTTACTCTAATAAAACAACCATTGTCCATATGCCCTATTAGATTAGAAGGATCTCCTAAACAGTTACCTACAGATGTTTCCTTTCTTACCTTTCCTCGTGGCTCAAGATATCCTGAGATGAATGTCACAAGATTATCATCTCTTACCAATCATCTTGGGCCAAGAGGAAAAGGAGATTTCCAAAGAGATCATATGAATGGGTGTCATGTTCACCACATTACCATGTACAGGTACAACCACCCATAGCTTCTCCTGGAGGTAAAATACTGTTCGGATGCTTGACCCATGGCGAACAGCAGGTCACCTGCCAGTCCCCATTTAAAGAACTTGTCCAGCAGTGGAATATAATGTTGTTGAAGACAAAAGAGCCAACATGGCTATAATGTAGAGAAGATAGGCCTTGAGAAAGTGTCAGAGGACGCAAAACATCCATTGGCCACGTGTTCGTTTGTCTTTCTTGTCCCTTTTTTTGCATATTTGTGATTTAATAGTAAAGTCGATTTTATACTGGAGAAGTGCCTTAGAATCCCTGCTCTTTTTTGGATATACCAGTTAGGGCGAGTTCACATCACCGGTATGGATTCCGTTATTGCTTTCCGTTATAACGGAAAATAAAGAAATCCATAAGACGGAAGTCAAAACGGAAGCCTTTAAGAGGCATTCCGTTTCAATCTGTCATAACAGAAGTCTATAGGCAATCATAACGGATCCGCCTGGTTTCCATTATGTAAGACGGAAAACAAAGTCCTGCCCTCTTTAAAGTCGCAATCCACATTAGACACTCACCGTTTACGTCAGGGCCCACTGACAATATAATGTGTATGGGGACCTCTTGACTCTTCCCCGACAGATGATGTCAGTCAAGGAAGAAAAAGATAGGCCATGTTGAATTTCAGTTTTGTTTTACCAGAAGATACAACGCTGCAAACGGTGTTTGGCGGCAGCTTTCTCCTCTCTTCCCACTGAAAACACATACACACCCCGCCAAGCATGTAGAGGAGAGATAAATAACCTACAAAAACCTCACCATCCTACCAACATCAATAGCCCATGGAACATCACTACGTCCACATACAAAAAAAAGAGCCGATAGGACTCAAAACATATAAAAAATATAGAGATCTCTCTTTATTAGTATATCAAAAGAAATAATTGTTCAAAGGAAAGAAAGTAGCACGATATTTTTATAGTCCCATTGGCCCATTTTTTTGGATGTGGATGATTGATTGTCCAACAGCTGAAGGTGTATGCGCCGCTGCAGAGAATTCTCTCTCGGGAGGATCCATTGTATGTGTTGCGTAGTCAGCCCATTCATTTCAGTGGGTGCCAGGATATACCGATTTGCCGCTAGGAGTCAGAATAGGGGCACTTTTCAAAACTATTCCCAATTCACCATTTTTCCAGAAGTATCAATAGTAGCATAACTTTCTTGACTTTCGCTTGTTCTTTATCCATTAAAGGTTGACCAGATGTTCACAGCTTTCCCTCCTGATGTGACTGGAAACTTAAACTACAAAAACCTTGTGCATATCATCACCCACGGTGAAGAGAAAGAAGAATAAACATTAATCTTGACTTTTGCTTAACATCGTGCTGATATTTTTGTCTTTTTTTATTACTCTGATAAACCCATATGACACAGGACAACATGAACAATCCATAGCATTTTATAACATTGCAGGCCTATGCTACTGTCTAAGGAGCATCCTATCATCCTGACAATACATACTTCAAAAAATCTATATAAAGTGAACCTCTGTGTAACATGAAAATAAATAGTATTTCTATACCTATTCCTTCTATATATTTCTAGGTCTGGATCTGGATTTTACATTTTGATGGAATTTTGTCAGTATTCTTTAGAAAACAGTTGAATAAGAAAACATCGCTCCTATTCAGTGTATGCGATACATAACTTATCAGTGGCAGAGATATAGAGAGTTGCGATCAGGCCTCAAAGCGGGAAGGTGGGTTATTGGACATAAGCCTACCCCACTACATCACTGTGTCTGGCAGCCTGCTATGCCTGAAGGAATAATTTGGCCGGGACAATAACTATTAGGTCAGTTTCAGACAAGAGTGTTCACTGGGTGTAGGAGCGTGAATTCCTGTAGTAAACTCTTCTCCTTTGACCGGACTGCACTGCATTATAATGATTTATAGGACTGTGAGTCTCTGCCTGACCTCAACTCTAATGCAGTCAGTACAAATCATTACAGTTGCGGTCGGGCAGAGACACACAGCGTTATATATCATTATAATGCAGTGCAGCCGGTCAAAGGAGAAGAGTTTATTACAGGAAATCATGCTCCTACACGCAGTGAACACGCTCATCTGCAAAACTGGCCTCAGTCTGCGGTATTCTACACAATGTTGTTATGGCTATAAAAATGACATAAAAACAAAGCTCTAAAAAAAAGTCACTCAAATTAGTCACATGACGGAATAGAAAAAAAAACACATGATAAAAAAACTTGTTTATGTGTTTTTTTGTTTGTTTTTTTTTGGGGGGGGAGTGGTTAAAGAGAATCTGTCAGTTTTCTGCAGCCGTCACTTATAATTCGGGACTCATCATTATGTGCTGCTGCTGTTCAATACCAGATTTTTGGCAAAACGGGTCAATTAAAGAAAGTGACTCAACATTTTTCTAAGGGGATCTGTCACTTGTTCTGTTGCCCTTAGTTAGGACATCATAAAACTTAACAGATTTCCTTTAACCCATAAGATACCAGCGCCAAAACAGGGTCACAAATCCCAGCGCCGTACAGCTACGGTGCTGTGATCGGGCGGATCAGCTGCAGGGGTTCGGCAGTCACTGATAGCCAGACCCCTGCTGTATGCGCCAGCATCAATGAAAGCACTGATGCTGGCACATTAACCCGTGCACTGACCACGGCACATGTGGTATCCTGCCGCGTGCGGGGTGTCCATCACCATCCCCGAGCTGCTGTGACGGGGACCCAATGGCTTGGACGGCAGCCTGATGCAGCCAGGAGTATTGTAATGCATTGTAAAAGGGATCAGACCACCAAAAGTTGAAGTCCCAGGGACAAAAAATAAAGTGAAAAAAAGAAGTAATAAAAAAAAAAAAGTTTTACAGCCAGGGAGAAGGAACGCCCAGGGAGAGAGGCTGATGTCTCCTCCATGGTGTTCCGATGCTAGTGATTAGCATACAGCGCGGGAGAATTTAACGGGGCCAGAGCGGGCGAACGGAGCGCTGGAGAGAAAAAATAGTAAGTGCAGGGAGATCCCTGCATTAACCCCTACGTGTCCTGCTACTTACTTTATTATGTTTGGACCCATGAAAGGTCCTCTTTAAAAAAATGGTTTTGGAAATTTTGTTGAAAATTTTAAAAATGGCTTTGAAACTTCTAAGCCTTGTTAATTGAAAGTCTGGTTAATTGCCGGGGATCGCAACGCCCTGTCATAGAGGGTGGGTGCCGGGTATGTCATACTGCTGCCGGCACCCGCTGCCTACACTTAAGTTAATGTGTTAATTATATTCATTGGTGGCGCAGTGCGCCCCGCCAACCCCAGTATTGTAAAGTATAATCATCGGTGGCGCAGTGCACCCCCAACCCCCCCAGTATTATAACTATTATAATCATTGGTGGCCCACAGGGTCCCCTCCCCTCCTCCTCTTTGGTGGCAGTGGAAGCTTCTGATTGGGGCCCTAGCAGTGAAGTCGCGGTGCTCCGATCGGTTACCATGGCAGCCAGGAGGCTACTGAAGCCTTGGCTGCCATGGTAAGCTCCCTAATGCTGTGTGCACAAAGCACAGGGCAGCAGGGAGAGTGTGAGATCCTATTAACCCTAATAGATCTCTATGAGGGTAAATAGGACAAGGGTTCTAGCCCCTAAGGGCTAGTAAGTAAAAAAGAAAAAGTAAAAAAAAAAAACCAAAATACTAAAAGTTTAAATCGCCCCTTTCCCAATTTTACATATAAAATATATAAACAATAAAAATATAAACATATTGCGTATCGCCACGCCTGGATTTTGCACATCAGGATGCATCACTTCAGTTAGGATTCGGTTGTGTGAAATCAAAATGGAAAAAGACGGATCAGTCACTAAATACATTGAAAGTCAATTGGTGACCGATCTGTTTTTTTAGGCTCCTAAGGGTACTCTCACACTTGCGTTGCTGGATTCCGGCAGGCAGTTCTGTCGCCAGATCCGTCAGAACGCAAGTCGCCTGAAAGCATTTAAAGACTGATCAGGATCCTGATCAGTCTTCGAAATGCTTTCAGGTTACCATGGCAGCCAGGACGCTACTGAAGTCCTGGCTGCCATGGTACTCCGCAGCAGTGTACTTACCTGCGCTGCAGCCGCCGGGCGCTCCTTCATGACGTCACAGGTCTCTGCGGCGCATAGATTAATGCGCCGCCCGGACCTGTGACGTCCTGAAGGAGCGCCCGGAGGCCGCAGCGCAGGTAAGTACACTGCTGGGGAGTACTTACCATGGCAGCCAGGACTTCAGTAGCGTCCTGGCTGCCATGGTAACCGATCGGAGCCCCAGCTTACACTGGGGCCCCGATCGCAACTGCTGCTGCACAGAGCTAAACGTCGGATCCGGCGATGCACCGAAACGACGTTTAGCCTAATTCTGGATCCGGATTAATGCACTTCAATGGGCATTAATTCCGGATCCGGCGTTACGGCAAGTCTTCCGGATTTTTGGATGGAGACAAATCCGCAGCATGCTGCGGTTTTGTCAACGACCAAAAAACGTTCACATACTGAATGGATGACATCCTGATGCATCCTGAACGGATTTCTCTCCATTCAGAATGCATTAGGATAATCCTGATCAGTATCTTTCCGGCGTAGAGACCCGACGACGGATCCCTACGCCGGAAAGTAAAAATGCAAGTGTGAAAGCACCCTAAGACAGATGAAACAAGTCCTTACATATAACATTCAGGAGTAGCTGATAACTAGTAACTAATCCAGCTATTGTACCAGAGAGGTGGCCTTGATTGGTTGGATCTGAAGCTGAGACATTGTATGTTGAGTCTAGTTTCAATTTACGATGGGTCAGAAAAGACCATTGTAGGTCAAAAATATTGTATCCTGAGGCCATTGTATCTTGAGGGATCACTGTACATCCATAGAGAGCACGCGTCCTCTCTATGGATGTGTACTTGTGGAAATAAATGAGCATATAAACTGAAAACATTGAGCGGCTGCTGGGAGTTCTTTACACTGTGTTTGAACCTAGGACCCCAGCGCTACCCACTGAGCCTTATAGTGTTAGGAGGAAAGCATTATAATAAGAAAGAGCCCTAAGACCCAAACATGCACTCAATGTTTAGTTGATGGATTTTCAAGACTACCGAACTTTTTTTTTTTAGCAATCCCCCCAATTTTTTTTGGGGAACGTGCACCTCTCTCATACAGAAATGCTCTACAGCAGGGATCAGCAACCTCTGGCACTCCATCTGTAATGAAACTACAACTCCCAGAATGCTCCATTCCCTTCTATAAAAGTTGCAAGACAGCAGCCGAGCTGGTGTGCATGCTGGGGATTGTAGTTTCACAGCAGCTGGAGGTTGCTGACCCCTGCTCTACAGGTTTTTTATTCATTCCTACCACTGACTTATTGCTTCCAGTTTAACATGTAAGGCCTTATTCACACCTGCAGATTTGGTCAGTATTTTGCAGCCAAAGCCAAAAGTAGATCCCCTTCTTTGCTTCCCCCAATTCTCTTCTTTGTATCCCCTGATTTGGCTTCAGAATACTGCCAGACCGCTGTGGCATTGGCTTATTGGGTGGTTGAAATGCAACTGACCGATCCTTACCTTCCCTACACGGGCATAGCTAAAGACTCATGGGCCCTGGTGCAAGAGTTCAGCTTGGGTCCCCTTCCCTCAGTGCTTTGTGTGTTTTCTTATGCGGCACAAGTGCCTTTGGGCCCCTTCAGGCTTCTGGGCCCGGTAGCGACTGCTACCTCTGCACCCCCTATAGCTACCCCCCTGCTTCCCTAACACTGGCCATCGGGGGAGAGCTGGGAACTCCCCATACACATTAGATGGTTGCCTGTTTCTGATAAGATCAGCAGCTTCGAATGACATATATCCAAGGCTACAGTCACATGATCGTATCCTTTTTGCAGTCCACAAATCGCAGATCTGCAAAATATGGAGGCGGTTAGTTAGTAACACACTTTTCACGGGCTCCGTTGTAACAATGCCTATTCTCATCTGTAAAACAGGGAATAGGACATGTTCTACAATTTGCGGCACTGCCACGGGGGTGCGGACAGCACACTGATTGCCCCATATGCATTTAGCTGAAACGCTGCCGTTTAATCTTTTTAGTGGAATCAATAAAGTGGATTTTTTATCTGGAGATTGTTTTGGTGCTGGAAGCCATCTATTTCTTCAGCCTTACAAGTCTTCCTGTCCAGGGATGATCCCAGTGCCGCAGGAGGTGAGCTGATGAGTTGTGTGCTTGTACTTGCAATATCTAATGCCTTTGCTTGCGGTCTCCAAGAGATTGCTATTGGATGTTACAGAAGGAGATATGGGGAGAGAACTACAACTCCCAGCATGATCAGGCTATTACGTGATATCAGAGGACATTACAGGGACGAGGGATAAGAGGAGCGAATTACAACACCCAGCATGTCCAGATTATTATGCAATATCAGAGGACATCACAGGAGGAGATATGGTGAGAGAACTACAACTCCCAGCACGTCCAGACTCTTATGTGATATCAGAGGACATTGCATTTCCCTGGCTCTTACATTGAATCCATACTTATTGACTTTCTTCTCATTCATACAAAGCTCGGCCCCTCATGTCACATGACATCACAGATCCTTTACCACCTCTTTGGCTCTCCACTGCCGAGTCCACCTCGATCACATGACAGTGATGTCATCACAGGTCCTTCATCACTTCTACACTACACTGCTGAGCTCCACCCATCCTGCACCAATCACGACAGGTCCTTCAGCTCTTGCTAATAGCGGTGATCAGAGCACTCTGAGGGCGAGACAGACATAGTGGGACATGTAGGCAGCCGTCCAGGATGGCAGGACAGTGATGAAGAATCAAGATGGTTGGGAACTAAGCTAGGAACATTTAGGTGATGCCAATGAAAGTCGCAGAGGTACAAAAGAGACCCCATCTTCTGAACTGGGTAAAAGAGTTGAGTATCTGACCCCAAGGACTGGAATACGGCTTTTAGATGGACAGCATGTTCTGGAATGTTCCAACCTTCTGGAAGTCTATCATGAACTCATCACTGGATGGTATTATACCCCCAGTCTAGTTTCACACAGCTCTCTGGATCCGGCATTGCCGGATGCTACCTGATACCCGCTGGTCTCAGTGACTATAATGGGGAAAGGTGGAGATCCGGCCACAACCTGGCAAATATGCAGAGAATTGGCTGGACTAAAACCGCTGTGCGCAGAGATATTTGTCCACTGCGTAGTGCACGAGGCTAGTTACCATTCACTTCAATGGGATGAGTGCTGCAGTAACCGACTCTGTCCACTATACAATGGATGGAGCTGTGAGGTTCCAGGACCACAACTGATCTCAGCTGATCAGTACTGATCTGTTACCGATAGTCTACCCTGAGGTTAGGACATAATACTGAAATACTGGAAAAAAAAATAACCTTTAATGACCACTTTAAAAGGGGTTGTCCGCAATTTTGAAACTGATGGCCTATCCCGGGATAGATCATCAATATCTGACTGGTGGGGGTCCAACTCCTAGTACCCCCACCTGTTTTGAAGAGGCCACGGCGCTCAGTGACCACTGCGGTCTCCTCACAGCTTACTAAGAAAAGCACCATACATTGTATTGCACCTCAGGCCCATTCACTTGAATGGAACCAAGCTGTGTCTAGTCCAGGGATCAGCAACCTTCAGCACTCCAGCTGGGGTGAAACTACAACTCTCAGCATGCCTACTCGCTTGGCTGTTCTCAGAACTCCCATAGAGGTAAATGAAGCATGCTGGGAGTTGTAGTTTCACAACAGCTGGAGTGTCGGAGGTTGCTGACCCCTGGTCTAGGCCTCGTGAATGATGTAAGTGACATTATCGGCCCAGGATTTGGACTCCCACTGATCAGATATTGATAACCTATCCTGAGGATAGGCCATCAATATCAAAATCTCAGACATCCCCTTTAATTTTAAAGTTGAATAAGAAGAAGAAAAAGTGAACGAAGAAGTAGAGAAATATGGAGCACTGCACACAGCAAGCCTTTATTACATTCATTATAGAACTATTTAAATTTGACAACTCTATATCTTATTTGACTCAGGCTCAAGCTGGGGCCCTATAATTAAAGAAATAAATAAAAGTATGCTGCAAAGTATAACCAACGACCCCCCCAAACACACACACCTCTAGCACTAAAGACACTTAGATGGACATTATATTCAGCACTATCACACATACAGGAGAATACAGCACTACATACCCATTACTACCAGTGACATCTCCTCTAATGTACATGTTCTCTATCTTCATCTTCTCCATTGGAAGTAGACCTCCATCACATCTGCAGAAATTGCCACAGACATCTTAGAGTCCCTACTTTTCTATCATGCCTCCTGCTGCTACTACCCCAACACTGTGCCTACTGTGCCCCAAAATAGTATACTGAAAATATTAGCTTCCTGGGTGCCCCATTAGTAGTAGTGCCCACTAGCAGGGGTGTAACTAAAGGGGAAGCTGGGGAGGCGGCTGCTTTGGGGCCCTGACCCAGAAGGGGCCCATCCAAGAGGAGGAGGAGACGACTAAAAGATTTTGTCAGGGCCCCACAACAGTATTAAACAATGAAATGATATACAGTGGCAGTATAGACAGTGTAGAAAACGGATGGAACAGCTGCCGGGCCTGGTCTGAGAGAGCCATCTTTACTAGCCACAGGAAAGGGGGCGGCATGAAAGGAAGGGGTTGTGAAAAATTACTGGGGGAGGGGGGCCCCATTCACAAATTTGCTGTGGGGCCCAGTCATTTCTAGTTACGCCACTGCCACTAGTAATAATGTCCCCACAGTGAGCCCAATAGTAATAAAGCCCCTCTATAATGCATTCCTAAAAATTCCCCAGTAGTAATCATGCCCTCAGCTGTTATAATACCCCCTATAGCACCCACAGTACTTACACTGCCTCTAGTAGCTATAATTGGCACCACTAGATAAAATATGTTGCCCCTGTAATGACCCTAGTATTCATAATGCCCCATGCAGTGCCCTCAGTAGCTATAATGCCCCCCCTCAGAGCATCTAGTATTTAAAATGCTTGCTTCAAAGGTCCCAGTAGTAGTGACAAAATGAAACATATATAAAAATAAATAAAAATTAAAAAAACACCTCAGCTCACTCCTGCCATCTGCAATGCAGGTCACAGGCCTCCGCTGGCTCTTCCTGCCACAGGGTATAGTCCTGATGCAGGCAGTCATGATGACTACACCGCTGTCATTGCACCACGACCACCCTCGCCTAATAGCCTGTCAGAGTAAATGGCAAAACCCACCCCCAGATGTTTTGGCCTAGAGAAGCCCAAGAATATTGATGGTACAATCCATATAAATACGTAAAGTATTCAAAATGTTACCTTTTTTATATTTGTCTTGCCACAAAACATAGCCGTGCCCCTAATAGTTAATAAATAGCCAAAAACAAATACAAAAAAATCATTTCACTGGTGGCACCACAGTACATATACATAAAACGCAGGGGCTTCATTGTCCGTGGCTGCATTAGCACTGGTCCACTAGACTGGAGCTTCTATGAGAAGGAGGAACCTGCCACCAGCAGTAACTGTGCAGTAGTGTCTAAAACCCAGGTGACGATGTCATGTCACGTGACCCCCTGTGACATCACAAGGTCCTTACGGCGCATAGAGTTTAGACACAACCTGCAATTTGAACGTCCTCCACATTAGAGCGCTCATCACAATGCGCCGCCGGATAAGAAAGCCCCACGTCAGGAGATTATTTCACACAATACACCGAGCGGTCCTTACAGGCGGTGGCGCATATTGTGGTGCCCTGACAAATGCCTGTTTATTTTTCCAAAAACAGCCGGCAGTACAAAGCCCATACGGGTGTGTTTCTTTCCTTGCAATACTCCGGTTACACCTGACTGTTCAGCCAGGGAAGGGTTTTGCAGCTGTGGAGCAGGCCTTGCCGCGGTCACCCCTGGAAGGAGGTGACATACTGTAGCTGGGGGTGGTCTCTTCACGCTCCTGTTACAGCTCCGGTCCCTCCGCTTGCAGTCTGTTGTCCTCCACTCGGTGACATTGTATGGAGGCTCACACTGCTGGCTTCATGGTGTGTCACCAGCTCTGACCCGCTGTCATTACGCCTTTCCTAGCTGTCCCGGGGGATGTCTCTCAGTCGCGACATGGACAGAACAATAAAGGTAGGACAAGAGGACGGCGCTCGTGTGCGCACGGTGTGGACTGACACATGAGCTGATTGTAGTGGGGCACACACACTGTGTGAATGGAGAACGCAGGTACTGATGCGGCTGCGATGCGGCTTTCCTGTCTATTAGAAGCTGGATGAGTGCGGTGCTGATGTCAGGTGTGAGTAATGTGTGACAGGGTGAAAGCTGTGTGCCCACCAGTGAGTGGAGGAAGGTTCCTGTGTGGTGGGGAGTGCCTGTGAGTAATGGATATCTGGGTACCTTCAGAGAAATGGGGAATGGGCACCCAAAAAGTGAGGCTGGGGCAGGATGGGCACCTGCCAAGGTAGGCTGGCGCAGGATGGGCACCCCCCAGGTGAGGCTGCCGCAGGATGGGCACCCCCCAGGTGAGGCAGGCGCAGGGTGGGCACCCCCCGGGTGAGGCCGGGGCAGGATGGGCACCCGCCAGGGGAGGCCGGGGCAGGATGGGCACCCGCCAGGGGAGGCCGGGGCAGGATGGGCACCCGCCAGGGGAGGCCGGGGCAGGATGGGCACCCGCCAGGGGAGGCCGGGGCAGGATGGGCACCCGCCAGGGAAGAGCGGGGCAGGATGGTCACCCGCCAGGGAAGAGTGGCGCAGGATGGTCACCCGCCAGGGAAGAGCGGCGCAGTGGTGCAGTCCGACATTCTGCTGTTTCCGTAGCTCCCATTGCTGTGCACAGGAGGTAAGGAAACAGTGAACTCGGACCCGCTCCTCTGTTTCCCACCTGGTGGTCGGGGCTTAGTCCCATCTCACCTTACTAACCATGATCTAGGACAACCCCTTTAGCAGCTGTCAGGCAGTAGGAGTGCAGACTAAGGACCTGGTAGTAGCATGGAAGGGGTCGGTGCCAAATGAACATCTGGCTGTATCCATGAAAACAGATGAAGCCACAGCCTCCATGTTCAGTGGCGACGTTTCGGCCTCTGCTCACAGTGGGGTCTTTTTCAGGCATATGACTAAGATTTACACGCAGAGCCCTGACTCACAGTACAGAGTCGCTCCACTTGTCTCACAATGGATACTGTCATAAGTGCTCGTGTGTTAAGAACATATTGTGTATGTAATGGAGACATTGTAGACGCGTGTGTGGGAGTTGTGCAGAATAAACACCTGCAGGCAGTGGATAAAGGGAGAGGGGGGAGTAATGCAGGATGCCACCTGGCAGTCAGCGGGCGTGGAGGAGAGAGGCACATAATGAACATCTGGGAGGCTACGCGAGGGGACCCAGAATCCACATTTTGAATACCTGGGGGGAGGGGTTTAGAGGTAGTATCTCAGAGGCTGTGGAGAGGAGCTCAGTATGAACGTCTCTATTGCTGTGGAGGCAGATAATGCCCTGTATGAATCTTCCCTGCTGTGCTCATCACCTCCTGGAGGCTGTAGTAATCTGTGTCATTTCCCTTTATATTAAGGGGGGGCTGTCAGCAGTTTTGACCATGCTGAACTGCTGACAGCATCAGGTGGGGGCTGGAGAAAGTACGAACTAGTGAATCCGATTCGTTCATGACAGTAATTTACCCATGGTAGAGGAACTGTCCCTCTACTGCCTGTAAATTGAATTTCTATTTCCCTATAAGATCAGATAAAAATGGCCGCAGGTCTCTAACATCTTAATCTCGCACATGCGCCGTTACTGTGAGTAGCAGCGAATGCGTGAATATACTCCTTAACAATCTGAACCCAGATTTGTAATGAATTGTGACGCGCGCCACATTCCCGGGTTCGGATTTGTTAATCGGGTTAAGATTTTTGCCCGATCCATTTTAATCAGATCGCATAGGGAAAAATGCAATTTACCAACCGTAGAGGGACAGTCCCTAAATTACTGTGACGAAGAATCTGATTTGTAAGTATCTGTACAACCCGATTCGCCCATCACTAGTACAAACATACCTTTTGTGGAACTTCTATCAGGAGTAGTGAGAATATGAAGTTTTATTCTGCTCCTGAAAGAAGGTGGAGTTCATTGTGTCTCCTGATCGGATGTTACAGCTGTCTCTCCGAGCACAGGGGAAGGACTGTGAAGCAGCTCAATGGGATAGGTATCTGATTGTGGGACCCCCCCCCTTCCCATGATTATAAGAAAAAGGGGTTCATTAGCACCTCATAGTGAGGCTCCGCCTTCATTGCGAATTTAGGAGCAGAATCCTGGCAGAATATTCTCACTGCTCCTGATGATTAAAAGCTAAAACAGAAGATATGTTTGTACTGGTCTCTTGGTATGACTTTTTTCAGGCCTTTTTCCATAGATTTCTATATAGGGGTGAAAAATCTAAATGCAACCAAAATGTATGCTTTTAAACAATGTTTTTTGCAAGCCCAAAAAGGGGGCCACGAGAATTTAAGGTGGGAAATTACTGGATCGTTCCATTTCTGCCAGATTTAGCCTACGCGTTTGGCTCCGCATCCGAGCCGCATTTTTTTGCGGCTCAGGTGCGGACCCATTCACTTCAATAGGGCCGCAAAAGATGTGGACAGCACTCCTTGTGCTGTCCGCATCCATTGCTCCGTTCTGTGGCCCCGTAAAAAAAATAGAGCATGTCCTATTCTTGTCCGTTTTGTGGACAAGGATAGGCATTGTTACAATGGATCCGCAAAAAAAAACATGCCATACGGAGGTCACCCGTTGTTTTTTTTTTTTTGGCGGAGCGCAAAACTCAAACTTTTGTGTGCATGTAGGTTTAGGCTACATTCACACGACCGTACTTTTTTTTTTCCGTGTCCGATCTGCATCCGTTCCGCATTTTGCGGAATAAATGCGGACCCATTCATTCCTATGGGTGAATAAAATATGCGGACAACATTCAGTATGTTCTCCGCATCCGTGGTTCCGCACTTATACTTCGCAAAAATATGAAGCATGTCCTATCATTGTCCGCAGAAATCGTTCCTCAGCCCCATAGAAGTGAATGGATCCGCAAATTGCGGATGACATACGGAATGGTTTCCGTATGTCATCCGCAATTTGCAGATCCGTTTCCGTATTTTTATTATAATATTTTATTCTCTCCCCTTTTTTTTCCTCATCCGTTTTTTGCGGATGACATACAGAAGACACTCTTCAGTATTTTGCAGACATGCGGATCCGCAAATACATACGGTCGTGTGAATGCAGCCTTAGGCCTTATTCACACGTCCGTAGTATGTTTTGCGGAAACACGGATCCGCAAAACACGGACGGCTGCAATGTGCATTCCGCATTTTGCGGACTGCACATTGCTGGCACTATATAGAGAATGCCTTTTCTTGTCCGCAATTGCGGACAAGAATAGGACATGTTCTATTTTTTTAACGGAAACACGGATGCGGAAATGCGGATGCGGACATCACATAGTGTGCTGTCCACATCCATTCCTGCCCCTTTGAAATGAATGGGTCTGCAACCCTTCCGCAAAATTGCGGATGGGATGCGGACTTATTTTGCGGACGTGTGAATTAGGCCTTATAGTGTAAAAAAAAGTCACAAATTTTGGAGTCTGCCATGTTTGCGCAAAAAACTGCTACTTTGTGCTTTTACATCCTGTTGGATAAGAGGCCTTGGTTACCATGATCATAAGGCATTAGGTGTACGCAGGGTTTATCTACTGCGATTTTTTTTTTTTTTTAAAGAGTCAGATTAAAAGAGCAGACTTTGGGGGGGGGGGGGCTGTCGTAAAAAAAGAAAAGTTACATTTAAATAGGCGCTGTTTTGGAGCAAATTATGGCAACACAGATTGAAGAAAAATTGACTTGAAATATTCCCGTGTGTGTGACGGAAGCCTTGCTCGGATGTCACTTGCTATAAGATGCCCCCTGTTTGTAAGTCTGGATAGTACAGGGATGAATGGAGCCAAGTGTGTGGGGATGTTGTATGTATTTCTTCTATCTAAATGTATTGCTGTGTACATACAGGAGACCTCCATTCTTGAAGAATTTAATATCAATTGGACCCAGAAGCTCGGGGCTGGAATCAGTGGTCCTGTGAGGTACAAGATTTGGTTTTCTTTCTTAAAGGAATGCTAAACCTAGATCAGGGGTGCACTACTAAGGTGCAGGCTCTAGGAGCCTATTAGACCTCTGCAGACCATTTTTGCGTTAGGTACCAATAAAAATAAATAAATTAAAAAAAACTGACCGCAGATGTCTAGGTTTATTGGCTATCTGGCCATATACATGAATACCTATATAGGGAATGGGAGGAGTCTGGCAGTGGCTTATTGCCCCGCTAACCAAAGGATCAGGAGTTGAGATCCAACATGCCTGATCCTCCCAGGAAATCAGTCGGGATAGGATCAGGAGGCCGACATACACATTAGATGGTGGGCCTAAATCGTTTGGTCCAGCCAATACATGTGTAATGTAAGGGATTTTACTATTATCTGCGGATAGGCCAAAGGTGGACAAACCTATTAAAAGGGGTTTCCAGGATTTTACTATTTATGTCTGATTGTGGGACCCCCACCAATCACAATAGACTTCCTGGTGTTTACAGATCACTTTTCATTATCATCACAGGCAGGATTACAATGCTAAAGGGGTTGTCTCACTTCAGCAAATAGCATTGATCATGTAGAGAAAGTTAATACAAGGCACTTACTAATGTATTGTGATTGTCCACATTGCCTCCTTTGCTGTCTGGATCCATTTTTCTATCACATTGTACACTGCTTGTATCCGGAGGTTACGACCACCCGGCAATCAAGCAGCTTTGGTCGTGCTTGGATATTATAGGAAAAAAAGCACTGGCCTATGGGTGCTATCACAGTCCCGGCCACCAGAGAGGCTGGTGGTCTTTCCTATAGTGTGCAAGCACGACCACCACTAATGGATTGCAGGGTGGTCGTAACCATGGAAACGAGCAGTGTATAATGTGATGGAAAAATGAAGCCAGCAAAGGAGGCAATATGGGTAATCACAATATATTACTAAGGGACTTGTATTAACATTACTCTACATAGTAAATGCTATTTGCTGAAGTGAGACAAGCCCTTTAACATAAATAACATGGGATCCACCATTCACACAATAGGCAATGATCACAGCGCATGTAGGGGACACTCTCCCTTAGATGCCAATAAACATATTTAGTCTAAAGTTTCCTATGGTCCATGGTGGCTGCTGTAAAGCACATCTCTAAATGCTGTTGGCAGGATGGCTGCCCCCATAAGGCCTCATTCACATGACCGTGTTGCCTCTGCTGTGGAAAGCAATCTGCAGGTTCCGCAAAACATGGGCACTGGCCGCGTGAACTCCTCATCGCTCCTTCAGTAGGACATGTTCTATCTTTTGCTGTGCGGAGGCACGGACCTGGAAGTCCACAGGGGCTGTCATTCATCATATACTGTAAACCCCTTTGTATACTGTTTATATTTTGCCCTCTAACCCCTTTAGCCACCATGATGTACTGGTAGTTCATGGTGGCTGAGGTAATGTATGGAGCAGGCTGCTGCAGTGAGCCCGCTCCATACTTAAGGGGTTAATGGCCGGTCAGTTATAGGATTTATGGACCATTTTTGACATAAGTCGTCATATTGTCCTGCCCCCTGAAGATCCATCCCTTCCTGTAGACCTCAACAATTCTAGAAGCCTAGATGATATTGTATATGTCCTGTCACCGTAGTGCCCAGTTACACAAGCCCTGACAGTAATGTGGCCTTCATCTATTTATACCAGGGGAGAGAATTGCTTCCTTTTTGGGGCCTGTCCTGTCATCTGGGACACGTGTGGATTCTGCCCAGCCAGCAATAACCCTCCTGATGTATAGCGACCATGCCGGCAGAACATGCCCCTCCACCTATTGTTTGAGATCTTTCTACTGCTCAGCGAACACACCTTCCCTTACACAACTCCACCTTCTGGTTTCCTATTACCATGACAGACTAATGGTCATCACTCCACTGGAACAAATAAAACAGGGTTAAAGAGGTCCTCCAGGCTTGTCTTGTATTCTGTGCTAGCTAGATAATTTCAGCAGTACTTCCCCTCCGTCCCACTGCCGATTCCGCTATCTCTGCTGCGCTCCGGTGACCTTCTAGAAGGGCTGTTGGCTCTTCTGCGCTAAGGTCCCGCCAGATGTTCTCCTGAGTCTTCCTGTTCAGCTAAATTTACACTGTGCAGCTGCAACAGAAGACTCAGGAGCACATCAGGTCTGGACCTCAGCGGAAGAGCCCACAGCCAGTCCAGAAAGTCGAGGACATGGCGGAATTGGCAGTGCGATAAAGGAGTAAGTACTGCTGAAACGTTCTTACTTTCACAGGTTAGAAGGTGGCAGGATTTTAGTAAAGGCTTGGAGAACCCCTTTGACATGCTTTTTAGCCCCTATAGCTTTTGTTAGTAATATGTAAAGCTTTGCAGAATATGTTGGCGCTATATAAAGAATATGTTGGCGCTATTATATGTAGATTTTTTTGCCGTTGATAGAAAATAAACCACTGCGTTGTGATAGAACAAGTAAAAAAGCAGCCCAGTGTGGTAAAACCCTGCACATTTATCACAGCTGTCTTAAAGGGTTTGTCTCTTTAGGCCTCATGCACACGACCGTATTGTTTTTTCAGTATTTTGCTGTCCGCAAAAACGGATCTGCAAAAAATACGGATGACGTCCATGTGCATTCCATTTTTTGCGCAACGGAACAGCTGGCCCCTGATAGAACAGTACTATCCTTGTCCGTTATGTGGACAGTAATAAGACATGTTCTATCTTTGAACGGAAATACGGAAACAGAAGGCATACGGAGTAGCTTCCTTTTTTTTTTTTTTTGCAGATGCATTGAAACGAATGGTTCCGTAAAAAGGAACGGAAACGGAAAGAAAATACGTTTGTGTGCATGAGCCCTAAGGGGTATTCCCATCTTAAGCATTTATGGCATATCCTCAACATTTACCAGTAATGCCTGGTAGATGCAGGTTTCGCCTCAGGGACTGCCAAATTTAGGGTCACCTGACCCCCACACGGTGAGGGGGCCCGTGCATCCACTTTGAGAAGGAATTTACTATTGTTATGAAGACAGCCAAGTGCGGGGTTGTTAGGACATGTGGATGCGTATGATGGCCGCCATAACAACTGGCAAGTCTTCAAGGTCTTTCATAAGCTGCCGAGGGAAAACGGAAGTTGCGTTCTGATTGGTTGCGATGGGCAACCGTTCTAATTAACGAGGCCCAGTCATCTTATCAGACTGTCCATCAAATCCATTTTCTTTCATTAAAAAATTTACTTTTATTTTTTTTGCTCAGAGTATGTGTGAAGAAATCAACGCAAGAACGTTTTGCACTGAAAATTCTCATTGATCGCCCCAAAGCCAGAAATGAGGTGAGTTATTCCAGTCTGCTCTGTACAGTCCTGACTATTAAAGCTAACCTACTGTAATCCTGTTTTTTATGCTTCAGATTTACCCTTGCAGCCTTGGGACCATTATAAATTTTATAGAAGTATTTTAGCTGCTTCATTACCGGAGTTTTTACACCCCCCCTACCCCCCCCCCCTTCCTTTCCAGGCCAACTTTTCAGTTGTAGCAATGGCCCTAACTGCAAATAACTAATGAATGTCTCAGCCAACTTAGATGTATTTGATATTATTTTTCACGGGACACCTTAGACCTTTCTTTTGTGCCAGTAGATGACATTTAATGTTTAAAAAAAGATTTAAAGGGTTTCTGTCACCAACTTTTGACATTATAAGCTGTCTGACATTAGCTATGTGCTAATGTCAGACCAGCTTGATAATGTCTTTTTATAAAATCCGCTGTATATAGTTCGAAAACTTACTTTATATATAAATTAGCTTCTAGGGCGCTGTCTGCTTCTAGCGGCTCGTCGCAGCCTGCTGGCACGCTCACATCTTGATTGACAGTGCAGGGCAGCGATCCTCCTGCACTGTCTCGCTCTGAACGCTGCGCCGCGCCGCTTGTATTCGGCGCAGGCGCGGTGAGCAGAGGACGCTGGTGCCTGCTGTCCTCTGCTCACCGCGCCTGCGCCGAATACAGAGCGCGGCGGCGCGGGCGCGCGATTTCAGAACGAGACAGTGCAGGAGGATCGCTGCCCTGCACTGTCAATCAAAGTGTGAAGGGGCGTGCCAGCAGGTTGCCGGACGGAGCCGCTAGGAGCAGGGCAACGCCCCCCCTGCTCCTAGAGGCTAATTTACATAATATAAAAGTAAGTTTTTCAGACTATATATACAGCGGATTTTTATAAAAAAGACATTATCAAGCTGGTCTGACATTAGCACATAGCTAATGTCAGACAGCTTATAATGTCAAAAGTTGGTGACAGAAACCCTTTAAGGAAAAACTGAAAATTATGAAAAAAAAATCTTTTCTTTCTTATCAATTTTTTATCCTAATTGTTGCAAAAGTTTTCAAAACAAAACATTTCTAAAACCGTTACGTTTGTACTGAAAATAGATGCTATTTATGTAATTTATGTACTAGCTGGGCCCACCACAAGACTTCAAAAGTCTGTGCTTCTATGGCACCGTGCTGCCAGCAAAATGTTGTATTGCGCCAAAACGCTACAAGGCCCTTCAAAGTGACATTTTTAATGTTGTTCCCCTAAGTTGCTCGTCTTGGGGAAATTTGGACATTTTAAGCGTTTATTAAATTTTTTTTTTATGAATGAAAAAAATATACATGCATTTGTCTATTTTACGCGGAACCAGACCCCCCTCGTTATACTAAATAGGCAAAAAAAAATACCTAGGTTCTTAAAATAAAAAAAAGTGTTTGTTTCTATATTTTACACACATAAATTCCACCATACAATTGCTAAATAGATAAATATATTTTATTTTACTTTTTTATGAACAAAAAGGGGGGATGATGTTTGTATGGGTGTGTGCATATTTGGCTATACTATTGCTAATACTAGTAATTATTGCTATAGCTTTTTAAAAAAAAATTTATTGTCTGTATATCTTTTTATAAATTTTTATGAAAAGTTTTATTTATTTTTTCTTTCTTTTAATGTTTTTAAAAAGGGAACTAACCCCCCTTCCTGCCACGGCCAGGGCAGACAGGGGTTAATTCACTGCCTGAAATTATACAGACAGCAGAGGGCGCTCTCACATGAAGAATCGCGCTCACCACCCGCTTTTAAATTGTATACCGCGATGGATCCTTGTAGCAGGCTGCTACAAGGATGCCACGCCGCTTCTGCTGGTCTCGTCACTCCTCAATTTGACCACAGCTGTCTATTGTGAGAGCGGTCACAGCGATCTACAGTACCATGAGGCGCTATCAGATTGCGTTGTAACCCGCCGCTTTTATACATCGAGTTAAAAATAAGAGCCTACCACCATGACGTATAAAGTCGTGCGGTGGTAAGAGGTTAACCAGCATTAAAGGGGTTTTCTTGGAGTAGAATATTGTTGACATTTCCTCAGGATGATGTCAATTCAAAATCCTTAATTTAAAAAGTCCAATTCACGTGGGAGTGCAGTGATGTGCTTTTGTCTGTCTCCATGAATTGGACTTTTTAAATCATGGACATTGGTATGTCTGGAAATTATTTTTTGTATATTCGTATTATATGATAAAGAAGATCAATTACGCAGTGATTGGCGAGCTCTATTATTGTTTGATATCCTCAGGATAGTTAATCAATATGTGATTAGCGGAGGTCCGACTCCTGATGCTGGTGAGATGATTGTAGAGGCGGTGGTGCTCCAGTCTCCTTACAGCATACTAAGCACAGGGCCGTCCATTGTATAGCTGCTGTAGGGATCAGAGCTAACTCTGATCTTGGCAGTTAAACCGTCCAGATGCTGCTGATAATGGCGACCACAGCATCTTAGTGGTTAGACGGCGGTAGCTCAATATGTCCTCTGATCGGGATATAATAGAGTGCCTGAGAATATGGCGACAAAGCGATATATTTTTTCCCCTCGCCCATGACAGCACCATGAAATAAGGGTGCTGTCGTAGGTTCAGGAAAGTCCAATTACCGGTAAGAGTATATTTCATTGTCATTATTGCCACACAGTAAAAATGAAACCCTAATAACAATGGCAGAATTGCGTTATTTTTTCAGTCGCCCACAATTTTTAATTTTTATATTTTTAAATGAAACACTTCATCTGATGTACCCCGAAATATTGCCATTAAAAATACGACTCGCCCCACGTAAAACAAGTCTTCCTCCGGCTATGTCCGCGGAAAGCTAAAACGTTATAGCTTTTGAAATACAGAGATATATATATATTTTTTTAAATAAATAAAAAAATTGCCAAGCCTTAAAGCGATTGTCCCGTTTCCAATACTGATGACCTACCCTCACCCCCAAGTGCAGCAATATGAAACTATAATTACTGAAGATTGGTCGTTGATCCAGTGATTTATTCTGATTGCCAGATTCGGAGTCGAGAAGGGTCTCTTTCCTGAAATGAGGAAAATATTTTTCTTTCCTACGGATCTGCATTGCAGGATTTAGCCTCAGGCACGCGACGACCGTAGCCATTTTGTGGTGCGCAAACTGCGGATCTGCAAAATACGGATACCAGCCACTTGCATGCTGCAACTTTCTCACTCCCTTCAAAATGGACAAGAATAGAATATGTTCTATAATTGGCAGAACGGACACACGGATGCAGATAGCACACAAATGACTTGCGGACCCGTGGAAATGAATGGGTCATGAAAAAAATACAGATTGGATGTAGACCAAGACTGCGGTTGTGTGCATGAGGCCTTATGGATAGAACGGGATGGATATGTCATTTTTTTAGCCTTATAAGCACGGATGAGCAAACTTTAGTTTTTGAAGTTTGGGTATATGGTGAATTGTGTTATGGATTCCGTTACCACGGACCATAACGCAAATCAAGGACGCAATGCCTTTAGAGGCATTCCGTAATGCAGTCCGTCATAATAGAGTCCTCTCCTGCATAACGGAAACCAGACACATCCATTATGCTGGCCATACACTTCCATTATGACAGAATGCACAAAGGATTGCTTCTAAAGGCATTACGTAGTGGTAACGGAATCCATAACGCAATTCAGAGCAAACCCAAACTCGAACTTCAAAAGCTGAAGTTCGCTCATCCCCATTTATAAGCTATGTTATTGCCCTACTTTGCAGTGTAATTGTTTTTCTAATAACCTTATTTTATTGAAGCTTTGGGTTGGTATTTTTGTTATCCACCTGTTGGATTTCCTTATTTTCTAGCATGCATGTGTATCTATGCTTGCATGCTTTTGTTGCTTTTTGTCTTATATTATGAGCATCACTTTTTTTTCCTTAGGCCTCTTTCACACTTAGTGTTAGACGATCCGGCGTGCACTTCCGTCGACGGAAGTGCACGCCGGATCCGGCACAACGCAAGTGAACTGAAAGCATTTGAAGACTGATCAGTCTTCAAAATGCTTTCAGTGTTACTATGGCAGCCAGGACGCTACTAGCGTCCTGGTTGCCATAGTAGCAGTGAGGAGCGGGAGAGCGGCATACTCAGCATTGCGTCGGCTCCGGGCGCTCCTGAATGACATCAGAGCGCCCAGCGTGCATGGATCACGTGATCCATGCGATCACGTGAACTAGGCACTGGGGCGCCCTGACGTCATCCTGGAGCGTCCCAGGAGCCGCACGGAATGTAAGTATGCCGCTCCCCCTACTCTTTACTATGGCAACCAGGACTTTAGCGTCCTGGCTGCCATAGTAACCATTGACAAAAAGCTAAACGTTGGATCCGGCGATGCGCGGAAACGACGTTTAGCTAAAGGCCGGATCCGGACTAATGCCTTTCAATGGGCATTAGTTCCGGATGCGTCCTTCCGGCATGCTTTCAGGATTTTTGGCATGCTGCGGATTTTGCTGCGGCCAAAAAACGTGTCGGTACTGAACTGAGGACATCCTGATGCATCCTGAACGGATTTCTCTCCATTCAGGATGCATGGGGATAATCCTGATCAGTAGTTTCCGTCCTAGAGCCCCGAGGACGGATCTCTAGGACGGAAAGCTAAAACGCTAGTGTGAAAGAGGCCTTAGACTGGCATGATCGTTAACTATTCTAGTTTATTCTTCTCTCCATCACTTTGAATGCAGGCTGGTGCTTGGTGTACTCTGCTTTTGTGTTTATTTTTGTAATATAAGAATGCAAAAAAACACAATGCCCAAACATTTTCATATATTTACCCTTGACAATCACTAGACCAAAGAAATTGGCAGTTTAGCAGTTCAGGATCTATTTCACGGCTGGCGATATCGCAGGCTTTTTTAATATGTGACACGTTTGGCTCTATGTAGCATGAACATGAATTTTCTGGAAAAGGCCCACACATCCCATTTACGAGAGGTTCTTTTTTATCTTGGGGTCTGTGTTGGTACTTGTGTGTAAATGACCCACGCTGGTTTATCTACAGACGCTAGTTTTACACACAATAGGTTTCATATTAGAATCATGCTATTGTGGACAGCCCATTGTGTTCGATGGGTCTGGACGCATTGAATAGACATTAGAATGGGCTCTCCCCCCTCTCTTGTTGACCTTTAATACAGTACAACGTATTCTATTCTGTCACAAGGCATTTGTACAGGACATTAGCTTCTCAGGGGGTTTGTGGGATTTTTTTTTTTAGCACTTCATATGAGGATTAGTTGACCTACAGGAAAGCCTATTATCTATTGTATGGAGTGGGGCAGCAGTTCTCAACGTATAAAGCTATCCATAGATATTAGTTGTTTTTTTTGTGTTTTGTTTTCTGAGATTTAAATACTAATGACCTATCCACCTGACATATCGGTGGGGCTCTGATACCCTGGACCCCCGCCGATCAGCTGTTTGAGAAGGCACTGGCGCTCTTGTTCAGCCCCGTGACCTTTTCCGTGCTCACCAAGCACATCGCTGTACATTGTAAGGCGGCTGTGCTTGGCATCATTCCCCTATTCACGTTTATGGGGCTGATCTGCACCTAGGCCATGTGACTAGTGTTGGGTGATTTACTGGTATATTTACTGCGGTAATAGGAAACTGCGATATGGTGTCATCGCCGTTTCTTAATTACCATGATATTTTGTGATGTCACGCCTGCTTCTACCATTTAGGCAGGCGGTGGAAGTTTGCCGCAGGGCACGGGAGCTTCTGACTCCTGTCTCTGCCGTGAAACCTCATATAATCACAACATCGTGACCTCCTTTGGCAGGTCATGCACAGCGCGAGGATGTGACCACGCCATTGCTCCGCC
This sequence comes from Bufotes viridis, assembly GCA_033119425.1. NCBI lineage: Eukaryota > Metazoa > Chordata > Amphibia > Anura > Bufonidae > Bufotes > Bufotes viridis. The sequence goes on along the minus strand of CM065589.1, from coordinate 141,000,014 downwards.
CGTGACCTGGCGCAGAATGTTATAGCAACCACCTGCTCCAGGAAGCTTCAATTAAGGCCCTGTGGCCTGAAGACAGAAGAAACACGTGGCCTGCAGGTGAGTATAATGTTTTTTTTTTAAATAGATCTATGTATGGCAGTACTGGGGGAAGTACCTTTTGGTGCGAGGAAGAGCATTGTATATACAGTAGGGGGCGTTATACTACAGTGGGGAAGGAGCATTATTTATTGGGGGCATTATACTACAGTGGGGGAGGAGCATTATTTATTGGGGGCATTATACTACAGTGGGGAAGGAGCTTTATTTATTGGGGGCATTATACTACAGTGGGGGAGGAGCATTATATATTGGGGGCATTATACTACAGTGGGGGAGGAGCATTATATATTGGGGGCATTATACTACAGTGGGGGAGGAGCATTATATATTGGGGGCATTATACTACAGTGGGGGAGGAGCATTATTTATTGGGGGCATTATACTACAGTGGGGGAGGAGCATTATATATTGTACCTGCCACTAGCTACGTGCACCTGCATACAGGGAGTGCTGACTGAAACCCCCCTTTGTGTTTCTGTTTAGTATGTGTTGGAGGTGTGGCGACCTCCTTCTCAGTCGTGCACACCTGACTAGTTTGTCTGCCCTAGATGCTGGTTTTCAATCAGAGTGAGTATATAGCTGAATTCGTACTCACATTGCCTGCTAGTAGCCATCTGGCTCCAGGAGGAGTGCATAGTGGGCTCAGCATGCATGTTGGTACCTGCATCCCTGGATCTAATGGAGGCTGTTACAGCACCAGAAGGGGTTAATAAGTATGGTTTGTTCCAGCATGCATGCTGGGCCCACACTCCCTGGATTTTATGTGGCTGTCGTGGCCCATAACAGGTAATATTTAGCGCTAGGAGGATTTTATGTGGCTGTCATGGCCCATTGCAGGTCAGATTTAGCGTTAGTACCCACTCTAGGAGACAACCGTGAAGGGGTGAGTGGGCTTACTGCCTTTTGATCAAAATGTAAACTAATGTCTCCACTGTTTGCAGGCGTGGATTAGTACACTATGTCCTCTTATGGCTTCTATCTTGGGCAGAGTTCTGGTTGCAGAGTGCTGTTGCATTTTTTTTGTTTGTATATATTGGGGCATTATACTACAGTGGGGGAGGAGCATTATTTATTGGGGGCATTATACTACAGTGGGGGAGGAGCATTATATATTGGGGGCATTATACTACAGTGGGGGAGGAGCATTATATATTGGGGGCATTATACTACAGTGGGGGAGGAGCATTATTTATTGGGGGCATTATACTACAGTGGGGGAGGAGCATTATATATTGGGGGCATTATACTACAGTGGGGAGGAGCATTATATATTGGGGGCATTATACTACAGTGGGGAGGAGCATTATTTATTGGGGGCATTATACTACAGTGGGGGAGGAGCATTATTTATTGGGGGCATTATACTACAGTGGGGGAGGAGCATTATTTATTGGGGGCATTATACTACAGTGGGGGAGGAGCATTATTTATTGTGGTCATTATACTAAAGAGGGAGATCATTATACATGGGGGCATTATACTACCGGGGGTAGTATTATATTTTGGGGGTTTGGACTAGGGCAGGGGTAGGCAACCTTTGGCTCCCAGCTGTTGTGAAACTACAACTCCCAGCATGCATAGTTGCTCTGCTCTTCTAAGAACTTACATAGAAATGAATGGAGCATGCTGGGAATTGTAGTTTCACAACAGCTGGGAGCCAAAGGTTGGTGATGCCTGGACTAGGGGGTGGGAGAGCATTATATATATATATATATATAGCATTATACCGGGTGGGGGAACCATTAGAAATGGGGGCATTATACTAGAAGGAGAGAGCAATAGCAGGGGGTGATGGGGACGAGCCTCCCTAGCGTCAACTGCGATGGGGAGAAGGAGTGGCGGCCATGCGGGGACCAGGAGCGATGCGGGTGCCAGGGATATAGGTAAGTACATTGTGTGTGAGGGGCCCATGCATAGGGGAGGGGGGTCATTTCAGGGGTCGGATAACCCCTTTAAAGGACATTTGTCAGCAGATTTGTGGTCCGCAGCACAGACGGCTTACGTTTGTGTGAATGTACTTTAAACGTGACCATGCCTGCCTGCACCTGTCGATAAAAGTGCAGAGGGCTCGGCATTTGCAGAGAAAACCGATCCTTGAAGTGTAACGGCAGCGTCCTTGTTGCTCCTAGAGGCTCATTTGCACGTATTAAAACATCATTCTTCTCAGCAATGCAGGCACATGAACATGGGCCCAACACAGATGGTGTCAGCTGCCAGGAGCACATGTAACAGGTCAGCCAGTGTCATAGGGACAGATCTGCTGACAGATGCCCTTTACAGATATGTGCATTTGTTTTACATCTCTTCTTTTTATCCGCAGTGACCGCAGGATTTTGAAGGTAATAGTTGAGTTTTACCCTGAAAAATCCTGCGGCTACTGTGGGTTGGCAGGAATCCGGCCTGGATTGTACACCCTGCCCTATGCAGACAATAATGTGTCTCCATAGTACCAGACAGCAAACAAACGGTGTAGTCTGATGCTGCAGTTGTATTCTCTGCTTCTGACTAACTTATCAAAGTTACGTTACTGCAAGACCTGAGAAATGACACTGCACAAGATTTGTTTGCTGTCTGTTCCATCGGCAATGTGTAGTCTGCTGAGGAGCTGTAGGAAATTTTTGATTATAGGGGTTGTCCCACGCAAATTATTCGACAAAAATATTCTTTTAAAAACGCCTGAATACTTTTGTAATTGCATGTAATTAAAAATGTTGTATAGCCACTGAGTTATTCAATAAAATGTGCCTGTACAGCGCCAACTGCTGTTTGTTAGTTTTCTTATGTTTTATTTTTATTGTCCAGCTCACTGAGATGGCCTCCCATGCTCAGTTTCATCCTTCAATGAAAGAGAGGGCATTCCTCCTGAGCTGCAGCAGAAAGGACACTCTCCTTGAGCTGTCAGCTTGATATAAATCTAGCAGAGCAATGAATGGGGAGATCTCTGGATCCATGTGAGGTACAGGGCTGGTTCTAGCTTTGTTAGAAAGATTGTCATGTACTACATGATCTCTGAGTTTTATTTTAAATTAATAATGGGATAACCCCTTTAAGACCTTTTGCCAAGTTTCTTCATTTTACATTCGAGAATAAGAAGGAATTAGTTGCAAAAGTGTGTATAGCGTTTAAATCCTTGATTCCTCAGTTAGTGTCATTTCACTGGCTGTTTCAGTAGTAGTAAGTCACAGAAACTGTCTTTTTTCTGTTGTAGTTGTTTCTCTACTCGTCCAACTGATTTTCTCCAATAGAATAACTTGTGCAAGGATTCTCCGGCATTAGATACTGGTGGCTCATGTGTCAGTCAGTATAATCTGAAGCATGAGTCACTAGTATGTAATACTGGAAATTTTTTGTAGAAATGTCTTCAAGAGAAAAAAATACGAGTCCATTAGTGCTGACTTACTACTGTTCATATACCATGACCTTTATGAATGAGAACCTACACAGACACATCAATGGCTATTCTTGTGACTACTAGCTGGGCTTCAGTCATTAATGGAAGAAGTAATATCATTATTGTCATACTATCATATCTGTAGTTGTGGCCAAAAGTTTCAGGCCTAACACAAATTCTGGTTTTCACAAAGTTTGCTGCTTCATTGTTTTTGGGTCTTTATGTCAGATGTTTCTATGGTATAAGCTTTTCATAATATGTTTAACTTTTATTGACAAATCTATCAGGTTTATGCAAAGACTCAATATTTTTCCAGTGTTGACCCTTCTTTTACAAGTCTTCTGCAGTTCGCCCCGGCAAGCTGGATATCAGCTTCTTGGTCAGATCCTGACTGATGACAACCCATACTTGCCTAATCCGGGCTTCAAGTTTAATTTCCATGTTTTTGTTTGTTCATCTGCTTTTTGAAGATTGACCCCAGATACTCTATGGGATTGAGATCTAAGGAGTTTCCTGGCCACGGACCCAAAATTTTAATGATTTTGTTCACCAAACCACTTGGTTATCATTTTTGCCTTGTGACATGGTGCTCAATCATGCTGGAAAAAAGCATTGTTCATTACCACATTGCTCCTGGATGTTTGGGAGAAGTTGCTCTTGGAGAATGTTTTGATACCATTCTTTATTCATGGCAATGTACTTAGACAAAATTGGATGAGAAGCTTGCTCAGGAATGGCAGCAGGCAGGTGTGAGTGCATGAAGGGCAGGAAAGGCATCACCTCTCAAAGAAACACATCAAGGACAGACTGCCATTCTGCAGGGAGTACATGGATTGGACTGCAGAGGACAGGGGTAAAGTTATTTTCTCAGATGAAGCCTGTTTAGATTGTGATCCACGAATAAAGACTGGTATCAAAACATCCTCCAAGAGCAAGTTTTCCCAACCATCCAGGAGCAATTTGGTGATGAACAATGCTTTTCCCTGCATGATGGAGCACCATGTCACAATGCAAAAGTGATAACTAAGGCCTCTTTCACGCTTGCGTTGTTCTTTTCCTTCCTAGAGTTCCGTCCTCGGGGCTCTAGGATGGAAAGATACTGATCAGGATTATCCTAATGCATCCTGAATGGAGAGCAATCTGTTCAGGATGCGTCAGGATGTCTTCCGTTCAGTATGTCAAAGTTTTTTGGACGTTGACAAAAGCGCAGCATGCTGCGGATTTGTCTCCGTCCAAAAATCCGGAAGACGTGCCGTAACGCTGGATCCGGAATTAATGCCCATTGAAGTGCATTAATCCGGATCTCAGCCTTAAGCTAAACGTTGTTTCGGCGCATCGCTGGATCCGACGTTTAGCTTTTTCTCAATGGTTACCATGGCAGCCAGGACGCTAAAGTCCTGGTTGCCATGGTAAAATGTAGTGGGGAGCAGTATACTTACCATCCGTGCGGCTCCTGGGGCGCTCCAGAGTGACGTCAGGGCGCCCCGCACGCATGGACCACGTGATCCATGCGCATGGGGCGCTCTGACGTCATTCTGGAGCGCCCCGGGAGCCACACGGACTATAAGTATACCGCTCCCCTGCTCCCCACTACTACTATGGCAACCAGGACTTTAATAGCGTCCTGGCTGCCATAGTAACCTGAAAGCATTTCGAAGACTGATCAGGATCCTGATCAGTCTTCTAATGCTTTCAGGCGACTTGCGTTCTGAGGGGTCCGGCGGGACGGAAGTGTGAAAGAGGCCTTAGACGGAAAGATACTGATCAGGATTATCCCAATGCATTCTGAATGGAAAGAAATCCGTTCAGGATGCATCAGGATGTCTTCAGTTCAGTATTCATCGAGGAGCGCCCCGGCCGCCGCACGGAAGGTAGTAGCATTTCCCCCGGCTCCCCGCTTCTTTTCCATGGCAGACGGGACTTTAGTAGCGTCCTGGCTGCCATAGTAACCTGAAAGCATATCGAAGACTGATCATTCTTCAAATGCTTTCAGGTGTGTTGCGTTGTGACGGATCCGGCGGGCATTTCCGGCGACGGAAGTGCACGCCGGATCCTCGCAACGCAAATGTGAAAGAGGCCTAAGTAGCTCGTGACTAAAACACTGACATTTTGGGTTCGTGGCCAGGAAACTTCCCAAATCTCAATCCCATTGAGAACCTGTGGTCAATCCTTAAAAAGCCAGTGGACAAAGAAAAGCACAGAAATCGTGATAAACTCCCAGCACTGATTAGACAAGACTGGTTTGCCATCATTCAGGATTTGTCCCAGAAGCTGATATCCGGGATGCCAGGATGAACTGCAGAAGACTTGTAAAAGAAGGATCAACACTGGAAATGCTGAGTCTTTACATAAACTTTTAAAATATTATAATTCTACTTCAGTATACAAAAAGATTGAAAAACCAGCAGCCAACTTTGTGAAAACCAAAATTTGTGTCGGCCCCAAAACTTTTGGCCACAATAGTATATATCTCATACCAGTGGAGAACCCGCATGTTTTATCAGGCTGGTGCCACTATCCACTTTTTTTGCATGAGTTGATGCTGAAAGAATGCCAAGTTGATCTCTCGCTTGCCATTCGTTCGAACTCTTGTCAGTAATCAGTTAATTTAGTAACTAACGCCAGTCCCCTTTTCTTCCAGGTACGACTACATATGTTGTGCGCATCACATCCAAACATTGTCCAAATAATTGACGTTTATGCAAACAGTGTGCAGTTCCCCCACGAATCAAGCCCCAGGTAAGACCAGGCAATTCTGTGCGATGGAGCTGAAGGCCTCAGTAACAGCTATGTATTCTGCCACTTGATTACATGTACTTTACTCTTTTGCAGAAATGTGACCTCCAATAGTTTGCCCTGTAACAAATGTAAGCTGTCCAGTAATAGGATGACCTAGTTCTGAAGGGTTTATTCTGCGTTTTGTGGCGATTCTTAATTCCTTATGTGCTGCTCTTTTTAGGCACTCGTACAACTGCTATTCTTTTCTCAAGAATATGCATGAACGATGCAGTAAAATTATGCTTCCACTGCACTGAACTTTTCAATAGTCCTTCATCAGTCTCTTAAGGTGCCGGAGAACGTGCCTGTGCTGACCCTGGCATTAGAAAACAATCGGTTATTGCCGTACAATGGTCAGTCTGGCACTTTGCTGGTCACCAGATACTAGCTATATTTAGTGTCCCCTGTTTTTAGAGCCTGTCTGAAAGCAGCTGGCTATGTGGCACACTTCTGATGAACTTTCAAGTATCAGGGTTAAAGTGGCAGTGGTGTTCCATAATGTATCTGCTCCATTACGCGAAGGGCCAGTCGTAAGTGTCGACATGTCCAGAACATTTGGTTCTCGTCCAACCAGCTCAGACTATCTAGCAATGACAGATAGATACATAGGCGTGAAGATATTACCAGGACAGCAGATGGATAGGTCAAACGTTTTCTGTCATTACAAAAGATATCATTGATATATAATGTCCTCCCTCCTGCAGTTAGAGATAGATTAGGAGATCTCATGGGCTCAAAGCTGGCTTCATTCAAATAGCTACCCCCGCTATTAACCTGGTAGCCTAGTGTTCCTCTGATACCACAACCCATGGGACTGCACAGAACAGCAGGAACGTTGAGTTTTATCACTGCTGGAAGAGAAGTGCCAGTGCTGTCAATCTGGGGCGCGACCTTCACCCAAACCAAACCAAATCTATCCGACAACGAAGGGGGTGGGCAGGGGAGAGAAAGGCAAGGTTGCGCCTTCCGTTGACCAGCATCAGCATTAATTGCATACTCACTGATATTTGACCCGCTCTTTAAATTAACACTTTTGAACAGGGCACGGCTCCTAATTGTTATGGAGATGATGGAGGGGGGCGAGCTGTTTCACAGAATCAGCCAGCACCGGCACTTCACTGAGAAGCAAGCCAGCCAAGTAACAAAGCAGGCAAGTTCCAGAAGCTTCCACCAGCAGTCGTGCAATGAACAACTAGAGGGCTAAAGGCATATTAAAGCGACATAGGTTCTCACTTATTGCCTGCTTTGTTATAATCCGATTATGTGATGCACGCTGTCACTGGCATAACTGTTTTGTTTCAGCCACACTTCGTAATTCCTTTTTTTTTTTTTTTTCTGGGGTTACCATAAGCTTGTACTCTGCTTCAAAGGACTGCAGTGGACTGCGAGTCCTTCATGGGCTAAAATCATATGATCAACACAATAAATGGCCGTACTCTTGATTCCTGGTTGCTGATTTATAGAGTTTCATAGGTTCATAGCGGAAATTTGTAATTCCAATGAATGAAAAGTTCAGTATTCCCCACTTCCCTCAGTGCAGATGTACAAGATTATAGCTTTGATTTGATTCAATCTCTGCTTCTCTAAGAAGCTTTTCTGTATGTCATTAGTTCCTTGTCCATTGTAGCTTTGAGATTCTTACACACCCTGGTGTTGCCAATCACTTTGGAGCTGAAAGGTTGAGTATATCTAGGGCACTTCCGGCTCTCTAGTGTGTGCGAAGAGCAGAGACGTTCACGAGCGTGACTACTTTGTTGCCCGATGGGTCTGCATGATTCGGCTTTATTGCAGCTCATCTCACAATAAAGCAGTTACCATCTAATCGGTACAAATAAATGGACTGACTTGAATTTTCTTTTTACAGATCGCTTTGGCCCTACAGCATTGTCACTCGCTAAACATTGCACACCGAGATCTGAAACCAGAGAACTTGCTCTTTAAGGATAACTCTTTGGTAAGTTCTTTTGTCCTGAAGATGTTTTTCATGTATTTGCAATGAGTTTTAGAATGATACATTTACGTAAAGGAAGTGAAACTGTAAGTAGTTACCATTTCTAAAAATTTCAAGGGCATGTACACCTGGCAGCTGAAGGCATCTGTGTTGGTCCCATGTTCATATGTGACTGTATTGCTGAGAAAAATGACGTTTTTATATGTGCAAATGAGCCTCCAGGAGGAAAGTTGGCGTTGCCGTTACACCTAGAGGCTCCGCACTCTCTGCACAAGGATTGACAGGGTCAGGCAGTGTAAACATCATCACAGCTGGCTCTATCAGAGGGCGCAACAGTTGCAGATAGAGAAGAGCCTCTAGGTGTAATGGCAACCCCCCGCCCCCGTTGCAGATAGAGAATGACAAGGGGGGGTGACGTCACGACTAGTATCACTGGCCTTGGCGGGGTTAAGCTCTGCTCACTTAAATAAGGCCAGTGATACTAGTCGTGACGTCACTGGGCCTCCGGTAAACAGCGAGCAGGCCGAGGCTCTACTGCCAGTGCCGCTGCCTTCTCAAATAGCTGATCGGCGGGATTCCCGGGTGTCAGACCCCTGCCGATCAGATGCTGATGATCTATCCAGAGGATAGATCATCAGTTTAAATAAACTGCAGAACCCCTTTAATATGGCAGATCATATGGGCGGGGCATTATGATGTCACATGGGGGGGCGGCAAACTTTTCTTTTGCCTAGGGCGGCAAAAATTCTTGCACCGGCCCTGCTTGTCAGATAGTGCATGTTACAATGGACCTTGATCCTGGAGTATAGGTCTGCTAGAAAACAAGATGAGGTATACCTCCGAAATAATGCAGTCAGTTTACGTAGCCTTGAAGACGAAGGAATTCAGTTGGGGTCCATCAAGATTGAAAAAGGCAGTGTGTCCAGTAGCTGTGATGGCGATCTTATGTCCATCCTTTCTGCCAAGCTGCACATCCACATTGATGTAATGCTACCATGCAGAATATATAATATATATATATCTAAACATGAAAGTCTTTGTATATGATTTGATAAAAATGCGTAGGCCCATTCACCACATCCAGGTAGCCTCTTTCGAGATGGTCCCTGCACTAATTTAGCTCAGCACTACATGCCGACCAGCACACACACCTTCAGTCCACAAGACCTGGTATCCCAACAGCACCCCTGCTGCCAGGTTTAGCCCTTTAGTCACTGGGCCACCCCAACCCACTGGCACAGCACTACAACAACAAAATCTGCCATGCAGGACTGCACATGCGACCAGATCTCAAAAGCCCACCTTTCCATGTGGTCTCAGAAACCAGACTGAGACCAAGCAGTTTTGTTTACAGATGTAGCCCGTTTTTAAAATGGGTAGCATCCGGACTGAACACTGACCCATTCATTTCAAAGGGTATATGCACATGGGCATTGTTTTTTACTGACTGTCTATTGAGGAGAAATCTCAGCTTGTTCTGAATTCATCAGTTTTTCACGCAGCACTGGTCCATTCATGTCGGTGTAAAAAAACGTGACTACAAGGATGGCACCTGGATGCAGTCTATTTTTCACATATGGTTGTTGAGAGATGTTATGTGTTATTTTTTAAGTTTTCTTTATGCGTATGAAAAACGCATGAAAAGGGCATGAAAGAGGCATTATGGAGTTTCCTGCTTATTAAAAACCCTGGGGTTGAATGAGAGGCGTTCTGATACCATGAAAAAAAAATAGATGGTACAATGTTTATGAATGCAACAACTATAGAGAATAAAAGGACATGTCCATCCATTATTACCATGTGTCTGTGTGAATCTGTCACCACAAAAAGGAGTGCCATCTGCAGGCAGCATTTTATAAAGCAGATTGGTGTATAGCTTTTTAGGAAAAGATTCAATAAAATTGTAATTTATGCATTTAAATCTCTGCTCTTTCTGGCTTCAGTTGTGCACAGGAGAGGTGTTATCAGTGATTGATGGCATTCTCTGTGTAAGGGCTCTTTCACACTAGCGTTGTTTCTTTCCGTCCTAGAGATCCGTCCTCGGGGCTCTAGGACGGAAAGAAACTGATCAGGATAATCCTAATGCATCCTGAATAGAGAGAAATCCGTTCAGGATGTCATCCGTTCAGTATGTCAACGTTTTGTGGACGTTGACAAAACCGTAGCATGCTGCGGATTTGTCTCCGTCCAAAAAGCCGGAAGACATGCCGGATCCGGAATGAATGCCCATTGAAGAGCATTATTCCGGATCCGGCATTAAGCTAAACGTCGATTCGGTGCATTGCCAGATCCGACGTTTAGCGCTGCGCAGCAGCTGTTCCGATCGGGGCCCCAGTGTAAGTTGGGGCTCTGATCGGTTACCATGGCAGCCAGGACACTACTGGAGTCCTGACTGCCATGGTAAGTACAACCCAGCAGTGTACTTACCTGCGCTGCAGCCGCCGGGCGCTCCATTATGACATCACAGTTCCGGGCGGCGCATTGATCTATGCGCCGCCCGGACCTGTGACGTCATTAAGGAGCGCCCGACGGCCGCAGCGCAGGTAAGTACACTGTTAGTGAGGCCATGGCAGCCAGGACTCCAGTAGTGTCCTGGCTGCCATGGTAACAGTGAAAGCATGTTGAAGACTGATCAGGAAACTGATCAGTCTTTAAATGCTCTCCGGCCACTTGCGTTCTGACGGATCCGGCGGGGCGGAAGTGCCCGCCGGATCCTCAGAACGCAAGTGTGAAAGAGGCCTAAGTGTGTATACAGAAATAGCTGTCAGTCACTGATAGCTGTACACAGGGAGGTGTTAACAGTGATTGATAGTATTCTCTGTGTAAGTGTGTATACATAGATAGCTGTCAGTCACTGAGAGCTGTACACAGGAAAGGTGTTATCTTTGATTGATAGTATTCTCTGTGTAAGTGTATATACAGAGATAGCTGTCAGTCACTGATAGCTGTACATGGGGGAGGTATTATCAGTGATTGATAGCATTCTCTGTGTAAGTGTGTATACAGAAATAGCTGTCAGTCACTGATAGCTGTACACAGTGGAGGTGTTATCAGTGATTGATAGCATTCTCTATGTATGTGTGTATACATAGATAGCTATCAGTCACTGATAGCTGTACACAGGAAAGGTGTTATCTTTGATTGATAGTATTCTCTGTGTAAGTGTGTATACATAGATAGCTGTCAGTCACTGATACCTGTATACAGGGAGTTATCAGTGATTGATATAATTCTCTGTGTAAGTGTGTATACATAGATAGCTGTCAGTCACTGATAGCTGTACACAGGAGGTGTTATCAGTGATTGATAGTATTCTCTGTGTAAATACATATATAGCTGTTAGTCACTGATAGCTGTACACAGTGGAGGTGTTATCAGTGATTGATAGTATTCTCTCTCTGTGTAAGAGTGTATACAGATATAGCTGTCAGTCACTGATACCTGTACACGGAAAGTGTTATTAGTGATTGATAGTATTCTCTGTGTAAGTGTGTATACATATATAGCTGTCAGTCACTGATACCTGTATACAGGGAGTTATCAGTGATTGATAGTATTCTCTGTGTAAGTGTGTATACATAGATAGCTGTCAGTCACTGATAGCTGTACACAGGGAGGTGTTATCAGTGATTGATAGTATTCTCTGTGTAAGTGTGTATACAGAGATAGCTGTCAGTCACTGATAGCTGTACACAGGGGTGGTCTTAAGTTCAGAAATAGCAGAGATTTAAATGTAAAAAAGTTTTACTGAAATTTTTCCCACTTTATCAATCTGCCCAACATGCTACCTGTAGACTGCATTGCATTTTACAGAGACAGATTCTCTTTAAATGTTTAGATTAGTTGGTTTTAGGATGTTGATGCTTGTGCATAATAATTCTGTACTGGCTTCCCCTAAATAAGGGTCTTATGGACAATTTGGGGACTCTGGGTCAAACTATCAGTCATAAAAAGACAGGAAGGTCTTTATTAAAGGGACATTACTATCAATTTTTACATCACATGCTAACATTGTTAAAATTGTATGTATGTAAAAAAAAAAAAAAATTGGCTGGACGGTTTTCTGGCTATAATCTTTTGAAGTCACTCCATGTATTATTCGTGTCCTGGCTCTTTTTAACAATTTCTTTATTTGGACATTTAACACAGCAAACAGTCTCTCTTGACTTTCTCAGTCAGACCATTCACTGCGGCCAAAGAGGGAAAGGGGATGAGTGACTCAATTAGACATCACACATAGGCCTCATGCACACGACCGTTGTTTGATTCCGTGTCTGTTGTGCCGTTTTTCGTGTTTTTCTGCGGACCCATTGGTTTTCAATGGGTCCGTGGAAAACTCGTCAAATGCACCGTTTGTCCTCTGCGTCCGTGGTCCGTGATTCCAGTCCGTCAAAAAAATATAACCTGTCCTATTCTTGTCCGTGAAAAACGGTTCACGGACCCATTCAAGTCAAGGGGACCGTGAAAAAATGCGGATGGCCATCCGTGTGTCATCCGCGTTCCGCGTCCGTTTTTTTTGCGGATCCCTTGGCAGGCACTTGGCAAAAATTGTCAGCCTGTCTTTTGGTAAAATCTTTTGGGTCCTGTCCGCTAAAAAAAACGGAAGACACACGGAAACACAACGGAAGCAAAAACTGACACGGAACAACGGAACCCCGTTTTGCGGACCGCAAAAAAATACTGTCGTGTGCATGAGTTCATACACTGATAAATAGTACTGTTTATCCAGGCCTATCAAGATAATAATAGAGCTGTCATACTGTTATCCAAATTCTACTATCTATCTTTTACTAGCAGATAACTTCTTTCCCTGCATTAACAGTAAACTAATGGGTTCGTCCTACGTGTGCCTGTATAATGTCCAAATGTTATACTTCATTTGTTTCTTTGTTTTTACCACTCAAAAAACATCTGAAGCACATATACCCTAATTTTTTTTGGCACAAATAGTACCAGATTTCTGGCACATTAGTATTGATTAGTAAATCTACCCCAGTGACTACTAAAAGTACAAAGCTGTTCCTGGTAAGCACTGAAGGTACCACCTCAGCCCTATCATGTAGCTAATCGGCAGGGTTGCTAAGAGTTGGTTGCTGATTATCTGATATTGATGGCCTAACCTAAAGTCGGGCCATCAATTTTAGGCTACATTCAGACAACTGTAAGTGTTTTGCTGTCCGCAAAACACAGATACTGGCAAAATGGAGAACGCACAAGGCCAGCCCTATATGGAAATGCCTATTCTTATCCAGACAAGAATAGGTCATGCTCTATATTTTTTTGTGTGGCCGTGGGACGAAACTATGGATGTTCTGTCCCCATCTTTTGCAGCTCTATTGAAATAAATTGGTCCGCATCCGTTCCGCAAAATTTCCCAACAAATGCAGACCCATAACTACGGTCGTCTGAATGCACCCTTAGAGGGACTATGTCAGTACTTTTGACAGCTGTGATGGCTGACCGCATTAGTTAGGGGCAGGGAAAAGCAGTACTAACGTTATTCTCATCTTGAGTGAGGATATGAACATTTATTTTGCCAGGGGTTGTCTCATCTTAGGCATTTGAACACCCTGCGATTTTGCAAGTTCTCCCACTTAGAAATCATGGAGGGGTCTGAAATTCCCACTCTGAGAGAATAAAAAAAAAAAAATCAGGAAATCGCATTGTATGATTTTTAAAGAATTTTTTTCTCTTGCACTGCTGCACATAAGTATTTGAACACTTGAGAAAATCAGTGTTAATATTTGCAATTACAGAGGTCAAACGTTTCTTGTAATTCTTTTTTAAGAGAAAAGGAATACGGAATATGTTTAAGGCACGAGGTACATAGTATAGCAGTACAGTACACATCTCTCAGAGTTAGACGATAGAAGTGACGGTATGCTTGGTACAGTCCATGCGTATCAATGATTCAAGCCGTTCCTCTAAAGTCCAAGAGTTGCATGGATGGGTGGTTGGAGCATAATATCGTAGTAGCAAACTTTCGTGCCGTGTAGGAATAGAGAACAAGGGAAAGGAAAAGTAGGGGAGGAAAGGAAAAACGGGAGGGAGGGGGGAATAACACAGCGTACAGCAGTATATAGTCAGTACAATGTTTAAAGCATTCAGTAATACAACATAGTGTGTAAAGCACTCAATGGTACATCCACTGGGCAACAGAGACAAAATATTACATAGCCGACCCACATCTTAATGGTGGGGGGATCATTTTACCTTTGGAAGGACCATTCAAGTTGTATTACAATGTGCCCGGAACGTTTCCCAGCATCCCCATAGCCTAGCATTTTTTGGGGTGGTAGTAATTTATTAGATAATATCTTCTCATATGAGTAGGTCTTATCCACTCTCTCAAAGATTTCTTTGATGGATGGGATAGTGGTGGTTTTCCAGTGTTTAGCAATAGCGATTTTGGTTGACAAAAGAAGATGTGCAATTACTGTTCTATGGGACGTGGGAAAGCGGTCTATGTTGATTAGGAGTAGAGCCAGCTCTAGGGATGGCGGGACATCCGTGTTACTTAGTTTTGAGATTACAGTGAAGAGTCATTTCCACAGTATAGACACTGAGGGGCATTGCCACGAAACATGGAAAAGTGTGCCCTTACAGCCACATTCCCTCCAGTAAAGGTGGGACGTTCCCGGAAATATCATGCTTAAGCGATCTGGTGTGTAGTAAACGTTTCTTGTAATTCTTGACCAGGTTTGCACACACTGCAACAGGGATTTTGGCCCACTCCTTTACACAGATCTCCTCTAGATCTGTCAGGTTTCGTGGCTGTCTCTGAGCAACACGGAGTTTCAGCTCCCTCCAAAGATGTTCTATTGGATTTAGGTCTGGACACTGGCTAGGCCACTCCAGAACCTTGATATGTTTCTTACGGAGCCACACCTTGGTTATCCTGGCTGTGTGCTTCAGGTCGTTGTCATGTTGGAAGACCCAGCCATGACCCATTTTCAATGCTCTGACTGAGCTCAAAATCTCACAATAAATGGCCCCATTCATCCTCTCCTTAATACAGTGCAGTCATCCTGTCCCCTTTGCAGAAAAGCACCCCCAAAGCATGATGCTACCACCCCCATGCTTCACAGTAGGGATGGTGTTCTTGGGATACCACTTATCCTTCTTTTTCCTCTAAACATGTCGAGTGACGTTTAGACTAAAAGTTCTACTGGTCTCATCTGACCACATGACTTTCTCCCATGCTTCCTCTGGATCATCCAGATGGTCATTGGCAAACTTCAGACGGGCCTGGACATGTGCTGGCGTGAGCAGAGGGAATCTTCCGTGCAATGCATGATTTGAAACCATGACGGCATAGTGTTCTACCGACAGTGACCTTTGAAACTGTGGTCCCTGCTCTCTTCATGTCATTGACCAGCTCCTCCCTTATAGTTCTGGGCTGATTCCTCACTTTTCTCATCATCAGTGATACCCCACGAAGTGAGATCTTGCATGGAGCCCCAGTCAGAGGGACACCGACAGTCGTCTTTAGCCTCTTCCATTTTCTAACAATTGCTCCACCAGTTGGATCTATTTTCACCAAGCTGCTTGGCATTTGCCCCGTAGCCCTTTCCAGCCTTGTGGAGGTCCACAATTTTGTCTCTGGTATCTTTTGACAGCTCTCTGGTTTTGCCCATGGTAGTAGTTGG
Organism: Bufotes viridis; assembly: GCA_033119425.1. Classification (NCBI taxonomy): domain Eukaryota; kingdom Metazoa; phylum Chordata; class Amphibia; order Anura; family Bufonidae; genus Bufotes; species Bufotes viridis. Next base: position 140,984,146 of record CM065589.1, on the reverse strand, counting down.
CGTCTGACTGACTGTGGGGTGGACAGGTGTCCTTAAAGAGCTCAGACAGGTGCTACTGAGTTAGGCTACTTTCACACTGGTGTCTTGTGCGGATCCGACATGTATCTGCACAGACGGATCCGCACTGATAATACATCCGCATGCATCCGTTCAGAACGGATCCGTTTGTATTATCATGAACATAGGCAAAACGGATCCGTCTTGAACACCATTGAAAGTCAATGGGGAACGGATCCGTTTTCTGTTGTGTCATATTGTGTCATTTAAAACGGATCCGTTCCCATTGACTTACATTGTATGTCAGGAAGGATCCGTTTGGCTCAGTTCCATCAGACGGACACCAAAACGCTGGGTGTCCGCCTCCAGAGCGGAATGGAGACTGAACAGAGCCAAAGTGATGCATTCTGAACGGATCCTTATCCATTCAGAATGCATTGGGGCAAAACTGATCCGTTTTGGACCGCTTGTGAGAGCCCTGAAACGGATCTCACAAGCGGACCCAAAAACGCCAGTGTGAAAGTAGCCTAAGATTAATGAGAGGAGTAGAGATGGACTCTTTAAAGAGTAACATGTCTTTGAGAGACAGAAATCTTGCTGATTGCCAGGTGTTCAAATACTAGAGAAATAAATTCTTTAAAAATCATACAATGTTATTTCCCAATTTTTTTTTATATTTTTTTATTCTGTCTCTGAGTGGGAATGCACCTACAATGTGAATTTCAGACCCCTCTGTGATCTCTAAGTAGGAGAACTTGCAAAATCGCAGGGTGTTCAAATACTTCTGTTCCTCAGTGTATCTCAGAACAGGACACAAAGTGAGCAGAGAACAGCCATACATGCACGGTCACCCTTCATTCGTTTCTATAGGACTGACGAAAATAGTAGTGAATAAAGTGACCATGCAATAGAAGTGAATGCAGCAGTGGCCATGCTTGCGCAGTGAACGCTCCATTTCTTTCTACAGAACTTCCAATAATAGCCAAGCGTGTTTGCTCTGCTAATTCATGACTGCCATAGAAATTAAAGGAGAGCTCACTGTGCATGCGCGGTGTGCTATCCTTCACTGTCTGTTGCCTGTTCTTGAGATAGGTGCAGGTTTCAGAGGTGGAACCAGTACCTATGTGACTTTGGCACATCCTAGTGATATGACATCAAAGTCTGAGATGACACAACATCATTCAGTGGCTAGTGGTCAGAGTTTCACTGTGAAGTCCTCTCTGCATTGAACCGCCTCACAGCCCTTCTACTCTGAGTGACAGCTGTAGTGGTTTCCTGGTCGGATGTTGCAGAGGGAAGATATTATGAATCCGCTCAATGCAGAGTGCACTAAACAGTAAAGGTAAACCTCCATTGCCTGTAAGGAGCAGAATAAAACATCATATTCTCACTACTCAACATTATATGTTGGTAATTTATAAATGTTTTGCCTTTTTAATACTGTTTTATTCATTTTTACTGTAAGCAAAATGCAGAGATGATAAAATAAAAATAAGCACACGTCATCTATAAAGCAGCATACATTTTATTAGCTGTTTGGAGAGCCTTTAAATAAAAAATATTTTCAAAAAGCAATGTCTCCACAAGTCGCCGATCAGCCCTTCCTTATAAAATTTGCAAACTCCAGTCATTCTCCAGTTGCTAAATAAGTACCCTTTAAATTCAGCCATATATTGCTTTTAACTAACTGTTTATTTGCAGGATGCTCCAGTGAAATTGTGTGATTTTGGTTTTGCAAAAATAGACCAGGGGGACCTAATGACTCCACAGTTTACCCCATATTATGTAGCACCTCAGGTGAGTACTGCTTTATTAAGCTGGCTGTTCTACGTCAACTGTTTTTCTTCATTCACTTACACTGGGTTCAGACCTGAGCGTTTTGAAGCCTAGCGTTTTCTGAGCGTTCAAGACTGGCGCTAACTCGCGTTTTTTTCTAGCGTTTTGGTAAATAGTGTAGGCGCGTTTGACGCGCATTTATGTGATTGACTGCATAGTTGGCCAATGACCAATGATTTAGTTTGGCCAATCTGAGTGCTTTAGAGGTGTGAAATTCCATGGTGGCTGATCCAGCATGTTGCAAACTTTGAAAAACGCGCGTCCATAGGCGCGTTTTACGCTGCACAAACGCACGAACAACACGCGTATCGCGTTTCCCATTGAAGTATATTGGCACCAAACGCTCGAAAAATGTCCGAATTAACGCAAACATACTTGCTTATGCGTCGGACGTTTTTAGGTGCATTCGAACGCGCATAAAAACGCGCAAGTGTGAACCACCCCCATTGGAATGCATGGTTCCTGTACTGTTGTGCGTTTTTTTGCGCGTTCGAACGCAGCGTTTTACGCGAAAGTGTGAACTGAGTGTTATGTTTCCATCATTTGTGTAATTCAGATATTCCACTGTTGCTTCCACCTCCAGGGGAGCCACTTATTAAAGGTTTTTTCCCAGGATCCCTAAAGATTTGCTGCAGGCTGGGATTGTTTTAAAATAAAAATTCTACTTTGTTGCTCAAACTTGTATTGTTAGCTGTTTTTTTTGTTTTTGTTTGTTGTTTTTTTATTCCCGATCTTCATATAAAAAAAAAAATAATATGTTTGAGTGCTGGAAAACCCCCTTTAACCTCTCTAGATATGCACTTCCATGTGTAAATTCACGCTTTCAATCCAGAATTAAAACTAGAAGCGAGATACATAGAAAAAAAACCTCTTAACAAGGCAGGGAATTTTACAAGCTGTTTATTTGTCTTTTGGTGCTATTTGCTTTCTAATAAAATCATATGATTATAGCAGCCTGGCTGCAGTAGTGTAGGAGGGTACTCACAGCAGAGAGAGAGGAGAAGCAATGTGGACTAGCAGGCAGGTAGAGATGGTGCTCTTGACCGGGCATGCAGTGTATCCGCACAATAGCAGACAATGATATCAACCTCCTGTTAGGGAATTATTAAGAAGATGAGGGTTGCAGCAAAAGCAGATGAGCTCTGATGGACAAGATTGCACGCAGCTTCACAGTGCTGCTATAGTATCGTTATTCAGTATACTTATATAAATATCGACACCTTTTGGGGGGGCAGATTTTTTATTCATTTGGGACTAAAAATAATTTTTAAGTTTCAGTTTATCTGCAGGGTATCTTGCTTTTAGTTCACAGTGAACCGTCAGGTTGCTGCTCTGACGGCCGGATTTATAGCCCTTATGTCCTCCTGACAGGTCATAAAAACTCACTATGGATAAAGAATGTGGCTGTTCAGAGATGAGGGCTATATATCCATCTGCCAGGGAAGCAACCTCCTGTGAAATTGAAAGCAAGATGCTCTGCAGACTGAAACTTAACCCCCGTAGAACAAAAACTGTTGACGCTTTAACATTAGGCCAAAAATGAATAAAATGCAAATCATACAAAATTGTCCCAAAGGTGTTCATAGCCTTTAAATCACAGAGGTTTACTACAAATAAAAACCGCTTAGATGCATAGATAATTTCTTCTGTGATTTCTACATACGCCAGTCCAGATAATCCAGCAGGAGAATTCTCTTCAAAAAGTTTTGGCCAGCGTATCCATTGGCCAGTGAATTGCAAACTGATTAGAGCAAAATCGTCACTCATGTTCCGATTCTTTTGGACTGGTAACTTTTCACCATGTCTTCCTGAACATCATTCCTCCGTATGGGTTTATTATGCACTATTGCATCTTGCACAACAAAATGTCATCTATTTCTGTAGTACAAATGTGAGTCATTCATAATACTTACATATGTATAATATAAAGTGCAGCACCATACTGTAAGTCACATATTCTTTCTTGTTTGTTGCTGTAACCATCAGGTTCTGGAGGCACAGAGAAGACATCAGAAAGAGAAGTCTGGAATTATCCCTACCTCACCAACACCATACACTTACAACAAGGTGACACCTCCCCTCATGTTATTGTTGTGTTCATGTCCATCTTTTATGCTTTTTGTCACTACAATGAGGCGTTAGCGATCGCTCCTCCCCATACTGTGGAGAACGCTGCATGTAATAGCAGCGCTCTCCTTCACTGACAAGCAGGGGATTGTCGGGAAGAAACGCTTCCTTCCCGAAAATCGAAATGATCATCTGCCAATGACTTTCTAATATACCTTATTAGAGAATTATGTGAACATTCATTAAAAAACAGCCTGTGCTACACAATAAGTGAGCACTGCTATGAAAATTCAGTCTCCAGGGTCTAATGAACTCTGGACAGCTATCTGTAAGAAGGCTTCTCAGCTTGCCTCTGCTCACTGCCCCAGCCGTTACCACTCCACAGCTATAGAACACGTTTTAATAAGTACTTTATTAGCTGCCTACTCTAGGAATCGGTGCCTACTCTGAAGGTGGGTTTTACACGCCTCAATATTTGGACCAGATGTTTGTTCCAGATAATAGGCCTCTTTAAAACGTGCCGCAGATCACCAGATGAGCGCGCAAAACGCCGGTACATCGAGTGAAATGATCATTCATGCAGACACCTCAGTCATCGTTTTTGGGCAGCAGATCGTGTTGTTGAGCAGTGATCTGCTGCCCAGAAACAATGACCTGTATAAGGACGAGCGATCGTAGTAGCCAAATATATAGTGGAGGTTATTGCTTCCTTCCCGACAATTATATGCTCAATCGCTGCATTTAAATGCAGCATGAGAGTTCCTGCCTTTTCTAAGAGTGCCTGCCATTTTGATCTGCTGTCAGCATTGATGGCAGACAGCCCCTCTACCTCCCAGTGGTTATTAAGTACCAGGGACAGACTGGGAAGATAGAGGAGAGTGTGGCTGCCAGTGATCAGTGCTGGCAGTAAGTGCTTCGCGTAGGGGCTCAGTACACATACTATCAGCACTGATCGCTGGCAGCCTCGCTACCCCCTATTTCTCCAGCACTTATTAGTTAACCAGAGAACTGCTGAGAAGATAGAGGGGAGGTTTAGTTACTGGGAAAAGTCCGCACTGCCGTTCATGTGACTGCAGATTCTATCTGTGTTCTATTCTTTAGGGTGCCAAGAATTTACATGCTCTTTCTTGATGCTATCTGGAAAATTGTGCAAAAATAACCTGCAGTCACATGAACAGCGGTGCAGACTACCATTGAAAAAAATTGGAATTAAGTTTTCGCATCAAATTCAGACAAAATCCGCCATGTGAATTCACATTTAGACAGATGTTTATGACATATCTTCAAGATATGCCATAAATGTCTGATGGATGGGGTTCTCACCTCTGGGACCCCCACACCTGTCTCCTGAACAGGGGTCCCTCCAACCTCCATCCCACGGCTGCTGTGAATGGAGAAGGACCCCTGTTCTGTAGATTGTGCTGTTCCCAGAGGAGGGATGCCAAAAAAGTCTGAGAAGGTAATTGTCTGTCCACTGTTGGTGACCTGCATTACTGCGTCACTGTTCGTGGCCTGCATTAGGCTCCTTTCACACGGGCGAGTGATGTGAACGCATAGCACCCGCACTGAATCCTGACCCATTTATTTCAATGGGTCTGTGTACATGAGCGTTTTTTTTTTTTCCACGCGTCACTTGTGCGTTGCGTGAAAATCGCAGCATGTTCTATATTCTGCGTTTTTCACGCAAGCAAGTGCGGGTGCGTTGCGTTTTTCACTGATGGTTGCTAAGAGATGTTGTTTGTAAACCTTCAGTTTTTTATCACGCGCGTGAAAAACGCTTTAAGACGCATTGCACCCGCGTGGAAAAAACTAAACAACTGAACGTAATCGCAGGCAAAACTGAATGGCTTTACCTGTGAAATCGCACAGTTTTCACTGAACGTATCCGCGACGCTTCCGGACACGCTCGTGTGAAAGAGGCCTAAGTTGATTAGCAATGTTGATTTGGTTTTATTTTGTATTCTAGATACATGGTAGTAATAAGTGTGTACATAGCCTTTAAAATGTTAGATTTATTAGCTTTTTCTCACTCCTGACATTACTGTCGCACCTGCATGGAGAGTTCAGCTTGTTGCTATAAGTTTATATGTGTATTTTGTGGTTGTCCCTCCCAGAGCTGTGACTTGTGGTCCTTAGGTGTCATTATCTATGTGATGCTCTGCGGCTATCCTCCCTTTTACTCCAAGCATCACAGTCGGACTATCCCAAAGGACATGAGGAAAAAAATAATGACAGGAAGCTTTGAGTTCCCAGAGGAGGAATGGAGCCAGATCTCTGAAATGGCAAAAGACATCGTCAGAAAGTGAGTTCTTGTGCTTATTTTTCCAACGTTAGGTGGTTCTTATTTTTGCTAATACCGATTGGAAAATAAAGGAAATGCACATATAGCTTGCAGAATGGTAAGGTGACAGCCCAGCTTACCATGATTGACACTTCCCTACGTATTTGTGAAAGGACCTGTCAGTCATAGTTAAGCTATGCACCGAATATTGTGCTGTAGAGTTAAACATGGCTCAGTATGATCATCGGGCCTGACTTGCTGACCTTGATTAGAGACGCTTGAGTCAAAGTTTGTTGATCAGGAAAGGAAAGGTTGTCAAAAGTAGTAGTTTAACCCTTTTCCAACATCTGCCGTACATGAATTTTGAAAATATATACTGTATTGTCTGGCGTATAAGACTACTTTTTAACACATGAAAATCTTCTCAAAAGTCGGGGGTCGTCTTATACGCCGGTATACTGCGTCCTAAAACTTAAGAGGACCTTTCACTGGTCTAACGATTGTTAGATAATGATATGTATGTGTAGAGCGGCGCCCAGGGATCTCCCTGCGCTTACTATTATCCCTGGGCGCCGCTCTACACATACGGTATATATCATTATCGTTGGACCAGTGAAAGGTCCTCTTTACTTCCAAGCCGGACTGGAGATGCTGTCCTTCTCCAGCTTCAGGGACAGGCTCCCTCTAGCTGAGCCACCGTGCGCTGCATCCCGGCCAGTCGCTCCTGAAGCAGCCCCCTCTCCCTGCTCTCAGTGGTTTTCTCATGCTCGGATCGTTTAGTTAATTTTTATTTGTTGTGCGTTGCAAGAGGGGTAGTCTTATACGGCGAGTATAGCCCAAAACCCATATTTTAACAGGAAAAGTAGGGGGTCGTCTTATATACCCAGTCGTCTTATACTCCAGAAAATATGGTGTGTGTGTGTATATATATATATATATATATATATATATATATATATATATATATAGACATATACAGTGGATATAAAAAGTCTGCACATCCCTGTTAAAATGTCAGGTTTCTGTGCTGTAAAAATATAATATAACAATCGCTCCCTTCATCATCCACTGATACGCACTGTTACATGTAAGCCGGCCACCAAATCTGTAGACAGAAATATAAAAAAGGTATCAGTGTCAGAATATGGGGATGCAAAGGAAACCTATGTACTCCTTCTGACCCGCAGAAGTAAATGCTATAAAAATGAAAGCCATAATACAATATTGTGGAATTGTGAACCCCCATTTCCTCCTGTCCCCTTCACAGTAGGCAGCTGTATATATAATAGACGGGTCCGTTCACATTCAGCAGATATGTTCCAGACATTTCTGCAGCTAGAAATCTGTTCTATTCCTCTGAATATGGTTTTTTGGTTGACAGGCGCATAAATTTTTGCAAGCACCATTTAGATGCATGGCTCGGTTGCGGATAGTTCTAGAACAAATCTGCCACATATGCATCTACCGTTGAAGCTTACTTTAAATTGACACCTAACACCGCAATAATAAAAGCTGTGTAATTGTAGGATATGTAGGTCTGGCCATGAAATTTTTATCCTTGTGAAAATGTTTACATGCATCAGCTCTCATCTGTGGATGGTGCAGGGAAGGATCATTTTTAAATATATTCAATTCAAAAGTCCTATATCCTAATAAACGAGAGAGCTAAAAAAAACATCTCGTAGAAAGGCCTGCATAGACATAACTAACATTTTATTTTGTGGTGTGCAGTGTTTTGGAGGTAAAAAACAGCATTCACGTTATACTATTTTTGCACTTTTTAGAATTATTTCTTACTGTAAGATTTTAAACATTTTGTTTAACTCCTATAAATCTGTCTATTGGAAAAAGGACAGGAAAACAGTGTACCTAGAGCATAGATCAGAGGCTTTCCGCACTCCAACTGCTGTGAAACTACAACTCCCTGCATGCAACATGCTTGTCTGTAACCCATAGAATTGAGTTGGGCATTATGGGAGTTGTAGTTTCAGAACAGCTGGAGTGCCAAAGGTTGCTGATCTCTGACCTAGAGAGTATGCTGTTTGGGGTGCACATGATTGGCGGGGGTCCCAACACCACTGATCACTGAAACAGAGGGGCAGAAGCAGTCAGCTCAATGCTCTGCTATTTCAACAGTCTTCACCTCTCCTCAGATATACAAGCAGAGCCGTGCACAGCTTTCAGTGAGCCCATACACCGTCTTTCTGTTGATCAGGGAAGCAGAGCTGAGCACAGCAAAAGCAATAGTTCTTATCTGAGCAATTCCACCAACTTTCTTTCATTGATCAGTGGTCTCAACACCCAGATCCATTGGATCGTAGATTAGAAAGAACACAATAAACTCCTAGTAATCATGAACTCCCATTTCCTGCCACCTCTTCTCACCAGTGGTTGTCAGCAACAGTTTATATTGCCTTGCGGTGTTGTCAGCAGCTGTGTATTTGCATGTTGCCCCGTGGTGGGCCTTCAGACAACTGAACAGCAGGGGTGCGAGGAGTCGAACCGCACCAATCTGATATTTATGACCTGTCCTAAGGATAGGTCATCCGTATTATAACACTGCACAACCCTTTTAGATGAGTGAGCGGGAGGTGCACCAGGCTCATGATAACTGGTAACTGTTTGCTGTAACTATTTTCCTTAGCACCTATATTGTGGCGAGATATCACATACAATGGTAGCGGATGATCTTTCATGATGATCGTAGGTCAGCAGTTCAAGGCCCCCAACTAAGTGCCACCAATCACAATAACCTATCACATGCAAGTTGATATGTTTGCCATGAGTCCCAACATTAAAGGGATTGTCCCAAGATCTAAAGGGAATTTGTTATCAGAAAATGAACTATTGTTTCAATCATGCTTTTATGATAAACATTTTTGTTGGTTATTTTTAACTTTGCATGTCATTATCTATATTTAAACAAAAACAATAAAATCCTGCAGTTTTCACTCTGTCCACTAAGCCTAATAATAGATGCCACTTCTTGGTCTGTACAGATCACTTTACTGCAGTTACCTGCTTATCTGTCATTCTAAACCTGCCTATAATGATATCACCTCTGTGTATAGATAAGACAGCATGACAGCATGATAGTCAGAGCTTATCTCTTCTTTCCTTGTACAATGACCTCTGCACAGGTCACAGCATGCCTGGAAAACTCTCCCATAGAAGTTAGTGCGGTCCTCTCCAAACCATTGTGTCTATCGCCTATGTGGTTGCTGTAATAATTTCCTAATGCTTTCTAAACGCTGTTAAGAACAACTTAGACAAGATGGCCACCACCATAATCATGTTCAGAACACAGAATAAATAAATCTGTAATCCGAGGGACAAAAAACAGATCAGGAAAAAAGGATATCTGTTCCTATTTACTTTTAACTAATAAACAGAATTGCTGGTGACACATTTCTTTTAAAGAAGCACATCCGCAAAAAAATGTATTCTGTACACAATGTAATCTGTAGTGAAGGTAATCTTACTACCAGTTTCTGTATTTGTGAGCTATCCCCTCTCTTCTGATACTCAGCCATGTCATGTGACCAGCACTCTGACTTTCCAAATAGCATCTTATGTGTGGGCAGGAAGTCCGTTTCTCTATGTATTCCTTTGGGAACCTCAATGTCAGTCTCTTAGAAATTAATAGAGAAGTAACTGACTTCCTGTCCTGTGTCAGTTGGAGATCAGAGTGCTAGTCACATGACACAGCTGAGGATCAGAAGGGCGGTTATAACTCCTAAATACAGTCACTAGTAAGAAGACTACCCTCACTAGTTCATATCATGTACATTTCTAACAGGTCTGAGAGTAAAAATGTTTTTGAAGTGCTTCTTTAAACTTCTCTCCAAATGCTTGAGTCCTGCTCCATTAATTTTTTTTTTTTTGAGGGGGGGGGGGCCCTCAGTACCTCTGTTTTTGTGCGGATAGGTGATAAGTTTAAATTTGGAAAATTCCCTTAAAATTCTAGCCAGGAATCGATTGTACAGTGCCTTGCAAAAGTATTTACCCCCTCGACTCTTTTCGTGTTTTGTTACATTACAGCCTTAAGTTCAATGTTTTGTTAATCTGAATTTTATGTGATGGATCAGAACACAATAGTCTAAGTTGGTGAAGTGAAATGAGAAAAATATATAAATAAAACAATTGTTTAGAAATTGAAAACAGAAAATTTGGCATGTGCGTACATATTCACCCCCTTTGTTAGGAAGCCCATAAAAAGCTCTGGTGCAACCCATTACCTTCAGAAGTCACATAATTAGCGGAATGATGTCCACCTGTGTGCAATCTAAGTGTCACATGATCTGTCGTTACATATACACACCCTTTTTGAAAGGCCCCAGAGGCTGCAACACTTAAGCAAGAGGCATCACTAACCAAACACTGCCATGAAGACCAAGGAACTCTCCAAACAAGTAAGGGATAATGTTGTTGAGAAGTACAGGGTTAGGTTATAAAAAAAAAAAAAAAAAATCCAAATCTTTGATGATCCCCCAGGAGCACCATTAAATCTATCATAACCAAATGGAAAGAACATGGCACAACAGCAAACCTGCCAAGAGACAGCCGCCCACCAAAACTCACGGACCGGGAAAGGAGGGCATTAATCAGAGAGGCAACACAGAGACCTAAGGTACCCCTGGAGGAGCTGCAGAGTTCCACAGCAGAGACTGAAGTATCCGTACATAGGACGACAATAAGCTGTACACTCCATAGTGTTGGGCTTTATGGCAGTGGCCAGAAGAAAGCCATTACTTTCAGCAAAAAACAAAAAGGCACGTTGTGAGTTTGCGAAAAGGCATGTGGGAGTCTCCCAAAATGTATGGAGGAAGGTGCTCTGGTCTGATGAGACTAAAATTGAACTTTACGGTCATCAAAGAAAACACTATGTCTGGCGCAAACCCAACACATCACATCACCCAAAGAACACCATTCCCACAGTGAAACATGGTGGTGGCAGCATCATGCTGTGGGGATAGGACTGGGAAACTGGCCAGAGTTGAGGGAAAGATGGATGGTGCTAAATACAGGGATATTCTTGAGCAAAACCTGTACCACTCTGTGTGTGATCTGATGCTAGGACGGAGGTTCACCTTCCAGCAGGAGAATGACCCCAAACACACTGCTAAAGCAACACTTGCGTGGTTTAAGGGGAAACATGTAAATGCGTTGGAATGGCCTAGTCATAGCCCAGATCTCAATCCAATAGAAAATCTGTGGTCAGACTTAAAGATTGCTGTTCACAAGCGCAAACCATCCAACTTGAAGGAGCTGGAGCAGTTCTGCAAGGAGGAATGGGCAAAAATCCCAGTGGTAAGATGTGGCAAGCTCATAGAGACGTATCCAAAGCGACTTGGAGCTGTGATTGCCGCAAAAGGTGGCTCTACAAGTATTGACTTTAGGGGCGTGAATAGTTATGCACATTGACTTTTTCTGTTATTTTGTCCTATTTGTTGTTGGCTTCACAATAAAAAAAATAAAAAATAACTTTTAAAGTTGTGGGCATGTCCTGTAAATTAAATGATGCAAATCCTCAAACAATCCTTGTTAATTCCAGGTTGTGAGGCACCAAAACACGAAAAAAGTCAAGAGGGGTGAATACTTTTGCAAGGCATTGTATATTCTACAATATTCAAATACTTTTATTGTTCTTTTTAAGTGTTTTTTGATGCACAAATACTTTATATTGCCTGTTTTCAAGGGCAAACATGCCTTTCCAGATTTTGATTTGCGATACTGATGACTGCTGAGAGATTGTAGTATAGTCATGTTGTATTTGAAGCTTTTGCTCTTTTCTTCGTGTGGCTTTTGAGTAAATCTCACTTTTCACATGACTGAGGATAGTGTCTAAAACTGTTTTCCCTCCAGGCTGCTGAAGGTTAAGCCTGAGGAGCGTCTGACCATTGAAGGCGTTCTGGACCACCCCTGGCTGAACTCTACTGAAGCTCTAGATAACATTTTGCCATCTGCACAGATGATGATGGATAAGGTTGTATTTCGATCATTTTCTCTCTGCCAGTTACATAATGTACAGATTGTATTATGGTTTATGTATGTGAGCATGGTTTGGAATTTATATTTGTACAGCAAACTTATCCAGACGTTGCTTTCACATGATCACATCAATATCGCCTTAGAAGGCTTAAAGGGAACCTGTCTGGTGCACTATGCTAGCCTCACTGCTGTGGTGTCAGTCAGTACCCCTCCTCCGGACGATGATTGACAGATTTCTTTCCTATGCAACAGATCTGGACAGAGGCATCTCCCAAGGAAGAGAACCATCTTGCCAGTACCACCTCTTGGATGTGGCTCCCTATGAGTCAAAATCCAACTTTCCAACAAGCTTTAGGATTTGACAAGAGAATATGGCCAAATATCCATCCATAGACAGTTGTTTCAGGGTGCTTGCCCCTTCTCAGTACGGAGTAGGACTCTGGCTGCCCGGGTGCGATGCTTTTGAATGCGGCTTGACAAGGTGCTGAATCTCCTTAAAGAGACCAGTCTTGTACGGAGACTTACTGGAAGTGCTCCATGGTATGGAGACTTATTAGCAATGCTCTAGGGTAAAATAATATGCAAAGACGTTTCTCCCAAGGAAGAGAACCATCTTGCCAGCACCACCTCTTGAAAGTGGCTCCCTATCGATCAAAACCTGAGTTTGTTCCTTCCTTCCTTGGTCCTCTTCCTTGCATTTTCAGTTCCCATGGAGCATTGCCAATAAGGAGATTCTGCACCCTGCCTAAGCTATGCACAACAGGAAAGAAAACGGTCACACATCATCTGGAGGTGGCCGAAGGTGGGGACAGAGAGCTGCTTCAGATTCATCTTCCTCCCAGCACTGGCGCAGCTTCGACAGGTCAGTGCTCTTAACATACTGACAGGTCTGTCCATGCACTATACTGCCCTCAGTGAGGCTAGCATAGTGCAGCTGACGGGTTCTCTTTAAGCATGGTATAGTCATAGTGCAATGCTTCAGTATAATCGTCAGGATAAAATGGTTGCACAGACCACTTTTAGGGTATAATATATCGATGTGGAACAGCACTCACCGGATCTTGCGGTCTTCCGGAATGCAACAGCCAGCCTGGAGCCCCAGATCCATAAAGGCTCCTATATGTGTAGTCCAACGAAAGATGTCGGTGGCAGCATGTCCGGTTGAAAGCCCTTTATTTGGGGACTGCTCACATGAGCAGTCCCCAAATAAAGGGATTTCAACCGGACACTTTTAGGGTATGTTCACATGGGACAGATGCACTGCAGGTGCAGACTGTGAAACTGCAGCTTATTATAGTAGCAGCAATATAGATTTTCACTATGCCATGCTTGGGGCAAATCCCCATGTAACTCATGATTTATTTATTTTTTCTCACTTTGTGGACAGAGGTCCTGTGCCAGCCCTAAAAGCTCTTTCGCACAAGCGAGTTTTCTATCAATATGCGATGCTTGTAGCGAACGCATAGTATCCAGAACTAATCCCGGCCCATTCATTTCAACGGGTCTGTGTACATCTGCGTTGTTTTTTTCCACATCATCTTTACGTTCAGGAAAAAAAGCAGCATGTTCTATACTGTGTTGTGTTTTTTTTTCACACACCGCTCTGGCTTCATAGAAGTGAATGCGGCTTCAGTGAAAAACGGAGGGCATCCAGATGCAATGTGTTTTTCACTGATGATTGCCGGGAGATGTAGATTGTTATTCTTCAGTTCTATTCACGTGCGGGAAAAACCCATGCAATCTGGATGGGAAAAGAATACACACACTGAACGCAAGAAAAAACTGATTGAACTAGCGTGCAGAACCATCAGTTTTTCCCTGGTCAGATCCTGGCGCAATCCATATCGCTCGTGTGAAAGAGGGTCTTTATTAGAATTTTTTTTTTTTTTTTGTTTTAATACCGGGTAATTGATGTAATGACAGCTCTAATACTAGGGTTGTCCAGGATTTTACTATTGATGGCCTATCCTCAGGTTGAGCCATTAATAGCTGATCAGTATTGGTCCAACAACCTGCAGTCCCACTGATCAGCTGTTTTAGAGTAGCTGGTAACTGGAGCGCTACTCCCACTGAAGTGAATGGGAGCATTACTGCAGTTACCTGCCCTGTCTAATACGCAGTGGATGGAGCGGTGTAGTATCGGTACTCTGAAACAGTTGATCAGCCAGAATGCAGGGTATTCTGTAATATTTCTCTGTCAGGTAACTCTCATACATTGCACTTGGCACATCCAGACTTGCACATTGTCTATACTTGCAATACAAGAACTATGGGGCACATTTATTAAGACCGGCGTTTTAGGTTCTAGATGTAGTTCAGGCACAGATGACAGGTCTCAGCACTTGCTCTATGTTCTCCTGCTGCTCCCTAATCGCTGAGACCTGTCATCTGTGCCTGCGCAATATGTCCTTGTTGCTGTGCTTGCTCATTGCAGTAGTACCTACACTGCTCAAGCGCAGAGTCTGGGAGATAAAGCGTGGACACAGATGACAGTTCTCAGCACTTGCTCTATGTTCTCCTGCTGCTCCCCAATCGCCTGTACTATATGTTCTGGTCGCTGCGCTTGCTCAGTGCAGTAGTAGATACACTGATCAAGCGCTGAGTCTGAAAGATACAGCGCAGGCACTGATAAGAGGTCTCAGCACTTGTAATGTGTTCAGCTGCTGCTCCCCAATCGCTGAGACCTGTCATCTGTGTCTGCCCTGTATCTCCTGGTCTCGGCGCTTGATCAGTTTTACAGATGCTGACATTTACTGACTTTAAAGGTGTTCTCCGGGAATTAATTCCTGGAGAACCCCTTTAACTTCCTGTTTTAAATTGTTGCTATTTGCGTTGTGGGTGTATAATAAAGGACAGACGTTCTGCACTTGCCAGCATAATAGCACATGAAAGACTCATCCGCTATCCTCCGCCGTTAAGAGAATTTTGTGTCTTTGGAGAGATCCAGAGGAACCAATTAACATGTGTGGCATTTTCCATTGCAGGCTATGGTTGCTGGGATACAACAAGCCCATGCTGAGCAGCTCGCCAACATGAGAATTCAAGATCTCAATGTCAACTTGAAACCATTGAATATTGTCAATAATCCGATTCTGCGGAAAAGAAAATTGTTGGGGTAAATATTGTCTTTTTTTTCTCAACTTGAAGAAGCACGCCCACAAAATCTTTATTCTCTGGACTGTTATATAAGGTATATAATACAAATTGTAGTGGCTGTATCTGTGAGTTATCCACTCCCTTCAGGTCCTCAGCTGTCATGTGACTGACACTCTCCAGCTGACACAGCATCTTATGTGTGGACAGGAAGTCAGTTTCTCTATTCATTCCTATGAGACTTACATCAAGGCTGTCATAGGAACGAATAGAGAAACTGACTTCCTGTCCACACACAAGAAGCTCTGTCAGCTGGAGAGTGTCAGTCACATGACAGCTGAGGACCTGAAGGGAGAGGATAACTTCGGTTACCCTGACATCTGTGGCAGGGGTTCCAGGAGAGAACAACCTGCCAGAATTCTCCAGATCCAGCACTACCAGATGCCACCAGAATGCTTGCCGGCCTCATTAACTATAATGGGGTCTAGCGGAAATCGGGCAAAAATGTCAAGAATTGGCCGGACACACTGCAGTTTGTGTCCGGCCAATCCCCGGCAGTCTGTGCTGAATTTGGCAGCTGAGTCGACCCAACGGCAGATGTGAGGATAGCCTTATAACTCCAACCACTAGTAAAACTATTACCTTCACTACAATTTACATGATGTAACGGGACAGAATAAAAATTTTGTGGGAATGCCTTTTTTTTTTTTTTTTTTTTTTTTTTTTTTTTTTAAAGGCCACGTCCAGGCATCCAGTCATTTTCTGACATGTCATTTAGATTGTGTTGTAAAGGATATTCCAGCCAAAGAAAACTGTACATCCATCGCCTAAATACATTAAATATGACATTTTAGTATGCTGGTCACATGACTGTGTTTTAGCTGTCCAATTCTAAGATGTTCCATCATCAACACTTGATATTCAGCTCTTGTTTCACTTCCCAAGTTGGGAAACATCACAAATCCTGTGATATTTCACATTGATCCGCTATATCCAGGTATTATCCTCAGGATAGGCCATCAGACTGACAAAGAAATTGCTGCATCCTTAAAGGGATTCTGTCACCTCAGTATACACCATTTAAACTTATAAATCAGTCATGCTCCACAGGTTACCTTGAATTGGCTTTGCTGTTCCAGTGCGCCAGTGCGATGTGCTGGAGACTGAGGGCAGGAGCTTCATCGTCATCACTGGGCATACGCCGAGCCCAGTGACGTCCGATGCTCGCTCTTCCCTCAGTCTCCAGCACATCGCACTGGCGCAGCCCTCAGTGGGTACTGCGTCTGCGCGAGACTTCGCTCGGCCGTCAGGGAGGGGGAGGAGACGCTGTGGGCGGTTAGGGATTCAGGAGGAAGGCGTGTTTTACTGAGTAGAGAGGCGGGTTTGGGCACTGCAGGGGGGCGTTACTGGGCACACAAAGTGGAAGAAAACTCCCCTCTGGGCACCTTCAGGATTAATTTTTTTGTGCAAATCTACTGGACGGATTACAGTATAGAACAGCAAAGCCAATTCAAGGTAATCTGTGGAGCATGACTGATTTAAAAGTTTAAATGGTGTATACTGAGGTGACAGAATCCCTTTAAAGGGGTATTGAAGGTATCGCCAATCCACAGGATAGTGGATAACTATTAGTTTGGTGGGGGTTCTACCAGAGCTGCCATAGAAGCTGCGTTCATGGCCGAGTGGCAGCTCCATTCATTTTAGGGGGATCCCTGGGGCATGGGGTCCCCGTTCTTGTGATTAAAAAGAGTCTCCCACCAATCTAGAACCCCCACCAATCTAACTTGACATAACTGAAGTACCCCTTTTAGGGGACTACAGTCTTTTTCCAGATGCCAGTGGGTGGAAGCATTCATTGCCACAGTTCTCCTGCTCCACAGCTTCCGGGCTTCCTGCGGTGTATTGATTTGCAATAGTTAGTCTGAAGCCCCGCATGAGAGAGAGAATTGTGCTGCTGTGTTTGGCTCAGGCTAAATGTATTGCAGCAAACGATAATCCATGTGGTTTGGTTTCAGGACAAAGCCGAAGGATACTGTTTACATCCAAGACCCCGAGGATGGAACTGAAGACGCTAATGTTGCGCTTGAAAAATTGCGGGATGTGATTGCACAGTGTATATTACCACAGGCCGGTGAGTCCATTGGAACTTCTACTA
The DNA here is from genome assembly GCA_033119425.1 of Bufotes viridis. Lineage (NCBI taxonomy): Eukaryota > Metazoa > Chordata > Amphibia > Anura > Bufonidae > Bufotes > Bufotes viridis. The sequence goes on along the minus strand of CM065589.1, from coordinate 140,966,726 downwards.
TTGTCTTTGTGTATGGACCGCTCGATGACTCTAAAAGGGTTTTCGGTTTGCATCTACACCCTTTAATCATTTATGAGGGTAGCTGCAGTTTGTAATGTGTTTTTTTTATTTATTTTTTTACATTAATTGCTCCTATCTTCCGTTCTGGTCTGTGGTCACATGACCATGTCCATTCTTATTTCCTGTGATGTTATCACCATGTGAGGGGCAGCGATGGGGTAGTGTCTATGTAACTAGCTGGTGGGAGGAGCTATAAACTAGCTTGGTGTTAGGGGCAGTGATAGGGGAGTGTCTATGTAACTAGCTGGTGGGAGGAGCTATAAACTAGCTTGGTGTTAGGGGCAGTTATAGGGGAGTGTCTATGTAACTAGCTGGTGGGAGGAGCTATAAACTAGCTGGGTGTTAGGGGCAGTGATAGGGACTGTCTATGTAACTAGCTGGTGGGAGGAGCTATAAACTAGCTGAGTGTTAGGAGCAGTGATAGAGAAGTGTCTATGTAAATAGCTGGTGGGAGGAGCTATAAACTATCTGGGTGATAGGGGAGTGTCTATGTAACTAGCTGGTGGGAGGAGCTATAAACTAGCTGGGTGTTATTAGGGGCAGTGATAGGGGAGTGTCTATGTAACTAGCTGGTGGAAGGAGCTATAAACTAGCAGGGTATTATTAGGGGCAGTGATAGGGGATTGTCTATGTAACTAGCTGGTGGGAGGAGCTATAAACTAGCAGGGTGTTGTTAGGGGCAGTAATAGGGGGTGTCTATGTAATTAGCTGGGTAGGAGGAGCTATAAACTAGCTGGGTGTTAGGGGCAGTGATAGGGGAGTGTCTATGTAACTAGCTGGGTGGGAGGAGCTATAAACTAGTTGGGTGTTGGGAGCAGTGATAGGGGAGTGTCTATGTAACTAGCTGGTGGGAAGAGCTATAAACTAGCTGGGTATTAGGGGCAGTGATAGGGGAGTGTCTATGTAAGTAGCTGGAGGAAGTTTCTAAAAACTAGCTGGGTGTTGGGGGCAGTGATAGGGGAGTGTCAATGTAACTAGCGGGGTGGGTGGAGCTATAAACTAGCTGGGTATTAGGGGCAGTGATAGGGGAGTGTCAATGTAACTAGCTGCGTGGGTGGAGCTATAAAATAGCTGGGTGTTGGGGGCAGTGATAGGGGAGTGTCTATGTAACTAGCTGCGTGGGTGGAGCTATAAAATAGCTGGGTGTTGGGGGCAGTAATAGGGGAGTGTCTATGTAACTAGCGGGGTGGGTGGAGCTATAAACTAGCTGGGTGCTGGGTGTTAGGGGCAGTGATAGGAGAGTATCTATGTAACTAGCGGGTGGGAGGAGTAATAAACCAGCTGGGTGTTAGCGGCAGTGATAGGAGAGTGTCTATGTAACTAGCTGGTGGGAGGAGCTATAAACTAGCTGGGTGTTAGGGGCAGTGATAGGGGAGTGTCTATGTAACTAGCTGCATGGGTGGAGCTATAAAATAGCTGGGTGTTAGGGGCAGTGATAGGAGAGTGTCTATGTAACTAGCGGGGTGGGTGGAGCTATAAACTAGCTGGGTGTTAGGGGCAGTGATAGGAGAGTATCTATGTAACTAGCAGGGTGGGAGGAGTAATAAACCAGCTGGGTGTTAGCGGCAGTGATAGGAGAGTGTCTATGTAACTAGCTGGTGGGTGGAGCTATAAACTAGCTTGGTGCTGGGTGTTAGGGGCAGTGATAGGGGAGTGTCTATGTAACTAGCTGGTGGGAGTTGCTATAAACTAGCTCGGTGTTAGGGGCACTGATAGGGGAATGTCTATGTAACTAGCTGGTGGGAGGAGCCATAAACTAGCAGGGTGTTGTTAGGGGCAGTGATAGGGGAGTGTCTATGTAACTAGCTGGTGGGAGGAGCTATAAACTAGCTGGGTGTTATTAGGAGCAGTGATAGGGGAGTGTCTATGTAACTAGCGGGGTAGGAGGAGCTATAATCTAGCTGGGTGTTAGGGGCAGTGATAGGGGAGTGTCTATGTAACTAGCTGGTGGGAGGAGCTATGAACTAGCTGGGTGTTAGGGGCAGTGATAGGGGAATGTCTATGTAACTAGCTGGTGGGAGGAGCTATAAACTAGCTGGGTGTTGTTAGGGGCAGGGATAGGGGAGTGTCTATGTAACTAGCTGGTGGGAGTTGCTATAAACTAGCTCGGTGTTAGGGGCAGTGATAGGGGAATGTCTATGTAACTAGCTGGTGGGAGGAGCTATAAACGAGCAGGGTGGTGTTAGGGGCAGTGATAGGGGAGTGTCTATGTAACTAGCTGGTGGAAGTTGCTATAAACTAGCTCGGTGTTAGGGGCAGTGATAGGGGAATCTCTATGTAATTAGCTGGGTAGGAGGAGCTATAAACTAGCAGGGTGGTGTTAGGGGCAGTGATAGGGGAGTGTCTATGTAACTAGCTGGGTGGAAGGAGCTATAAACCAGTGAGTGTTAGGGGCAGTGCTGGAGCTGTAGTAGAGAAGGCAGAAGTCATCATGGGTTTGGTTGGAAACAGCAACAGGAAGTGCTACATGCAGGATAGAAACAAATCTGAATAATTGGGTTACATGGTGAAAATTGGTCAGGAAAGTCCAAATTGAAAAAAGAAAAGCATGGGGAAGATCTACATGGGGTAAGCAACTACATGAGCAGATCTGTTAAAAACCATAGTGATCTGGAAAACCCCTTTAAAGAGGATGACCACTTTGCAATATTCTCAGTTTACTCACGGTATTTGTGTCTCTGCTGCTGTTCTCTTCATTAACTTTCATCCATGTTCTTTTTCATGTGCTTTTTGTGGGCTGGCTGCTGTAAATAGGGCCTGTGATTTATTTTTACATCTCTGGCCCCTTGATATGACATTCCCCAAAATGGTTCCATAGGCTGCCCCGTCTTGCCTGCATTGCACGCTCCTGTCCTATCTTCTACTACACAGAGTCCACGATAAGCATTCAGCGTAGCAGTAGAAGCTCAGAGAGCACCTAATTAATACGAGCGGACAGTTTACACTTTCGCCTCTAGCCAGCCGCACTCCGAGGCCGGCACACTGGAGACGAGAATGAATTCTACCGGACAGACACTGCCTGCTTGTTGCGGAGTCTGTGCAGTAGAAGACAGGGGCATGTAATGGGGAAGCCTATGGCATCATTTTGAGTGATGTCATATTAAGGTGCCAGAGCTGCAAAAATAAACCGCAGGCCCTATTTACAGCAGCAGAAGCCAGTCCATACAAAATATGGATGAAAGTTAATGAAGACGACTGCAGCAGAAATTCAGTGAGTAAACTAAAAATGTTGCAAAGTGGCTAACTGCTTTAACATAGTAACATAGCTTATATGGCTGAAAAAAGACATCCATCCATTTCCGTCCTGGTATCCTGCAAGTTAAAGGGGTTTTTCCAAGTTTTACAGGATAGGTCATAACTTATTGATCGATGGAGGTCTGACCTCTGGGACCCACATCTATCCCATTCTCCCATCCTAATGGAGCAGCAGGCCAAACATATATACTGCCACTACATTTCTCCTCTATGGGACCCCTGGAAATGGTTGAGCACTGTAATCAGCTATCTCCGGCAGTCCTAAATGTATTCGGTGTTCATCTGCAAGTCAAATATTGTAGTCCTCAATGCGTATATGTCCTTATATATATGGATCCAGATTTTACCATCTTTCTATACCTCTCCGTATGTAGTTAGGGGTTTAATAACATTGGTGGAGATTAATACTATATTTCATTGGTGGTAACAGTGGTTTAGTAAGCTCTATGCCAGGGGTGGGCCAACCTTACAGACACAAAGAGACAGGAAAAAAAAAACCTATGGCTACCTGGAGCCACAAGCTATACATTTACACACGAGTCATCATATGTTTCGCCCTATTAGATGCAAAATAGGACCCCCAATGCTCAGATAAGAAAACACAAATCAGACTCCCAGTATCAGACCCCCCGTGCTAAGATCGGACCCCCCGTGCTAAGATCGGACCCCCCGTGCTAAGATCGGACCCCCCATGCTAAGATCGGACCCCCCCATGCTAAGATCGGACCCCCCCCATGCTAAGATCGGACCCCCATGCTAAGATCGGACCCCCATGCTAAGATCGGACATCCCCCCATGCTAAGATCGGACTCCCCATGCTAAGATCGGACCCCCCATGCTGAGATCAGAACCTTCCATGCTTAGATCAGACCCCTATGCTCAGTACTATAATTTAAAGAAATCGCCTACCTCCTGATCGGGCATCGGGCTCCTGATCTGGCACCTGCTACTCTGCAGGTCTGACACGGTCTCCACTGTGACCTGATGCGCACAGCGTCAGGTCATAGTGCGTATCTCCACCTTTTACGTTCTGACACTGCGCATCAGGACGTAGGACTGGAGCTGCAGAGGAGCAATGGTAACCGATCAGGAAAGGAAATCTGAGCATGGGGTGGAGAGTGCGCTGGTCTGACTGCTTCTCAGCTCCACCGCTAGAGCCGCTCTTGAAGAGGCAGAGAGCCGCGGGTTGGCCACCCCGGCTCTATGCTTACCATGCTTTCTGATCCAGCAATGTCTGCTCATACTGCTTCATTCATTCCACATTGTCGCAGTACATTGTAATGATACACCTTGAAGTTTTGTATATTATGTTAATCTTTCTTGTTTTATTGATATTTATCACAGGCGAAAATGAAGATGAAAAATTAAATGAAGTTGTGTTAGAAGCCTGGGAATACAACAGAGACTGTAAATTGCTCAGAGACACGTTACAAAGTTTCAGTTGGAATGGTAAGATCAGAAAAAGATGTACATGGCTAAAACTTTTTATAGACGCTAGATCACCGCTGACCAAATGCAAATCGGCCAGTGCTTATCACCCACCTATTCCCAACTTAGCCCTTTTTTGCACAGAACTTATTTCTGGGTATGTCATAGAGGTGCATGAGTCATCTACTGTACATCCAATGCTACCGAAACCTAAAGAGGTTTTCTGTCCATCCGACACAATTTTTCTTCTAAGGGACAATATCCGCCCAACTCACGACGTCTAGCAGCGCCTGCATAGCGATGCACAGAGGCTGTGTACCTCCATTCCTTACAGGCTTCATTCATAGGGCCCTAAATATGATCAGCTGGGCTGTATGCCTTGGATGATTAATATGAACTAGATATTTATTGGTCTTATATTATGAATTTTTCCCTAGACAAAGCCTAAAGCTTGCCATACACATTTGATCTTTGTCACCCAAAATGTCCTATTTCGGCAGGTTTGGCCGACTATCTGTTGGGTATAGGGTGTCCTTTCTTTCCCCAGTGGCATATGATCCCTTTGTTCTAAGGAGATAAGTCACTGTCAGATGTCTGGCAGCAGCTTTTTCCCCATTTACTACATAGATAGGAATGAGAGGAGTGGGAGAGAAAGCTGCCAGCTTTAATAGAAATGTGTCACCTAAAAAAAATTTTGACAGTTAAAACCACATAGCAGTACATCTCCTTTTTTTCTAATGAGAATATTTTTCTATTTTTATTTTCTGAACATGATTATTGTCTGTCTCACTTGAGCTGTTCTTAACAGCATTTACAAAGCATTAAAAAAATTGCTTTACGGCAGTCCCATGGTCCATAGGGTCCACATAGACTTCTACGGGAGAGTTTTCTAGGCATGCTTTATGACCTGTACAGAGGTCATTGTACAAGGGAAGAATGGATAAGCTCTGACAATCGCCTATTGTGAATGGAGGATCCCGTCTTAGCTATACACAGCTGTGTTATCTGCTTATCATTACAGGCAGGACTAGTATAATATATAACTGCAGTAAAGTGATCTGTACAGACCAAGAAGTGGTGCCTTTTATGCTCAGTGGCCAGGGCAAAAACTGCAGGATTTATGGTTTTTGTTTAAATATAGATAGTGACATGGAAAATTAAAAATCACATCAATAAAAATTCCCTTAAACTGGAATTACACAGGCCAATTATCAGGAACGGACACTCATCCCAATAATCTGCCTGTGTAAAGATGCCACATATCACCCGATAAACTAGCAAAATGCTTGTTCACTGGGTGAAATGGTTGGCGGATCGGACACCTCCATGTCCTATGCCTGTGGGGTATGTATGTAGCAGGCTCACAAGCTGAGCCCACTCCATTCATAGGTGCCAGCTATATAACTGGCAATGGCTGGGGTCAGAGATAACTCCAGTTCCAGTCATTTAATCCCTCAGATGTTGCTGTCAATAGCGACCACAGCACCAGATTGGTTAGGCAGAGGGAGGGTAACTCCCCCTGTCCTCCAATCAGACCCCCAGTGGCGAAATCTAGGGGTTTTGATCGATTGCTATCAGGGCTGTGGAGTCGGAGTCGGAGTCGAGGAGTCGGAGTCGGAGGCAATTTTGGGTACCTGGAGTCGGAGTCGGAGTCGGCAAAAAATGGACCGACTCCGACTCCTACTAGATTTAAATTGGAATAAAAAAAAATTGGAATAAAAAAAAAGCAAGTTTAAATGTCCCAATTCAGATAAAGTTATAATTAATTACTTCTCTACTGTAAGAATAAAGGCCAATGCATGCAGTGCGTCACCGCTAAACAAAGACGTTAAGTGACCGTGAAGAAGCACGCTTTTCATATGCTTTACTATGCAGTTAAAGGGACACTGACAGGCTGATATATCTGCTGGTATTCATCAGAGGATTAGGAATACAACTAGACGACTGTTACCCCCAGTTGAGGTTTACTTGTGTTTAAAAACGTTTTAATCAATATGCAAATTCTCTACCTTTGTGCCCAAGGGGCAGGCGCACATGTAGAGTACTGGCAGCACTAGACAGGACTAGGTAGCGAGGAGGAAGAGAAAGCTGGCACAGCCTCAGCATAGCCAGACGAGGCTGCTGCCAGCACTCTACACGTGCGCCTGCGCAGGAATTCAGCGTTCGGCTAGCCTGAAAAAAAGGCCAGTGCAGTGAATAATAACGAGGGAACAGCGCTGGGAAGTGGTACTTCGGGCGCGGCTGGGCACAAAGCCGCAGGAGGCGCTGCCCCATTGGGCACAAAGATAGTGAATTTGCATACAGATTAAAATGTTTTTAAACACAAGTACAGCTTAACTGGGGGTAACATTAGTATAGTTTTATTCCTAATTCTCTGATGAATACCAGTATATATATATCTTTAGCTGGAAAATCAGCCTGTCAGTGTCCCTTTAAGGAGCGGCAATACTTACACTTTTCATTGTCTTGTGGTCTGCTGTTACAGGGAACCCATGGTTATCCTAGCCTCTCACTGATAACTGATCAAGGACTGGAGACATTTGTATAAGTGAAGGGAATGGATAGTCAATAGTTCAAGACTGAAGCTGTAAACCATTTGAAAAACTGCTATCATTCAGCTAAGGCTATAAAACATGTAAACTCAGATTGTTAGCTTAAACTTTAAACACGACTATGGGATTCTACTAGGAAAATCATGTTTTAAAATAAATGCCCCTTCCCCTGCCCCTTCCTGGATCCTCCCACTGCTCTGTCTTCAGCAGAAGATCAGCACACAAAGGAGAAGGCAGCAGCTTCTGCTCAACTACCTCTCTGTGCTAGAGAAGATTAGAAGAACTTGGTGGAACAGCTTCGTATTTGCATATTAAATACAGAGGAGTCGGAGTCGAGGAGTCGGAGTCGGAGTCGGAAGTTTCAAAATCTGAGGAGTCGGAGTCGGAGTCGGAGTCGGACAATTTATCTACCGACTCCACAGCCCTGATTGCTATGGCAGGCTTAGGGCTTTGTGAAAGCTCTCAGGTCTGCCATAGTAAACTGCCTGTTAAGGCCTACATTGGGGTAGGGCGGAGAATAAGCAATTGAATGTTGACATGTTCAAGTCCCCTAAACAAAGTAAAGTAAAAAAGTCATCTCATTCCCAGTTTTGCATCTAAAAATAAACAATGAAAAATAAATATCATTTGTATTTTTGCTTCCAAAAATATCTGAACTATTAAATTAAAAAAGTATTCATCCCATATAATGAACACCATAATCAAAAATCATGAAAATGGACAAATCGCCATTTTTTTTTTTGGTCACTTCACCCCTCCAAAAAACGGAATAAAAAGTGGTCAAAAAGTCATATGTATCCCAAAATGGTAATAATAAAAACTACAGTTTGCCCGACAAAATGAAAGCCTTTACAGAGCTTTGCAGACAGAAATATGAAAAAGTGGTAAAAAGAAATTGTAGTAAAATGTAGTTTAAACTATATAAATTTGGATCGCCAATAGGGTCGTCATGTCATTTTTAGCACATAGGGAATGCCTTGGGGGGAAAAAAAACGTTGTATAATTGCATTTTTTTTTTTATCAATTTCACCCCGTAAATTGTTTTTGTCTAAATCTTTTCTGTACAAGATATGATGAATTAAATAGTGCCATTAAAAATACTTCTCCCGCCAAAAACAAGCTCTTGTATAACGGTGACCAGAAAAGTCAAAAGTTATGGCTCTAAGGCCCCATTTACACGTCCACAATTCTGTTCTGCATTTTGCGGAACGGAATTGCAGACCCATTCATTTCTATGGGGACAGACTTTGTCCCGCTCGGATCCGGAATTGCGGATCCGCACTTCCGTTCCGCAAAAATATAGAACATGTCCTATTCTTGTCCGCATTTTCTATATAGTTTTGGTAATGTGCGGATCCGCAAAATGCGGAAAGCACATTGCCGGTGTCCGTGTTTTGCAGATCCGTGGATCCGCAAAACACATATGGACGTCTGAATGGAGCCTTAGAAGGCAGGAAGTAAAAAATGTCCTGACCGGGTTATCTTAGCTAGTCAAGTGAATGCATTGGACTCATGCGGCAGTAACTTGTCGAGTTTTTGTTAATGAGCATGTGATAGTCACTTATTTCATACACAATCGCATCATGTTACATTTTTTTCTCTTTTAGGCCAAGGTTTTACAGATAAAGTCGATCGCCTTAAACTTGCAGAAATAGTCAAACAAGTTATCGAGGAACAAACAAATGGTCAAGAAGACTCGCAGTAGCTAAAGTGTTTTTTTTTTTTTTCATTTGTTTTTATTTTTTTATGTTATTTTTTTAGAAGAAGAAAAAATCTTGCATCTTAAATACCTGTAAAATAGTTTTATGTAAATTATATCACTGAATTTCCACAGTGCTTGAACATACAGTGGAAAATGTAGATAGACCTTTACGAGAAATCATTGGTACTGTAATTTATTTAGAAAAAAATTATGAATTGGTTTCAATGTTTTTTTTTCACACTACTGTACTGTTAATTGGTACAATCCTAGCAGGGAATACACAGCTTTGTAATACCCTATGAAAGTATGAGCCCTCTCCATCTTTTGCCCCTAGATAGCCAGCAAGCTGCTACATACAAAGCTGCTCGATCCTTCTACCACCAGATCAATACGTTGCAGGCTTGGATGGTAGTCAATACATGAACATACTTGAAGATAGCTTTGTGGAATGTGGCCGACGTGGTTACACTGGCTAGCAGTTTCCTCAGGAATAATCGGATAGGGCGCATGCCTTTGAATTGTTCACCAGCTGCTCTGCATATGTGCCAGTATAATTCGGAAAGAAATAGGACTTTCAAATGTTACTAATACTTTAGAAATCTGTAAACTCTATCTCTGTAAATGGAGAATATGTTCAAGAAATTACCAACCCTGGAATTGTCAAGTTTTTTATTTTATTTTTTATTTTACAGTTAACTCCTTTTCCAGTAGGAGGCACTATAGCATAGTAATACTTATGTTTTATCTCTCTAAAGCTTTTATTTTATTTTGTAACTTTTATTTTTGAACTGCACAGTTCTGAGCTTTTAATAGATTGTGCTGTAGATAACTTGGTTTTCTATTTTCACTTTTTCTTTTTTAGACAGAATATGCATATGTGGCATATACTTACTGTGCCTGAACACGCAGTGATGAACTGCAGACTAAAGTGCCAATTCTTGGGTTCTCTATAAACATATGTCTTAGCAACAGTGTTGGTGTCTTATGACGCCGTTCAAGTCACCTGCAGCTTTCTTTGCCAGGGGTATCTCCCCCGCTTCATGTGCATTGGTGCGCTCTTCCGATAATTTGTTCTTTATTTCTGTTTGTATTTCTTTATATGCTAGTCTGAAGCTAGCTGTACTCACCAGAAAAATGTCAGCCGAACCTGCCAATTTCACTATAATATCTATGTAGACCTCCCGAGACTCGCCAAAGGCAGCTGTTGGTGGAGATGAGGATTGGGTAGTCTGATTTCAACTGATCCTTTTGTTCTCAGGAGCTACAGCAAGAGGTGTGTGACAGTGGCGTCTTCTCTCCCCCCCCCATTCAGGGCACATGCATGCACAGACAAGCATGTATGTATGCAAAGGAGTCAGGAGGAATGGCGTTCGGCTGACAGCTGTCTTATGTGTATGGCCAGTTTACATTTTATTCCTAATGGCTGTCTGTAATTTGCTTCAGAGTGTTGTCCTACTGGTTGAATTTCACCTGATCATTGACCGTGTCCGAAAAGACTTTAAATAGAAAACCATATTGTATTGACTTTTATCTATCACTATCAGCTGATGTGTGAAGGCCATCTCCAGTGGTTCTATCCATTGCATGAATGCCCGCATACTTTATTGCTATGCTGGAATCAAAGACACTTATAGCTGCAGTTCATAGATTAGAGCAATTTTTAACTTTATTGTACATATCAGAATGTGAAATGTGAAACAACTCTAAAAATGTCCTCGTTGCATCCTCTGAGTTGGTGCAGGGGGCTGTTCCACCGTGGCTTTAAAGGCTAGCACTTCTTCAGTTGAAAAAAACTCAAAAACAACGGATTCATTAGAGATCTAGTGAAATGAAAGGCGTGCAACCTACCTGTGCCACTATCCAAGTCCCAGCAGCACTCTGGGTGAGGTTTATTAAAGGGTCTGTCTGACAATATATATTGATGACCTATCATCAGGATAGGTCATCAATATCTGATTGGTGGGGGTCCACCACCCTGCCAATCAGCTGTTTGAATTGGAGACAGTGCTCCATGCAACGAGTAGTCACTCCATTTAAATGGTAAGCTTCCCCGTGCTGATCAGACAGTCTGTGTATACAAGAAAAAGTATGGAGACAGCACATCCTTTCGTTGGAATTTATTCCAGATGCATCCTTCTTTTATACACTTCTTATCCTGACGATTGGTCATCAATATGTATGGACGGACAACCCCTTTAATGCAACTATGTGGCGTTAAAAAGTTGCAAAGTATGGCACACTCCATTGTTATGTCTGCAACTTTCTGAGCTTCCACAGCCCATCAAATTTACTCTAATTACATCAGAAAATGGCTTAATGGCCCCTAGCAATCCATCCGAGAATGTGAGCAGGCCACTTGCAGAACTGCCTAGGTGGATGAGGCAGTAAGGCCTCACTGCATACTATGCTCTGGCCCTTGTATATACTCCACACTGGTAAGCGTTCCTGTCAGGCTGCTCAGCCAAGATGGCATATTGTAGGCAGGGTCACATCATTACCATCTATAATAGAGCGGTGTAATGAAGCCCCACTCGGCATGACAGCTCTACAAGTGGTGGCAGCCAGTCCTGCGCACATTCTAGGACAGGTCGCTTGCAATCACTTTAAATCATTCCTGAAGAACCCCTTTAAGTTATAGCTCAGGGCTACATGAGCCCCTCGCTGGCATAGATTTGAGTTTCTGATGGACGTAGGGGCAGATATGCTCTCTTATAAATTAGGTACATGTCATTCTGGCGTCCTGGGGTATAGGAATGCCAGTTTTCATAAATTTCCCAAAATCTGTTTTAATTTTGCACGTTGCCATAACTAGCCAAATATGTCTTTCCTTGAGACGAAGTAAACCCGAAGTAAATTATACGTGTCCTCCATATATAATTCACCAGTACTGAGAGGCATTGATGGACCATGTCACAAGGTAACACACGTATATTAAAGATGCTAGTGCTTTTCTAACTGGAATCATCCTAGCCTTCAGGTCCCGTAGCAGGAAATCCGTTTTCTATACGTTTTTTACCGAGTTTTTATATCTCAGTTATACCACAATGGTACACTGCACTGACTGGATTTCTTGCTGGGTTGCCTGCTCATTGGCTTGCTGGACATGAAAGCCAATGATGTGATTGCGCAGGTTTCTCTATAGGCAAATAGTCATGGACTTGTGAAATATTGTACAGGGCTGCCATGTAAGACACTTGTACCATCTGTGTGCTATAGGACATTAGTAGCACTCAGCATGATGAAGACCAAGGCTCTAATGCATCAGTATTCCCTGGGGTACCTTTTTGTAACTACAAAATGTGTAGTCTTATCTTTCTGTTCAGTCACAAGAGTTGCATATAGTCGGCAAATATGGATGCCTGCATGTGTTTGCAATTTTGTTTGATTTTGCAATTAACTATTTTGGAAACAGAATTTCCATCGCACAGTTATCGTGTCTCGTAGGCAAAGCATTAACCAAGTTTTCAGCAGGCACTGCCTGATGGAGGTGCTGTAGGTCTGAATTGGGACATCACAGATGGTGAAGTGTTGATCACAAAATGCGTGGCCTCGTATTCTGTGGTCAGACCACGGGCTTGTAGTTAATAAATGTAACTGACAACCAGTTTGTTTTATTTAGTGTATTATAAATTATACATTTCATTTACCAATTTTATTAATTAGAAATGCAAAGATTAGGATATCCATTTTCATTTAAATCTGTCTTGTAGCTAGATTTGGTTGGTTATAAATGTGGCATCATTGATTTTCTCTGTTAATGTAATTTTTCTCAAGAAGAGAAAACACTTGTAGAACCGTTCACAGTGAGACCCAAGGGAAGATTCACCAGGACCGACCGACCTTTTTTATTTAGTGCGGCTGTTAGATGCCATAAGATGTACAGCCAGTTGGAGGAGCTCTGCCCTAAACATGCCTTAAGGTAGAGCATGGCCATTTCTATGGCACTTTAGTATGTAAGGTACCATGGATGTGGGTACGTTCTCTTGAGGACCACTTTGCCTTACTTAACAGATGAAGGTAATGTGTCTGTCAAGGTGATAGATTCCCTTTAAATGAGTTGTAATGGCTGCAATATACTTGCTTACAAGTTTTAGATTATTTAAAGGGCATCTGTTAGCAGATTTGTCCCTATGACACTGTCGGATCTGTTACATGTGCTCCTGGCAGCTGAAGGAATCTGTATTGCTCCCATGTTCTTATGTGCCTGCATTGCTGAGAAAAATGATATTTTAATATATGCAAATGAGCCTCTAGGAGAAACGGGGGCGTTGTCGTTACACCTAGAGGCTCTGCTGTCTCTCAACTGCTGTGCCCTCTGCACTTTTACAGGGCCAGGCAGGGAAAATATCATCACACCTACCTGGCCCTGTCAATCAAAGTTCAGAGAACGCAGCAGTTGCAGACAAAGCAGAGCCTCTAGGAGTAACGGCAACGCCCCCGTTGCTCCTAGAGGCTCATTTGCATATCTTTAAAACTTAATGCGGACACATATAAAAATGGGACCAACACAGATGCCTTCAGCTGCCAAGTGCACATGTAACAGGTCAGCCAGTGTCATAGGGACAAATCTGCTGACAGATGCCCTTTAATAAACTGCACATTATAGCAAGTACAGGGTTTGTTCAGGATTGTGAAATAAGAAGTGCAATAAGCAGTCAGGTAAAAGTTGCGTTTTCTATTTCTTTTGTATCGATGTAAGGAGCTTTAATTGCAGCCCTGAGAGCACCCCATGTAGAATAATCCTGAAAGAAGCAGGGTTTAATAATCTATTATTTATTACTCTTTTATTAGGTTTAATACTCTAAATTCCAGAGTGGTTCATTGACTTGTCATGCCCAAAGGGTTTTCAAACTCTCATGTGACAAAAGTCACCCTGGTTTTGGGGTGACACGTGGGACATACACTGATCTCTAGAACGAGTGGGTCTCTGTTTCCATTTTTAGAGTGACTGTGATTGTGCATTTGTGGTCTTCTCCCTTACAGAAAGCGTGAGCTTGGCACACACACAGCCATTTTAATCTGAGAATATTTTTGAGAGACCTTTTTAAAGCCTATGTACACCTTTTTGAGAGCAGTTTTTTATTATTGTATTTTACTCATTTTGGGCTAAAATAGCCCTTTTATATTTGTCTTTATTAAAACTTTTCAATAGTTTTTCCTCTACAGCATCCAGTTAACCAGCAGACTGTTGCTCTCCCCTTCTCAGTAGGGCTACTTTCACACTCGCGTTTTGGCTTTCCCTTCGTGAGATCCGTTCAGGGCTCTCGCAAGCAGTTCAAAACCAATCCGTTTGCATTCTTAATGGAAAAGGATCCGCTCAGAATGGATCAGTTTGCATCAGTTCATTCCACTTTAGAGACGGACACCAAAACTCTGCTTGACACATTTTGGTGTCCGTCTGATGAAACTGAGCCAAATGCACACAATGTAAGTCAATAGGGACAGATCCGTTTTCACTTACACAATCTGGCACAATAGAAAACGGATCCGTCCTCCATTGACTTTCAGTGGTGTTCAAGACGGATCCATCTTGGCTATGTTAAAGATTATACAAACAGAACCGTTCTGTACGGATGCAGACGGTTGTATTAGCTGAATGGAGTGTGAAAATAGCCTAAATCTGTCAAAAAGCTGTTTCATCTGTAACCCTTATCTCTGAGCTCCTGATAGTCATAAACAGTCAATATAGCCACATTCTTACCAGTCTTATAAGAATGTAGCTTAAATGCGTGTTTATGAGCTGAGAAGGGAAAGCAACAGTCTGCAGATACACTGAAAGTGAAAGCTGTAGAGAAAAAAAAGCCGTTGAAAAGTTTTAATAAATACCAATCTAAAAAAATTACTTTTTAACACAAAATGAGTAGAGTGCAATGATAAAAAAATAATAATAAATGCCCCTGAAGGTGTAGACTTTAGGATTGTAAATTAAGATAGGCTGTCAGTCACTACGTTTTTCGGCCTCATTGTTGAACATCAATCCTGGTGAACATGTTCCCCAAAACCACCATTTTGAGAAAATTAATTCCCTGAATATTTCAGGTATACTTTTATGCTTGGCATAATTTTATTTATCGTATAGTTTGTGTAGGCATCAGTTATGATTTGATAGGAAGGCTAAATATGAGATCATTTATGATACCAGCCATAAGTAAAAGTCAGCTGTGATTGTCAGCACAAGACCTCGTTGTTATAAAGGCCACCTAATTTTGTGTCCATTGAACTTGATTCGTTTGTTTTGGGAGGTTTGGTCTGCATATTAGAGGATATTGACCCATGGACTTATTTCCCTCCAGCTATTAGTGAGCGAAAAGCCAGACAGCTGAGGTTCATGTTGGATGTGGTTTGTCATTGACTGACGTTCCAGCGGTTTTACATGACTATGTATTAAGTGTTTCATGCTGCTGAAGTCAGGATTTCCGTCTACGCTTGAAACTATATATGTATTTATGTACAATCTAGCAACATTTGGCGCTCCTGATTCCAAACTACTATATGTTTGACTTCCCTCTCACCCCTACTGACCCTGACGGTTATTTATTTCATTTTGATAGAGCTGACATAATGCCCTAAGTGGGATGGATTATGTTCCTAGCACAATATTTAGTCTAGAAGAGTTTAAGTAAGGACTGGAAAGTTTTTTATATTTTTTATTTTTCTGTTTGTGACGTTGACGCTTTGTGTATCGTGTTCTTGTTTGGTCTCGGTGATTATAGTATTTTGAGTCAATGTTTTTAGTTTACGAGATAAAGATAAACTGGTGATAACTAGATGACGAATTCAAGCAGTTTTAATTAGATGAATTACCCTTCTTCTTACAGGCGTTATCTACCTGGCCTTCATCCATACAGTATTCACTATCGTGGTACATTCAGTAATGGCACGCACATTGATTAATTGTTATGTAAGAGAACTTTTGTATCCCCCTATCTTTTACTTTATGTACAACCAAAGAGTCGTATGCACCCATCCGCTAAAAAATGTTACCTTCTTACATGTAACAAGTTACTGATCTGTGGAGGTATATTGCCTTTCCTTCATTCCAGTGTGGTGGTGGTGGTCTGGAGAAGATATGTGCTCATGACTGACCTTTAAAGATTTTCACAAATGTAAAAATAAAAAACTTGTGTGCCCCATCCCCAAGATTTAGCTGCTCCTTGCATTCACACCATTAGAAAACTGAGCTGCAACTTAAAGGGGTTAACCCAGTAAGTAATCATCCAATCATAGGACCCACAGTGATCCCACAAATGTGGAGTTCTTGAGTCCCCTCTCTGAATGGAGTGGCCGTGCACATGTCCATCTCTCCTTTCCCTTCTATAGGACTGGTGTAGCTGGTGCTTTCAGTCCCATAGAAGTGAATGGATCGATGGATATGCGCACGACCACTCCATTCAGAGTGGAGATTCCTCATTCACAAGATCACTGTGGGTCCTAGATGTCGGACCACTGCCTGTGGATAGGTGATACTTTTTATGGGACAACCCCTTTAAATAGTGACCATTTACTCATATTCGCTGTAGGGTCACTTAGAATTTACTGAGTTTGCGGCATAAGAAAACAAATTTCCTATAATATTTTTCCTGTATTCTGGCAGGAATTATGCCAGTCTATATTCCCAGTATGGCTGCCCTGCCTAAAATGCAGTCGGAGACTGAAGAATTTCTAAGAAGTTTGAATTTCCCAGACAGTTATTTTTGGAAATTTCCTACACTTCAATATTATATAGCAATATGCATCCTATACAAGGCAGGTTGGATAGTAGAAACAGAACGAGCAGTCTGGGTTAACATTTAAGTCTTAAAGGAGCCACCGGATTCTGTCCTCTGTCTGGAAGCACTGTGCAGGATAGTATTTGTGGAGGGAGTATACTGTATATTACTGGAATTATGAAACCGTTTCTTGTATTCCTCACTTTGTCTTATGTGTTGTTGGGGTTGATCCTTCTTAAATGCACCTGCTGGGTGTAGTCATCCTCTACTTGTCTCTACATTGACTCACAAGACCATATCCCTCACGTTTTAACTGCTTAGCCTACAAATGGCATCCTCAGATGTTTTCTGTATGGAAGAGATTCACAGTAGAGGCCCATGGGATACCCGAAGATCACGAACCGCAACAGTCAGACAGCCATTTTTGGAGGGCTATATACCTCTCATTTCAGATGCTAACTCTCAATGTACAGAGTAGTTTACCATTTTTATCATTTGAGTAGATGTCTCACAATTACAGCTGTTTCAAGTACCCTGACCACAAGGGTTTTGTGTTTTATAGTGTATTCATTTTGAAGGCAAACTGTATATACGGTATAATTGTGGATATTGCCTGTGAAGCTTACATTTATCTTAAACTTGGGTGCTAAAATCCTAAATCCCAACATGACACTGTACAAATGCACTAATATCAAATGTAACAGCAAACTTGCCTTTATGGTTGATAAATTCATTTTCAGATAGGAAAGCAAAAGGAAATGTTGCATTTTAAGTGAAATTGTTCTGGGGATGAGAGAGAAATTCTAGAAGACTATCTGTGTCTAATCTGTTGCTGTGGTTCATCCTTCTTAATCTCATTTTTTGAGCATACTAAGCATATTTAATTTATGTTGCAATGTGTGTATTATATGATATGTCATCTTTTCAGATCAGTATTATAATGTAAATATGCATTCATGTATATAAAATGATTTTACTGAAACCTCTTATTGTCTCTTGTTTTTTTTTTACTACTGTACACAATTGTCATAGTCTCATTCATCTGTGGAGGTCCTGCAGAATATCAGTACAAATCTGATCGGCAAAGCATGCTGAAACTTGGGCCAACAGTATACTATTTCTCTATGTAGGAAAAAGCCATGTTTTTTGGCAAAACTCCCATGATTCAATTTTTATTTTTAGTCACATTTCTGAGTTCGTATACAGGATGGTCCAAAAATATGGAGATGCCTGAATAAATGTGAAACGGTGGTTGAGAACACCATCCTGTGTGAGACATGTTTGTAAGAGGAAGTGGGCAAATCTGTGGGGGGTGGTGTCCAACACAACGGCCATTTTGAAAGCCGCCATCTTGGAATCAAGTCAGTATTTTCAAATCGGAAGGGATGCATGTGATATATGTATCTGATAGAACGTTTGATAGGGAATTCTAATCTGTGGATGTGACACCTTTATTCTTGCCAAAGTAATTAACAATTTTTCCATGACATGGAACCCAATGATAGTCCTCTACAGAATACTCTTTATTTGCGCCCTGTTGTTTCAAATCGTCAAGTCGATCCTCTTCTCCCACGATGCACTGAGAACACGTCAGCAGAAATGCTTGCATCAGCATCCAGGATCCCCTGATGCATCTGTGCCACACTCTGGATTTTCATTGCATAAATCTTGGACTTGACATCACCCCACAGGTCCAAAGGGGTGAGATCCGGGGAATGCGGGGGGGGCACGACACCCAATCAACTTCCCCGGAAACTGCCGATCCAAAAAGTTATGGACGTCACATCCATAATGTGGAGAGGGCACCAATCCTGCCAGACAAATACTGGGAATGTGCCATCTTCGGGTAATGTGCTCCCCCGGAGATCAGCACAATCTCTGTCCTTTCTTTGCATGTTACTCTTGCAGCCATATCTGTGTTTGTAACAAAGAAAAAGAAGGGGGCACATGCCCCAGGCGCAGGGTGTTGAGGGGGTGCCTGGGCAGTTGATTGCAATGGTGAAACAGGGAACCATCAGCTTCCTGCTTCACAGTTCAGCGCAGCTGCGCCTCTACCAAGCAGTCCACACATTGTGATGCTGGGCTGTGTGGGAGAAGCACGTAGGCCCGGGAATCGGCCACCTCCTACACAGCCCAGCAGGTGTGTGTGTGACCGCATCTTTCTGCTGCTGGGAATGCCGGATGTGCATGACCATCGGAGAAACAGGTGAGTATTCAGTGTGGAGATAACTACTCTGAGGGCCAACACTGTGGGCATTACTACTGCGAGGGGGCAGAATGTGGGCATTACCACTGTGACTAGGCACAATGTTGGCATAGCTACTGTAAAGGGGCTCAATGTGGACATTACTGTGTTGTAGCACTAAAGGCATAGCAATGCCCTAAATTACCCTGGCAGGTGCAGAGATAACTGTGACAGGGCACAATGCTGATATTACTACTGTGATGGGGCACAATGTGGGAATTACTACTGTGCTGTAGCAATAAAGGGATAGCAATGCCCTAAATTACCCTGTTATACCATTGGGATGGCTAGGTCTTCCAGGGCCAGCACAGCACCCTCTGCTGGGGATTTAACAGGGACAGTTACCATCCCTTCTTTATGTGGTTATTCTTTTTGCTCTATCACCACAGGGACCTTGTTCTGGTTCCAGCGGACATCACTTTTACACTCAAGCGAAACCCTGGATGTGGAAGGATTAGTTGGTTCTTTCATTTGTCACAAAGTGGATTGGTACCGCCGCCCACCCTATGATATATAATATCAGGTAAATTGGGGGTCATTTACAAAGACCAGCTCTTTACGCCGATCTTTGTTCACTCTCTGCACTGGCGGATGATTAGCCTAATTTATTAATTAAAGGGGTTTTCTGTGACTTAAATACTGATGACCTATCCTCTGCATAGGTAATCCGTATCTGATCAGTAGAGGTCTGACACTCGAGACCCCCGCCGATCAGCTGTTTGAGAAGGCAGCAGTGATTGCAGTGGTGCCGAAGCCTTCTCACTGTTTTCCCTAGCCAAGTGACGACACTTTCATTGGCCCCATGGCCTAGGCGCAGCTCAACCCCATAGAAGTGAATGGGGCTGAGCTTCGGCGCTGTGATTGGTGAGCAGCAAGAAAGCCGCGGTGCCTTCTCAAACAGCTGATCGGCAGGAGTCCCTGCTGTCTAACCCCCAACGATCAGATACTGATGACTTTTAAGTGCACCTCCAGCAGTCCCTGAAACTGGAGTAACAACTACTTGGACCCCTGACTGAAATAGTTTTTACTCCACTTTTTCACCTGTTTTCAGGCTTAAAAGATAGTAAATGTGTTGGGGGCAGAGTTTAGGACCCGTCATTCCCTCACCATTCCTAAATAGTTGCAAAAAGGGGGCTTGCGCCTATTTTTAAACCTTAAACAGGCATGAAGATATTAGGCATTAGGTTTTTTTGCTATTCACCCATAACTGGGATTAGGTGAGGATAGTTATGCATTGGGCAGAGTTAGAGGCGTAGCTTAGTATAAAAAAAAATTTGCAACTGCGCTGATATTATTCCACTTTCTGATTGACTAAAGTTGGGGGGGGAAGTGCGAAGGGGGGAGTGGTTTGCTCCATACTGAATCCTTGCCCCGAGTGCAGGAGAGCCTAGCTAGACCTCTGTAAGATACATGCGTAGGAGATCTGAGTAGGACTAAAGATGCCGTCAGTCATGTGACCTCTGACATTCAGTTAAAGGGATTTCCCAAGATATTTGAACTGATGACGTATCCTTTGGATAAGTCATCAGTATCTGATTGGTGGGGGTCTGACACCCAGGACTGATCAGTTGTTTGAGAAGGCATCGCCACTCTGAGTAGTGCCACGGCCTTTTCTCAGCTTTCCCTAAGCCAGTGATGGCTAACCTCCGGCACGCCAGCTGTGGTGAAACTATAACTCCCAGCATGCTCCATTCATTTCTATGGAGTTCTGAGAACAGTCAAGCAAGTGTACATCTTGGGAGTCGTAGTTTTACCACAGCTGGAATGCCGGAAGTTAGCCATCACAGCCCTAGGCCATGTGATATCATATTCATCGGTCATGTGGCCTAGGTGCCGCTCAGCTCCATAGAAGTGAATGGGGCTGAGCACGATACCAAGCACTGTACTATGTACAACACTGTGGTTGGTGAGCTGAGAAATGGCCTGGGCTCTACTGTGATCACCAGGGCCTTCTCAAACAGCTGATCGGCGGGAGTCCCAAGTGTCAAACCGCCACTGATTAGATACTGATGACCTATCTAGAGTATATATGTAGCTAGAGATATATACAGTATTTACTGATCTATACCTCTATATACACATATATCTATATACATCATCTACATACACTCACCTAAAGAATTTTTAGGAACACCATACTAATACAGTGTTGGACCCCCTTTTGCCTTAAGAACTGCCTTAATTCTATGTGGCATTGATTCAACAAGATGCTGATAGCATTCTTTAGAAATGTTGGCCCATATTGATTGTAATGGATCGCCTGGCACCCCGACTGGGTACCTCCGTTAAAGGATGCTCCTAGCGTTTCCTGAGGACTCCAAGCACTCTAGCAGACACCTCAATCACCGAACCTGAGAAGCATACGAATCCTCTCAAGCCTCTGAATGCTGTAGACAGTTGAATAGGAACCATACGAATAGGTTTGCACTCCTAGCAGTCAAACTGGAACAGCATGCAATAAATCCTCCCCCAATAAGGAGACGACACTTCACTTTGAGGGTTAAACAGGAACTCAGACTTTATTGAGGGCTACCTGCCCGGTATTTATGCAGGTCTCCCACCTGGTGGACACTCCCCTAGGGGACCAGAAGGAAGACCGAGACACAGGGGATACAGCAGCCAATCACACACAATGGGACAATAGGGACACACCCCCAGCATATCCCTCCCTCTGCCTGTGATACAATTACCCTACACGGGTTAATGTAATCATCACAGGCCGGAGAATACACAATGTCTTCTGTCCTGGAGACAACCGAGGAGTCATTCAATTATCTCTCAGGACAAAGAGAAATCGCCAATACACACGTGGGGACAATAGGACAGACATCACTATTCAAATATACAATGTCCCACCTTTTACAGTACACAGACATTTAACATATCCCCAGATGGCTTAGGTCTGAGCGCACATTATTGAATGGCGCTCAGACCACACACATCCAGTTCAATTGCCATGGAGCTAAAGTCTTTCCCATAGTCTTTCACTATACGAATGGGCTCCATAGCAGAGCTATCTGGGGTATCACCGCTCAAACAGGACAAGCATACATAGTCGCAGGGCAGGAGGCGAGCAAGCAGTCCCCTCCAGGAAACTGGGGCAGACTCTGGTACAGGGTCCAGTCCGCTACATTGATAGGATAGCATCTTGCAGTTGATGGAGATTTAAGGGATGCACATCCAGGGCACGAAGCTCCCGTTCCACCACATCCCAAAGATGCTCTATTGGGTTGAGATCTGGTGACTGTGGGGGCCATTTTAGTACAGTGAACTCATTGTCATGTTCAAGAAACCAATTTGAAATGATTTGAGCTTTGTGACCTGGTGCATTATCCTGCTGGAAGTAGCCATCAGAGGATGGGTACATGGTGGTCATGAAGGGATGGACATGTTCAGAAACAATGCTCAGATAGCCCGTGCCATTTAAACGATGCCCAATTGGCACTAAGGGGCCTAAAGTGTGCCCAGAAAACATCCCCCACACCATTACACCACCACCACCACCAGCCTGCACAGTGGTAACAAGGCATGATGGATACATGTTCTCATTCTGTTTACACCAAATTCGGACAGAAATTGAGACTCATCAGACCAGGCAACATTTTTCCAGTCTTCAACAGTCCAATTTTGGTGAGCTTGTGCAAATTGTAGCCTCTTTTTCCTATTTGTAGTGGAGATGAGTGGTACCCGGTGGGGTCTTCTGCTGTTGTAGCCCTTCCGCCTCAAGGTTGTGCGTGTTGTGGCTTCCCAAATGCTTTGCTGCATGCCTCGGTTGTAACGAGTGGTTATTTCAGTCAATGTTGCTCTTCTATCAGCTTCAATCAGTCGGCCCATTCTCCTCTGACCTCTAGCATCAACAAGGCATTTTCGCCCACAGGACTGACGCATACTGGATGTTTTTCCCTTTTCACACCATTCTTTGTAAACCCTAGAAATGGTTGTGCGTGAAAATCCCAGTAACTGAGCAGATTCTGAAATACTCAGACCGGCCTGTCTGGCACCAACAACCATGCCACGCTCAAAATTGCTTAAATCACCTTTCTTTCCCATTCTGACATTCGGTTTGGAGTTCAGGTGATTGTCTTGACCAGGACCACAACCCTAAATGCATTGAAGCAACTGCCATGTGATTGGTTGACTACATAATTGCATTAATGATAAATAGAACAGGTGTTCCTAATAATGCTTTAGGTGAGTGTATATGCATATAGAGATATAGATCAGTAAACACATATCTCTATATACATATATCAATGATGAGAGAGAGAGAGATTTACTGATCTGTATCTGTGTGAGCTAGGAGATGATCATGTAACAGTGTTTGTATGCAAGGTTAGGTTGTGCAGTGCAGGGGGTGGGGAAGGGCAGGTTATTCACACCCATAAATATTCATGAGGGAGAGCTCAGGCATTGTCGTTACACGCCCCCACAGCTTTGCTGCAGCATGTAAACAAAGCATGAATAGCAGGACTATGCAAAGGTGTAAGTATGTTTTTTTTCTCAAGAAATCAAGCTTAAAGGGCTTCTGTCACCCCAACTGTGCAATTTTCATTAGCCGACATTAGCTATTTGCAAAATAGCTGTAAATCATACTTTTATAATATGCAAATTTCTTCATTACCAGCAAGTTGGGCGTGTACTTGCTGGTAGCCGCCGCATCCTCTGCTTCTAGACATGCCCCATCTCCTCTTGATAGACAGGGCCAGTGAGCGCTCTCCTCCGCACTTGCCAGCTCCTTCACTCAGTACGACTGCGCCACTGAGGAACGTTACGGCACAGGCGCGGGAATTTAGAAGCAGACGGAGCCAGCGGGAGGAGGAGAGCGATCGCTGGCCCTGTCTATCAAGAGGAGATGGGGCGTGTCTAGAAGCAGAGGATGCGGCAGCTACTAGCAAGTACACGCCCAACTTGCTGGTAGTGAAAAGATTTGCATATTATAAAAGTATGATTTTTACAAGAAAAGCCACAGACAAAGGTAAGACTAGTATGATTGCACTCAGCTGACATTAGCAAATAGCTAATGTCGTCTAATGAAAATTGCACAGTTGTGGGTAACAGAAGCCCTTTAACTAATGTGTATGTAAGTCCTGATGAGTTTTATAATGTTTTTTTCCATTACTTGGATAACCCCTTTAAGTATTTTACATTGAAGCCCAGGAGCCTGAAGTTACTCATCTAGATGTAGAGAGGTTTCCTAATAAAGACTTGTTTCCACTCAGTCAAAGTTATATCGATAGAGATCTGGAAACTGGTGTTGGGATGAAGAATATATCATAGATAGACCAGGAGGATCGAGCATCTTTTTTAGTCTCTGTAGTACTTGTTCCATGTATGGTAACTTATGGTGAGGGAAACAAAAGAAACACTGCAGTCACGAATTTTTTTGTGTGTTTTTTTTTATTTTTTTTTCAGGGGGAGAAGGGGAGAGAAGAAATGGGGAAGGGAAGGTTATTTTAGTTTTTTGGGGAAATATTTTTTTATTTTTTTTTATTTTTTTTTAATGGAGAGGGATTAAGGAGAGAAGAGGAAAGGAGAAGTGGGGGAAGGGAAGATATATATATTTTTTTTTCATATTTTTTTTAAGGAAGGGGATTTTTTCGTTTTCAGTTGTTTTTTGGTGGCAGTAGTTCAGGATGGTGCTTGACTGTTCGCCTTTACACTGGCTCTTTTTCCAGAGGCTCTCTAGATTTCATTTTCGTCCTCCAGAATATGCAGATGCTAAAAAATGAAGATCAATCAGTTATTTAATATCCGCTATTTACATGTGAGCTCTGAATGAAATGTGTGCACAGATCCTCCAATGTGTTCTCGTTACACTATGACATATCTGACCTTGTAATATGCGCCAAATTTATCATGAAGCCTTCAGCACTGTGATAAATCTGGCGCACCTTGTGACTGCCTGGACTAAGTTTACGCTGTGTAAATATTAAGCAGCAATAATACGCTAGCTCCATATAGTATCTTATAAATGCTACCTACCATATGCCAGCGATCAACATGATGGTGACGGAGCCGGCCACAGATATTGCTGTGAGGGAAGCATTGCTGTTATGGAGCTCCTCTAAAAGTGGCGACTCAGGCGCTGTGATGTCAAGCACATCAGGAAGTGTAGGGCGAGGATGGTATTTTTCTATCACCTGTTCCGATCCACTGATAACTAAATGAGGAAAACAATTACATTAATAGTTCATACCATGACGAGAATGATACTGACTTTGTAGTGTATCTTATATATGAAATAATATTATATATTTTTCTGAATTGTCTGTATCATGGCGGCTCAGAAGCACTGTCAAAACGAAGAGTGGCTCCAAAATACGGAAGCGGCTTAAATTATCACTTTATAGGTTTTTCCTTACAAATACTAATCTAAAATAACCCCAAATTATAGGTGACAGTTCAGATTTTCAGAACTAGATCCTTTCTCACTAATTAACACCTATAAGCAGATATGAATCCCATGTATCTAAGTATTACCACCCAGCATAGTGCCAGTAATAATATGTCCTCACCTGCCACATTGTAGATGATCTTACTCACTGGCACTTCAGAGTCCAGGATGGTGGTACACGTGTACCGGCCGGAGTCCCCCTTCAGTACACCCTTGATCACTAGGTAGGGCTCCCGTGTGATTTTGGGTTCATGTTCATGATGCTAGAGAGATAATATAGAGAACTGTGAGAACCTCATATGTCACAATTACTTAAAATTCATTGTCATTATTATTAAGACAAAAATAGATAACTGATGATAATTTGCTGACATGACATAACATGGGTAAATGCTGACATGGGTAAAAGGACTTCCTGATAAATGTTTTGGGTAATGAAGGAAAAGGTTTGGGAAGCGCTTCCTTAATATGATGGTCATATAACGTATTAACAATCTCCCAGTTTTACAATTATTTTGGGCATCTGCATTTCACTTACCAGGGTGAACACGTTCTGATAGGAGTCCTCCAGCCTTGAGTACCATTCAAAGCTGCAGTCCAGAATTAGTTCTTCATACTCTGGAACTTTGATATTTATCTCTAGAAAGAAGGAAAATGAAAGATGATATTACAGAAGTAATTGTGTAGATTTTCTGTCCTGCATTTAAAGGGGTTGTCTCAATAACATGTCTCCTCCCTTATGACGTAATAGAAAATATGGGCATCATAGAGGGGATTGATAGTAACTGATTATATTCTTCTGTCTCCTTACCTCCACAGTTTACAGTCTCTGCGAGATGAGACTTGTGGTCTTTACATGGAGAGCAGGACCGTCCAGTTTTCAGATCTGAGAAAAGAAGAAAGGAAATATGAGCCAAGCATTAAAGACACTTTATAATATTATAATAAATATGCTAATCATGTGCTGGTACCTATCACCCCTCTGCAGGGCTGCCATCAGAAATTTTGGAGCCTCTTACACAGCTCAAGGCCTGGGCCCCCCCGCCGCCGCACCCTCCCCGACACTGCCCCAGTGGTGGATCCAGAGCCTGGTCTTTGGAGCGGCACTGCCCCCAGGAATAAGATATCATGGGGCCCCTGTGTCCCCGTTCACCCTCAAGCCACACCAAACACAGCCCCACGCATATATCACGCACATACCTCTTACATCCAGGGACGTCTCCCACACGGCCCTCCATTATGTAGTTCGCCCGCCATACTGCCCCCCACTGAGTAATTTCCCCCCCCCCAAATTAATTTTGTCCCCAGACAGCCCTGCATTATGTAATTTGCCCCCACGCTAAGTAATTTTGCCCCCAAATGGTCCTCCATTATTTAGTTTGCCCGCCACACTGCCCCCCACTGACTAATTTGCCCCCCCCCTGACAAGTTAATTTTTCCCCAGACAGCCCCGCATTATGTAATTTGCCCCCACACGGCCCTCCGTGTAGTTTGCCAGCCACACTGACCCCCACTAAGTAATTTGCCCCCACACAAGTTAATTTTGCCCCTAGACAGACAGGCCTCCATTATTGCTATTAAACACCCTCCCCCCTCCATACTTGCTTGTGTCTCTGATCCCGGCCAGCTCGCTTCCCAGCACCGACTGGAGGTACCCTTTCCTTAAATCCAGTCTCTGTGCAGCCATCAGGCTTTCCACTGCGCGTCCTGTGCAGCCTCAGCCTGCGCTCGGCAATTTCCTTCGGTAACGGCAGCAGTGACTGAGGGAGATCGCTTAGCGGCTGCGCTGCACAGGACGCGCAGTGGAAAGCCTGCCTGACCTGACCCATCGATTATCTGAGTGGCGGGGGGCCGGGAGGTAAGGGACGGCGGCCACAATAAAAAAAAAAAAAAAAAGCTCAGGACCGGCCGGGCCCCTTACTGGGGTATGGGCTGTACCCCCCCTGATGGCGGCCCTGCCGCTCTGTCACCAGCACATGGACAATATACTGTACAGGCTGCCATCACCCTTGTAGTCTGCTTATGGACAGAATCATAGTAATGTAAATGTCCTCCTGCTTCAGGAAGTCTGATTCTCTGCCATGAACTATTAGAAGTGACTGGAATATTTAGTGAGGATATTACAGTGAGGATTTGGGGTCTTATATTTTTACTGGTGTACTATGTGAATGTAGATATAAGAATAGAAGACTTCTACTTTACCGAAACATCTGTTGGAGGTGCACAGGCAGCTACATCTCTCCAAGTAGTCTGTGAAAAGAGGAGATGGCATATAATAGTCAGCGGGTGCTGTGTACAGCACCTATGTAGTGCTGCTCACCTTTGTATAATAGGCACAATACACATAGTTTACAAACACTTATACTGTACCTTGATTTTTTGGAGGGCCCCCGGCGCAGACAATCTTCTCCTCGGCGCAGGTCTTACAGTTAGTATAGGTTTGCACCATTAATCCTGGGGAAATGCACTTGTGTTATAACCTACCAATCTTATAGAGAATAATAATGACAAGAAGCTAAATCTGGTATAAAATGTACTTACCACAGCTGTCTGCACCTGAAGAATGGAGAAGAAAGAAGACATTACTGACAGATCTCATTGTCAAACCCAGAAACCTCTAATCTCTGGGTCTCATTATTATTTGATATCAGTGTCTCTGTCTTAATAGCTGTGTTTTCTAGATTTCCATTGACAGGAATCTCTGAGCTGCCCCAGTACGGTCCGGGCCCTCTATAGAGCGCAGCAGCTCCTAGTGCAAACATCCCTGACAACGAATCAGATGCTGGCTTTCATGTGTCCAGTACAAGGTAGGAGATAACAGCAGTGATGTGATTGGTGGATGTGGGGATCTCTAGTTTGTGTCTCCATTACTATTACTACATGAGGCCTGTGTGTATAATACATTTATATGTCATATTATAGCACATGTTATATCTAGAAGTACTCACCTTGTTTATTTGGACACCTCCCTAAAAGTGAGAAATGAAGGAATACAGAATTACTAATAGAAAACGACAGAGAACAGAAATCCCCTATATATGACGGCTCCATCTATAACATGGCAATAAAACCACAGAAAACTGCACAAATAGCAATTCCCATTATAGGACTTTTTATTACAATCAATCCCTCCTGTCACTAGGCTGTAGGGAAAGGAAATTGAGCAGAAAACACCATCTCTGACAACCTACCAGACACATAGAACACAAGTACAATGGTAGATAGGTAAAAGATTTCACTTACGTTGGTTTGAGTCCTGGACGATAACCTTGAGCTTTTCTTTGAGTCGCTGGAATTGGAGTCCAATGATGTGAAGAAGCTGGATCTCTAAAATATATAAAGAGGAGAATAATGAGTCCAATCCCCTCATCTATTGGTCTGTGCCCCCAACACACTGACAATTCCTATTAATAAGAGAAGTAGAATTCCAGCCTACATAGAAAATATTGTACTTACCCTTAAAATCTATATCCTGGATGACGTCCACAGATTTTTTATATTCGGACGCAATTTCGGATATAGCAAATTTATCTGGAATTAAAATAATGGTACATTACTTATTTATCTAATATCTGCAGTATCTATCTATCTATCTATCTATCTATTTATCTATCTATCTAGGCTCTATCTAGAGATTTCATAAAAGAGAAATAATAGTAATAATACAATTACCCAGTATCCCGACTTCATCCTCAAGGTAGTCCAGGACTTTTTTCTCTGCGGCTTTGGCAAACCGCTTGATGTTCACATAAGCTTCTATTGAGTCAATATCATCGACTTGGCTTACGATAAAGGTGTTGAATTTATCCATAGCCATTTTCCCTCTGGAGTCGCATGGAATGCAACAGAGAGATTGTCCGATGAAGAAAGATGTTACCAGCAGTAGAAGCCACATGGTCTGGATAGAACCAGGCATTTTTTGTAAAATCGCTTCCAGTAGCAAATAATCGCTAAGGACGCAAGAGAACAGGACTATGTCCCACTGAGAAGACAACAGCACTGCATAGGTTATAGCTTCAGGCACTGGTTAAGGGACATAGTCTTTATGACATCACTGTATGATGTCACCGGGATATGCAAATGAGGAACACATAAGCCAACGGATTGGTGGAAAATGCAATTGTGACATCATCACATGAATATGTAAATTAGGCTCTGGAGCACATAAGCCATTGCATTGGTGGAAAATGTAATTATGACATCATCAAATGCAAATAATGCTCTGGAACATCAGATGTTAAAGTAAAAAAAAACAAAAAACAATTTTCATTGAAATATAAGTCACAGATAATACATATAATGACTTTATTACCAGAATATACATATCAGACATGGGTAACAGAACATGTACCACCTGTATATTCCACCAAACAATAGCTCGACCGTTATAATATATTAAAATTTTATCCGATTTTTATTTTTTAAACAATATTACTACAGATGAGCGAATTTCTCAAAAATTCAATTCAGACGGTTCACCGAATATCCCAAACAGATTCAATTCAATCTGAATTTATTCATTACGAATCAGGTTAAATAAACTGCTATTTCCTGGCTGCTGAGAGCCTGTATAGTAGTGTAGAACACTGTGCATTGGAGAAACATGCATAGCGAGTCCACTATGCTAGTGAAACAGTACTGTGAGTCAGTATGACACGCAAATGACTGAAGTCATTCTTAGAAACACTTCACACTATACTTATTTGGTCAGTTACGGGGCCAAAACTGACCAAATAACTCAAGTGTGAACTCAGCCTTACAGGTCAATGTTAGCGCCAGGTATAAAGAACTGTGCAATGGCCCAAGATTCTACTATAGAGTGAAAGAGCGCAGTCCTTTCACACCGTCGTCAGCTGAATCCACATAGATTTCTACAGAACCTGTTCTGTTACACGCTGAGACAAGTAGTGACCCCCTGACAGAGTGGAAAGGGTGTCAGCAGTAAGTTTGTATTGAAGTCACTGATTAATTCTCTGATCCGTCAGAACAATCACCCAGAAAAAACGGATCCTGTTGCATCAGTTGTCATCCGTTTGAGCCATTTCTGTCTGAGATTGTTTTATTTTTATGGAAAATGCATGCAGGACTTTTTTCCCATCTAAAAAAAACGGCATACGACGGGGCTGGCGCACAATAGGTAATGTGTGAATTGTGTTGTTACTTTGCCACTGATTCTTTTTACTGCGGTTGCACTCTATTGAGGTTATTTATCAAACTGGTGTAAAGTAGAACTAGCTTAGTTGCCCATAGCAACCAGTCAGATTCCACCTTTCATTTTCCAAAGAAGCTGTAAAAAATGAAAGGTGGAATCTGATAGGTTGCTATGGGCAACTAAGCCAGTTCTACTTTACACCAGTTCGATAAATGACCCAATTTGTTTATCATGGTATAGAGTACAATGGTTGAGATATATTGCCCTGTGTGCCTCCATACCAGTATGCCGCCTTTTTCCCTGCATTGTTTTTAAACACTTTTTAACATGTGATTTATTTTGGTTATTATTAAGTGCGGTCTGGCAATTTTTCATAGGTTTCTGTTATGCTGCTTATTGAGCAATGTGTATTGAGCAGATGGGGAGTTAGGGGTGGTAATAAACTGTCTCTATGGGAGTCGGGCTGTCACTGACAATTAGATGCTTGTTCCTGCGGCTGCATGATTTCCATGCAGCTGCAAAGTCAGTAAAAAATTCAGAACCATCCTTGCAGGGTCATATGTAGACCTGTCAGGAATTTCTAAGGCATCCAGTGGTCCGTAAGTAGTTAATACTGTTGGGTCTTTTGCATCTTGGTTTGCCACCTTGCTGGTAAATCACCACCCTAGCTGGTATGAACACTGGCAGGGGAGCACCCAGAAATTTTGTCTAGGGGGGGTCCGAAAAGAAAAAAAATTGTGCAGCGCCAAAAAATTGACCCCGCCCATTTTTCTAAGACCATCCTACATATAATAGGCCACTCCCAACAAACACTGTACAGCTGAAATGATATTGATGAGGATGACGGTAAGAGTCTCACCCTCATCCTACATAGACACACTGTACCTAATACTCCACCATACAGGGCCCAACATAAAGCCCCTGTACTCTCACTGCCCCCCACATAGCTCCGTGGCAGGAGCTGTTGCAGTTTCACTTCCTCCCTCCTAGTCCTGAAGGCACCAAAAGTGGAGTGGAGGAGGAGCTGCGCGATATTAAAGGTGTGTAGGTCCGGGTGGAGGAGCCCGGGTCTACACATCATACCAAGGGGATGGCGTGTCCTGGCTGCACTGCCTGCTTCACATTATACAATGGACAACAGCAGGCTACAGCCAGGAAGCTCCTCCACTCTTCTCCCTCCCCAGATCTTGCTCAAGGCTTGTGATTCCCCCCACCATCCGCCACCCGCCCCTGGCCTGCCACCCCCTTGGGCCGTCCTCACGTAGCTCTGAATCCTCCTTTTGCAAATGGCAGGAGGAGAAGCCGGTGCATCTCCTATCCTACATAGCGCCACATACCTCCTACATCCAGTGATGTCACCTTTGATGTAGACGTTCTCTTTTCTCATCTTCTCCATTCAGACCAGACCGCCATGATGATTTTTCACCCATCTCCTGTCTCTGCAGAGATTGACAAATAGACATTAGTTTCCCACTTTTCCATCATCTTCATATCTTCTGAACACCCCATCCTGCCATCCCCAATACTGTTCCCGCTGTGCTCCTCAATACTATACTGCAGAAACTATCCCCTGAAAAATACCTGTACCACACAGATAGTGCCCCCTTCTACAAATATTGGCACACAGTGCTCTAAAAACATAACTGTGCCCAGTATATAGTATCCCTGACACTAATAGAATAAACATATTGTCCCCAAAAATAATTGTGCTAAGCTGATACTGTGCCAGGGTGCCCACCAAAGTAACAGTGCTCACCAAATTCCCACCAATAGAAATAATTCCCTGCCTGAGCACACTTAGTAATAATGCCCTCATAGTGCCCATACTAGTGTGATCATGTTCGCCATAGCCCCCAGTAGTAGTAAAGCTCACCATAATGCCCCCTAGTAGTAATAATTCTCCCTATAATATTACAGTACAAGAAATATACCTGCTTAGTGCCCGCAGTTGAGCTAATGTCCCCATAATGTATGCCAGTATAAAATACCTCTATATAGTGCCCCAGTAAATGCCCCCGTAGTGCTCCTCTCCCACTTGACCATAGTGCCCCGATAATTTGCCAGTATAAAATACCCCATCTTAGTGCCCCCAGCACATGCCTCCATGGTGCTTCTCTCCCCCTTCCCCATAGTGCCCCCTATAATATGCCAGCAAAAAATGCCCCTTTGTAGTGCCCCCAGCAGATGCCCCTATAGTGCTCCTCTCCCCCATAATGTGCCAGTAGAAAATGCCCCTTCTTTGTGCCCTTCATATTGTGTCAGTAACAATTCCCTTCTTAGTGCCACCAGATGCCCCCATAGTGCTTCTTTCACCCATAATGCCCTCATAATGTGCCAGTTAAAAATGCCCCTTCTTAGTGCCACCAGATGCCCCCATACTGCTCCTCTCCCCCATAGTGCCCCCATAAAGTGCCAGTTAAAAATGCCCCTTCTTAGTGCCACCAGATGCCCCATAGTGATGCCCGGCCCTATAGTGCCTCCCATGTGCCAGTAAAAAATACACATTAGTGCCAGCCAGATACCATAGTGCATATAGGGGATATTGTGCCAGTAAAAAAATACCATAGTGACCCCAAATAATGCCCCTATAGTGCCACCAGATGCCCCATAGTGCTGCTCTCCCTATA
This sequence comes from Bufotes viridis, assembly GCA_033119425.1. Taxonomy (NCBI): domain Eukaryota; kingdom Metazoa; phylum Chordata; class Amphibia; order Anura; family Bufonidae; genus Bufotes; species Bufotes viridis. Next base: position 140,933,602 of record CM065589.1, on the reverse strand, counting down.
GTGCCTCCCATAATGTGCCAGTGAAAAATGCCCCCTTAGTGCCACCAGATGCCATAGTGCCCCCATAATATGCCTATAAAAAGCCCCTTTAGAGCCCCCAGATGCCCCCATAGTGCTCCACTCCCCATAGTGCCCCAAATAATGCCGCTATAGTGCCACCAGATGCCCTAATAGGGCCCCTCCAAAATAAGGCAGTAAAAATGCCCTCAAAATGGGATAGAAATAAATAAATAAATGCCCCCATAATGCTCCACTCCCCCATGGTGTGGTGCCCCAAATAATGCCCCTATAGTGCCCCCCAAATGGGGCAGTAAAAAAATCCACAAGATTCCCCTATAGTATGCCCCCAAAATGGGCTACAAATAAATGCCCCCAGATGCCCCCATAGTGCCCTCTACCCAAAACAGGCCAGTGAGAAATGCCCCCATAGTGCCCCCACAAAACAAAATGCCACCAGGTGCCCCCTAAAATGTGCCACCATTAAAAAAACAAAAAAACCACTAATACTTACCTTCATGAGGTTAGCAGCAGACCTCTTCCGGCCGCTGTGTGCTGCCCGGCTCAGGCGGCGCGATGATAATGATGTCATCGCGCCACCTGAGCCGGCCTCTGATAGGCTGCAGGCACTAGTGCCTGCAGCCTATCAGAAGAACAGGGAAGGGAGACGCCTCTCCCTCCCCTGCCACAGCACATTGATCTGTATCGCTGTCCTGAGGACGGCAACACAGATCGATGAATATAGAGATGAACGCTTCCGCAATGGAAGCGCTCATCTCCTACTGCCTCCCCACCGCCGTCTGCAATTGGAACCAGGGCCGCGCCGCCTGTTGCGATCGGCGGTGCGGCCCTGAGTGATTTAAAAAAAAATTGGATCTGGGTTCTAGGGGGGGGTCCAGACCCCTAAAATCCCCCCTGTCGGTGCGCCCCTGAACACTGGGATGCCAGTGCTGGTACTTTGTACCGGCTCCATCAATTGCCGGCAATTTTTCTTACAAGAGGCAAGGAGGCATGAGATGCCTTCTTGCTACGAATGGCTATATCTCAGGCCTGGTCTTAAAGAAATCTGTCAGCTCCAAAACACCCCCCCAAACTAGAGTAAGCGGTACATAGTGTAAGTGACACTGAGTCCGGTTATGTCATTTTCATCTTCATACTCATTTGCATTCTGATGCTGTGCTCCTACAAAGCAGCAGTAAAATGCAGTAATAAGACTCCTCCTTGAGTCCTCTCCATTATGGGTATGGGCACAGGAGTCCTCTCACTCTCTCACTGCATTTTACTGCTGGTTTCTGGGAGCAAAGTGTCAGAATGCAAGTGAGTATGAAGATACTCAGCACCATTTACACTATATACCAGTTACTCTAGCTTGTGAGGTGTTTTTTTCGCTGATGTGGTCCTCACAGACTCTCTTTAACCCCTTAAGGACATAGAACGTATAAGTATGCCCTAATGTTCGAGTCCTTAAGGACACAGGGCGTACCCATACGTCCTGAAAAAAATCGAATGTATTAAAAAAAAAAAAACGCGATAGGAACATGGTTCCTGCTGCGATCGTGCAGCAGGAACCATGTTCAAATGACGAGGGGGGTCCTGTGACCCCCCATATCGGCGATCTCTGCAAACTGCAGGTCAAATCAGACTTATTCTGATTGGCCGGTGCAGGGGGAAGGGGGTTCCGGGCGGCCAGAGGGGCCGGCATTGCGGCAGGCGGTGCGGGGGATGGGCGGGCGCACGATCCTATGTCCGCCCCTCTATAATTTTCAGGATGGCCGAGTGTTTTAGCAGAGTGTCAGCACATTGCTTACACTGTGCTTGAAACGGCTGACATCGGATGTCAGCCATTTAACCCCTTCCATGCTGCGTTTCATAGGGACCGCTGTATGGAAAGGGTTAAGAGGGAGGGAGCTGCTGTGGGGAGCTGCTGTGCCTGTTGCAGCCCCCCTAGCTCCAGTCCCCAGCTTCCCTCCCTCCCCATCCTCCGCTGCTCTGTTATAGAAGCGGAGGATGGTAATCATGGTAACAGGACGCCTTCAGGCGTCCTGCTTGCCATAGTAACAGAAGCCTCAGACCAGAGGGGGGTGGAGCTACGGTGCAGCAGTGCAGTGCATGGCAGAGATCACCGGACTAAAAAGTCGGACCTGCAGTACTTTTAGTCCGGCGATCTCCGGCCATGCACTGCCGTTCTGCGCCATAGCTCCGCCCCTCCGCCCCATTATAGTCAATGGGGACAGAGCGGCAGCACGGCAGTGCACGGGTACTTGCGGCATGGCGGATCTGGCAGGCTGTTCACCCGCCGGAACAGCCTGCCGGATAGCTATGCCGCTAGTGTGAAAGTACCACAAATCCCCATTACTTAACCAAATGTTGTGAGTGCCGTCCTTTATTACAATATTTCTGTTTCAGACGCCTTCTGGAGCACTGGGTAAGCTCCATCTGGATTGAGCACCACATCCATATCCCTGGTAGCAGTGAGCCGCTTCACCTTTTTTATCACCACTTTTTTATCACCCGTTATGGAAACCTACCTGGAATAAATCAGTGTGCATGTGACCGTGTGTATGACAGTTAGGATTTCACTTAGAGAAAGGCTTACTGGCTTGTATTGGCTAATGCAGGTAATGTTTTGGGAATATCTCAGGAACGGTACGTCCTAGAGAGCTGAGAGCCGGTCTAAAACCTTCCCGGACACCTGATGTAGCCGTGTGCCAAATATGGTGAGGATTGGTCCAGTCGTTTGGTCGCGCATAAAGACCGTCTAGACAGAAATTCATTTTTATATTTGAGATACAGTATATATATAGATATATATGTAAACATGTATATGAAGATATAGATCAGTAAACATACATCTCTATATACTGTGGGGAGTCGCTCTGGTAGACAGCGGTGCGGGTGCAGTTTAGAGGCAAAACAAGGAGTCCAGATTGTGCAACAAACAGTGTTTTATTCACACTTGCACACAAAATGAAAAACAGTCTCTTGGTGACAGTTCACACACAACGGAAATAACGTAGCCAAACAAAAACAGTCCAACACAGGTTCAGTCACCTGGGAGGTGTAGGTGCAGGTTCGCACCACGCTGTCGGCCCAGCCGCAGGAGAATCCAGCTTCAGGTAGCCAGGAACAAAATACCTCCTTGCTGAGCTCTTTCCTCCTGGACAGAGAACTCCCAGCCCTGTCAGCAGCTCCAGGATAATCACACTCCTCAGACACAGCTGCTGGCTGCGTTTTATATCCAGCCCAAAACATGGACTGGACCGTGGGGAGCAGCCACCCACCCTACTCTTTAGCTGCTCCCAGTAAGAGCCGGCCCGGATCGGCTTTGCAGCCATGCTATTTAACAAAGTCAAACAGCACTAGCTGCTGCAGACAAAAACCCGGCTCTCACCTCACCGAGGCCAGCAACCTCGGTGACACGTACCTGCCATCACATATGACACCTTGCACCTTACCACAATACATATATACAGATGATAGACATAGCTTGATAAAGGCTCCACTGAGTAGAGCTGAAACGTTGCTGCTAGAGATGAGCGAACATTAAAAAAAAGTCCGTTGTTCGGCGTTCGGGTGGTGGTAAGTCGCGCATCCCGTTATGGATTCCACTATAGCGGCATATGGAATCCATAAGGGGCGGCTGCCACCAACCCGAACTTTTGCACAGCCGAAGGACCTGGGGTGACGTCACTGTCATGTGATCAGTGCAGGGGGCATGGCTCAGCACTGGATTTGATCCCGTGCGCGACTTACCACCACCCGAACGCCGAACAACGGACTTTTTTTTAATGTTCGCTCATCTCTAGTTGCTGCTATATGAGCTAATAAACCACCCACCATTTTTCCACTGAACCTTTGGAGTGCTGCCTTCTTTTACTCAATATATTTAAGTGGACCCGCTGAATATTTTTGTGTGCTGCTCTTTGTTTTCTTATTTTTTGTATATATACATGCAGGCTCGGACTGGCCCACAGGGGTACATGGGAATCCCCCGGTGGGCCCCTAGTCTCCCACCCCCTGCACAAGTGGCACATAACACAGTAGATTTACTGCACTACATACATATATTTAATGTACAGCACCTCAACCAGCCTATGTTCATACAAAAAAACTTGTTAAATTATTTATTATATTTGACTGTATCCATACGGTGGGCCACCAAAATAAATTTTACTGGTGGGCCCTTGGTACTCCAGTCCGACACTGAGTATAAGTCATCAGTTAAAATATCTTGGAAAACCCCTTTAGCTGTCCTGATATCTAACAGGTGAATGGCGGTTTATTGAGATGTAGAACATGCAGTATACACAGCAGTACGGCCTGCAGCAGCACTTCATGTCTGACAGTATCGGTGTGGAAGCAGATCTGACTTTGTTTTTGCTGTTTCCCGTATGTGTTGTGTTTGTAAGTTTTTTTTATTTTTTATTAACACTATTAACATAATCTCACTGCCTTAACCCTTTCCTGATGCGGCTATTTTAATGTTTTTGCATCTTGGTTTTTTGTTCCCTGCCTTCCCATAATTTTTTTTTTTTCCGTTCACATATCCATGTGAGGGCTTGGTTTTTGCGTTTTAATACTGAAAACAAAATAAAAACTTTTGAAACAATTATTTTTTTCTTTTCATCACCATATTCTGACCCCCATAATTTTTTTTATAGTCTACAGAGATGTGTGGGGGCTCATTTTTTGCACGAAGATCTGCATTTTTTTTATAATACCTTTTTGGTGGGGGTCCATATAACCTTTTGACCACTTTTGAAATTTTCTTGGGAAGTAAGGGTACTTTCACACTTGCGTTCGTGTGATCCAGCAGGCAGTTCCGTCGTCGGAGCTGCCTGCCGGATCCGCCGATCAGTGTGACAACTGACAGCATTTGTAGACAGATCCGGGTGCGGATCCGTCTACAAATGCATTGCAAGAACGGATCCGTCCCTCCGCTTGTCATGCGGATGGACGGATCCGTCCTGCAGTCCTTTTTACCATTTTCCTGGTCTGCGCATGCGCAGACCAGAAGGACGGATCCGTCCTTCAGTTTTTTCGCAATGCCGGATCCGGCACTAATACAAGTCAATGTAAATTAATGCCGGATCCGGCATTCCGGCGACTGATCAGGCATTTTGGCTGGACATAATACGGCAGCATGCTGCGGTATTATGTCCGGCCAAAACACCTGACAGTGACTGAACGGAAGGCATACTGATGCAAACTGAACGGATTTCTATCCATTCAGATTGCATGGGGATATGCCTGATCAGTTCTTTTCCGGCATAGAGCCCTTTTGCCTGAACTCTATGCCGGAAAAGAATAACGCAAGTCTGAAAGTACCCTAAAGTTGGCAATTTCCCCCCCCCCCCCCCCAGTTAAGCCATTCATGGTATGGGATAACTTTTTTTTTAGGTTTTAATAGTATGGGTGTTTCGCACGAGGCGATATATACTCCACATATATTTCCACAAGAGTTATTGGAAATGGAGATGACATTTCAGAATTTCATTTTTTGCCAATTTTTCCAATTTAACTCATTTTTTCCACTAACAAAGCAGGGGTTAACAGCCAAACAAGACTGTATCTTTATTGCCCTGACTCTGCCGTTTACAGAAACACCCCATATGTGGTTGTACACTACTGTATGGCCACACGGTGGGGGGTAGAGTGAAAGGAGGTTTTTGGAAGGCTGATTTTTATGGACCGGTTTATTTACACCGTGTCCTGTTTCAAGCCCCCCTGATGCCCCCCTGGAGTAGAAGCTTTCTAAAAGTGACCTTATTTTGAAAACTACGGTTTCCACTGGTAAGGGCACGGGTCTCACCCCTGGGGATAGGTACCTGGTGGGGATAGGTACCTGGAGGGGGTGGGCAGGGAGGCCGAGCTGATTTTTCCGCACGGTCCCACAAGTGGACGTGGATCTGGCGGCGAGAGACTGGAACAAGGGGATACTAGTTTAAAAGTTATCCACGTAAAGGTGGTAACCCTTATCTAGCAGTGGGTGCATAAGGTCCCACACAATTTTCCCGCTAACACCCAGAGTGGGGGGGACATTCTGGGGGTTGAATACGGGAATCTCGCCCTCGTAGATACGAAACTTGTAAGCGTACCCTGAGGTACTCTCACAAAGTTTGTACAGCTTCACGCCATACCTCGCCCGCTTAGAGGGAACATGCTGGCGGAAAATGAGTCTCCCCTTGAAAGCAATGAGAAACTCATCAACCGCGACCTCCCTTCCAGGTACATAGGCCTCCATAAATTTGGCCCCAAAGTGATCGATGACTGGCCGTATCTTATACAGACGGTCATAGGCAGGATCACCTCGGTGGGGACATGCTGCATTATCTGCATAATGCAGGCATTTCCGGATGGCCTCAAATTGGGGACGTGTCATGGCCATACTGTAGAGTGGGGTCTGGTAGAGGAGGTCCCCACTCCAGTAATGCCCACTGTGTAAATCTAGATTCCTGATTCACCAACAAAATCAGGAATTATGAGCTCAAAGTTCTCTGGGCTCAGGTGAACTGACCTGGTGGGCCGGGAAACTAGTACGAGCCCCAGAGCTTCTCCTACTAGGGTGGGTCACAGGGTCCCTAGCATGGGGGTCCCCTCGTTCCACCTGGTGGCGTCTCCGCCGCCTTGGGAGCTCATCATCGCTTGATGATGAGGAGGACGCGGATGACAAAACGTGGGGTCATTCTCGTCCTCACTGGGGCTCTCGGACTCAGAGGCAAGCTGGGCGTATGCCTCCTTGGCCGAGAACGTCCGGCGGGCCATAGGGGAGTGTGTGTGTGTGTGTGCGTGCGTGGGTGGAAATCTTTATTAGGTGTGCGTGTGTGTGGGGGCACGGGTGTTCGCGTACTTTTCACTAACAAAAAAAAAAAACACTAACAAAAAAAAGTCCAAAAAGTGTAAAAAAAAAACAAAAACTTTCAAACGCCCTGATCAGCGGTGGGGTGGGCGATACACTAAGAGTGGCCGGACGCTAAGAGTGCCGGCCACGGTCAGCTAACGCAAAAATAAACGCTTGTGCCCAAAAAAGTGTGTGTGCGTGGGCGGGTTACACTGAAGCACCCCTGGAGGGGTCTAGGGTCACACAGCTAAGTGCTGTGGACCCCAGACACCTATGCAGTGCTAACAAAAAAAACTTCAAACTTCAACTTTCCCTAAACTGACCCTCACTATCCCTGCCTATACACCCCTAACTAAATGTCCCTAACTGTCCCTAAAGTGCCTGAGGGCACAAAAAAATTACAGTCCAGCAACTCCTGCTCTCCCGACTCCACGGACGGTTGTGAGCCGGGAGAGCAGTGTCGTCAATTCAAATTTGCCGCCACTCCGCCCACATGCCGCCGCTCATCCAATCAGAGGCGATCCTGAAAGGTGGCGTGACCGGCACCTCTCAGGATCGCAGGACGGTGATTGGTGGTGTATTATCACACCACTGATCACCGTCCTTTCCGCGTTATCGGGTCATAACCCAGAAACGCAGCAAACCGCAGGTCTGAATTGACCTGCGGTTTGCTGCGATCGCCGACATGGGGGGGGGTCACAGGACCCCCCTGGACATTGTGCCAAGGTGCCTGCTGATTGATTTCAGCAGGCATTTTGTTCCGATCACTGCCACCTGCGCAGCGGTGATCGGAAATTCGCAGGGTGTACAGGTACGCCATGGGTCCTTAAGTACCAGGACGCAGGGCGCATCTGTACACCCTGCGTCCGTAAGAGGTTAAGGTTAGTTGGCCTGTACAACCACAAGGTCACTAATAGTTTATGTGGAGGTGTAATACCTGTGTTACATCTGTACCATTAATGTTGAGATGAGCCATTCTAAACAGCGTTAAATGCTTGTTTTCCCTCAGGTTTTATGTGCTTTTAACATTCAAATGTCAATTTCTGTCTACCCTCACGGATTCCGGGCATGACAGTGCTGACATTGAAATGTCTCTTATTGTTATTTATGGAAATGCTTTGAACTTCACTTTACATGCTTTGTTCGGAATACCACACTTGACTTGTTTCGTATATCTAAGGCATAATATTTCTATGGCAGCATCCTTTTAGTCGGCTGAAATTCTCTAAAGCGCCAGTAGCAATTTGTCAAGTGCACTACTGTAATAAATGTCATGTAAGTTCACAACCGATTCTTCTTTAGTGTTACTCTGCATGCGATTGATTGTGCAAATAAAACATTTACATGTATAAAGTACTTTACATATGTTTTTGTACTTGCAGATCACTTTTCACTTAATTTTCTTAAAGGCATTCTGTCACCACATATAACCCCTATGAGCTAAACATATGCTCATGTCCAGGGTTATAATAGGATCCCTAAGGTGGCCCTATAAACCTAATTGGTGGCTTTATTGGGCAAAAAAACAGCTTTTACTAACCTGTCAATCAATGAATTAAAGTGCCCAAGGGGAGGTTTGTGGATCCATGGTGCCCGGCCGTTCGGTGCCCAGCGCCGCCTTCTTCTATTTACATATAGATTAAAAGCATTTCTTCTCCAGAAAGTTCACATTTAACATCCGGACCTGAACAACACAACCATGGCACAACTAGGACCAGGCACCTACCATAAATGATATTATCATTACTGGTGCCCACTGACTGATCCAATGACATCATAATTTCATATGAATATGCTGTAGCTCCACTTAGACTAATATGGTTTAGTGCCCCTGATGTCACGTTCTTTTGACTCTTTCACTGCTGGTATGCTTTGATCCTCCCCAACCATGCATCAGTTATGGAAAATCCTGCAGCCTCTGTACTTTATACCTTTGTATACTAGCGGGTACATAACTCTATATACGGTGTCGTAGTGTGTTCAGCAAGTATTTCCTGGTTCGTTGGTCCATACCGTCCAAATTATGTCTGACCATAAGTAATTATTGGCTTTCGGATTCATTTTTTATCACACTATATAATAATTATATAATAGGTTTAATCGATTCATCTTTTATTACATTATATACCAACCATATAATCGGTTGAATCGACTGTCCCCTGATAATTATAACCTGAATCTTGCAGGGAAACGCATTGGCATTAGTGGGCCACCTGACTCCTTATGGATTGTGTGCAGGGGCGGATTGGCCATAGACCTTACATGGAAATTTCCTGGTGAGCCGATGCCCAGGGGGCCATCTGAGCCCTCCTCACGGCCGACCATTGGACGTTTTTGTGGATGTATTTTGTGCTGCTGGGGATGTATTTTGTGATGCACTGTGGTATTTGGCTGTGTGGGGGTGGTATAATGTGCCACAATATTGTATTGCTGGCCTTGCCTTCCATCAATTTGGACCCGACTACAAAACAGGGCCACTTTTAGTATTTTTTACAGGGCCACTTTAAGTTCCCAATCCGCCCCTGATTGTGTGGTATTTACAACATATAGGTCCTATGTACATCTGTATATGTGATCTGTATTACTTTATCTGGGACTTTTTTGCTTGGAATCTATCAGGCTTACTGTGCATTTTAATAATATATAGGCATTTTGCTACATCTGCATATGTGGTTCATATTTTTATACCTGACCATCTAACATCTGCATATGTGATTTATACTATCATATATGAACATCTATACAAATTTTTGGTGTTGTTTGGTACAATAAATTTTTTGGATGACTGATGTTGTGGTAGTGGTTTCTATCCCTGATCAGGGCTATCTACGGTCATCTAGGAGGTTCCTGACAAGGGATTGCCCTTTTCGGGTTGGTGATTTGGTTTTTAGGTAGGGCTTTATGCAGGTTCGGCTCCAGGTTCAGTGGGCCCCCCTCAGGCATTTTTTTACATTTACATGTCCCCCTGTGGCTCCCACACGGTATAATGACCCCCACTGGCCCCACACACAGTATAATGACCCCACAGTGGCCCTCAATGCAGAATAATAACCCCCAGTCGCCCCCCCCATTCAGAATAATGACACCCAGTGGTCCCCACACAGTATAATGACCCCACAGTGGCCCTCAATTTAGAATAATACCCCCCAGCCCCCCCCCCATTCAGAATAATGACCCCCAGTGGCCCCCACACTGGGGGTTATACTGTATGCAGGGGGCACTGGGGGTCATTATACTGTATAGTGGTCACTGGGGGTAAGTGTAAATGCATATCTGCTTAGTCTGAACTTTGTCTAATAGTGGTCACTGGGGTCATTATATTGAATGGGGGCTCTGGGGGTCATTATACTGTGTAAGGAGCCCTTACAGCATAATGACCCCAGTGCCCCCCACACAGTATAATGACCCCACAGTGGCCCTCCTTTCAGAATAATGACCCCCAGCAGGAGGTCTGTGCAGGGCAGCAATAGGAGACAGGAGCTCTGGATACATGAGGGAGGAAAGGAGACAGCAGAATATGAGGGGGGGGGAAGGTGTCATGGAGGCAAACTGCTTTATGAAGCAGTAAAACAAATAGCATGAATCTGCTTGTCTACTACAACGCTGGGCATGGCTTTATGGCACAGGGAGAGTCTATAGCCTGTAGGTTGAGTATCCCTTTCATGACTGGCCTATCCCTGTAGCCCGATATTACATTTTTGGGGGTTCTATTACTGCATAAGAAATGAAGGTTGTGTTTTATGTGGTGGTGTTTCTGTGACTTTTTCTCCAGAATGAAGCAACTGATCCCTCAGCGAAAAGTATCAATACAGTCAACTGGTCTAGCTCTACAAGGCATTGTGCCTGGTTTAACAATGAATTTCCTGGTGACAGACCATCTTTAGGCTCCTTTCACACGTCCGCAAAAGGGTCCGCATTCATTCATTCTTTATAGAGCCGGATGTGAAGCGGAGAGCACACTATGTGCTCTCCGCTTCCGCATTTGCGGAGCACGGCCCCGAACTTCAGGTCCGCGGCTCTGCAAAAGATAGAACATGTCCTATTTTTGTCCGCAGCTGCGGACAAGAATAGGCATTTCTATGGGGGTGCCGGCCAGGTGTGTTGTGGATCCGCAACACACCATGGACGTGTGAATGGACCCTTAAAGGGGCTTGCCCATCATTAATGTAAGAAATAAAAATCAGACATCTAATAATACATGAATACCTTTCTAACAAAGCTAGAAGGAGCCCTGTACCTCACATGGGTCCAGAGATCTCCTCATTAATTGCTCCGCTAAATTTACTTTAGGATGGCAGCTCAGGTGGTGTGTCCTTTCTGCTGGAGCTCTCTCCCTGTATCTAGCAAAGAAGGGACCAGTTGGCACTTCCACCTCGATCCACGTTGTGCGGGAAGGAGCAGCCTCCAAGTACACAGTAAAATGAAATCTCCCAGCAAACGTGTATATTTAAACTTGCTTCTTTATTATCTTCACAATAGGAAGTTTCCCCAGACGCGTTGCGGCACTCAGCCTTCATCAGCAGGTCATGGGGTATCGGCACATTATTTAAATATACACGTTTGCTGGGAGATTTCATTTTACTCTCCCTGTATCTGTCACAGCTTCTAACAGTAGATACAGTTGGTGGCAGTTGAAGGATGGAACTAAGCACATGCGACCATGCTCATCCAGCTCAGTAGATGGATCTGCACATTACTATACAGATTACACACCAGGTGGTGCCATTGAAAGTGAAGGCAAGAGAATATTTCACAACAGGATCATTGTTTGTAAATGAAACTAAATTACAAAAGGAACTAGTTTTTCATGCTGAATTATATTAAAATAACATGCAATAGTGGCACAAATCCATTAACTGTGTCGGAAAACACAATGCAGCTCTCCCGTTAAAAGTAAAAACCGCAATATATCAACCTTGCCTACAATGCCACTACCTGTCTACCAACAGTAGATGGGGCTGGTGGCAGCTGAAGGATGAAACTGAACATGTGCATCCACCTCAGTGAGGTGGACAGAGGAATAAGGAAAAGAACAAACAGCAGGTGGTGCTATACAGATACAGTTTATCGAATAACTGTGGCTATACCATTTTATAGTTACATTTGATTACAAAATAACTCAGATCCAGGTGCTGCTTTGAAAAAAGTATAATATTTTTTTCATGGGGCAAACCTTTTAACAACATAATACTTTGCATTGGTTAATGTCTCAATTCTTAGATGATGCATTATTCCGAGAAGCCCTGCTTGTTCAGTGTCTGCACAAGGCTTGGTCTTGTTATTTTCATTCTGGGAAGTAGAGTCTGGACATGACTGTGACGTAGGCTCTGTTGCTTCATCTGCTCTTGGGTAGGAGTGACATATAGAACCAACACTTAGAAATTTGGTTAAACATTGGTGATGTCATCACCACTTATTTTCTATGCAGGACAGCTTATGTGACACGCAAGTTGGGACAATTTAAGAGTCAGTCATTTGCAGAGGAGGATTATGAAGTACTTGCTTAGTGTAATACCAAAGTGAAATGGAGCAAGTGCAGTTGGTGTACCTATTGTGCTGTGGAAACTTGTGATTCAAGGATAAAAAATTCCTGAATGTTTGCCACCTTGCTGTTTACTGGACAAGGTGTGGCTTAAAGTAGACTAATATCGCAATGTTTTCACTTTACTTTGTGCTTGTTCTTGTGCTTAAAGTACCACTACTGAAACTAGCCACTTACCAAGAACAAGAACCTACCAGTATGACACTGTAAAAAGTTAAAAGTAGGCCTGCACAATATATCGCGAAAGCAATCGTAATCGCAATTAATCGCCATATCGCAATCGCAATTTGCTGACCCAAAAATGCTGCAATTATATTACCATATTTTTCGCTTTATAAGACACACTTTCCCCCCCCCCAAAAGTGTGGGGGGGAATGGCAGTGCGTCTTATAAAGCGATGGTTGACTTTCTACGTGACACTGACACAGTATCTCCGGATGCTATGCTGCACAGCGCAGCCAGCGATACATCAGTTACAGTGCGGGAGGGGAGGGGCTGGTGGAAAGTCGTTATTTTAAAGAGGACCTTTCACTGGTCCACAGTTTATTAGGCAAAGGTATGTACATGGAGAGCGGCACTCAGGGATGACCCTGCACTTACTTGTATCCCTGGGTGCCGCTCCGTTCGCCTGCTGTAGCCCCCGGTACCGGCGCTCCTGCTTCTCCAATTTTGCCTGGGGCGGAGACTTCTTCTTTTGCCCTGGGCGTCTCCTTCTCCCAGGGCTGGAGCGCTGGCCAATCGCAGCGCTCAGCTCATATTCAGGATATGATACCGGGGCTACAGCAGGATGAACAGAGCGGCACCCAGGGATACAGGTAAGTGCAGGGACATCCCTGGGTGCCGCTCTCCATGTACATAGCTTTGCCTAATAAACTGTGGACCAGTGAAAGGTCCTCTTTAATGAACACATGTTCTTTTATCTATTTTATTTATCTGTTCTGTGCAGCGCTATCAAAGAAAATGGCAAGTTTTGTATTTTGTACTTTTGCAGTAATGCAAATATGTATTTTATTTTTCAGTTCTTGAGTTCAGCATAACCACATTTCACGTTATCAGTCATCTGTGTGAGCTTACCTCGAAAATCCAAGCAGATAGACCTCTAGCACAATTCCCTTAAAATATCGCATCGCATATCGTTATCGCAATTTTTAGGGCCCTAATCGTAATCGCACAAAATTACCATATCGTGCAGCCCTAGTTAAAAGTGTTGTTTTCCACAACGAAGTTGAGGGACAATATGGAACGGGGGTTCAGGGAACTACTTAGTAGTTGACTTCAGCTAGTGTCCGGGAGGGGGGGGGGGGGAGAAGTTATCCAAGTTACTGGATTTGGGAAGGGGGGGGGGAATCTGGCGGGGAAGGGGTGGGGGGAGAAAATTGAAAAAGGTGTTTGATATTCAGATATGTAATTGTCTATCAACAATTGTTTGCAAAATACTGCCTGTATTGTATAGACATTGTATTTTATCAATACTGAAATGTCTGGAGATCAATAAAAATTTATTTAAAAAAAAAAAAAGTGTTTTCCAAGACTTTAATACTGATGACCAATTCTCTGGATAGGTCATCAGTATTTGATGGGTGGGGGTCCCACACTTGGGACCACCACTGAAAAGCTGTTTGAGGAGGAACGGGCACAGCAACATTCATTTTATAGCGCCTGTGCTTTGTGTCTCGCTCAGCCACATTCACTTCAATGGGACCAAAGAATGTGCCATCACTTGGTCTTGGGAAAGCTGTGAGCCCTTCTTAAACAGCTGATAGGCGGGGGTCCTGGGTGTCGGCCTCCACTGATAAGATACTGATGACATATCCTGAGGATAGATCATCAGCATTAGGCCTCATGCACACGAACGTGTGCACCCCGTGCCCGTATTGCGGGCCGCAAATTGTGGGCCGCAATGCTCGGGCACCGGCCGTGGGGCAGCCGCAGCGGATCGCGGACCCATTCACTTGAATGGGTCCGCGATCTGCCCGTTCCGCAAAAAGATAGGACATGTTCTATCTTTTTGCGGGACGGAAGTACGGAACGGACCCCGCGGAAGCACTCCGTAGTGCTTCCGTAGTGTTCCGTTCCGTCATTCCATTCCGCACCGTTCCGCATCTCCGGATTTGCGGACCCATTGAAATGAATGGGTCCGCATCCGTGATGCGGAATGGCCACGGAATGGTGCCCGTGTATTGCGGATCCGCAAATGCGGTCCGCAATACGGGCACGGGGTGCACACGTTCGTGTGCATGAGGCCTTAATGTCTCGGAAAACCCCTGGAATGCAGCTGTTCGGTCATCATAGATCAATCCATCAAAATGCAGAACAGGGAGTAATGTAAAAAAAATGTGCAGGCTTGTGCAAAGTGTCCAACCATTGCCTGCAAATTTCAGCAGATCATGCCTTATGCCTGCATTTTTAGCTGACAGCAGCTGAAAAAAATCCAACCTGACAGATCACATTTTTGGCAGACAATATGATGTCAAACATCATGACAATAAACAGTTAATAGTAGGTGTGCGCAGCTCTACAAGATAGTACGATCTATCATCGTGTATTCCAGCTGGGGTCGCCAGTAACATTGTCAAATGTTTTCCAGTGTGCCATTCTTCTATTTGCGCAGCCAAATCCACAGAGTTTCACAGCAATTGACAAGCAGTCTCACTGTAGTTCACTCTATCCAAGAGAATACAGGACACAGGCTGCGGACATAGTGAAATACCACCCAGATAAGCACTGCATGCAAGTTATTTATTGTACAGAATTAAAAACAACAGCAAGCATATAACGTGCCAATACTGCATGCCCAACTGGAGTTTCACATTTGCTTCTTCTGGGGCATGACCAAAAATAATTAGGCTTTGAACAAAATTTTATGCAGTTAATAATGAAAACCCTCTGATCTCTATTCATCCCTTCATTTTCTATTAAATAAAAATGAACCGCATCTGTCTCCTTTTCAATGAGAATAACAGTATTGTGCCTTAAAAAAGTATTCATACCGCTTAATCTTTTCCACATTTTTTCACGTTACACCCACAAACTTTAAATGTATTTTATTGGGATTTTATGTGATAGACCAACACAAAGTAGCAAGTATGTCTAGTACAGGGGTTCACAACCTTTTCTGGTTGGGGCCCACATTGTCAGAAGGAACCAATTCCAAGGGCCGAAAATAAAACTCTAATGGCAACTAAATTACCAACTAAAATGCTAGATTTATGGCATATTGAACATATAGTATATATCATAAATGTCTAGTTACACTTCCAGGACTTCCATCTAATGGCAGAAAACATGAAACATACATGTGAGCACCCACAAGACTATACATGTTTGTTACCAGATGGTTGGGGGCCACTCAGAATGGTATCGAGGGCCGAAAGTTGTGCATCCCTGGTCTCGTGAAAAGAAAATGATACGTGGTTTTCAAAGTTTTTTTAATAAAAATCTGAAGTGTGGTGCTCATTTGTATTCAGCCCCATGTACTCCGATACCCCTAAATAAGATCTAGTGTGACCAATTGTCTTCAGAAGTCACCTAATTATTAAATAGAGTCCAACTGTAAGGTATTCTCATATAAGGGTACTTTCACACTAGTGGTTTTCTTTTCCGGCATTGCGTTCCGTCAAAGGGGCTCAATACCAGAAAAGAACTGATCAGTGATATCCTAATGCATTCTGAATGGAGAGAAATCCATTCAGGATGCATCAGGATGTCTTCAGTTCAGTCACTGAACGGCGTTCAAAATGCCGGATCAGTTGCCGGAATGCGGGATCCGGCATAAATTTACATTGAAATGTATTAGTGCCGGATCCGGCATGAGAAATACCTGAAGGACAGATCCGTCCTTCCGGTCTGCGCATGCGCAGACCTTTAAGACTGTAAAAAAAAAATAATACAAGACAGATCTGTCTATCCGCATGACCAGCCTAGGGACGGATCCGTTCTTGCAATGCATTTGTGAGAGGGATCCGCATCCAGATCCGTATACAAATGCATTCAATTTACACCCAGATTGACGGATCCGGCAGGCAGTTCCGACGACGGAACTGCTTGCCGTATCACTCTGCCGCAAGTGTGAAAGTACCCTAACTACAGCTGTTCTGCGGAGGCCTCAAAGGTTGGTGGAGAACATCAATAATGTGAAAAAGTGTGGAAAAGGTCAAGGGGTATGAATACTTTTTCAAGGCACCAAATCCGTATGCGTTACATGTAAATTTTGTTGTGGATTTGATGCGGTTTTGACTCAGATTTCACCCTCCCTTGGAAAGGGTGAAATCTGCACCAAAAATTTCAAAATGCACACAGAAGGATAAAGCAAACTGTACATGAGAGTTGTCTAATCTCATACATCTTGCAGGTACTGTATTATGCTTCAATTTTCTGCACAAGAATCCATGAGGGAAAACTGCATGTAATCTGCAATGTGTGCAGGTAGCCTAAGATGGCTTGTTGAGTTTTGACGACTTTTTTTTTTTTGCTTCATTGGATGTAAATTTGAATTGTAAAAAAAAAAGTCTTGTTATGTCACTGTCATCCACTGTCAGCAGTATATATCCCACAAAAAAGAGCGAACTTAGTCATTAGTATATATATCTTATGTAGTTACTGGACATGCAACGCCTTACAATATATGAGTGTAGCCTCATTAAAGATAATCACTATCTGATCTAAGCTAAAGGACCATTTACACTACCCAATAATCTGCCTGTGTAAAGGTGCTGCCGATTACCGGGTGAACAAGCAAAACACATCACGTAATAGGATCATTTGTGCGGACACCTTATTAACCGTTTGCCGGCAACAGATCATGTCATCTTAACAGCATCTGCTGCCAGCAAACAATGATTCTGTATGGGGATGAGCATTGGCATTAGTGATCACTCCTCCCCATACTGTGGAGATTACTGCATGTCAATGTAACAGTCTCCTCCACTGATGAGGAGGCGGGAAGGAACACTTGCTAGCTACATCGGGCCTTGTAAAGGGGCCCTAAGAAAGAAGCAAGCAATTAGTGGGTTAGCGTTAGACAATAATGAATGTACAGGTCTAGAGATCTACAGTACTGATACAAGAATGAGGCAAAATGTATAAAGACCCACAAGGAAAATATTTTATTTCTTTACAAAATACATATAAAAGCATGTCATAAGACACATTTAACACAAATACTCTATGTACTTCAGAAAATAGACTGGGTATCAGTAATATCACCCTAGTATGTGCCGCATCACTGGTGAGTGATAGCAATTAGTGCATTCTCATAAACCCTATAAAATGGCTTTTTCTTACCGTGGAAAGCAGGTAGCTCTTCACCGGCTGTCCTCTACTCAGACCCATTCCTGAAATCACCACCTTCGCCACTTATGGAATGTATACATTTATAGTTCTGATGAAAATGAAGACTATACGAATAATTGTGTGGTGTCCTCGGGCCGTGGTGACCACACTGTAATTGCAGGTGTATATTGTACAGGCATACAGTTGCATATTTCCAGTGCATACATTTGGTGGGGCAGTTAAAACATGAACGTCCGTTGTATGGTCAAAACAGAACTTTAGGCTGTTGTGTGCATTCAGTGTATCTATCATTGTACAACTTGTCATGCAACAATCATAACGTATATCATCAACACGGGGAGATTTATGAAATTGTCTAAAAGAAAGACTGTCTTTGTTGCCCATAGCAACTGACCACAACACACCATTCATTTTTTTATACTGCTGTTAAAAAAAAAATTAACGCTGTGCTGTGATTGGTTGCTATTGCCCACTAAGCCAGTTTTCCGTCACACCAGTTTTGATCAATTTTCCCTTACAACCCTCACGTCCAATAAAAAATGTCCATATTTTACTTGCAAGAGTTTGCAATTTTAGTTTTAACGGAATTATCATTTCATTGTAAGCTTTTTCACATTCCGTACACACACAGAACAACGATAAAAAGAAAAACAAAAAACAATATCAATAAGATAATATGATATTCCTTAAGTCCATCAAACTTTGCCAAGTGTTGCATTCAATAAATATCTCTAGTGTCACTAAAACTGACACCGGTTCTTTGTCCCTCTTTGCACTGTAGTGTAGAACAGGCTGCACACATACATATATGATCTATATCAATTTGTTCAGCAGCAACTTGCAGGCATCTTCATAAATTGGCATTGTCAGATCTCAACCAATACCTCAAGAACACATCTGATCTTCTCAACCCTTCTTGACGAAAGAGCAAACTTATACAAAGGTCTCCTTGGATTTATTAAGGGCTTTACTCCAGTGTCTCTCTTAAATACAATGCCCATACTGTGGAGTTCCATTAAGACTTCTTCCAATGTGTATTTTATGGTGGCCATCAAAATGCAGAAATAGAGCGTGGGCCTACACAGGTGTTAGAAGTCTGCATGGCAGCATAAACATTTTTCTGAGAGCGTAGAAGAGGAGTCTGGGTATCTACATCACGGTAGCGGTTTCGTTTCAGGAAACGAATCATTTGCTGTGTCCATCCATATGCCAAACTGTTGAGGAATCCTTGAGAAACTGCTGTAAATGGCTGAAAGACAGAAGTTGTAGTCGTTTTATGTTCCTTAGGCCTCATGCACACGAACGTATATTCTTTCCGTGTCCGTTCCGTTTTTTTTTCTTGCGGACCGTATATGGAACCATTCACTTCAACGGGTCCGCAAAAAAAAAGTAAGTTACTTTGTGTGCATTCTATCTCCATATGTCCGTATTTCCGTTCCGCAAAAAAATAGAACATGTCCTATTATTGTCCGCATTACAGACAAGGATAGGACTGTTCTATCATCGGCCAGCTGTTCCGTTTTGCAAAATACGGAATGCACACGGACGTCATTCGTTTTTTTTTGTGGACCACAAAATTCATACGGTCTTGTGCATAAGGCCTTATACTAACATTCAGATGAAATGAAGACCTGGTTTTATATGAGAATGGAGCGCAGAATAAAAGAAGCAGTCCTGAAGACAAATACTAAGTATCTAGCACCATAATGTTTAGTCCCAGTTGAAAATCATCTCATATGTAAGAGCTCATTAAAGTCTATGTACACCTTCGGAGGCAATTTTTGTTTATGATTGCATTTTACTCAATTTTGGCAAAAAAAAAAATCATATTTTCAATTTGCCTTTATTAAAAATATTGAGCCATTCTGTCACAAAGGGTTAAGGGTACTTTCACACTTGCATTGCTGGATTCCGGTAGGCAGTTCCGTCGCTGGAACTGCCTGTCAGATCCGGCAATCTGTATGCAAATGGGTACCATTTGTAGACTGATCCGGATGCGGATCCGTTTCACAAATGCATTGCAATACCGGATCTGTCTCTCTGGTTGTCATTCAGAAAAACGCATCCGGTATTTATCTTTTTCACATTTTTAAAGGTCTGCGCAGGCGCAGACCGGAAGACCGATCCGTCAATGCAGTAATTTTAATGCCGGATCCGGCACTAATACATTTTAATGGAAATTAATGCCGGATCTGGCATTCCGGCAAGTGTTCTGGAATTTTGGACAGAGAAAATACTGCAACATGCTGCGGTATTTTCTCCGGCCAAAAAACGTAAGAGGGACTGAACTGATGCATCCTGAACAGAATGCACTTCATTCAGAATGCAGCGGGATTAAACTGATCAGTTTTTTTCTGGTATTGAGCCCCTAGGACTGAACTCAATACCGGAAAAGAATAACGCTGGTGTGAAAATACCCTAAGGGCCCTTGCCCTTGTTATCCGCAGCGAGAATGAGAGGCAAGCTGCGTGGCGGACATCAGAGGCACGAAGCAGTAACATGATAGATACTGCTCCATGCCTCCCTGTGACCTTTTTACTACAAAATCACAGTGAGATAAAGTTGTCACAGTGATTCTGTAGTAAAAGGGTCACAGAGAGGCACAGAGCATTATCTATCATGTTACTGCTTCGTGCCTCTGATGTCCACCACGCAGCTTGGCTCTCATTCTCGCTGCGGATAACACGCAGAAGAACTGCTCGTCTGCAAGGGCCCTAACTGTTTTTCTAGCTGTGTGACTGGTACTTTCACTTTGTGTTGGTCATCAAATAAACCTTATCTCTAAACTACTGAGAGGTCATAAACCCTTATTTAAGCCCCATTCTTATCAGTAAGATAAGGATTGAGCTTTGATGGGTGTTTATAAGGTCACAGCTCAGAGATAAGGAGCCCATCTGCTCCCCAGATGATGGAAAAGACAAAAAA
This sequence comes from Bufotes viridis, assembly GCA_033119425.1. Lineage (NCBI taxonomy): Eukaryota > Metazoa > Chordata > Amphibia > Anura > Bufonidae > Bufotes > Bufotes viridis. Next base: position 140,913,005 of record CM065589.1, on the reverse strand, counting down.
TCCACAGGCAGCTAGTCGAGCAACTCTGAAAAAGGAATCCATATTGTTAATAAAGAAAGACCAATTGAACAAATTATTTTTAGCTCAAAATAAGTACAATGCAATAATAAAAAAATGTCCCCCAAAGATGTACATAGCCTTTAAATATATTAAAGGGGTTATCCCATCATAATGATCACGGTTTAATCAGTTAATGATTAACAGTGATATATATTTATACAGTGATATATATAATATATTTTATTAGCCAATTCCTACCCTTCTTGAGAAAATTCATCCCCTCCTACCTACCATTGTTGTCATTTGGTCTCCCCTAGTTAAGGCCGCCGCTCATGTGCCATGGTGACTTCTTCCTGGCCAGTATACTACAGAGCTGCGAACGCGCATGCCGGCTCTGTACTATACTGGCCAGGAAGAAGTCACCATGGCGCATGCACGGTGGCGTGCATGATCAAGATAACGTGCGGCCCGGCCGGGACAAGCCTTAAATCAAGCTGACTAAGCCCGCCCAGCCTCACAAACTGGAAACCAGGAAATGAATGGCGCAGCTCGAAGCAGGTAAGTATGAAAACGCTAGACTGAACGCAAGACTGAACTAAATATTCATTCACATTTGTTCTTTTAAATAGTCAACTAGCTCAGACTCTAGACTTCTGTCTATAACTGAAGCCATCACCCAGTGCTGGATCCATCACACAAGAGATAACAATAGTGCCTGACAGGCCTCAATGACCTTCACGTTTCTGTTGTTTTGATAGCAATAGTGCTGCATGCTGTGCTTTTCTTTGTTTCAATATTGTGCATTAAATGGCTATGAGTGGTTTAATATTTTGTGCTATGTGACTAATACAATGTTTTACCCATTTGAATATAAATATCAGCATCCTGGGGTAATTTATCAAGCCATGCTAGAATTCCAGCTTCAAAAAGACACAAAATTGAACGTTGTATGGTCAAACAATAGTGGCGTACTATACATACTATACTATACTATACTGGTGAGCTGGGAACTCATTCAGGAAATACAAAACTTAGGTTTTACTTCGTTATACAGATAAAAAAAAAAGATGAAAAAGTTGCTCAAAGAAGTATAATATATAATGGAGGGTCAGATCAGGTGTCGTTTAGGGAGGCTAAAGGAGTCAAATGAAACTCACTAGTCTCAGTGGTGGTGTGAATTCCGCAATCCAGCAATATAGCAAAGTGCCTAGGTACACTATCCCTCATAGACCCTATTCTGTTGATCGGGAATACCTAAATACCCAGCCATTTAGGTATTCCCCATTAACAGAATAGGGTCTATGATGGATAGTACACAGGCACTTTGCAATAGTGGCATACCTAATAAAACTTATACTACAATGTTATACATATTCAGATCCAGTAGTATGGAACAACATAACAGGTTGTCCTTAAAACCATTTTTTAGTGTTTTATATATATATATATATATAAAACTCCAGATGTCTTTTATTCTCTCTTTTTTTAATCTCTTTAACCACAGAATTTGCTAAGTATAAGACGTGAGTCATGAGTGGTAATGTTATAAAAGAACATTTCTATGAGAAACATCTGTACAAATGCAAACATATCATTTTGCTTAGTTCACCATTTCTAAATATTCGGTTTTTGGAAAACCACGAGAAAGGGGATTTGAAAACATCAGGGTAAACTCCAAATGGATATAGTCACAGTAGCTTGAGTAGATAACATGGTTCTCTAAATCAGTGTTTCCCAACCAGTGTGCCTCCAGCTGTTGCAAAACTACAACTCCCAGCATGCCCGGACAGCCTTTGGCTGTAGTTTTGCAACAGCTGGAGGCACACTGGTTGGGAAACACTGCTCTAAATCCAGCTGAAGTAAAAAAGTAAAAAGGAGGGCGAGCTCTATGGTGATTCATTCCACTAGGACCATGGGAGATCCAAGTATTGCAACTAGTTATGCTGGTGGTTTGTACCTGCCGCCTCTCTCCTCCCTGCAGGTACAGCTGCCGGAGTGTTCACCATCTCTCCCCTGGTGTCTCCCTGGCAGTCTGTGCCTGCCGCAATACTCCTATTACCTCCAGAGAGGCACAACCGGCAGAGCAGTATGGCTTTGCCTACTTTACGTAGGCTGAGACCTCCTGCTTTCATGCTCTGCCTCTCTACACATTGTAATGCAAGCACACCTCTTCTGGCTATTACAGGGCCAGTCTCCGTGCATCTCAGTTATCCCCAGCCAACAGCTGACCCCCTTGAGGTATTCAAGGCACTTTCCCCTATGGGAAGGTGACTGAGCATTAGGTTCTCTTCTAATGTACTGCTAAGGTGCACCATAGTCTAATGGTGTACCTATCTCTACCGCTGTCTGATTTAGACCCTTTGCTGCCTAACCTGACCTCTACCTGTTCCTCATATTGATTCTGAGCTGCCTGACCTGACCCTTAGAATGATTATTGGATTGCACAAACTCTGCCTGTGCTAACCTTGGCCTGTCCTGGACTACAGTTTTGCCCCCAGTGGGTCTTCAGTCACTGAACAGAGTACTTCAGGAGGTAGTGGCCTGGTTCCCCTGTAGTATAGGGATTAAAAGGTGAAGACCAGAGGGCTGCCAGGACAACGTTTTAGGACCGAACGCTTGCTGGATCTAGTCTAGTGCCTAGGGCAGGGAAAACTTAGTGCGCATGCACCGAAGTTAGTAAAAACTTACAGCCTAGTGCGTAAATTTTCCCTACCCTATGCGCAGGGCCGGTGCAAGGATTTTTGCCAACACAAGCGAAGCTACATTTTGCCCCCCCCCCATGATCACATTATGACCCTCTATTGTGTCACACTTCTCCCCCCCCCCCCATGGCACATCATCCCCCCTCATGTCACATTTCTCCCCCTTCATGGCACAGACTACAGACATTTGATTTGTTCCCTCCTCGCATCATGTCACCCGTGACCCCCCCATTAATGTTGTGTAATAATTATAAACAATATGCGCTCTCCGCTCATCACCTACCACCTACCCTGCGGCAGTCGACAGTCCGTCTGGGCTGGCTGTGTGAGTCACAGTCACCAACAGCTGCTCCAATCCCTGCTGCTGCCCGCCGCGGAGCCACTCGCCAGTCACACACCCCCTGAGTGCCCCCGTGACCGTGTTGCTGTGCTGCCGCTCTGTGAGTAAGGATCGGGGCCGCATGGCACATGCAGGCTGGGGTGGGTGGCCGGGGGCCCTGCGGCGCAACTTGCCGCAAGTGATTTAAAAAAAAAAAAAAAAAGTTCATTTTTCCGCCCCCCCTCTTCTCTGCGCCCTAAGGCAGCCGCTTAGTCTGCCTTATTATAGAACCGGCCCTGCCTATGCGCGTTTACAGTTAGCGCCGCTCTCCTGCGCCGAATGCTACTCAGCCACTCAGTAAGCGAGTGGCATGACACACCTCCTCCCTCACCCGCATACGTCACTTCCGACAGGACCGGAAATGACGAGGGTAGGGAAATTTCACGGGTAGGGAAAATTAACGGAACACCGGCTCAAAGTCAAATCTGTTCAGTGGCGCAGCGAATCCACATCCACTTCTGTAACAACTACATTCACATGGCCATATAAATGGTTTGTGTGAATACGCTACGCCTGATGCCAAAAGAAAAAACAAAAACACTATGGTAATCAACAAAATTCATGGTGTACTAGGGTTTTTCCGAGATTTTTTAACTCTTTAGCGCCGCAGCCTTCTCTCAGCTCACCATGCACAGAGCCATACATTGTCAATTCAATGGGGAGGAGCTGCGCCTAGGCCATGTGTCCAATAAACGTGACACCAGATGGCCTAGGCAAAGCTTCGAGAAGGGCGCTGCACTACTGCAAGCGCCGATGCCTTCTCAAACAGCTGATTAATAGGGGTCAAAGGTGTCGGACCGCAATCAATCAGATACTGATCCAGAGAATAGATCAGTTAAAAAAATCACGGAAAATCCCTGTAAGGGGTTGTCCAACTTACTTGAAATGCTCCACAGAGCCTCTATATGTGCTAAAATAACAAAAGATTGGATATTCACTATCTAAACGCTCCCTACCCCCCCCCCCCCCATTCCCAGTGCTGCCACTCCAGTCATCACCTGATTGCTGCAGCTAGTATGTATGTACAGGCTGTAGGATTGATGTAGTTATATATGAAATCTAGTCACTTTGGCTAATTACTAGCTTTCATGCTGTATTCTGCTTACGCTAGTGACTGGCTGCAGCAAACACATACTGTATACAGCTGTTCATGAAACTAAGATCCCCCTTTAAGTTGAAGGCCATTCTTATAAACTCACCTGGATATAACACAATACTTGGTAGCCATCAGTTACCTCCTTCATGTCAACAAAGGTCAGTGCAACAACTGTGATAAAAAAAAGAGAAGTATTACATCTTCTATAATGCATACATTTACCGAAATTATAGTAACAGTGTAGCATGGCAAAAAAGTGGTATACTCCCATTTCCATGGTCCCCTGTGATGACTTGTCGACAAACCTGTGATTGGCTGCAGTAGCCTTGTTAAGACACAAACCATCATTGCTGGAGTCTGGGAGATAAAATCCAGCTGGGAACCACAGAATAAATCCAAAGAGGAGCATCAGGGAATTTGCATGTAAATATATTGATTTTTCAAAGGAGTTTCCACATCTGCAAATTTTGTCGTGGATATGCAATAAATCTGCACTCAGCAGAAATTGATATGCTGCAGATTCTGCAGAATGTGGATGAGATTTGCTGCTAAATGTATTCTGCTGTGGATTTTTCAACCAACTATCTGGCCAGATATTCCACAGTCATTCCGGTAAGTGTGGATGTACTTTAACAGCTAGAATTTTGATACTTAGGTGATGTCACCCAAACGCCTTTACTTTTTGTTAGAACCGGGACATATGGTAGTACTGTAGGAAAGGACAGGACGTTTTCATTCATATATAATAATGTTTTAAGGAGCAAAAAAATGCTTCAGTTGTTGCTGTGTAATCTCAAATTCTAAAAATATATATTTGTAAATTTCCCCAAGTAATACCTGGAGTGAATGTCTATTAGCACTATAAGGTAGTGGAACACTATATAACTGACATTGAAATAAGAGGAAATTAGTCAAATTGATCTGTGGTTCTCTTTAATTAGCTCAGTACTATAAAGGTTGTAGTACAAAACTATCACACCGTCGGTATCAAAATATGACTAAAATGGGATATTACCCTTTGTGGGGACAAAGAAAACCTAGGAGGGCGGCAATGTTCGGGGGATGTCAGACTGACCTGGTAAGCAGCAGAAAAGAAAGATGGAAGGAAACAGTAGGAAGCTATATCTTGTAACAGTGATGGCAGCCCAGTGGCCTTGTAGTGATCTTGAGTCTTTTTGTATCGTTCTGAATAACTGACAGGTGTAACCCAATATGACCTAGAAATAGATAAAATATACAGGTTATGACCATGAGTTAACAAAGTGTGACAACAGTTAGAGAAGTTTTGTTAAGTTGCAAATATTAAGTTGTAGCCATGGGTGATAAAGGGGGTTGTCAAGCTCATAGTGCTATAAAATAACGAAAGTAGTAATACTTACCTTACTAATGCCCTGCCGCTCCTGGGCCGACACCGCTATGGTCCCGTTGATCTCTGTTCACCAGACACGTATCATGATGCGTCGACACAACATGAGACAGCTACAGCCAGTCACTGGGTGAACATAGGCTGGTGGGGGACTTATTAAGTATTGGTAAACTGAGAAATATTATTTTATATAATTTATTTGGATGGACAACCCCTTAAACCACTCACCCACAGTCTCCCTGTTCTAAAGTCCTGAGGGATAAACTTGTTTTATTTGACTTACAGGAGGCACATGAGTTGTTCAGACATTTAATTAGGAATGCAGAGGAAACATTTACCACAATTGATGGGGACGCCTAGGGAAATTTTGGATTATATTCATTGTTATTACACTGGTACAATAGAAAACTATTACACTTTGTAAATACCCATTAGCCAGACAGATTGATTTACAAATTAAAGGGGTTTTCTGGGATTTTAATATTGATGACCTATCCTCAGGATAGGTCATCAATATCAGAACAGTGGGGTCTTCAACATCCGATCACCTGGTTGAGGAGAAGGCAGCGCTCTGTGCAAGTGCAGCCTTCCCTTCATTGTTTACCTGCTCGCCATCGAAGCGGTGAGCAGGTGTAATTATGGAGAAGGGACTTCTCTTCAACCAGCTGATCAGCGGGGGTGCCGGATGTTGGACTCCCACCGATCTGATACTATCTTGAGGACAGGTCATCAATATTAAAATCTTGGAAAACTCCTTTAAGATTAGGGGAGGTACTGGCTCTCCTTAAGGAGACCAGCTGTTTATTGAGACTTAGTGGCAATGCTTCATGGGAAAATAATATGCAAAGAGGTATCTCGCAGAAAACGAGAATCCTCTCCCTAGCGCCACCTTCATAAATGTGACTCCTTTGAAATAGTGTATGACTTTTTAACAAGCCTTGGAACACAATAAGTAAGGGGCCACTTCCAGAAGATGGTGCTACGAGAGGGTTCTCTTTCTCTGGGAGAAACCCTGTTTACATCTTGAGAATAAACAGGCACAGTCTGAAAACGTCAATATCCATAAAAGTATCACAGCCTCCGATATAGCTTCTTTTTTTTTACGTCTTTCTTTTCTCTTCGCTATTTTTCCATATTTCCTTTATTTGTTAGGTCATATATTGTACCAATATGGATATCCTTAAAACATGAAGAAATGCGGATTTCGATTACTCAGCATCATCTTATAAAAAGAGGAAATAGGACAATCATGTTGTAATTACTTACTAATATTCCTGCGGTTGAAAGGCAAAATGTAGTCATAAAGACAGCGGTGCTGTAAGTGTGTATGGCTGCACAGCTGTCAGAAGCGTCGGGGTCCATTGTAATCTGGGATCCGATGTTCAGCACCAAACAGCTGTGAGAAACATGGAGTCAGTAAAGAACCCAGCGTGATGTGTACCTGAAGACCAGCCGCTTCCACTATTTCTATGTGGGGTGTCATTCACAGACATACATCTTCTAGCTGGAGTCACACATCCAGTTATGGTTTGGCTACTCTGATGATTTACCATGTGGTCTAGATAGTAAGGCCCCTTTCACACGGGCGAGTTTTCCGCGCGGGTGCAATGCGTGATGTGAACGCATTGCACCCGCACTGAATCCGGACCCATTCACTTCTATGGGGCTGTGCACATGACAGTTGATTTTCACGCATCACTTTTGCGATGCGTGAAAATCGCAGCATGCTCTATCTTCTGCGTTTTAACGGAACGCAGGCCCCATAGAAATGAATGGGGCTGCGGAAAATCGCCAGCATCCGCAAGCAAGTGCGGATGCTTTGCGATGTTCCCGCATGGTTGCTATGCAACCATCGGGATGTGTAATCGGTTCTGTATTATTTCACATTATAACATAGTTATAATGTAAAATAATACCTTAGCCATCTTCCTAATGTTTAAACAGGTGCAGAATGGGTTAAAAATAATAAACTAATATTAACATACCTGTTCCATTTGATCAGCTGGCCTCCTCTCCGTTAGCTTGCTAGTAGGAAAGGACCTGTGATGATGTCACAGCATCACATGGCCCAATCACCTGCTCCATCACTATGGTGATGGAGCATGTGATTGGTCCATGTGACCATGTGACATCATCACAGGTCCTTTCCTACTAGCAAGCTAACGGAGAGGAGGCCGGGCTTCGCGATCAAATGGAACAGGTAAGTTAATATTAGTTTATTATTTTTAACCCATTCTGCACCTGTTTAAACATTAGGAAGATGGCCAAGGGTATTATTTTACATTATAACTATGTTATAATGTGAAATAATACCAGCGGGACAATTTCTGACCCAAACATGCACTTCTGTGAAGAAGTGCAGGTTCGGGTCTGGGTACCAAAAGTGCCGATTTCTCTCCCGCGCGTGCAAAACGCATGACAGCGCTTTGCACTCGCAGGGAAAAATCGCGGCGATTCCCGCAACGCACCTGCACTGTTTGACGGAGTGCACCCGCAACGCCCGTGTGAAAGGGGCCTAAGAGTCACACACTGCAGTAGTTTCTCTTGTAATCACGGCAGAATCCAGGTCAGCCACACTGTCTCACTTTCATCCCCATTTCAATTAATAGAAATATATGAAAAACAAAGATTTTGCTGATGTCAGATCCCTGGGAGGTATAAGACGGTGACTGTTTCCTACATCTATCAGAGCGTTTCGTTTAAGACATAGGAGATAAGTGATGACATTTCTGGTAATATCATTAGTGGTTTAGAATGGTTTATGTATTAATATCAAATTTCTCTGGTGAGCTAGGGGGTAAATAAATGCTCTAAAATATGGTTATTGGTTAATATGTAATGTCGCTGAAGTTCTTGAGTAGGTTAATATTAGTGTTGAGCGAATCAAAGTTAAATGAATTGACTTCGATCCGAACTTCAGGAAAAATTTTATTCACCACAAACTCGAATTTCCTGGAGCTTCGTGGTAACGAATCAATATTTCCTGAAATGGCAGTTAAAAAAATCCCTGAAATATTCTCATCCCATCCATTTGAGCGCAAAGAGGACGTCATGCCCATCTTGATTGAAGAAAATGTGCCAATTCTCACGCGCACTGACGAGTGATCCACCCAGTGTGATGATGTGTTGACATCAAGTTAGTGAGCGTCCCAATTGGATGAGGTGAGTGTATATATATATATATATATATATATATATTTATTTATAACCTTGGAATAAACCCCTGAGCACCTGAATGTGAGTCTCAGATGCCTCAAAACGCAGCATATGAGGGGTTAAATAAAGGGGGGGGGGGAGCGGCGCGATCGCCATTCCCCGTAATTGTGCCTACTCCATACAATAGAATGCTATCCGTGACGAGGTAATTCGTAACAAATCAAATTTCTTTTTGAAGTTCGGCGAAGCAGCCAAATCAAGTTTTTCAAAACATCGCTCCTCCCTAGTTAATATGCCTGGTTGGTTTACAGTGGAGAATGTTATTAAATTGGAAGATTTACAACAGTAAAGGGCCAAAATATAATTCTAATAGTTCGAAATAGGGTACAAAATGTAATATCACTAAATCCCTGTTCCCTAGGTCCATAAAGTAAGAGTTAGATAATACAATTTTGGCTGTCTGCATCCAACAGTAGTGGGAGCACATCACCTATAGATTTCTAGAGCTCCTACTGAAAAAAATAACAATTGTATAAATCGCATACCTAGGATCTCCCACCAGTGGGTGGTGTTTTGGAATGCTAGGAAATAGCCCCTGAATCCAGGTTTAGACATTGTAGCTTTTTTGCGCATTCATAGCAAAACCCATTTTGACATCATTTGTAAAAAAAATCGCACTGCCACATGGCTGCAACATGTAAGCCTAGCCTAAGGTTTCAACTGTATGTAATGTAGGTATAGGTATGCTAAGCATTATGGGGCACATTTATTAAGACCAGTGTTTTAAATGCCGGTCTTAATAAAGCCCCTGCGCTGGCGGTGGATCTGCCAGAGTTATGAAGAGGCGCCGGCCTCTCCATAACTTTGGCGCATCCAGTGCCAATTCTAAATGTAAGACAGTTTCCTAGCTGGCTTACATTTAGACCATTTTCTACACTTAAGACGGGAATAGAAAACGATGAATGAGACGGGCCTGCCCGACTGTCCCCTTCCCCGCCCACTTTTTTAGACCAGGAAAAGTCGCAGGCTGCAGAGAATCAAACAATTGCGCAGCAAACTGAGCCTGAAATACGCCTAAAATAGGCGTATTTCAGGTTAATAAATGACCCCTATGTGTTCAGAAAGTGGACCATAACTCACCACCCAAATCTTAGAGCTTTATGTAACTTTCACCAAAATTTGGCACATCTAGTTTTAGAGAGAGCCACTGCGCCTAGGCAAGAGGGCATAACTTATAAAAAAAAAAAAGGGTGTGCCAAGGATGCAACATTTTAATCCAAAATTGCACCACAATGCTGGAATGATTTTTTTCCCACAAATTAGGACTTGTTTCGCATATGAGTGAAATAGATCCGGCAGGCTGTTCCAGCCGGGAACAGCCGGTCAGATCCATCCCTGCCGGACGAACAACCATGCCCTGCCGGAATTCCATCCAGACCCATTCATTATAATGGTGGCCAGTAAAGATCCGGCTGCAACCCGGCAAATATGCCGAGGAGCAGCGACAAATACCGCTCTGCGCATTTAATAGTGCTGTGGGCCCTGCTTTTCTATAAGGCCCCTTTGCAGTTGTACAGACTACACAAATGGTATATCCACCCATGGAGTATAAGCTAAAGGTGGTCCTCACACACACCTTCTATTCATGAATGGTGTGTGTGGTTGGCTATTTTGTGGCATGCTTTTCTAAACTGGTGTTCTACCCGCTCATGCAGCGGTCTTTTTTCCTGTGATATGAAGCCAATTTATTGCCATTTTCTTTGATCTGTTCATAGTACTTATCAAACATCTTCACACATTTCCTCCCCCTACTATTTACTAATTGAATGCCTATATAAATCAATAAGTCATTTTATAGCTTTTCAGCAGTATTTATAAAGCAGTTAATACCATGGTGTTACCTGTAGCTGTTGTTCATGTAGCATTCCTTGGTGTTCCCATAATATAATACAGGGCAGATTAATAAAACAGGAACCACACTAAAATAAAATATCACAAACAAAGTGGAATAGCAAATCAATATCTCAGTTTACTTTTTACATTTGGTGTTATCATATCTTTAATATATTGCTGAAACCAAAGTCTTTACAATGTTTACCATACTATTTTAGTAAATATATAAACACATAACTCACAGAAAAAAGATGCACCACATGGATAAGCAACTGACAACACTGGCTAATCCCTCACTCTGGTGTTAAAAGCTGAGAGATTCGCCAATATTTCCAATCAGGAACATATCGGAGCCCCTTTAGGCACCACTACACGGTATCTCAGCATGACATGGGGTCCTACCACTAGACTACCTATGGTGTGTGAACAAGGTCTGAACAGGTATTAAGTAGCCTACAGCCCCATCCCACTATTAGTAAATATGACTGAAGATGATAGTACAGAAAGACAGATTCCATAAATGCCCAATAACCCAAAATTTCACAAGGATATTAGCAGAAGATGGGTGAAGATTAGGTAGCCCCTCTGACCAGGCGGTGCATCGCCAATGAGGCGAGGTGAGGCAATTGCCTCAGGCAGCACCAGGTGGGGGGCAGCAGAAGGGCCATGGGCAATGAGCACTTCCATTGTGGAAACGCTTATCTCTACATATTCAACTACATATCTGTACTCAGGAAAGCAAACAGTAGTGATGTCTCCCTGGCCAACCGTTTCCTCTAATAGGCTTTAGTCCTAGTTCCTGTAGCCTATCAGAGGCCGATGTCATCATTATAGAGCTGCCTGAGCTAGGGCACAGACTAGAAGACTTCTGTGTCTTGCACTGTATCACTAACAACAGGATGGAGGTAAGTATTTAAGTTTATTATTTTTATTTGGCAGCATGCTGTTGGGCCAAAATGGGGTGGGGGTCAATATTTTGTAATTGGAGAAAGCACTATGGGGACATTGCACCTGTAAAAAGGAGCATTTTTGTACTGGCACACATTATAGGGGGGCCACTATGGGGACATTCGTTCTACTGGGAGCAGTTTTTTGTACTGACTAACATTATAAAAGTGTGTAGAGTTAGCTGGTCAGCACGTGATCCTCGTGCGCGGCACAGCAGGAAGTAGAAATCGCCACAGTGTAACGAAATCCTGGCACATGCAAGGTGTTTCCATTTTTTATGCTCTTTATTGCATCATAAAGTATATATTATTAGGACGCGTTTCGGACCGTCCAGCCTTCATCAACTAGTACAATGATGTGATGCACACAGTCTTAAATCTCAGTTACAATAGCCACGTGGTGTGACGTCAGACACCCAAACTGGGCGGTTTTTACAAGACAGACAGATAAACCCGGTACAATCATGTTTGTAAACAAAATACAAAGAATCAGATATGGCATAATAAAAGAAGAAAAATATATCTTATAATAATCCAAAATGTATCCTATAATCAACATGGATCCTGTCCATTTGTCCAAAGTACATTATCTTGAGGACGCATTCTGTCAAAAAGTATGTAATGACAAAATAAATATTATGAATCTTTTAAGTGTGTAATCTCATATTCTCTGTTCAGTCCCTTGGGTTGTAATGTATTTAGTGTGTGTATCCAATACGCCTCTCTCACCACCCCTTCTTGGTCTGTTTACCTGTTCCAAGATCTGGAATTTTAACTGAGAAATGGAGAAATTGATGAAAATGAGATGGTAATGGCAGTAATAGATTTCCTGTTTCCTGGTCGATTTGAGCTTGCAAATGCGATTCCTGATTGGTTGTATTGTTTCCCCAATGTATAATAAACCACACGGACACATTATAAGGGAGCATTTTTGTACTGGCACACATTCTAAGGTGGCCACTATGGGGACATTTGTTCTACATGGGACACTAAAAGTTTTTTCTGAACTGGGACATGTCATAAAGGAGCATTTTTTGTATTGGCACACATAAGAGAGTATTTTTGTACTGCCACAAATTATAAGGGAGCATTTTTGTACTGGCACACATTGCAAGGGAGAATTATTTTACCGGCAAACATTATAAGAGTTCATTTTTTCTACAGACACACGTTATAGGAAGAATTACTACTGGGGGCACTAATATAGGCATATTTTTGGATAATAAATGACCCCCATAGTTTGTACAGTTCAAAAATGACATACAAACTCTTGTATCTGCTTAATTGTGGAGTAAGAGTTACGTTTTAATAATGGAGGGTGGGTAGCAGTAGGGTGTTCCAGTGCCTCCTAGGAATAGTATGTAACCCATATAGTTGTCTTTGTGTGTGCTTATTGTCTATGGATGAAATCCACTTAGTGATATTAGATGATCTTCAAAATATACATATTAGGTATTACCAAAATTATTGAACCCTATACATTTATTTACCTAAAGGTTACACTAACTGGGATTCTGCCAACTTACTACCAGGTCTCTCAGAACAAAATATGCTTACATTAATATATTACTAAAAAGTAACACTTATTCCTGTGACAATTGTGTTTCACTAGTGCCAGTCTACTGTGCACTCTGGTGTGGGCTTTTTGTGGGTTTGAATTTGTGACATTGTGCTCTATGGCAGTTCAAGTTGCCACTCTTCCGTGCGTCCTGGCCTCAGTAACTTGTTGGTGTGAATTGGTGCCTATTTGACTGTATCTCTCCTCAGTTCCGTATTGCGTGCGTTAATGTTCCTTGGTCTTGTTTCTGCATCTGTTTGACTAATGAGTTTGTTAAGTCTGCATTATATTTCCAGAGTTGTTAACTTGCTATAGAGTCCCTGGCTGTACAAATTCATTCTGCTGGATCTTTGCATGTTCTGTGCGAGTATAAATTCTATCCAAGTTCTGTTTGCTTTTGAGTCTGTATTATGTCCTAGTTCTGCTTGTCAATAAAGTCCCTAGTTCTTGTCTGATCTGCCTTGACAGGTTTTTGTATCTGGACCTGCCATGTCTGACCTGTTCCCTAGAGTTCCGTCTGTTCCATCGTGCTAAGTTTCTGCTCATGTATCTGCCATGTCTGAACTGCGTTCTAAAGTCTGTTCAATGGATTTTGCCTGTTTGTCCTCAGTCTGGTTCTGCCTGGTTATGTCTATGATCTTGGTAATTCTGGCCTGTTTTGTCAGTTGCTAACTACACCAAGACTGTTCCAAAAGATAGCAGCTTGGTGGCTTCCCTGCAGCAAAGACAGGATCCCTGTATAGGGGCTAAAGGGTGAAAACCAGGGGACCTCCAGGATAATGTCCTCAGGACTAGTCCAACATTAAACCAGTTAGTTGACACAGTGGTTCCATAACCAATGTCCATAACAATTCCCAAATGGATATAGCTATGTAGACTAAAGAGAACCTGTCACCACAAAATGCAGTGCAATCTGCAGACAGTAGGTTATAGATCAGAAAGAGCTGAGCTAAATATAGTTTGGTGGGAGAAGATCAGGGCCGGTTTCAGCACCCGGCATACACGGGCAAGTGTCGGGGACCCTGCTCCTGGGGGGGCCCACTGAGCTGCTATGAGCACTTCTATCAATGACACTGCTGTCATTTCACTTATGCAGTACCCCTTCTGGTGGGCCCTCTGAGTCACACCAGGCCGGCTGCTGCAGCGCCTCAGACATGCCCCCTTTACACAGGAAGTGCTGCCTGAGGAGAGAGACTGCAGGGCTGGAGCAGAAGTGTGAACACAGTCTGTGAGTGAGTCTGCACTGTGACTGTCTCTTCTCTGTGGGACAGGAGGGGCTGGGAGTCAGGGAACTCTCCCAGCTGATGCTGTAGACCAGCAGCTTCATGCTATTTAGTTGTTTTACTGCCTCATTAAGCAGTTTGCCTCCCTCATGTATCCAGAGCCCCTGTTTCACCCTCCTATCTCCTATTGCTGTCCTACACAGATCTCCTGCCACTACTTCTTGTATGAACCCCCCTCAGAGCCTCTTCCACCTACTTGCTGTGTCCACCCCTCCTGTCCATCCAGGGCCCCCGGCCCCTGTCTCACTCCTTTGTCCTAATTATGGTGGTGTCTGAACTGCATTCACCATAAGGACCTTCTAACGTCACAGGGTCATGTGACTGTGCCCCCCACCCTGTACTGTGTCCCTCACCCCGTACTGTGCCCCCTTATATCCTGCATTGTGCCCTCTTTATGCCCTGCATTGTGCCCTCTTACTACACCCTGTACAGTGCGCCTAGTCATACTACAAAAATTTTCTGTGGGGCCCAGTCAGTTCTAGCTACATCACTGCACAGCTCTTTCTCTCCTCCAGGCCCGGCTCAGCAGTGACGTCATGACGTGTCTCACTGCTGCAGCGGGCCTGAGGAGACAAGGAGCGCAGGGAGCTGTGGTTAGTGAATGACAGAACCACCGACTCCCCTGCGCCAAGCAATTATAGGTATGTGAGGGGGCCACCGGGGGCTCATTACACTGTGAGGCCCCCCTTACACAGTATAATGACCCCCAGTGCCCCCCATTTAGTTTAATGATCCCCAATGATCCTCAATTCAGTATTATGACCTTCAGAGCCCCCATTCAATATAATGACCTCCAGTGACCACCATACAGTATAATGACCCCCAGTGCCCCCTCCATACAGTATAACCCCCAGTGTGGGGGCCACTGGGGGTTATTATTGTGAATGGGGGGTGACTGGGGGTCATTTTTCTGAATAGAAGGCCACTGTGGGATCATTATACTGTGTGGGGGGGGCATTGGTGGGGGTCATTATACTGTGTGAAGGGCCACTAGTGGTCATTATACTGTATAGGGGCCAGTGAGGGTCATTATACCATGTGGGAGCCACAGGAGGATATGTAAATGTAAAAAAATGCCTCAAGGGGGTCCAAGTCCAATCAGCTTTTTTTGCGGATCATATGTGGACCCATTAATTTCTATGGGCCTGCAAAAAAATGCGTTCAGCACACTTATGTCATCCGTGTGCTGCCCGCATCCGTGCGGCCATATGTCCATCCTGAAAATAAAAAATAAAAAAATAGAACATGTCCTATTCTTGTCCATTTTGCAGACAAGAATAGGCATAATTAGTAAGATGGGACAGGAAAGTGCAGGACAGACACATCCGGTATTTGTATTTTGTGGATCAGCGGTTTGTGGACCACAAAACAGATATGGTCATGTACATGAGGCCTAACACAAATGCCATTACAGCCTATGGCTAAAGAATGCAGATTAGACATGCGTCACAGACTGCTTTTAATGTATCTATCAGAGCTTTTTTTTTTCCATTTTCCTCCATTAAATGGAGGCCAAAAACACAATATCAACAGGGATTAAATCACAGTAACTTTTGTCCATTTATCAGACTAATTTACAACACTCTTGACTTTATGTCATCTGGTTAATGAACTAATAAACAGAGACTGGGCATAGCTAATACAAATGAGCATCCTGGCTGGACATCATGGGCCATGTGCCATTCTCACCAAGTTTACTTACTTGTGGTATAATCATTTGGGTTATAGAAGATATTGTTGAGTACATTTAAGTTGGGTTTCCAAGTAGTGGAAATTGGAAGGTAAAGTGCCATATGGCAAAGCCACATCGTTTTATCACAAACTGCTGTAGCTTTGAGGCAAGTATAGTATAAAATACATGTGCTGTACTTGCAGAGAGACTAGTAACACTACTTGCCACATCACGGTGCAATACTTATTTGCAGTTAGGGACAATGAGATTATAAAACGTCTAATAACAATGAGCATCATCACAGTATAATTAGATTTTACCTGCATAGAACTGTTGCTACTCTCCCAATGCAGCATTCTTTATCTGAAATCTAAAAAGAGAAGTTGTGATATAAGGATGGATTGCTAATTGATATGATGCTGGTGTATACAAGCACGGTATCCTGCTGTCACGTTCGGGTGGGGAAGGGAAACACCACCCGAACATAGGAGGGAAAGGGGTGAGGGAATAAGGGCTGGAAACTAGGGAAAGGAGATGGACACCTCCTAGTTAAACCCTAATCAAAGTCCTGACTAACTACCAGTATAAACAGATCCCAGAGGTAGGTGAGTTGATACAGAGAAATATCTAGTGTCCTAACTCACCCTAAAGGACCCTGGTACTAATGTCAGGACTGAGACAACCTGTTCCCCCAAAAGAAAGGACGAACAGGAGTCTCCCTTAGGCCTTAATACAAATGACAGGGAAATGCAACACACAAAATAACCCAAACAAAATACAAAAGGGAAAGAAAACACTTAACTTCAATGGCAGCACCAGGAACATAGCTGAGATTCACACACCAGACATCCACAACTCAAACAGAAGCTATAAAACGCATAGCATAGTGGGAGAAACAACAATAAATAGAGAAGGTTATACGACCAAAATAGCCACACCTGGGGAAAGAAGGTGTGGTCAGCACCAGAAACAACACAGACGTCATTTTATCCAAAAGGAAAACATGTCAGATCAAACCTTGTGTTGCCACTTTCACTGATCTCCTGCCACCTGTCACGGGAACGTCCGTGACAGTACCCCCCCTTCTATGGGTGACCTCCGGGCACCCAGGACCGACCTTATCCGGATAAGACCTGTGCTTTGCTGCACAGTGGGGTCGCTGTGCGGCTTCTGGGTCCCACCGTCTGCTGCTGGTGCGGTGCTGGGGCGCCGGTGGTCGCCCCGCACGGCTGCGCCATTATAGGTTAGAGTAGTTTCCCACTTGTAGAGGCTTCCTTGTCGCGGTAAGTAGGCCTATGCTCTTTGATCAAACTGTATACTAATGCCTCTTTTGCACAGCATACTATGTATTACAAATTGGGTGGATATGCCACGTAATTATGCTGAGACAGTCGCTATATCAAAAGCGTAGTGTTGAGGATGTGCGATCCAGATTCACTCTCCAGTATATATAGACCTGTAAAGGCTTTCACCGAACGACTGGTATTCACATCAGATGCCGGTACCCACAGCCTCTCCTCTGGTCCATAACCCTTCCAGTGAACAAGATACTGGAGAGATCTACGGAGAACTCGAGAGTCAATAATCTTGGCGATGTGGAATTCCAAACTGCCGTCCACCATGAAAGGAGCGGGTGTCAAGGTTCAACATATCTCTTCAACAAAGATTTGTGAAACACATTATGAATTTTCAGACCCTGAGGAAGTTCAAGATGAAAGGCTACAGGATTAATAATAGCAGGGATTTTATATGGACCAATAAACCTTGGACCCAACTTCCAAGAAGGAACCTTCAACTTAATATTTCTTGTTGACAGCCACACAAAAACAAGGACAATTCCTCCTGGTTCTCAGAGACAAAACATTTTACTAAAACGATCAACTTCCACCAGAATATCAGTCTTTCCAAACGAATTAGGCAGATCAGTAATAAAATCCATAGACAAGTGAGTCCATGGTCTGGACGGTATGGGCAACGGAAGTAGAGATCAAGAAGGTCGAGCATGTGTCACCTTAGCGCGTGAACAGATACTACAGGCCGACACATAGTCCTCAACACACTTACGCAACCCTGGCCACCAGAATCTACGAGAGATGAGGTCGGCAGTGGATCTACTCCCACGGTGTCCCGTAAGAACCGTACAGTGATGTTCCTCAAACACCTTATGACGCAATTCTGATGGAGCAAACAATTTCCCAGAGGGGCAAGATTTCGGTGCGTCTCCCTGAGCCTCTAACACCTTCACCTCTAGGTCAGGGTATAGAGCGGATATCACAACACCCTCTGACAGTGTCAGACTTGGATTTTCAAAATCACCACCTACAGTAAAACTACGTGACAAGGCATATGCCTTGACGTTCTTAACCCCAGGACGATAAGTGACAATGAAATTGAATCTGGTGAAAAACAAAGACCATCTGGCATGCCTCGGGTTCAGTGCCACCGTTATCGGATGAATAGCCCCTTCCAACCAATGACACCATTTCTCCAAAGCCAACTTAATGGCCAGCAACTCTCTGTTACCCACATCATAATTTCTCTCTGCGGCAGGAAGTTTTTTTTGAGAAAAATGCACATGGGCACCATTTACCAGGTGACGGGCCCTGCGATAAGACTGCTCCTACTCCCACCTCGGACGCGTCAACTTCCACAATGAAAGGTTGTGATACATCCGGCTGCACCAATATAGGGGCAGAAGTGAAGCACTCCTTAACCGCAGAAAAGGCTCACAATACCGAATCAGACCACACTGAAACATCCGTCCCTGTCATGTCAGTTAAGGGTTTCACCACTGTTGAATAGTTCTGCATATATTTTCGGTAATAGTTGGTGAACCCCCAAAACCGCATAAGAGCCTTCAGATTTTCGAGTCGACCCGAGTCCAATACAGCACGGACTTTCTCTGGATCCATTCGAAAACCTGAAGATGACAACAGGTAGCCCAAGAATTTTACCTCATGTACAGCAAAAACACACTTCTCTAATTTTGCGTACAATTTATTATCTCTTAGGATCTATAACACCTGTCTAACGTGATCCTGATGAGTCTCCACGTCTGGAGAATAAATTAGTATGTCATCCAAATGCATGACAACAAACCCCCCCAGCAGGTGATGAAAAATGTAATTCACAAAATGCTGGAAAACCGCAGGAGCATTGGTCAACCCAAAAAGCATGACCAGGTTCTCAAAGTGAGCCTCTGGGGTATTAAAAGCTGTCTTCTAATTATCCCCTTTCGTGATCCTGACCAGATTATATGCCCCCCTTAAGTCCAACTTGGAGAAAACCTTGGCATCAACAATCTGGTTAAACAAATCAGGAATCAAAGGAAGGGGGTAAGGATCACGGACAGTAATCCGATTGAGCTCACGGAAATCCAGACATGGCCTAAGAGTCCTTCTTTTAAACAAATAAAAACCCTGCTGCCACTGGATATTTGGAAATTCTTGTGTGTCCTTTAGCCATACTCTAGGTAATATACTCTCAGGTTGATAGGACAATCATTTTCCCGATGCGGAAGTAAATCCTGGCATCCACTTTCAGAAAATACATTGGCAAAATCAGATATAAAAGAGGGTAATGTTTTAGTGGTTAAAGCAGAAAAAATATATCTTCAGACAATTGTCAATGCAATAATCACCCCAATCCAGAATCTGTCTAGCTTGCCAATCGATGGTTGGATTGTGCTTCCTTAACCACAGTAAACCCAGATCCAACGGGAAAGACCCTCCAACACAAAACACGAGATGAATTCCTGATGAAAGTCACCCACTCTTAATCGGATGTCATGCACCATCTAAGATAAACACTTCTGAGTTAGAGGTGCAGAATCAATAGCAAAAATAGAAATGTTTTTCTCTAATGCACTTGGAGACATCCTGTGCATACGAACGAATTGAGCATCAATCAGGTTCACCCCAGCCCCACTGTCGATAAACACCTCAATCCCCACAGTCATGGACTCTAACGCCACCTCGGCAGTCAGGAGAAATTGGGTACTACCAGTCAAAGACAAGTGCACATTCACTGACTCTCCTCTCACCCCTCCAAGGAGTCAGATGGGAATTAGACGTCCCCCTTTTTTTTCACGCTGAATGCATGGACATATATTGATAAAATGTCCCTTTTGTTCACAGAAAAAACACACTCCCTTCCTACGACTAATACACTTAAAAGCAGATCCAGGAGTAGCTCCCCTAATTGGATAGGTTCGTTCCCAGACATACACCCAGGAGTTTCTTCACCCAAAGTGTCAGAGTAAGAGGATACGTTATGTGATAGTACATCCTGAGAGTAGGGGCCCCTAGATATCTCTCTCAGGCATCTATCAATGCGTACTGCAAGAGACATAGCGGCTTTCAGGATTCTCATGAAAGGCCAAAGTGTCCTTCAGCCTCTCTGATAATCCCTGACAAAACTGACTACGGAGAGCCAGATCGTTCCACTCAGTATCCGTAGCCCACCTCCTAAACTCACAGCAATAGATCTCAGCAGAACGCTCTCCCTAAAGAATGCCACATAGCTTGGTCTCGGCCAGGGAGGTCTGATCCGGGTCATCATAGATGAGACCCAGAGCTTAGAAAAATTCATCCACCGACCGGATAGACTGCGATCCGGTTGGCAGAGAAAAAGCCCATGACTGAGCCTCCCCTTTAAGCAACTAAATACCCACACCAACTCTCTGAATCTCATTCCCAGATGAGTGTGGACGTAGCCTACAATACAATTTGCATGCCTCCCTAAACAAAATGAAATTATCACTTCCCCCCGAGAATCTGTCCGGGAGGGCAACTTTAGGCTCGAGACAGGCCTGGTAACCACCACCACCACTAGGACCAGCAGCCTGTGGTCTCTGGATCTGCGAGACAGTCGTGCGGAGGTCAGCTACCTCCAAAGACAGCCCCTACAGCTGTCTGGCCAGTGCAGCAATAGGATCCATGGCTGTACTGAAACAAGCAAAAAATGATGGTTTTGGCGGTTTATAATGTCACATTTGGGTGTGGGAGGGAAACACCACGCTGAACATAGGAGGAAAGGGGTGAGGGAATAAGGCCTGGAAACTAGGGAAAGGAGATGGACAACTCCTAGTAAAACCCTAATGAAAGTCCTGACTAACTACCAGTATGAACAGACCCCAGAGGTAGGTGAGTTGATACACAGGAATACTTAGTGTCCTACCTTACACTAAAGGATCCTGGTACTAATGTCAGGACTGAGACAACCTGTTCCTCAAAAAGGAAGGACGAACAGGAGTCTCCCACAGGCCTTAATACAAATGACAGGGAAATGCAACACACAAAATAACCCAAACAAAATACAAAAGGAAAATAAAAAAATGAACTTCAAGTTGCTATGGCAGCACCACGAACTCAGCCGAGATCCATACAACAGCTATCCACAACTCAAACAGAAGCTATAAACCGCATAGCATAGTGGGAGAAACAACAATAAATGGAGGCGTGTCTATTCCACTACAGCTCTCTCCCTATCACAGCTCAGAAGGCAGTTGAAAGATGAAACTGAGCATGTGCGGCCTTCTCAGTGAGCAGGACAAACAGCAGGTGGCGCTATACAGATACATTTTATTTAATAACTCAGTAGCTATACAAAATTTTTAATTACATACAATTACAAAAGTACTGAGATCCAGGTCCTGGTTTGAAAACTGTAGAATATTTTTTATGGGTCAACCCCTTTAAGTAGAGGCCGGCGCTGGGCTTATTATTATATTATAAAAGCAAAGGTAAAGAGAAGACATACAACTGTAACAATTGGGGTGGAGACATCAAGACTGATTATACCAGACGCTGTAATGATAAAACAACATTATGTAAGTGTATATAAGCAGATAAAATAAATACAGTGACTGACCTGATTTAAGTCATTGCTTATTCTTCTCCTGAAATTACTGAAGGTCTGCCACATGTAGTTGATTGTGTACAAATATGTTGAAAGATAAAACACCTGCAGAAGAGAGCAAAAATGTTAGAAGAATTTGCCTATGGCAACAAATGTTAAATACTGTCACATCCTACACATAAAATAATTACCAAAACATGTTTAAAGTGTTACTGAGAAAAACATAAAGTTGTGAAGTGCTGTAAAAACGCTATATGCTATAGCTATATGTGAAAGAAGGCTTAAAGGGGGTTTCCCACAATATAAATCACAGAATAGGAGAGGTAAGTATCCCTAAGTGGGGTGATCAGTGGGTGTCAGACCATGGGGACCCCTGCCGAAGGAAGCGTAACTTACCGACAACAGCCTGCTCGTCAGTGGAGGAGACTGCTGTATTTACATGTGATTGCTAATTGCAATTGCTAATGTCATTACTCATCCCCATACAAAATCATTATTTGCCGACAGCAGACAGTGATTAGACAGCACGATCTGCCACCGGCAAAAAATTGTGATTGCCCAATGCACGTGTTTGCTCATTCATTGGGTAATCGGTGGCAGTATTACACTGCCAGATCATCACTAACAAGGGTTCCTACAAACGCTTGTTAGTGATGATCTGGCTGACTATCTACAGCCCTAAGGCACTTTTTCTACTATACATTTAATCAACACTTTCATTTTAAAATATATTTAAATTTGGTTGCCGTTTAGTCTTTTAAGTTCTGAGTACAGTGAATTGTATTCCATTGTACTTGATTTCCTGCCCTTCATCCTGCCAGTTTTACACTTTTCCTGTTCAGAGAGTCGAGCATCCTATTTGTCAGCTTTTTTCCATGTATGCAAAGCTTCAGACAGCCTGTTATACAGTAGTTCAGAATAACAATAGCTTTATGCAAACATAGCAATCTCTTCCGTATAATCCACACCTCATATTTACTTTAAAGGGGTTGTCCAGCCAGTTATTTATTTTTTAAAGCTCAGAATAGCTTAACCCCTTAGTGACCATGGATACGTGTTTTTACGGCGGTCACTAAGGGGCCTTAGGCTGGGACGCCGCTTTTTTACGGCGGCCCAGTCTAAGCGCTGCACGGGGGGAGCGGGGGTTCCAACTCCGATCCGGGCTGTTTAACACTTTACATGCCGCGGGCAATGGCACCTGCCGCATGTAAAGCGATGACAGAAGGAGCGGACTCCCTCTGTCTCTCATCGGCACCTCGCAAATGTGATTGCGAGGTGCCGATGTGTGTGAAGCCTACCTGGCTAGGCCCCGATACTGGCTGTACTAATTTCCAACAGGCTGCGCCTCTCTGGCGCAGGCTGCTGGTCAATGTTAAAATAGCATTGCTATTAAAATGCAATGCATTATAGGGATAATGCATTGCATTTTAAAAGCAATCAAAATACTGTCTGTTATAGTCCCCTTGTGGGACTATTAAGTGGTAAAAAAAAGAAAAAAATATATTTATTAAATAAAAAAAATCCTATAAAAAAATTTACACTTTTTTTTTCATTGAAAATACGCTTTTCAATGAAAAAAATTGCAAAAAAAACAAATCTCCCCCATATATTTGGTATTGCCGCGTCTGTAACGACCAGGACTACATAAATATAACATAAATTATCCCCTACCGTGAACGCCGTAAAAATAAAAAAAGACAGAATTGCTAATTTATTCTTAGTTGCCACCAAAAAAACGTAATAACAAGTGATCAAAAATAGCCATTTACTCCAAAATGATACCAATGAAAAATACAAGCTGTCCCGCAAAAATTAAGCCCTCACGCAACTAGAAAGAAAAATAAAAAAGTTATGGGTCTTGGGAAGTGGCAATGTAAAAAGAGGTTTTATTGCAAAAAAGTAGTAAAACCTAAAAAAAAACTATATACTGTATATGCAGATATTATGTTATTTATACTGAAAAATGAACGCCGTAAAATTTATAACGTAAAAACACAGTGGCAGTATTGCTGTTTTTCCCATCTCTCTCCCAGAAAGAATTAATAAAAGTTAATCAGAAAGTTATGTGTACCCCAAAATGGCGCCATTAAAAACTACAACTTGTCCCACAAAAAACAAGCCCTCATAAAGCTATATAGACAGAAAAATAAAAAAAAGTTATACCTCTTGGAACGTGACGATGAAAAAAGGAAGAAAAACGCTTGGTCAGTAAGGCCCAAAACAGGCTGGTCACTAAAGGGTTAAAAAAGCTAAAAAAAACTAAAAAAAAAAGCATACTTACATTACCAAGCCTCTACTCCCTGATTCTTTGTGACACAGAGATGTGAGCACTCACCCAATCACTGCCAGTGGCGGATCACTGCTTTGGACAGTGATAGGCTGAGTGGTCACATTTTTGTGTCAAGCGGGACCAGAAAGTAGAGAGTGGCAGGGGCCCCAGGAAGTGTTGGAACAGGACAGCAATGGTTTAGTAAGGTATGTCTAAGGCCTCTTTCACACTTGCGTTCTGAGGATCCGGCGGGCACTTCTGTCCCGCTAGATCCCTCAGAACGCAAGTCGCCTGAAAGCATTTGAAGACTAATCAGGATCCTGATCAGTCTTCGAAATGCTTTCAGGTTACCATGGCAGCCAGGACGCTACTGAAGTCCTGGCTGCCATGGTACTCCGCAGCAGTGTACTTAACTAGCATAGATCAATGCGCCGCCCGGACCTGTGACGTCATGAAGGAGCGCCCAGAGGCCGCAGCGCAGGTAAGTACACTGCTGGGGAGTACTTACCATGCAGCCAGGCCTTCAGTAGCGTCCTGGCTGCCATGGTAACCGATCGGAGCCCCAGCTTACACTGGGGCCCCGATCGGAACTGCTGCTGCGCATGCGCAGTGCTAAACGTCGGATCTGGCGATGCGCCGAAACGACGTTTAGCTTAATTCCGGATCCGGATTAATGCACTTCAATGGGCATTAATTTGGGATCCGGTGTTACGGCATGTCTTCCGGATTTTTGGACCGAGACAAATCCGCAGCATGCTGCGGTTTTGTCAACGTCCAAAACGTTCACATACTGAACGGAAGACATCCTGATGCATCCTGAACGGATTTCTCTCCATTCAGAATGCATTGGGATAATCCTGATCAGTATCTTTCTGTCCTAGAGCCCCGAGGACAGAACTCTAGGACGGAAAGCAAAAACGCCTAAAACAGGCGTAGAAAATGATGAATAAGCAGAGCCCAGTTTTTTTAGCGTGAACTGGGAAAGTTGGCGTGAACTGGGAAAGGTTGCAGATTACGGCTCAAATAACCTTTGCGTCTCAATCTGCGCCATAAATATGTCTAATATAAGCGTATTTCTGATCTTAAATGATCCCCATAATGTTTTTTAACAAGACATTGTAGAGGTTGTCCAAAATTTTAATTATCTTGGACAACCCCTTTAAGAAAGAATTACACAATATATCGCTGAAACCGTATAAACACTTTAAGGCCTCTTTCACACGGGCGTCAAACATGGCGGGTGCGTTTGCAGGAATATGCGCGATTTTGCCGCGCGGGTGCAAACGTTTGTAATGCGTTTTGCACTCGCGTGTGAAAAATCGCCATGTTTGGTACCCAGACCCGAAGCCGGACTTCATCACTGAAGTCCGGTTTCGGGTAGAGTATTCTGGAGAATTTATTATTTTCCCTTATAACATGGTTATAAGGGAAAATAATAGCATTCTTAATAAAGAATGCTGTGTACAATGAAGAGGAAGGGGTTAAAAATAATAAAAGTTAACTTACCTTAGTCACTTGATTGCTTAGTTGCGATCTGTCCTCTCGTTCCCAGCATCAGCTAAGAACTAAAGGACCTGTGATGACGTCACATCACATGGTCCATCTTACCATGGTAAGATGGACCATGTGATTGGACCATGTGATGTGACGTCATCACAGGTCCTTTAGTTGTTAGCGGATGCTGGGAAAGAGAGGACAGATCGCAACTATGCGATCAAGTGGCTAAGGTAAGTTAACTTTTATTATTTTTAACCCCTTCCTCTTCCTTTACCTAAGCATTCTTTATTAAGAATGCTAATATTTTCCCTTATAACCATGTTATAAGGGAAAATAATAAAGATCTGTTCCCGTTGCTAAGCAACCATGCGGGAAAATCGCACTGCATCTGCACTTGCTTACGGATGCTTGCGATTTTCCCGCAGCCCCATTCACTTCTATGGGGCCTGCGTTGCGTGAAAAACGCACAATATAGAGCATGCTGTGATTTTCACGCAACGCAGAAGTGATGCGGGAAAATCACCGCTCATGTGCACAGCCCCATAGAAATGAATGGGTCCGGATTCAGTGCGGGTGCAATGCGTCCTCCTCACGCATTGCACCCGTGTGAAAAACTCACCCGTGTGAAAGGGGCCTAAGCATGAAAAGCAAAAGAAACAATCATAGAACATTCAAGAGAGTCCTGAATTACTTTATGAAGTGACTCACACAAACCCAAAATTACACAATGATGGAAATAATACTCTCAATAGAATGAAGAACTGTTGCAAGAATGTGCCATGTGTTTTTGGTTCAGATACATTTGATGACTATGATGTTGCCTATTGCTATTTTTTTTATTTTTAGTTCGTCACACACAACCAAATTTTTGGTCTGCGTCCGATCCACATTTTTTGCAGATTGCAGACAGACCCATTTATTTCTATGGGTCCTTCTGCACATGATAGAACATGTCCTATTCTTGTCTGTTTTACAGCTTTATTAGGAAAATGCGGTATGCACATGGCTGGTATTCGTATATTTATCACATATTGCTGTGGTTCCTCAGCTAGCAAAGGTGAAGCTCAAAAGATGAAGCTCACTAAACTGTGGAAATCTACAGTAATACTGCGTGCGCAACTGCATCGTCTGAATATACTCTAGCATTCAAATGCACTGGATCACAATTCTTATCACAAAATGTATGTTTTTCAATTATTACATGGAGCCCTAGGACACAGAGAAGAAGCCACCTCCATCATGACAAATCCACCCCTTCCTAAGGCCTCTTTCACACGAACGTGTGCGCCCCGTGCCCGTATTGCGGACCGCATTTGCGGATCCGCAATACACGGGCACCGTTCCGTGGCCATTCCGCATCACGGAATCCGGAGATGCAGAACGGAATCACGGAACGGAACACTACGGAGTGCTTCCGTGGGGTTACGTTCCGTACTTCCGTCCCGCAAAAAGATAGAACATGTGTTATCTTTTTGCGGAACAGGCGGATCACGGACCCATTGAAGTGAATAGGTCCGCGAGCCGCTGCGGCTGCCCCACGGTCGGTGCACGTGCATTGCGGACTGCAATTTGCGGTCGGAAGCACAGGAAGCCTTAAGCATTTTGGTTTGTGGCATTTTTATCATGTTCTAGGCGGGGTTTTTTTCGGACATTTTCACCCACCAGCTTCTCTTTAGAACCTGTACAAAAAAAAATCACAAAATGAAAAAGCCCAAAAATATGTAAAAAAAATAAAATGCTTCAAAAGTTTTTTTTTTTACATGCACTATAAAATGGACACTAAGATGGGGGCTGATAAGGCATAAGTAAAAGTACCGTAATACATTTACAGTACAAGAGTCTTAAAAGTCAAAGAAAAAAAAAAAATCACCGAACATGCTAGTTTGCAGGTCAGATAGAAAGGGGCCATTTATTAAGCCTGGCGTTTTGTACATTGGTCTCGATCAGGGGGTTAGCTAACGGCTCATGGGCCCTGGTGCAAGAGTTCAGCTTGGGCCCCCCTTCCCTCAGTGCGGCACAAGTGTCTTTGGGCCCCTTCAGGCTCCTGGGCCCGGTAGCGACTGCTACCTCTGCACCCCCTATAGCTACGCCCCTGGTCTCGATCGCTCTCACACTTGCATAAGAGGCACACATTTTAACAACTGTGGATGCGCCAGAACTGAAATTTCACCAGCAAGGGAGCTGGTGTAGATTTCAGGTATACTCCACCAGTTTCCTGGCATCGATTACAATAAATGTGCCATGCCAGCCATGCCTCGCCCTGGATTGCCACTTTTTGAGATAGTGGCAATCGGTGTACTAAACCACCAAAACGTCAACGGCTGCCTAAGAAATGATTGTTTTTTGTTTTTTTTGTAATGACAGGAACACTTTAATCCACTCATTAGTAATGTATTCACACTGAGCCACGCACTTCTACCCCTATTATCTTCTGTCAGCATTATGAATATAAATATTTGCTGACTACTACCAGCCGCCTATGTACGTGATTAGTTTTTCTGTATACTTTTTCCGTGAGAAGTCTTACAGTAAAAAGTCTATTACACTGTATTAAGCTATCACAATAGAAATGTTGTGCAACTTACTGACTTACTTATCTGTAACACAATAAAAGTACCAAGCAAAAACCTTTATTTTAAATATCTCCGCTTTAGTACCAAGCTGTGCTTTGCTAAACATAGTAGACAAGGTGCCCAGAGTCAGATCCCACCAATCTAAGGGTACTTTTACACTTGCGACATGGCTATCCGGCAGGCTGTTCCGGCGGGTGAACAGCCTGCCGGATACGCCATGTCGCAAGTACCCATGCACTGCCGTGCTGCCACTCCGTCCCCATTGACTATAATGGGGCGGGAGGCGAGACTACGGCACAGCACGGCAGTGCACGGCCAGAGATCGCTGGACTAAAAGTACTGCAGGTCCGACTTTTTAGTCCGGCGATCACTGCCGTGCTGCGCCGTAGCTCTGCCCCCCGCCCCATTATAGTCAATGGGGACGGAGCGGCAGCACGGCAGTGCACGGGTACTTGCGGCATGGCGGAACCGGCAGGCTGTTCACCCGCCGGAACAGCCTGCCGGATAGCCATGCCGCAAGTGTGAAAGTACTCTTACATAGGTAGACCATCAATTTTAAAGAGAATCTGTCACCAGTTTTCTGCTGCCGTTACTTATAAATCCTAACAGCATCAGCTGGTGCCAATGAGTCCTCCGCGCCCACCTGCCTCTGATTGACAGTTTTTTCCCAACTGAATCAACAGCAGGTGTTCGGGGAGAAGCAGGAGCTCATTAATATTCAGGACTCATCATTAGGCAATGCAGCTGTTCAATAGAATATTTTGAAAAAATGGCTGGGTCAATTAAAGAAAGTGACCCAGCATCTTTCTGAGGGGATCTGTCACTTGTTTATGTTGTACTTAGTTAGGACACCATAAAACTGGTGACGGACTCCCTTTAACATGTTGCCAACCTAGGACGAGAATGCTCATCCTAACTGGCCAGTACTTAACGCACTAGGACGATCATTCTCCTAGGGTTAACCAGCTGCCCCACATGCGCTGCCACGATCAGCAGCAGGGGCCCGACTGATACTGACAGTGGGGCCCCTGCTGTCACCGCCGGTCTTGTGTATGACGTTCTTTGTTTTGGTTTCACTTTGCTCAGTTCCTTTCTCTCCCTCAGCTGCCTCTTATCTTGAATAATTGGTTTGCTTTATATTCCCTCCCTTACTGCTTCTCCGTGCGGTTTATATTACTTCCTGGATGAAGTGTCTGCTACTGGAGGCTGCAGTTGTTTTGTTCTAAGATAAGTGCATTCCGTTTACTTTGTGTTTTGTTTGCTGGCTTGATTCTAGGTGACCCTGACTCCCTCCGTATTCTGTGCAGGGAGCCGGTGGCCGTTCCCACTCACTACTATAGGAATTCAGGTATCACTCTGTTATAGGTACGAGGGCATGTATTTGTCTACCACCGGGACCTGTACATGTGCTAAGTAGTTTGGGAGAGTTCTTAGGGATTTATAGGGCCCTCCTATATTTTCCTTAGTTTGGGATCAAGCCAGTCTGTCGTTATTTATCAGTTCCTGCTAACTGTCCTCCATCCATGACATTATAAACCACCATAACCGTCTCAAGCATGGATCCGGTTTCAGCCTTGATTGACCGCATGCAAGGTCTTTCTCTGAAGGTAGCAGATCTCCGTGAAACTGTTTCTCAGCTTCAGGTGACCGGTTCTGCTGGCGTTCATGGAGTTTGTTCCGAGCCTAAAATCTCTCTTCCAGATACGTTTTCCGGGGGTAGTGAGAATTTTGTTCGTTTTAGAGAGGCTTGAAAACTCCATTTTCGCTTACGTCCCCATTCCTCTGGTGATGAGGAGCAGAGGGTGGGGATCATCATCTCGCTGCTCAGGGATAACGCTCAGTCTTGGGCCTTTTCACTGCTGACGGGGGCACGCTCCCTCCGATCGGTAGATTAATTTTTTATAGCCCTGGGTCAAATATATGATGATCCGGATCGTATTGCTCTGGCTCAATCTAAACTGCATCTTTTATGCCAGGGTAAACAGTCCGCAGAGATATATTGTTCTGAATTTCGGAGATGGGCAGCTGATACTGGTTGGAATGACGCTGCACTCCGAAGTAAATTTTGTCATGGTCTTTCTGAGAGATTAAAAGATGCATTTGCGTTTCATGAGAGGCCAGTGTCTTTAGAGTCTGCCATGTCTCTAGCTGTTCGTATTGACAGGCGTCTGAGAGAGAGAGAGACGAGACTACTCTTTCCTGTCATATTCAGCCCAAGGACACTGGAGTTGTCTTATGCAGTGCGCAGGGGTCTCACTCTGTCTCTATACCCTCCGTGGAGGACCCCTTGCAGCTGGGTTTAGTTGCCTCTGATACTAGAGGATTCAGCCCTCAGAGGAGGGTATGTTTCTGTTGTGGAGGTATTAACCATTTAGCTAATGTTTGCCCTTCTAGGAGGTTCATGGGGTTTTCTGAGGGTAATAAAAGAAAAGGAAAAAGAAACCCTCTAAAAACTTTCCATTTGCTACAATTGGCAAGGTTAATGCGGAAATTGAAGATTTGCCGTTTGCTTGTAGTTCTCGTTTTCTCCTACCTGCCAGGGTGGCGCTAGAAAGCAAGAACATTGTTTGTGAGATTTTTGTTGATAGTGGAGCAGCTGTTAATCTCATTGATAGTCAATAGTCAGAGGTTTCTACCAAGACTGTACCTTCTTTTCTCTCAGAATTTTCTGATGTGTTTTCCGAGAGTGGTGTCCAGGAGTTGCCCCCTCACCGGGAGTATGATTGTCCAATTAATCTCATCCCAGGCGCCAAGCTGCCTAAATCACGATTATACAATCTCTCTCAACCTGAGAGAGCAGCCATGCGTACTTATATCTCGGAAAGCCTGAGAAAGGGACATATCAGACCCTTGAAGTCACCTGTTGCCGCTGGTTTTTTCTTTGTTAAAAAAAAAAGGATGGTTCTCTAAGACCTTGTCTGGATTTCAGGGAGCTTAACCGTATCACGATTCGTGACCCCTATCCGCTTCCTCTGATCCCGCATTTGTTTAACCAGATTGTGGGGGCTAAAGTTTTTTCTAAGTTGGATTTAAGAGGGGCATACAACCTTGTCAGGGTCAGGAAGGGGGACGAATGGAAGACCGCCTTCAATACCCCGGAGGGTCATTTTGAGAACTTGGTAATGCCCTTTGGTTTGATAAGTGCTCTGGCTGTCTTCCAACATTTTGTGAACAGCATTTTCTATCATTTAATGGGGAAATTTGTACTGGTGTATCTAGATGACATTTAGATTTTTTCTCCTGATTTCAAGACTCATCGGGACCACCTATGTCAGGTCCTGCTGATTTTGCAGGAGAATAAATTGTACGCTAAATTGGAAAAATGTGTGTTTGCGGTTCCAGAGATTCAATTTCTTGGTTTTCTTCTCTCCACTTCTGGTTTTCGGATAGACCTGGAGAAGGTCCGCGCCGTGCTTGATTGGGAGCTTCCTGAAAATCAGAAGGCGCTGATGCGGTTTTTGGGTTTTGTTAATTATTACAGAAAGTTCATTTTGAATTATTCCTCTGTTGTTAAGCACTCACTGATATGACTAAAAAGGGGGTGGATTTTTCCTTATGGTCGGAAGAGGCGCTTCAAGCCTTTTCTAGTATTAAAGAGCATTTTGCTTTCGCTCCCATTTTGGCACAACCTGATGTCTCTCTAGCTTTTAGTGTTGAGGTGGATGCCTCTGAGGTGGGGGTGGGCGCGGTCTTATCTTAGGGTCCCTCTCATGCTAAATGGCGACCGTGTGCCTTTTTCTCAAAAAAGCTCTCAGCTGCAGAGAGAAATTACGATGTGGGAAATAGGGAGTTGTTGGCCATCAAATTGGCTTTTGAGGAATGGCGTCATTGGTTGGAGGGAGCCAGACACCCAATTACTGTGTTTACCGACCATAAGAATCTGGCCTATTTGGAATCAGCCAAGGGTCTGAACCTGAGACAGGCCAGATGGTCCTTGTTCTTTTCTAGGTTTCATTTTGTTGTTACGTTCCGCCCTGGGGTTAAAAATATGAAGGCGGATGCCCTGTCACGTTGTTTTCCGGGAGGGGGGAACTTTGAGGACCCAGGTCCCATTTTGGCTGATGGGGTGGTCGTCTCTGCTCTTTATCCTGATTTGGAGGGAGAGGTTCAGGCAGCCAAGGCAGAGGCACCTGATCTTTGTCCTCCTGGGAGGTTATTTGTGTCGCTCGCTTTGCGACACAAAGTTTTTAAGGAGCACCATGACAGTGTTCTTGCTGGGCACCCGGGGAGTAGAGCCACAGTGGATCTCATTGCTCGCAGATTCTGGTGGCCAGCTCTTCGTAAGACGGTTGAGGGGTTTGTGGCAGCCTGCGAGACCTGCGCTCGTGCCAAGGTCCCTCATTCACGGCCATCAGGATCTCTCCTCCCCTTACCCATACCTTCCCGTTCTTGGACGCATCTGTCCATGGACTTCATTACGGACTTGCCTCGCTCCTCGGGGAAGACTGTGATTCTGGTGGTAGTGGACTGTTTTAGCAAAATGGCGCATTTTATTCCTTTTCCTGGGTTACCCAATGCTAAGACTCTGGTACAAGCGTTTGTTGATCATATTGTTAAATTACATGGCATTCCTTCTGACATCGTTTCTGATAGGGGCACGCAATTTGTTTCCAGATTCTGGAAGGCCTTCTGTTCTCGCTTGGGGGTTCGGTTGTCGTTTTCTTCTGCTTTTCATCCGCAGTCGAATAGTAAGACCGAACGCGTCAATCAGAATCTGGAGACATATCTGCGCTGTTTTGTTGCGGAGAATCAGGAGAATTGGTGTTCTTTTTTGTTCCCTTGCGGAGTTTGCTTGAAATAACCGTCGTCAGGACTCCTCCACAATTTTTTGGTGCATATGGGTTTCATCCGCAGTTTGGGACATTCTCTGGAGAGGGGTCTTCTGGTTTACCTGATGAGGAGAGATTTTTCTTGTCCTTGTCACTTATTTGGCAAAAGATTCAGGGAAATCTAAAGAAAACGAGTGAGAGATATAAGCGTGTGGCAGATAAGAGACGTGTGCCTGGTCCGGACCTGAATGTGACTGATCTAGTGTGGTTGTCTACAAAGAATATCAAACTGAAGGTTCCCTCCTGGAAGTTGGGTCCTAGGTTTATTGGGCCTTATCCGTCATCAATCCCGTTGCTTTCCGTCTTGATCTTCCTCAGACTTGGAAGATCCATAATGTTTTTCACAAGTCCCTACTGAAACCTTATGTCCAACCTACTGTTCCTTCCTCTTTGCCTCCTCCCCCGATTTTAGTTGATGGTAATCATACATTTCGGGTCTCCAGGATTGTGGATTCCCGCATTATCCGCGGTTCTCTTCAGTACCTCGTTCATTGGGAAGGTTATGGTACTGAGGAGAGGATGTGGGTCCCACTGGCGGACATTAAGGCCACTCGTCTCATCAGGGCTTTCCATCGATCTCATCCTGAGAAGGTCGGTCCTGAGTGTCCGGAGTCCACCTGTAGAAGAGGGGGTACTGTCACCGCCGGTTCTGGGAGACGGTCGGTCAGAGGTTCCTCCCTGTCTTGTGTATGACGTTCTTTGTTTTGGTTTCACTTTGCTCAGTTCCTTTCTCTCCCTCAGCTGCCTCTTATCTTTGATTAATTGGTTTGCTTTATATTCTCTCCCTTACTGCTTCTCCTTGCAGTTTATATTACTTCCTGGATGAAGTGTGTGCTGCTGGAGGCTGCAGTTGTTTTTCTCTAAGATAAGTGCATTCCGTTTACTTTGTGTTTTGTTTGCTGGCTTGATTCTAGGTGACCCTGACTCCCTCCGTGTTCTGTGCAGGGAGCCGGTGGCCGTTCCCCTCACTACTATAGGGAATTTAGGTGTCACTAAGTTTTAGGTACGAGGGCATGTATTTGTCTACCACCGGGACCTGTACATGTGCTAAGTAGTTTGGGAGAGTTCTTAGGGATTTATAGGGCCCTCCTATATTTTCCTTAGTTTGGGATCAAGCCAGTCTGTCGTTATTTATCAGTTCCTGCTAACTGTACTCCATCCTTGACACCTGCTGTACCTGCCGGCATCGATGTAACCCCCTGTATGCAGCAGTCACGTTTGCGGCAGCTTGCACATCCTCATCGGGTCCCCTTGCTGCGGTGACGGGGACCCGATGACTTGAACAGGCATCGAGACTGCCAGCTAGAGACGTCCGGTTCATGAACGAATCGTTCTTTTGAATCGATTCTTTTCACTGACCTGGAGGAGTTGATTCATCTGACTGAGCTGATCCGTTTGAAGCAGCTCAGTGTGACGTAGCAGAGATACTGGGCCAGATTTATCATTACTCTTGCAGTTCACTCCACTTTCAAAGAAGGCGTATGTGTATTTGAGTCAAGTCAAATTTATCATGGGCTCTTTCAGAGGTTGATAAATCTGGTGTATTTCTGGTTCCTAGTTGTATTTTGGCTTTGTCTTTGGAAAAGTCGCAATTTTAAAAAAGTGATTTTGTCAAACATAAGCATGGTCATGAGTGGAGTGAGTTTGCGCAATTTTTTGCGACTTTTTTGCGACTATTTAAAAAGTCGCAATAATAAATCTGTCTTGCAAGTGATTTACATACGACAAAACGCTCATAAACTTGGTTTTGGAGTGAGTGGCGTAAATCTCCAAAAAGTCGCAAAAAATTGCGCAATTTGGCTTTTTGCGCAATTTTTTGCGACTTTTCAACTCCAGAAAAGTAACTTAGGGTAATGAAAAATCTGGCCCACTGAGTCTAGCAGGTCTTGTGTAACATGATCCTAGAGTGAAAGCCAGGCTTCTGCCAGCCCCTCCCCTGATCAGTCTCTATTGACTTACATTGTGTACCAGGATGGATCCGTTTGGCTCAGTTTCATCAGACGGACACCAAAACGCTGCAAGGACCGTTTTGGCATCCGTCTCCAAAGCGGAATGGTGGCTGAACGGAGGCAAACTGATGCATTCTGAGCGGATCCTTTTCCATTCAGAATGCATTGGGGCAAAACTGATCCGTTTTGGACAGCTTCTGAGAACCCTGAACAGATCTCACAAACGGAAAGCCAAAACGTTAGTGTGAAAGTATCCTTAGTTAGTAGACTCATTCAATTCTTTGAGTTAAATAATCGTGAGTCATCAGATAGGTCTCTTTTCCCACTAGCGGCAGGACGGATCCGACAGGTTGTTCAGCCTGTCGGATCTGTCCTGCCGCTAGTTCAAGTGTG
Source organism: Bufotes viridis (assembly GCA_033119425.1). Classification (NCBI taxonomy): domain Eukaryota; kingdom Metazoa; phylum Chordata; class Amphibia; order Anura; family Bufonidae; genus Bufotes; species Bufotes viridis. Next base: position 140,877,584 of record CM065589.1, on the reverse strand, counting down.
TAGCCGGACTGCCACTTCGTCCCCATTGACTATAATGGGGGCGGACGAAGTTTCCGGCGCAGCATGGCAGCACACGTCGAGAGGCCGCCGGACCAAAACTACGACATTTCCGACAATTAGTCTGGCGGCCTCTCGCCTCAATGGGGACCGAGTGGCAGTCCGGGACACACTTGAACTAGCAGCTGGACGGATTTGACAGGCTGAACAGCCTGTCGGATCCGTCCTGCCGTTAGTGTGAAAATAGCCTAAGTTACTAAGTTAGGTCTCTTTCAAACGGCCGTAGTTGTCACGTGCCCGTGCTGCGGGCCGCAAATGCACTGGCACTGACCGTGGGGCAGCCGCAGCGGATCGCGGACCCGTTCACTTGAATGGGTCCGCGATCTGCCTGTTTCCACAAAAAGATAGGACATGTTCTATCTTTTTGCGGGACGAAGTACGAAACGGAACCCGACAGAAGCCATAGTGTTCTGTTCCATCATTCCGTTCCGCATCTCCGGATTTGCGGACTCGTTGAAATGAATAGGTCCGCATCCGTGATGCGGAATGGCCATGGAACAGTGCCCGTGTATTGCGGATCCGCAAATGCAAAACCACACACCGCGCGTGCACTTAGGGGTAGGTAGATTTTCCCAGCGCAAAATGTTCCATCAGATCTCCCTACCCCTGTGTGTGCACGTGCGCGCAAATCATCGGGAGCAGTTCATCCTCACCGCAGAGCTGAGTGCAGAATATCGAGGGAACCACATAGCAGAGCTGAGTGCGGCATATTGGGGGACACCGCAGAGCTGAGTGCTGGATATTGGGGTCGCCACACAGCGGTGTCCCCCAATATCCCGCACTCAGCTCTGCTATGTGGTGACCTCGATATTCTGCACTCAGCTCTGCGGTAAGGATGAACGTGCGGTTTCGCGCATGCGCATGAAGTCCTTCTCCCGTGGCGCTGCAATGATTTTTTACTAGTCCAGTGGATGTGCGCATGCTCAGCGCCGCACAACCCTCCTCCAGCTAATACCTGTGCGGCTGCGTCACTTCCGGTGCAGCAGCGTAACTTCCGGCATAGCGTTCTGCCAAGGTATAGAAATCTGGCAGAACACTGGGATAGTCAGCAGAGAGATAAGAGAAAAGACACAGAGTTTAGATTAGAGGAGATCCTCATTCAGATCGAATTAACCCTTTAGGATCAAACTGGCTTCTCAAGGAGATATGTAAAGGTACAGACATCCCTTCTGAAACATCTGTCTCATTCAGTAGCTAGAAAAAAAGGACCACAAAGGAGAGATATCCCTGAGTCAAAACAGGGAAACAAGTCCCCCGAATCAATAAATGCAAGTGCAATATACAACGATATAGTATCGTGACTACTATGGGACATCAAACCTTTAATGATATAACAGACAAGCTCCCTATTGGGAAAAACTAAACTAACGATACTGGAGCCAAAAAGTCCAAAAATATATAAATCATTTTATTGTATAAATACATTATAAATATGTATGTAGACCACAAAAGGTAGGGGTAACAGGAAAAACACCATCCTGGTATACGCTATATACAAAAATGACAGTAAGCAGTATATAAAGTTAACCTAGTCCGGACAACCGTATCAATATAAAATGATGTAAAAGAGAGCAGTGTTGAAAATGCAGTCAAGTGACACAGAAAGTGCAGCTGCGTAACAACAGTCAAGTGACACAAAATTGCAGCTGCATGTATATATCCAACAGTGTGGGTATGTTTCCCACACTGTTGGATATATAATATGCAGCTGCAATCTTTGTGTCACTTGACTGTTGTTACGCAGCTGCACTTTCTGTGTCACTTGACTGCATTTTCAACACTGCTCTTTTTACATCATTTTATATTGATACGTTGTCCTGAACTAAGTTAACTTATATACTGTTACGGTCATTTTTGTATATAGCGTATACCAGGATGGTGTTTTTCCTGTTACCCTCTACCTTTTGTGGTCTACATACATATTTTTAATGTATTTATACAATAAAATGATTTATATATTTTTGGACTTTTTGGCTCCAGTATCGTTAGTTTTTGTGTCATTCAGTAGCTAAATGAGAGAAATGTCTTTTTTTTTTTTTTTATGGAAGATAACACATTTAAACCTCCATTTTAATTATATTATTTACCCCTCCAGTCCTAAGTTTTTCACACCCCCTGGAGGCTTTTTTTTTTTTTTTGTCCCGATAACCATCAGACTTGTGACAGCTGTGAGCACTGTGATCAATGTTCCCCAGGAGCTGCCGGACAGCCTTCTCTGAATCAGTCTTCTGATTTGGATCTTCTATGAAGGATCAGACAGCTCCTGAGCTTGGGTTCACTTGCTTGTCAGCCGATTCGATTCATGAATCGGTTCTTTTGAATGAACTGATTCAAATGAACTGATTAATTTAAAAGATTCAAACTTATCATCTGTACTGCCAGCTACGGAAGCCCAGGAGATCCAGCCCCAGGACTGGGTCTCCTAGGCAACTGTTAGCGTCTTACAGTGTAAGACACTGACAGTTCAATACAGCACAATACAGATGTTTCAAGTTAAAAAAAATTGTAAAATATATCGACCGGCTCTATAAAAATATCACATGACACCATCAAAAAAATAAAACAAAAACTGTGCTAAAAAAAAAATTTTTTGTCACCTTACATCACTAAAAGTGTAACACCAAGCGATAAAAAAGGCGTTTCCCTTACGTCCTACCGGCAGCACAGATGGGGTTAACTACCCCCCTGTGGACTGGTAGGACCGGCGGAATTTTAATGAGCCCAAGAACCAATAACAGAGTTTTACACCTCTACATAAGGAGGGACACACACCCCAGCCCACTGTGTTTTTTTTCTGACCTCCGGACATGTGGACTGGCGGGTCCCCCTCCTTTTTGATTTTAGGAGTTGGGGGAAGCTTGGTTTATATTTTCTTTTTTTGCGGTATTTGTGGTCCGCTCATGACCTTTGATTTGTTTTTGCCCTGCTTATGATTGCGCTAGGGCTCCATTTTCCCTTACCTCTCCCTCTGCTGCGGGCCACGCTCTCTTTCTGCGTGTGCGGCGCCTGCTGATCCTCCAGTGGGCGCTGCCATCTTCCGGAAGTGACCGCGGCCTCTCCCGGCGTCACTTCTGGTCCGCGGCTTCTGCGCTGCAGTTGGGCTGCTTTCTTTCTTCTTCTTCCTCATATTAGTGGATCTTTGGCCACAGAGGAAGACAGGGGGGTTCTCATGTCAGTTTTTATATATTAAATGTATAAAATCTTCTTATTTAGGTTCCTTGTTTAGGTTCCTCCCGGGGGCGGGGGTTTTTCCGCCCAGTGGGCGGATCTCCACCCTCTTAAGGAGCCAGTTTGCTCTTGCTTCTCTGTCAGCACGCTTTTGCGAGCTAGCTCCCAGAGTCCATTCAAGTACTTGTACATTGAATATTGCTGTATCTGTGTCAGGACTCGAACCCGTGGCCAGTCATGTCCCAGACGGTAGCTCTACCCACTAGGCTACCGTCTCTCCTTGGACTATTCTCTAGCTAACTTCTAACTTCTAACTTCTACTACCTCTCTTGTCCTTGCCTTGTCCTGCTGATTATCCCAATCTCTTGCACCTGCTACTTCCCTATAAAACCCAGCCCCTGAACCCAGTCCTTTGCTGGTTATTGTGCCTCCAAGCCTGTAGCAAGCGTCCTCTCTGCTCCTCCACGACTACTGCTGTTTACCGTTGTTGCCGACCCGGACCGTTTGACCTCGCCGAACTGCCGCCTGCATTGACCCTTTGCCTTCCACCGACCACGCCTCTGTCTACTCCTGCTGTTACCTCGCTGCCATCTCTACTGCCGACCCGGACTGATCGACCACGCTACCTGCTTCCTGCTTCTGTGGGTCTTTGCCACTGGACTCCAACCACCAGCCGGCTGTCCTCTGACTCAGGTGAGCCAAGGACCGTTACAGAATAACCAGCCCTACCATGGAGTCCGCAATGGCCACTCTGCGCAAGCAGGTCTCCGAACTTCAGGAGTTTGGCACCACTGCCCAAGAGGAAATTACTCAACTTAAAGGTGCAATCCAGAGCCAACAGAGGGAAATTATCGACTTGCAGCGTCAACTACTGGACGTGCGCGGCGCGGTCACCGACACCCGTATGCCTCTCCCGTCAAAGTTTAACGGCGATCGGAACCAATTTCGGGGTTCCTCAACCAGTGCCGTATTTACTTTCAGATGCAGCCGGGCTCTTTTACCTCAGACAGAAAGAAGATCCTGTTCATCATCAACCTTCTAACTGATGAGGCCCTGGCATGGGCATCCCCATATGTGGAATCCCACAGTCTCGTATTGAATAACTTAGACAACTTCACCACAGCCATGAGCCAAGTGTTCGACGACCCTAACCGCTGCGCGACGGCCGAGGCTAGGCTGCACAGTCTACGGCAGGGAAGGCGGCTCTGTAGCCGAGTATTCCTCAGAGTTCCGCCGCTGGGTCACGGACACCACCTGGAACCCAGCTGCCCAGAAGAGTCAATTTCGCCGTGGACTCTCCGAACCTATAAAGGATGAGCTCGCCAGGGTAGACGCCCCAGACGATCTGGATGATTTCGTCCAACTATGCATCCGGATTGACCGGAGACTGGCAGAAAGAAGGAGAGAAAGACTCTGGTCCCTAGATAACAGGCCCGTGTACCCTTTCACTCCAACGACTCAGCCGGCTCACCAATCCTCCACCGAGCCCATGCAGGTCGGCGCACTGCGCAAGACTCTATCGGCTGCTGAAAAGGAGAGACGACTATCCGCAGGCCTTTGTCTTTACTGTGGCGAGCCAGGGCACTTCGCTATTAGGTGCCCCAATAAGACTCGCCGAACCATCGCTGTAACAGAATTACGGGAGTTACAAAGGCCACAACCTCACCCTTGGCCTCTGAAACCATAGACACTACAGGTACCGGGTCCCACTTCATTGTATCCATCCTTATCACCATTGGGGAACGACAGCTTCCCTGCTCTGCAATGCTTGACTCGGGGCCGGCGGAAATTTCATGGACTTGACCTTCGCCCATGAGAACAACATACCACTGGTAACCAGGGCAGCCCCTTCGATCTGGAAACCGTCGATGGGACCCCGCTCTCTTCTGGGCCGGTTACGCACCAGACCGCTGACCTTCAACTCTTCATCAAACCCGATCATCAGGAGACCATTCACTTCTCCCTGATCGCCTCCCCAAAGTTCCCGGTGATCCTGGGCATTCCATGGTTGGCCACCCACAACCCCTCGGTGGATTGGGAAACCCGCTGCTTACGGTTTCCGTCTGAGTTTTGTTCGCTCAATTGCTCCCACAAACCTGTCCTTCCATCCGAAGACACGACTATCTCTGAAGTATCCGTCAGGAATCTACTACCCCCTCAATACCGTGAGTTCCAAGATGTCTGCGACAAGAAAACGCAGACAAGCTGCCGCCACACCGACCCTACGACTGCCCAATAGAACTGTTGCCCGGGGCCGAAATACCCTTTGGCAGTATCTATTCCCTCTCAGAGCCTGAACTCAAGGCTCTGAAAGAATACCTGGACGAGGACCTAAAGAAAGGGTTCATCCGGCCCTCTACCTCCCCAGCAGGAGCCCCCTTTTTCTTTGTGGAGAAAAAAGACTCATCCTTGCGTCCCTGCATTGACTACAGGAAGCTAAACGACATAACCGTTAAGAACCGGTACCCGCTCCCGCTGATTTCTGAACTCCTCGAGAGACTCCGGGTAGCGAAAATCTTCACCAAACTTGACCTTCGAGGGGCCTACAACCTTGTCGAATCCGCCCTGGGGACGAATGGAAGACCGCCTTCCGGACACGTTATGGTCACTTCGAGTACCTGGTCATGCCTTTCGGACTTTGTAATGCTCCCGCCACCTTCCAGCACTTCATTAATGATGTCCTCAGGGACATGCTGGATCTGTTTGTAGTCGTTTACCTGGACGACATCTTGATCTTCTCAGAAGACCTCGAACAGCACCGCGAACATGTCCGCAGGGTATTGCAGAGACTCCGCCAGAACTCTCTTTATATCAAACTCGAGAAATGTGAGTTTGAGCGAACCACCACTCAGTTCCTCGGGTACATCATCTCCCCAGAGGGCCTAAGTATGGACCCAGGGAAGGTCCAAGCCGTGTTGGACTGGCCCATTCCAAGAAACGTGAAGGAGGTACAAAGATTTATTGGCTTCGCCAACTTCTATCGGAAGTTTATCCGGGACTTCTCCAAGGTCATCGCACCGATCACCCAACTCACCAAAAGGCAGTCCCCTTCTCCTGGACACCCGAGGCCCAGGAGGCCTTCACGAAGTTGAAACTCCTCTTCACTTCTGCTCCAATCCTAGTCCACCCGAACCCCGAGTTGCCTTTTACTATCGAAGTGGATGCATCTGACTCCGCGGTAGGGGCAGTTCTGTCACAACGGACAGGGAGAAGATGCTACTACACCCGTGCGCATATTTCTCTCGCCAAATGTCCCCCTCCGAGAAGAACTACGACATCGGGAACAAAGAACTACTGGCGATCAAGGAAGCCTTCTCCAGTGGAGACACCTGCTGGAGGGAGCTGCCAACCCTATAATCGTACTAACCGACCACAAAAACCTCGAGTTCATCCGCAGCGCTAAGAGACTCACAGCCAGACAGGCCAGATGGAGCCTATTCTTTTCCCGCTTCAACTTTCTCATCACATATCGCCCCGGATCAAAAAACGGCAAGGCTGACGCCCTCTCCAGAATGTTTTCGGAGCCCTCACAGAGTAATAAGGGCCAAGACAACATCCTATCCGAGAAAAGTGTTGTGGGGGCCACCTACTCTAAAGAACTCCTGGTCACAATCAAAGAAGGATACGAAAATGACCCCTTCCTCACCCACCCCACAAGGAATGTCAGCCTCACGTTTAAAAATGGTCATTGGTTTCATCAGGACCTACAACTTTATGTACCAGAAATCGCACGACTCGAAGTGCTCAAACTTAACCATGACTCCAAGCTGGCCGGCCATCTGGGCACAAGAAAGACCCAGGAGCTTCTCTCACGCTCCTTCTGGTGGCCAACATACAAGGAGGACACCAAGAAGTACATCTCCTCGTGCACGGTCTGTGCCCGCAATAAGACTCCTCGTTCCTCTCCCGTGGGTCTGTTACAACCCCTCCCAATTCCCTCCCGCCCCTGGGGCTCGATCTCCATGGACTTTGTGGTAGACCTTCCTCCTTCAAAGGGATGAACACCATCCTGGTCGTGGTCGACCGCCTCACCAAAATGGCCCATTTCATCCCCTACAAGGGCCTACCCACGGCCAAACAGACGGCTGATCTTGTCCTCAAAGAGGTCTTCAGGCTGCATGGGATTCCGGACGACGTGGTCTCAGACCGAGGTGTACAATTTACCTCAAAGTTCTGGAAGGACTTCTGCCTGGCGCTCGGGGTTAAAGTGAACCTTTCCTCCGCTTTCCACCCTCAGTCAAATGGGCAGACGGAGAGAACTAACCAGACCTTAGAGCAGTACCTACGCTGTTTCAGCTCCCACCTGCAGGATGACTGGCTTGACCATCTCCCCACAGCCGAGTTCGCCTACAACAATGCTGAGCACAGCTCAACCAAGCAAAGCCCTTTCTTTGCTAACACAGGCTCGCACCCCGTGTTCATTCCCCACCTGCCCGTTGCCTCCACCCTCCCAGCAGTGGCCGAGCGCCTAACAACCCTACAGGAGGCACAAAGGACATAATAGACAACCTCCAGCTCGCCCAGAGGCGCTTTAAACAGGGAGCAGACAGACGCCGCAAACCCACCCCGGGCTTCCATGTAGGAGACAAGGTATGGCTGTCCACCAGGAACCTCAGACTGAAGGTCCCCTCCAAAAAGTTAGCCCCAAAATACATGGGTCCGTTCCAGGTCACCGCACAAATCAATGAGGTCACGTTCGGCTTGACCTTCCGGATTCCATTAGGGTGCACCCTGTCTTCCATTGCTCCCTCCTCAAGCCATACGTGGAGAATACATTCACTGGCCGCCACTCGCCCCCTCCACCACCCGTGAGGGTACAAGGTGAGGAAGAGTTCGTTGTCAAGAAGATCCTCGACTCCAGGATCCACCGAGGAAAATTGCAATATCTAATTGGGTGGGAGGGCTACCCTCCCGAGGATAACTCCTGGGAGCCTGAAGAAAATGTTCATGCCCCCAGACTTGTCAGGGAGTTCCACCTGAGTCACCCAGATAAGCCTTCCCCTGCGGTGCCCGGAGGTCACCTTGGAAGGGGGAGTACTGTCAGGACTCGAACCCGTGGCCAGTCATGTCCCAGACGGTAGCTCTACCCACTAGGCTACCGTCTCTCCTTGGACTATTCTCTAGCTAACTTCTAACTTCTAACTTCTACTACCTGTCTTGTCCTTGCCTTGTCCTGCTGATTATCCCAATCTCTTGCACCTGCTACTTCCCTATAAAACCCAGCCCTTGAACCCAGTCCTTTGCTGGTTATTGTGCCTCCAAGCCTGTAGCAAGCTTCCTCTCTGCTCCTCCACGACTACTGCTGTTTACCGTTGTTGCCGACCCGGACCGTTTGACCTCGCCGAACTGCCGCCTGCATTGACCCTTTGCCTTCCACCGACCACGCCTCTGTCTACTCCTGCTGTTACCTCGCTGCCATCTCTACTGCCGACCCGGACTGATCGACCACGCTACCTGCTTCCTGCTTCTGTGGGTCTTTGCCACTGGACTCCAACCACCAGCCGGCTGTCCTCTGACTCAGGTGAGCCAAGGACCGTTACAATCTGTGTCTTATCTAGGCCGTTTTCATCTGCACTGCTTTGATGGGCCTCTGCTTACGCCCCTTTTTTTTTTTTTTGTTTCAGGTTGTCAGTTTTCACTATCTGTGTTTTGCAGTGATGGCTTCACCTAAAGACCCCGAAACCCGTAAATCGGTCGCAAAGAGGAAGCATTTAGCCTGCTTTGACTGCAGCGCTCTCTTGGACGACAATTGTCCCTACTCAAGATGTGAAAGATGCCGTAGTTTCCAGGCGGCCACCGAACCTACCATGCAGGATATGTATCAGTGGGTCAAAGGATATGTGGATGAGTCCATTAAGGGCCTTCTCAATCTGCTGGATGAGAGGCTTCCTGCTCCCGCCTAGACTCCAATGGATACTGCCGTGCCCGTACAGAGACACGCTGCGATCTCCTTGGTTTCTTCCTCTTCGGATGAAGAGGAGTTAACATCATGTTTTTTCCCTCCATGATGTTGACCCTGGGGAGTCCTCCGGTCGGGCACAGCGTGTCTTTAAGGTGGATAAGACCCTTCTTTCCGTTATGCGGATGGAATGGAAAAAGTCTGAGGAGGGTCCGTTCTTGACCAAGAAATTCAAGACCATGTTTCCCATGGCAAGATCCTTGGTAGAATCGTGGGTTTCCATTCCCAAGGTGGACATGGCTATCGCCAAAGTGTCCAGACGCACTCTAGTCCCAGCAGACGATGGGTCTAGTCTGCAAGACCCCCTTAATAGGAGGGCAGAGTGCACACTGAGAAGAGGTTACTCAGCTGCTGCTGCCTCTGCGTCTACTGTGATCGCGGCCACGGAGGTTTCGGCCTTCCTCCGTTCCAGCCTAAACCAGATCCAGGCGGACGTCGACCAAAGGGTTTCCCGGGATGACATCCTGGCAGCTTTCAAGACTGCCAATTTGGCAATGGACTTCTTGTGCGATACCACACAGCTACAATTAAAGTTATCAGCCGTGGCCCTAGTGTCCGCTGCCCGCAGGCCCTTGTGGCTGAAACCATGGATCGCGGATAACGCCTCCAAGTATAACTTGTGCAGTCTCCCCTTTGAGCCGAACCGTCTATTTGGCTCAGAGTTAGACAGAATTATGGAGGGCCTCTCCGATAAGAAGGGGAAGAGCCCAGCAGCCCTTTCTCGGTCGAGGCAGACAAGATTGTGGCGGTAGATCTAGCCAACAATCTAGGGCGCGTAGAGACTGGGGGGCACAGCGAAAGTTTTCCAGGTGCTCTCGCAGAGGAGCTAAGGAGGCTAACCCCTTCTGACTATGGGCCTCCTCGAGGCTCTTGATTAACCCCCGTTACTCCTGCCGTCCTTCCAGAAAGTTTTCAGATACCTTGTGCCCGTCGGGGGCCTCTCGCCCACTTCAAGGAAGTTTGGGCCCTAGAGATTCCGGACCCTTGGGTCCTAAAGGTCATATTCAAGGGCTACTTAATAGATCTCAAATCTCCTCCTCCGGACAGATGTATCATCAATCAGAACTTACAGCCTCCCAACCAGGCTGTTCTGGATTCTTACATCCAGGACTACATCCTCAAGGGCGCTCTGGAGGAGGTTCCGGCAGGAGAGTGGGGCTTAAGGATCTATTCTCCGGTTTTTCTAGTTCCCAAGAAGTCTGGAGATCTCCGGATGATAATCAATTTGAGATTTTTCAATCGATTTATAAGGAAGGTAAGGTTTCGTATAGAAACTATCAGGTCAGTTATCCACGTTCTCAACCCTGGGGACGTGATGGCAACACTGGACCTCAAGGATGCGTATCTTAACATCCTGATCCATCCTGCCTCTCACAAATATCTCAGGATCGCGGTCCAGGTCTCGGGGGTCCTCAGACACCTTCAGTTTGTAGCCTTACCCTTCGAGATTTCCTCCGCTCCTCTCACTTTCACCAAGGTGGTGGCTTCTGTGGTGGCAGCTTTGAGGCTTCAAGGGCTGACCATAATTCCTTATCTGGACGATTGGCTCATAAAAGCCTCTTCGGGTCCAGTTCTTACCCACCATCTTCAGCCACTTCCTTTCTGCTCTGCCTAGGGTGGATCATCAACTGGCAGAAGTCCAACGTGAGCCCGTCGACTTCGGTAACCTATCTAGGCTTCGTAGTCAACTCCGTTGGCATGTCCCTCCAGTTGACTCCAAAAAAAAGTGCTCGGATTCAGGACCTGGCAAGGTTCCTTTCCGTTCCTCGCAGGGCTGTGGAGTCGGAGTCGGAGTCGAGGAGTCGGAGGCAATTTTGGGTACCTGGAGTCGGAGTCGGCAAAAATGGACCGACTCGACTCCGACTCCTACTAGATTTAAATTGGAATAAAAAAAAATTGAAATTAAAAAAAAGCAAGTTTAAATGTCCTAATTCAGATAAAGTTATAATTAATTACTTCTCTACTGTAAGAATAAAGGCCAATGCATGCAGTGTGTCACGTTACCGCTAAACAAAGACGTTAAGTGACCATGAAGAAGCACGCTTTTCATATGCTTTACTATGCAGTTAAAGGGACACTGACAGGCTGGATATATCTGCTGGTATTCATCAGAGGATTAGGAATACAACTAGACGACTGTTACCCCCAGTTGAGGTTTACTTGTGTTTAAAAACGTTTTAATCAATATGCAAATTCTCTACCTTTTGTGCCCAAGGGGCAGGCGCACATGTAGAGTACTGGCAGCACTAGACAGGACTAGGTAGCGAGGAGGAAGAGAGAAAGCTGGCACAGCCTCAGCATAGCCAGACGAGGCTGCTGCCAGCACTCTACACGTGCGCCTGCGCAGGAATTCAGCTGCTCGGCTAGCCTGAAAAAACAGGCCAGTGCAGTGAATAATAACGAGGGAACAGCGCTGGGAAGCTGTACTTGGGCGCGGCTGGGCACAAAACCGCAGGAGTCGCTGCCCCATTGGGCACAAGATAGTGAATTTGCATACAGATTAAAATGTTTCTTAAACACAAGTACAGCTTAACTGGGGGTAACATTAGTATAGTTTTATTCCTAATTCTCTGATGAATACCAGTATATATATATATCTTTAGCTGGAAAATCAGCCTGTCAGTGTCCCTTAAGGAGCGGCAATACTTACACTTTCCATTGTCTTGTGGTCTGCTGTTACAGGGAACCCATGGTTATCCTCGCCTCTCACTGATAACTGATTAAGGACTGGAGACACTTGTATAAGTGAAGGGAATGGATAGTCAATAGTTCAAGACTGAAGCTGTAAACCATTTGAAAAACTGCTATCATTCAGCTAAGGCTATAAAACATGTAAACTCAGATTGTTAGCTTAAATTTTAAACATGACTTTGGGATTATACTATGAAAACCATGTTTTAAAATAAATGCCCCTTCCCCTGCCCCTTCCTGGATCCTCCCACTGCTCTATCTTCAGCAGAAGATTAGCACACAAAGGAGAAGGCAGCAGCTTCTGCTAAACTACCTCTGTGCTAGAGGAGATTAGAAGAACTTGGTGGAACAGCTTCGTATTTGCATATTAAATACAGAGGAGTCGGAGTCGAGGAGTCGGAGTCGGAGTCGGAAGTTTCAAAATCTGAGGAGTCGGAGTCGGAGTCGGAGTCGGACAATTTATCTACCGACTCCACAGCCCTGGTTCCTCGTCGAGTCCCCATCCGGACGCTCATGAAGATGCTGGGGCTCATATCAGCGGCTGCAGATGCAGTCCCTTGGGCCTTGTGGCACCTCTGCCCTCTACAGTCGGAGGTCCTTACCATGTGGGACGGCAGCCCCTCCGGGCTAGTTTCCCTATGCTCCCTGTCTCGTCAAACCCGAACCTCCCTGAGATGGTGGTCCCATATCCCAGGCGGGAAGTCTATAACCCAGCCATCCTGGGTCACATTGACAACGGACGCGTCCCAAGTAGGCTGGGGCGCCCATCTAGACGATTCCCCAGTCCAGGGAACTTGGTCTCCCCAGGAGCGGCTACTTTCCTCCAATCTCCATGAGATTCGAGCCATCCGGCTAGCCCTCCTTCACTTCGCCCCCCGAATCCGGGGCAGGGCAGTGAGAGTACAGTCAGACAATATGACTGCGGTCCTGTACATCAACAAGCAGGGAGGCACAAGATCTCTTCCCCTCTTTTGGAGATTGGGGTTATCCTTCAGTGGGCAGAGTCGAACCTTTCCCACCTGTCTGCCATCCACATTCGAAGTTCCCTCCATATAATTGCGGATCGCCTGAGTCGCGGTCTACCGACAATGGAATGGTCCTTCCATCCGGAGATATTCAGGCAGTTAGTCATCAAGTGGGGGTTGCCAGAGATAGATCTCATGGCAACAAGGTTCAACGCCAAGGTGGAGAGGTTCTGCTCCCTTTACAGGGAAGACAACCCCCCTGGTGATAGATGCTCTGTTGATACCGTGGAGGTTCAGGCTGGCTTACATCTTCCCTCCGTTTTCCATGATACCGAGGGTATTGATGAAAATCCGTCAGGATGAGGCCTCGGTGATAGCCATCATACCGTTTTGGCCCAAGAGATCCTGGTTTACCCAGCTCATTCAGATGAGTCAGGGACACTATTGGAGGCTCCCCCCGCAGCAGACCCTGGTGTCATGGTACACTCACCTTTGCCCAGGTTCAACCTGACAGCCTGGAAGTTGATCAGTCCCTTCCCAGAATAGAAGGGCTTTCAGAGTCGGTCCTGAGAACACTGTCGCATACAAGAGCAGAATCTACCAAAAAAGCCTACTCCAGGATTATGAGAGTCTTCTCGTCATGGTGTTCTTCGAACCAGGTGTCGTTTGCAGATCCGCCCCTCTCTGCGATATTGAAATTCCTGCAGGACGGCTTTGACAAAGGTCTTGCTCCATCTACTTTGAAGGTCCAGAGGTCTGCCATCTCGGCCTGTCTCAACATGCCCTAGTCTTCTATTAGTCGCTGCATTAAGGAGGCCATCAGGTAATCTTTTGTTTCCCAGTCTTTGGATCCTCCAGAGTTTGTCAAAGCCCATTCCACAAGGGCCGTCTCTACTTCCTTTGCAGAGAGAAGTCTCCTTCCTCTAGACATAGTTTGTAAAGCTGCCTCCTGGAGCTCTGAATCTACTTTTATCTCCCAATACAGACTGGACGCCAGAGTAGCACAGTTTTCGGCCTTTGGGCAGGCTATTCTTAGCTCTGCCAGGCATGAAGGCCCTCCATAGGGGTTATCTTCTGGCTATCTCCCCATCTGTGCTGCTGGTAGAACGTAAGGGAATCGTTAATTTCTAACAATAATTTGTTTTCCCTTAGTCCTAACAGCAGCACACAAATATCCCACCCTAGTAAGTTATTCTTGCTATAAACACAGTGGGCTTGGGGGTGTCCCCCTCCTTATGTAGGGGTGTAAAACTCTATTATTGGTTCTTGGGCTCATTAAAATTCCGCCGGTCCTACCAGTCCACGGGGGGTAGTTAACCCCATCTGTGCTGCTGTTAGGACTAAGGGAAAACAAATTATCGTTAGAAATTAACAACTGCCCCCCCAAAATAGTACCAATCTAACCGTCACCTCATCCCGCAAAATATGAGCTCATACCAAGACAATCGCCCAAAAAAATATATATATATATGGCTTTCAGACTATGTAGACCAGGGGTGGCCAACCTGTGGCTCTTGAGCCACATGTGGCTCTTTGCTTCTTCAAGTGCGGCTCTTGCTGTGGAGCTGGAAAGCAGTCAGGCTGGCTCACTCTCCACCCCATGAGCCAGCCTGACTCACTCTCCACTACGTCCTGATGCACACAGTGTGAGAATGTAGTACATGAAGACATGCACTATGACCTAATGCTGTGCTCATCAGGTCATAGTGGAGAGCGTGTCAGACCTGCAAAGTAGCAGCTGCCCGAACAGGAGACCATTGCCTGATCAGGAGAGGGAAGAGATAATTAAAACAACATAGAACTGATCATGGGGGTCTGATCTAAGCACGGGAGGTTCTATTCTAAGCATAGGGGAGGGGTCCTGATCTGGGCAATGGAGGTCTGATCTGAGCATGGGGGGGGGTCCTGATCTGAGCAATGGGGGTCTGATCTGAGCATGGGGGAGTCTTCTGTGAGCATGGGTTGGTCAGGTCTGAGCATGGGGGGCAGATCTGAGAATGAAGGGGATCTGAGCACTGAGGGTCTGACACTGGGAGTCTGATTTGTGTTGTCTGATACGAGCATTGGGGGTCTGATTTGGAGGTCTGATGAGGTTTGGGGATCTTATTTTAGGTCAGACGAGAATTGGGGATCCGATTTAGGAGTCTGATCTTAGGTCTGGTGAAAAATATATTTTTTCTTTTTTTTCTCTGCTAATGAAAAATAAGATTTTTTTTTATCAGACCTTAGATCAGATGAAAAATCATTTTTTTTTCTCTTATTTTTCTTTGTTACAACCTACAGTAGGTGCATCTTGTAGGGCGAAAAATACAGTGACTGTGTAAATGTATAGCTTGTGGCTCCTGGTAATCATACTTTTTTTTTTTTTTTTTGCTCACTGTGTCTGTAAGTTTGGCCACCCCTGATGTAGACACTAAAATATGATATATTTTTTTTGTTTTAAAAATGCTTTTATTGTGTTAAATGTAAAAAAAATAATAATAATTTGACATATTAGGTATTGCCACGTCTGTAACGACCTGCTCTATAAAAATATCACATGACTTAACCCGTCAGGTGAACACAGTAAAAAAAGAAAAAGAAAAACAGTGTCAAAGCCATTTTTTGTCACCTTACATCACAAAAAGTGTAATAGCAAGCGATCAAAAAGTCATATGCACCCCAAAATAGTGCCAATCAAACCGTCATCTCATCTCACAAAAATGATACCCTACCTAAGACAATCGCCCAAAAAATAAAAAACTAGGCTCTCAGACTATGAAGACACTAAAACATGATTATTTTTTTTTTTGTTTCAAAAATGATATTGTGTAAAACTTAAATAAATAAAAAAAAAAGGATATATATTATGTATTGCCACGACCGTAATGACCTGTTCTATAAAAATTTCACATGACCTAACCCCTCAGATGAACACCGTCAAAATAATAAAATAAAAACTATATAAAAAAAGCAATTTTTTTTGTCACTTTACATCACAAACGCTTATAGCTGGTATCTGTGTTTGGTGCATCCACAATTTGCATGAGCCCTAAGTCACTTTAATGCGAATGATTTTCTATTCCGGTCTGAGTTTAGAATGGACAGCACCCACACTGAACACTGACCCATTCAATCTTCACACTGGCATTTTTCCATATGTGGACCATCACAGTATGTCTTAATTTTGTCTATTTATCCCACATACTGTAGGTCTGTTGGAAAAAACGGACCACGCACAGATGCCATCAATGTGCAGGCCATGTAAAAACTCAGTACAGATGAGTTTGTCATCACTCATCTGCGAGGAGCCTAAGGCCTGGGCTACACTGTGACTTTCTGAAGCATGACTGATCGAGTTTAACTATTGAACTACAGCTTCAGTCCAAATGAATGTATTCAGTTGAACGCAATCTTCAGGACTGCAGCTGTCATTCAATAGTTAAAATCAGTCGCACTACAAACAGTAGCAGTGCAGCCCGGGCCTAACATACTGACACGTGCCTCAATTTACTAGAGGATTTCTAGTAACCATTTGTCAATGTATTCATATATACAACATGAAGGGCTAAGAAAAGATGCTTAACACACTCGTCAGGAAAGCAAATAGAAACTGATGGGTTTGACCTGAAATATCCAGACATAACGCAACCCATGGGACACAGGAAATCAGCAACAGCTCTCCATACCTTTATCTGATTAGCACTATTGGGTATGCATATATGGTACTTATCTCTGTGTAATTTAGGTAAATGTGCTTCCTGTCACCTTTTATGACACATTATACTACTAAAAGAATAGCGTTTTATAAAAACAATATATAAAAAATATAGGTTATGGATTTTCTCTGTAGTCCAAACAGCTTTAAAGTATTGCAATACAGAGATGACTGCAACAAGTGGAAATAGATGTCCAATGGTAGAAAATATGAAATGCTTAGTGAACTGTAGTCATAAATCTATGTGCCTACCTGGCCCACCGCCTGGAGGTTGAAGCATGACAAGCTGTGGGTATGTGGCCTGTACAGGACAGCCCCAAGGAGCCAGCAAAAAGCCACAAGTAGGTCAGAGACACTGAGATAAAAAAGCGGACGAACCTGAGTATAAAAAAATCACATGTTATGTCCAAACATAGAAAAAAAGGGGGGGACAGTTCATAAATATACAACACATATTTACTGTTCTCAAACCTGAATTTTCATTATTCATTTCATTGTCTGCTAATGCTGTGTAATGGGCTCAAGAGACTTTCTAGCCTTAACTGCCTCTAAGCTACCTTTCCTGACTCCGTCTTGACTTATCCCCTAAACACAGACGACTGGTTTGGCAGATCATGTATGTGTTGTCAGTAGGGACAGAACAGAGGGAGAACAAAAGGACTGGATAAAAATATCCACTTGTCAGGGTAGAGTTGGTAGCTCCACATAAACATGAGATTGTTGACTGAACCCACTGTACTTGGCAGGTTCAGCCAACAATACACTAATGTCCCATCTCAGACTTTTATGGCCGAAAAAGAAGCAGTAAGTGCCGGCCAGGGAACGCAGAGTTAGGAGTGATTAACATGTCAGTGTTTGGTCAGTGATTTCCATCAGGGATTGTGAGCAAAAACCAGGAGTAGAGTCTCCAAAGAAATAAGATATATGGTAAAGATCTGCACCTGTGCTGTGTTTAGAGACACACCTGGTTTTGGCTCAAAAAGACTGATGGAAATCACTGACCGAACACTGACGTGTGAATGAGGCATTACAGAAATGGCCTCCACTCAACAGCATAGCAGAGAAAGCTACTCTGTCTCTGTGCTGATGCTTTCATTTTTTTAAAGTTCATATGCAGTAAGTGGGTTTTCATTTTTAAAGGGAAAATGTTGCTATCCCTACCACTCAAAGAATGGGGGGGCCCTTTTAATGTATTTTTTCCCCAGCATGGCACAACTGTACGACATACAGAGAGGCATCCAACATCTCAACCAGCCTAGGCGTCTATTATTATAGACACATCAGGTGGCTGAGATGACTTGTAGGTACAAAGGTAGGCCACAAAGGCCCCAGGGGTGTGCCTTCTCAAAATCATTCAGGAACCCCTATAATCAATCATCTTGAGAATCTTGCTGCCATCTGCCGCTGTGCGAGCAGGTAGCATTTGCATGTAGTTATCAGCAGATTTATCATTACACTTCCATCTTACTCCAATTTCACATAAGTCCAAAGTCACTTTTGGCTCAGTCAGATTTATTAATGGTCCTTTAATACTGTGATAAATGTGGTTTGATGGCAGCAGTTTATCCTTCAGTAAACGGCTTTACAAAAGTCGCACATATTTACAAAAAAGTCGCATGTTCTAATAAAAAGTCGCATAAGATAAGCATGGTCCTCACTGGAGTGAAATTGGGACTTTTTTGCGACTTTTTAAAATAGTCCCAATGGTAAATCTGGAGTGAAACTCATTAACCTGGCTAACCACACCCATTTTTACAAAACTGGAGTGAGTGGTGTACACATGTAAAAAATTCGCAAAATTATGCGCAAATGAGTGTGAAAAGTCGCAAATGCCCTATTTTGGGACTTTTTGATGCCAGAATTCTGGAGTGAAGGTATGATAAATCATGGCCAATTAGTTTTACTGTTGGGCCCTAGTCATGGACACTGATTCATATTGTTAGGGCATATACAGTTATATGCATAACATTGTAAGATGGGGATATCCCTTTAAGTGCTATAACGTGCATATTTCAGTTATGTGTACAAGAAGCTTACCTCTGGTGATGTAACAGCACTCTGAAATACAGCGTAGCCAATGATTGAGCCAGAACCAACGATACTAGAGAGAAAACATAAAGTAAGCCATCATTACAAACGGAGTGCAATGCCAATTAGGAAATGTTTGGTTCCAAAGTGAACATCTGCAGTGTATTTCTCCTTAGGCTCTGTTCACATTTGTGTTGTGGCTTCTCTTAACATCAGAAGACACAACACTGTGGCAGATCTGTCACACTACGGACTCCAACGCATCCCATTTACACAAGATGTGCTAGTTTACCTGTCAAAAGCAACATAATCTGCAATTCAGGCTCCTAATGGACGCAGATGTGAAAATAGCTTTATTAACCATATCCACATACAGTATCAGACTAGCCTACAAATAATGGAAGTGTTAAAAAGCCCTTGCTCTATGGAAGCTACATTGGAACCATACGTTAGAAACAAGCCTGGGACTAGCAATCCCTAGTGGTCACTACGTAAAGGAGGCAGTGTCAACCATTAAAGTAAAGGCATGTTCACACGTTGGATCTGCATCAGGATTTCTGCTGCAGATTTGCCCAAACTACTCCTGTAGGTCCACATGGTAACAAGTGGCAATTAGGGATGAGCGAATCGACTTCGGATGAAACATCCGAAGTCGATTCGCATAAACCTTTGTTCTAATACTGTACGGAGCAGGAGCTCTGTACAGTATTAGAATGTATTGGCTCCGATGAGTCGAAGTTATTGCTTCGCGAAGTCTCGCGAGACTTCGCGCAATAACTTCATAAGTTCATTTGTACTGTAAAAAAGCATTTCCTGGTACCTTGGAACCAAACCCGAGTTTGGGAAATGTTTTTTTACAGTACAGATTATATTATGAAGTTATTGCGCGAGTCTCGCGAGACTTCGCAAAGCAATAACTTCGGCTCATCGGAGCCAATACTTTCTAATACTGTACGGAGCTCCTGCTACAGTATTAGAACAAAGTTTTATGCGAATCAACGTCACCACAGGTCCTTTAGCCGGCAGCTCACATGATTAAAGAAGAAAGAAGAGATCGCAACTACACGGTCAAGTGGGTAAGGTGAGTTAATTTTTTTTAACCCCTCCATCCACATTTTGCTAAGCATTCTGTATTGAGAATGCTATTATTTTCCCTTATAACCATGTTATAAGGGAAAATAATAAAGATCGGGTCGCCATCCTGATCGTCTCCTAGCAACCATGTGTGAAAATCGCACCGCATCCACACTTGCTTGCAAATGCTTGCGATTTTCACACAGCCCCATTTACTTCTATGGGACCTGTGTTGCGTGAAAAACGCACAATATAGAGCATGCTGCGATTTTCACGCAACCCACAAGTGATGCGTGAAAATCACCGTTCATGTACACAGCCCCATAGAAATCAATGGGTCCGGATTCAGTGCGGGTGCAATGCGTTAACCTCACTCATTGCACCCGCGTGGAAAACTCGCCCGTGTGAAAGGGGCCTTAAGCTATCAATGCTACATCCTGAAAAACCACTTAGGCCCCTTTCACACGAGTGAGTTTTCTGTGCAGGTGCAATGCGTGACGTGAACGTATTGCACCCGCACTGAATCTGGACTCATTCATTTCAATCGGTCTGTGTACATGAGCGTTGTTTTTCACGCATCACTTGTGCCTTGCATTAAAATCGCAGCATGTTCTATATTCTGCGATTTTTACGCCCCGGCCCAAGTGCGGATGTGCTGTGTTTTTCACTGATGGTTGCTAGGAGATGTTGTTTTTAAACCTTCAGTTTTTTATCACGAGCGTGATAAACGCATCAAAACAGAATGCATCCGCGCGTAAAAAAAAAAATTGCGCAATCGCAGACAAAACTAAATTATTTTGCGAGCAAAATCGTGCGTTTTTATCTGAACGCATCCGGACCTAATCCGTCAAGCTCGTCTGCAAGGGGCCTTAGGCTGCCTTCACACACGGCAATTTTTGTTGCAGAAAATTTCTGTGACTGAAAATCAGCTCCATTCACCTGAATGAGGCTTGCACAAATCCATTAAAACAACTTAATTTACATAAATGAACTGATTTTCTGTTGCAGAGACAAAATCTGCTGTGTGTGAAGGCACCCTTAAAGAGGTTCTCTGAGAATGACTTAAAATTGCTGCAATCAACCTGGCCTAGAATGTGAGCAGGATTGGTTGCCTCCACTTGCAGGGCGGCCTAGGAGGTGAGGGGACGTTGTCTCACTACACACTGCGCTCTGGCACTTGCATATATTTCACATTGGTGAGCGTTTCTGTCAGACTGCTCAGCCATGATGGTATATCATAGGCAGGATCACATCATTACCATCTATTGTAGAGCAAAGTAGTCTGTTGTGAGGCTGCCACCTCACCGTCCTTGGCAGCTCTGCAAGTGGTCTGTTCCCCCCTGCTGTCTTGCTGTTCCGGGCAGGCGCGGACTTGGGACTAGTGTTCTGTGAACATTCCTTCAGTTCTCAAAGAGTTAATCCGTTCCTCCTGCCCCTGTTCAGGTGCTGGTTAAGTTGCAGATCAGCCTCCCCATTTAGCTGGGCCGTGGAACCACCTCCTCATCTGAGCTTTTCTAGTTGCTAGTACCCAGCGAAGGTGATTTCTTTTCTGAATACCTGTGTACCATACCTTGTCTGTCTACTGATTCTGCTCCTTGCCTCCTGCCCGACCTTGGAACTGTGACCTGAGTTACACATGTACTCAGCCTCCCCTAACCTTGGAATTGTTATTTGGAATATGCAAGTACTCAGCCTGCCCTGACTTTGGACTGTGTTCAGATTATGCTATTTGCCTGAGTCCTTGGTGCTTTGCACGGGTGTCTCAGACTCCTGTGAGTCAGCTGACAACTACACCAGAACTACTCCAGGAGGTAGCGTTCTGGTTGGTTCCCTGCAGTGAAGTCCAGATCCCTGTACAGGAGTTAAAAGGGTGAATACCAAGGAACCACCAGGACAACACCTTTAGGTATAGCCCAAAGCCAAACTGGTTAGCTGGCACAGTGGGTCCACACCCACTGTCCGTAAGGGTTCATGCACATGAACATGTGCAGCCCGTGACCGTATTGCAGCCCGCAAACCAGCGGGTCTGCAATATACGGGAACCGCCATGTACGCTCCATATCACGGATGCGAACCCATTCGCTTGAATCGGTCTGCAATCTGCAAGAAATGGAGCAGAAGCCTAAGGAAGCACTACAGATCGCTTCCGTGAGATTTCAGTCCGTGCCTCCGCACTGCAAAAAATAGAACATGTTCTTTTTGCCGTACGGACTGAATCTTGCAGATCGCGGAATGGGTCTGCATCCGCAAACGGCAGGCATACGACCAGTGCCCAGGCAGTGCAGGCCACTATTTGTGGTCACCAGTACGGGCAGGGGGAAACATGTTCACATGCATGAGCCATTAGACTCACATTCTAGGACAGGTTGCTGGCAGAAATAGATAGATAGATCAGTGTTTTTCAACCACTGTGCCACGGCACACTAGTGTGCCCTGAGATATTGTCCGGTGTGCCGTGTCCGTGAGCTCGAATTATTCGCGAATATTCGTGGTAAAAAAATCGCATGTGATTTCTTTAACACGAATATTCGCAAATAATTCGAGCTCAACACTATTCTCGAGGTCGCGGCAGGTCTCGCGGGATTTGGGAACATGCGCCCCGCGCGACTTGCACAGCAGCACTCGGAGGTGGAGCAGAGCCGGAGAAGAGACTGAGAGGGAAGGAGGACGGGACTCATCATCCAGAGTCAGGACAGGAGCCATAGGAGCAGGTAAGTAAGTTCACTCACAGGCACGCCAATTTAACTTCAAGCCAAGCACAACACTACCCGGTCCTGAGATATGAGGAGAGGGAAGGGGGGGCTGGGAACTTTACAATGATAGATGAGCTGGCGGGAAAAAAGCCCTCAGCTCAGGATGCACCTGCTGCACTGTATGGCCTCATGCACACGAACGTGTGCACCCCGTGCCCGTATTGCGGGCCGCAAATTGCGGCCCGCAATGCTCGGGCACCGGCCGTGGGGCAGCCGCAGCGGATCGCGGACCCATTCACTTAAATGGGTTCGCGATCTGCCCGTTCTGCAAAAAGATAGGACATGTTCTATCTTTTTGCGGGACGGAAGTACAGAACGGAACCCCGCGGAAGCACTCCGTAGTGCTTCCGTAGTGTTCCGTTCCGTCATTCCATTCCGCACCGTTCCGCATCTCTGGATTTGCGGACTCATTGAAATGAATGGGTCCGCATCCGTGATGCGGAATGGCCACGGAATGGTGCCCGTGTATTGCGGATCCGCAAGTGCGGTCCGCAATACGGGCACGGGGTGCACACGTTCGTGTGAATGAGGCCTATCAGCGAAGATCAAAGAAATAATTTCTTTGTGTTTATTTAATTCCTATTTAAGACACTTTGACGAGAATTACTTTATATAGTCAATATAGGGCTTATAGGCTACAGAGTTTAATTTTTTTAACATTTTCTAATGGTGGTGTGCCTCGTGATTTTTTTCATAAAAAAAGTGTGCCTTGGCACAAAAAAGGTTGAAAAACACTGAGATAGATAGATAGATAGATAAAGGGGAAACTCAAAAAATTTGAATATTGTGCAAAAGTTCATTTATTCCAGTAATGCAACTTAAAAGGTGAAACTAATATATGAGATGGACTCATTACATGCAAAGCGAGATATTTCAAGCCTTTATTTGTTATATTTTAGATGATTATGGCTTACAGCTTATGAAAACCCCAAATTCACAATCTCAGAAAATTAGAATATTGTGAAAAGGTTCAATATTCTAGGCTCAAAGTGTCACACTCTAGTCAGCTAATAATCCATAACACCTGCAAAGGGTTCCTGAGCCTTTAAATTGTCTCAGTCTGGTTCAGTAGGAATCACAATCATGGGAAAGACTGCTGACCTGACAGTTGTGCAGAAAACCATAATTGACACCCTCCATAGGGAGGGAAAGCCTCAAATGGTAATTGCAAAAGAAGTTGGATGTTCCCAAAGTGCTGTATCAAAGCACATTAATAGAAAGTTATGTGGAAGGGACAAGTGTGGAAGAAAAAGGTGCACAAGCAGCAGGGATGACCGCAGTCTGGAAAGGATTGTCAGGAAAAGGCCATTCAAAAGTGTTGGGGACTTTCACAAGGAGTGGACTGAGGCTGGAGTTAGTGCATCAAGAGCCACCACACACAGACAGATCCTGGACATGGGCTTCAAATGTCGTATTCCTCTTGTCAAGCCTCTCCTGAACAACAAACAGCGTCAGAAGCGTCTTACCTGGGCTAAAGAAAAAAATACCTGGTCTGTTGCTCAGTGGTCCAAAGTCCTCTTTTCTGATGAGAGCAACTTTTGCATCTCATTTGGAAGCCAAGGCCCCAGAGTCTGGAGGAAGAATGGAGAGGCACACAATGCAAGATGCTTGAAGTCCAGTGTGAAGTTTCCACAGTCTGTGTTGATTTGGGGAGCCATGTCATCTTCTGGTGTTGGTCCACTGTGCTTCATTAAGTCCAGAGTCAACACAGCCGTCTACCAGGAGATTTTGGAGAACTTCATGCTTCCTTCCGAATGATGAGCTTTATGGAGATGGTGACTTCATTTTCCAGCAGGAGTGGGCCTCTGCCCACACTGCCAAAAGTATCAAAACCTGGTTCAATGACCATGGGACTCCTGTGCTTGATTGGCCAGCAAACTCGCCTGACCTGAACCCCATAAAGAATCTATGGGGCATTGCCAAGAGAAAGATGAGAGACATGAGACTGAGCTGAATGCTATTGAAGCATCCTGGTCTTCCATAACACCTCAGCAGTGCCATAGGCTGAGAGCATCCAAGCCACGCCGTATTGAGGCAGTAATTGATGCGAAAGAGGGTCATACCAAGTACTGAGTGCATATCCATGATTATACTTTTTAGAGGTCCTACATTTTTCTATTTAACATCCATTTTTTATTGATTTAATGTAATATTCTAATTTTCTGAGATTGTGAACTTGGAGTTTTCATAAGCTGTAAACCATAATTATCCGAATTATAACAAATAAAGGCTTGAAATATCTCGCTTTGCATGTAATGAGTCCATCTCATATATTAGTTTCCCCTTTAAGTTGAATTACTTAAATAAATGAACTTTTGCACGATATTCTAATTTTTCGAGTTTCACCTGTAGATAGATAATGCTGAAAACGTCTTTATGCAGTCATGCAACATTTGGGCTCCTGGATTGGAGTCTTTATGAAGTATTCAAATACTGTGAGAATTTCTTGACATTGACTATGCCTGGAGACACCCCTGCAGAAAGCAGTGTCAGACTAGATAGTGTATGCATCCTATTATGGCATTTAAAGTATTTAGAGGTATCCATGCTACTAGCACTGATATATGTTGAGATGAGCACTGTGATTTTTGTGACATGATGAACGAACCGCCCAGAACCTTGTTATTCAGAATGTGATCCTGATGAGTATCAGCAGGTAACTCTGGCACAGGAACGCAGAAAAATAGGTAAATATAATGAAAAAGTTCACAAACTTTCAATACTTTCTGCATCAATTAATAGATGTAAAGCTTTCATTGCTTCAAGCAGGGATGCTCAACCTGCGGCCCTCCAGCTGTTGTAAAACTACAACTCCCAGCATGTCTGGACAGTCTACAGCTATCAGCCTATAGCAGGGCATGGTGGGAGTTATAGTTTTACAACAGCTGGAGGGCCACAGGTTGGGCATCACTGCCTTAAAGGATTGGTTGCCTCCACTTGCAGGGCGGTCTAGGAGGTGAGGAGACGTTGCCTCCTTACACACTGCGCTCTGGCACTTGCATATATTACACATTGGTGAGCGTTCCTGTTAGGCTGCTCAGCCATAATGGCATATCATAGGCAAGATCACATCATTACCATCTATTATAGAGCAAAGTAGTCTGTTGTGAGGCTGCCACCTCACCCCCCTTGGCAGCTCTGCAAGTGGTGCCAACCAGTCTGTTCCCGTCGCTATTCCGGGCAGGCACGGGCGTCGCTCTACTCTCCCTGTGTGAATTTGGACTAGTGTTCTGTGAACTTTCCTTCAGCACTGCAAGAGTTAATCCCTTCTTCCTGCCCCTGTTCAGGTGCTGGTTAAGTTGCGGATCAGCCCCCCCATTTAGCTGGGCCGTGGAACCACCTCCTCATCTGAGCTTTTCTAGTTGCTAGTACCCAGCGAAGGTGATTTCTTCTCTGAATACCTGTGTACCATACCTTGTCTGTCTACTGATTCTGCTCCTTGCCTCCTGCCCGATCTCAGAACCGTGACCTGAGTTACACATGTACTCAGCCTCCCCTAACCTTGGAATTTTTATTTGGAATATGCAAGTACTCAGCCTGCCCTGACTTTGGACTGTGTTCAGATTACGCTATTTGCCTGAGTCCTTGGTGTCTCTGACTCCCGTGAGTCAGCTGACAACTACACCAGAACTACTCCAGGAGGTAGCGTTCTGGTTGGTTCCCTGCAGTGAAGTCCAGATCCCTGTACAGGAGTTAAAATGTGAATACCAAGGAACCGCCAGGACAACACCTTTAGGTTTAGCCCAAAGCCAAACTGGTTAGCTGGCACAGTAAGGGTTCATGCACATGAAATCTGTGAAGCCCGTTTTCGTATTGCAGCCCGCAAACAGCGGGTCTGCAATATACGGGTACCGGCCATGTATGCTCCGTATCACAGGTGAATGGGTCTGCAATCTGCAAGAAATGGAGCAGTGAGGAGCAGAAGCCCACGGAAGCACTACAGAGCACTTCTGTGAGATTTCAGTCCGTGCCTCCGCACTGCAAAAAATAGAACATGTTCTTTTTGCGGTAGGGACTGAATCTTACAGATCTCGGAATGGGTCTGCATTTGCAAACGGCAGGCATACGGCCGGTGCCCAGGCAGTGCGGGACACTATTTGTGGTCGCCAGCACAAGCAGGGGGAAACACGTTCGTGTGCATGAGTCATTAGACTTACATTCTAGGACAGGTTGCTGGCATAAATATATAGATAGATATGAAATAGTTAAATAGATAGATAGATAGATAGATAGATAGATAGATAGATATGAAATAGATAGATAGATAATGCAGAAAACATCTTTATGCAGTCATGCAACATTCGGACTCCTGGATTGGAGTCTTTATGAAGTATTCAAATACTTTGAGAATTTCTTGACATTGACTATGCCTGGAGACACCGCTGCAGAAAGCAGTGTCAGACCAGATAGTGTATGCATCCTATGATGGCATTTAAAGTATTTAGAGGTATCCATGCTACTAGCACTGATATATGTTGAGATGAGCACTGTGATTTTTGTGACATGATGAACGAACCACCCAGCACCTTGTTATTCAGAATGTGATCCTAATGAGTATCAGCAGGTAACTCTGGCACAGGAACGCAGAAAAATAGGTAAGTATAATGAAAACGTTCACAAGCTTTCAATAATTTCTGCATCAATTAATAGATTTAAAGCTCTTTTATTGCTACCAGTAAAAAACTTAAAGGGTTTTGGACATTTATGGGGTATCCACAAAATATGGGATACCTGTGTGACTTGTATAGGTCAGATCTCTGGGACCTGCATCTATTTCTAGCATGATGCCCTATCTTGCCCCACAGTGAAAATTGCTCTTTCCATTCATGTCAGTGTAAGATGGGGTTCAATACAGAGGGGTTGTCCCACGAAAAATATTCTAAATTGTTCAAACCAACAACTGGATCTGAATACTTTTGTAATTGCATGTAATTAAAAATAGCCACTAAGTTATTTACTGAAATCTATCTGTATAGCGCCACCTTCTGTTTGCAATTTTTCTAATTTCTCTGCCCTGCTCATTGAGATGGAAGCACATGCTCAGTTCCATCCTTCAACTGTCACTAGCTGCAGTAGAAAGGACACGCCCCAGTGTGAAAGTGTATGACCACTGAGCTGCCAGCTTGAAATAAATCTAACAGAGCAATGAATGGAGAGATTTCTGTATCCATGTGAGGTACAGGGCTGGTTCTTAGTTTGTTAGGATGAGGCTGTCATGTACAAAGTGATATCGCATTTTCATTTTTTACATTAATCATGGGATAACAGTCCTAAGATAGAAGCAGGTCCCAGAGGTGGGACCCAAACCAATCGCACTTTTATGGCACATCCTTCAGACATGCCATAAATGTCCAAATAGGATAACCCCTTTGTTTGCTCCCAATGGAAGACTACAGTTACAGTGTGTATCAGAGCTGTGTCTACTAACAGACCACCCCCTCTTTGCCTATCACATGGCCAGGACATAGTTTTATACCCTGGCAGCAAACAATGAAACTACCTATAGAATGACAGCTAGCAGAGATATTGAAAACCATGAGGAATTGATGCAGAAATTATTTAAAATTTTATCAATATAGACATAACTTTATCTTTGCAGAATTTGGAACACCCCTTTAACCCCCTCCTGTACCATGACATAACTGTACATTGAGGTGCAGTTACATCACGGGGATGGAGCAGGCACCGCAGTTGTGTTTGTGCTATCGGCAGTGGGAGCCAGGCTGCCTAACCCCTTGGATGCCGCAGTCAATAGCAGCATTTAAGCGGTTATACAAGAGGAGGGGGTTCCTCAATGACTCCATCTCCCCTACCCCTTAAAGAATTTGTGGGGTGCAATAGCAGCTGGAGGACTAACAATTGCTTCCGGGTTTGGCAAATTTGGAAGCCTTTTAGGCTGTACAGGAGGATACGATAATCAGTGGCGTACTGACAGCCTGACATAATACACTGCACTACATAAGTAATACAGTGAATTATCTAAGCCATCAAAGGACATAAAAAAAAAAAACAAGACCGTTTGCCATCTTTTTATTTAAATGATTGTATTAGTATTATTGAAAGCAAATCCTAGAAGAGAATGACTAGTAATCTGATTGATGGCACTAACCCAGGAAATAATACTACTATAGATTTACGTTTCATTTTTACCTTAGCATAGAAGTAACCACCTGTATCCATTTCACATTACTGTACACCTGCAGAAGGGGAAAATATTCCTATTAGTAACCACAATAACAATATACATGAACAGTGCTGATGGACATAGTATTGTAACGTTTAATACAAACCTTATAATAGAGAATGGTGCTGATGGACACACTATTGTAAAAGGTAAATAGGCTCCTGTTTAGTTTGCAGTCGCTCAGGGGCATAACAACATGCATGCTGAGCTGAGGCATAGTTAAAGAGGTTCTCCGGTAGAGATGAGCGCTTATGAAATTTGTTCACACTTCGTTTGGTGGTAAATTGGTGAATTGCGTTATGAATTCTGTTTCCACGGACCATAACGCAATTCTGTGACGGAATGCATAACGGAATGCCTTTAGAGGCATTCCGTTATTCATTCCTTCATAATAGAAGTCTATGGGCTGCAAAACGGATCCGTCCCGTTTCCGTTATGCAGGAGAGGACTCCCCTGCGTAACGGAAATGGCACGGATCCATTTTGCAGCCCATGGACTTCTATTATGACGGAATGAATAACGGAATGCCTTTAGAGTCATAGAATTGCGTTATGGTCCGTGGTAACGGAATCCATAAAGCAATTCACATTTTACCACCAAACTAAGTGTGAACGAATTTCAAAATATGAAATTCGCTCATCTCTATTCTCCGGGAATGATTTTAAATGGCCGCCAGAAACCTTTCCTAGAATGTGAGCAGGAATGAGTGCCTCCAGCTGCAGAGCTGCCTCAGTGCACAGTGCAGAGATCTGTCATGTGGAGTGCATGCCTCAACAGGTCACAGATGTTTTGGTAGCAAAAAATAGACCTACAGTATACAATATAGATGGTTTTAATGTGTGTCTATCAGTCATTCAGACTTCCCCATGAGTAACATTTTACATAGGTTGTTTAGCTAAGCATGACCCCAATGTGTCCAGGGGGCAGGTAACAAGTCGCTATATCTGGTAGAGATCCACCCTACATACTGGAGAAGGGCTTAGTAATAGAAAATCATCAAGGTTACCATCACTGCTGCCACTAACAACCACTGTGGGGGGTGATGCTCCTTATGTTAGAGAGAAGGAAATGAGATGGCAAAATAAAAAATCCTAAAAAAAGTTGGCAGAACTTTTCTTGGTACGGAGGGAATTTATTCATTTTAGCGCAGAAAAACATGGCAGGATAATCTGTGACATTTCTCGACAGTTCTGAAAAGTGACAAGAAAGGTGGGCAGGGATAACTGGGAGGGGGCATCACCAGAAACTGTCCTCATCATTAGTAAAGAAAGAAAATTGTGCAAATATTAGCGCACGTTTTAGTTCAAGATGCACCAAATTTAAAGAGGTGCACACCTTTTATCAGAGTTCCCACCTTTTGCTCCGGGAATCATCAGTTTCAGACTGGTGTTATGGGGCGGATTTACTACTCAAAATGAGCCAGAATTTCTTGTATGCAACATTTCTTAATAGTTTTAGATTATTTTTGTGCCTCAGTAGAGTCTATTGCAGAGACTCTAGAAAATGGACCATGGCTAGGTGGTCAGATTTAATTCATGGAGTGCACCAGTTTTTTTAAGCAAAACATTGCTTAAAGGGGTTGTACCATGAAAATGATTCTACAGTTTCCAAACCAGCACCTGGATCTGAATACTTTTGTAATTGCATGTAATTAAAAATGTTGTATAGCCCGTAAGCTATTCAATATAATGTATCTGTATAGCGCCCCCTGCTGTTTGTTCTTTTTTCTATTTCCTATATAAAGGTGACTTCAACTATTACCCTCATGACACACTACCCTCTTAAGGCAGTATTACACACGATGTGGAGGACTATTGTCGGGAGAGAAGCGTTCCCCTTCCAGCAGTCATCTGCTCCCTATCGGAGGAAGCCACTGCTATTACATGCAGCAAACTCCTCTGCCTGCATGAGAAAAAGCGATCGCAATGGCATCGCTCATCCCCATGCTGTATAGTGCTTTACCGACGGCGTAATTAGACACTGCGATCTGCCAACTGAAGACGATAATTGTCTAAAGATTTGCATTGGCCGATGAGCAAATGCTCATTGGCGATTATCTGCTGTGTAATACAGGCTTTAGGCTCCATTCACACGTTTGCGGAACGGGTGCGGAGCCATTCATTTTCAATGGGGCCGGAATGGATGCGGACAGCACACTATGTGCTGATTGCATCCGCATTTCCGTATCCACACTTCTGTTTCCGCAAAAAAATAGAACATGTCCTATTCTTGTCCGCAAAAGCAGACAAGAATAGGCATTTTCTATTATAGTGCCGGAGATGTGCACATGGCTAGTGTCCGTGTTTTGCGGATCCGCAAAACACTTAGACGTGTGAATGGAGCCTTAGACTATAGACAGTCTAAACTTGCGCTAGATTTATCAAAGTGGATCATACTGGGTGATAAATTTGTGGCATCTTCAGACACGCTTGTCTAAGGCCCCTTTCACACGGGCGAGTTTTCCGCGCGGGTGCAATGCGTGAGGAGGACGCATTGCACCCGCACTGAATCCGGACCCATTCATTTCTATGGGGCTGTGCACATGAGCGGTGATTTTCACGCATCACTTCTGCGTTGCGTGAAAATCGCAGCATGTTCTATATTCTGCGTTTTTCACGCAACGCAGGCCCCATAGAAGTGAATGGGGATGCGGGAAAATCGCAAGCATCCGCAACCAAGTGCGGATGCGTTGCGATTTTCCCGCATTGTTGCTTAGCAACGGGACCCAATCTCTATTATTTCCCTTATAACATGGTTATAAGGGAAATAATAGCATTCTTAATAAAGAATGCATTGTTAAATGATGAGGAAGGGGTTAAAAATAATAAAAGTTAACTTACCTTAGCCACTTGATCGCGTAGTCGCGATCTGTCCTCTCTTTCCCTGCAGCATCTATGATCTAGAGGACCTGTGATGACGTCACATCACATGGCCCAATCACATGCTCCATCACTATGGTGATGGAGCATGTGATTGGTCCATGTGACCATGTGACATCATCCAAGGTCCTTAACTACTATCCTCAGGCTGTGGATAGTGGTTAGGACCTTGGATGATGTCACATGGTCACATGGACCATCACATGCTCCATCACCATAGTGATGGAGCAGGTGATTGGGCCATGTGATGCTGTGACATCATCACAGGTCCTTTACATCTTTCAAGCTAACGGAGAGGATGCCGGGCTTCGCGATCAAATGGAACAGGTAAGTAATTATTAGTTTATTATTTTAACTCATTCTGCACCAGTTTAAACATTAGGGAGATGGCCAAGGGTATTATTTTACATTATAACTATGTTATAATGTGAAATAATACCAGCGGGACAATTTCTGACCCAAACATGCACTTCTGTGAAGAAGTGCAGGTTCGGGTCTGGGTACCAAAAGTGCCGATTTTTCTCCCGCGCGTGCAAAACGCATGACAGCGCTTTGCACTCGCAGGGAAAAATCGCGGCGATTCCCGCAACGCACCCGCGCTGTTTGACGGAGGGCACCCGCAACGCCCGTCTGAAAGAGGCCTAAGTTTGCACCACCAAGTGGTTGGCTTATTTTGCACCAAAAGTTTGATGCTGTTATGGCAGTGGTTGATATATCTGAAGTGTACGAACACAACTTGATTTTGCCCGCCAAAGTATCGCAGTGTAGCAGGGCAGCCATAGAAATGAATGGGGTCGCAGCGCTACTCGCATGTTTATCATAACCCCAGAACCACAAAAAATCCAACACTGCTGGATATCTTTGCCAGTCTGGGGTTGCAGTCACAGCAAACATTTATTCTCTGCCTGCCCTGCTACACGGCGATATTTGAGTAGGGACGCATGTTGCGCCCAAAATTGCTATGTAGCTGTACCCTTTTCCCGCTAAGCCATACACTCTTGTCGAGAGAGGTGCTAAAAGTGTCGAAAACACATAATAAATGTAGGCATATACAAGCCAGAATTGGCATGTTCAGCTTAATAAATCTCTCCGATGTCTTATATCAAGGGCACATAATAGGACAGACTTATTATTTTACTATGGTGCACGCCATATTTGCCCACAATGTGCCACTGTTTGAGCTTCTCGACAATTTTCTAAAGTGGTGATAAAAGGAGCGGAGCTTATTAGAGGGTGGGGCAGACAGATTTAATGTAATTTATACCAGAAACCGCTGTAAATGATAAGATAACTACTGACATCCTGGGGCAGGGATAGCTACGGAGGAGCCTAATTAATTAAAAGGCACTTGTCGCTTAAAAAATGAGGTGTATTTCCCTGCGGCCCACAGGAGATCAAGACTGGCAGAGGAAACGCCAATCTCGATAAACCTTCCTCTACTGTGAAAAATTTGGTGTATCTAAAGCTAGGCATACACATTCAACCACTGTCGCTCAAACAATCATTTGGCCAATAGCTATCTCTCCCGACTCCCCTCTGAGCCAGCTCCCTCATACACATACATGGCAGGCTTGGCTGAACGTGTAGGTGTATTCTAGGGGAGAGTGGAAAAAGCCGAAACCAGACAGCTTTGGTGGTGGCGTATCTCCCCGGAGAACTCTCTTCTCCTGCATCATCTATTGGCGGAGAGTTGGGAGCAGGGGTGGACTGGGAACTTAAAGTGGCCCTGGAAAAAATACTAAAAGTGGCACATTATACCACCCCAACATTGCCAAATACCCCAGTGCATCACAAAATACTGGCCGGCTGTGAGGAGGGCTCAGGTAGACCTCTGAGGCATCGGCCCACTGGGAATTTCCCTGTAAGGTCTATGGCCAATCTGCCCCTGGTTGGGAGCTATCCATAAATGTCAGCCAAACCCACCGTTCTCAGCGAGTTTGGCCTACAATACACAAATGTGGATGGGGGTCTTAAGTTCTGATGACTACTGCTTCTCCTCTAAGTCCACATTGTCTATTAGACAGCATTAGTAAATCTTGTCTATACTAATCCAGTCAGTAAGACGTTAATAGAAGCAACAGATGATGTCACCTAGAGAAAAATGAGTCATGTGCACAGGCCTCGTGCAATGATGATTTCTATCCCCAGGGCAAAACAGATCATTTTTTTTCCTAGAAGTGTCCCAACTATGTAGGAACCTCCTCTGTCAAGATCAGTGTTGGAGGACGAATGCCCGTGAAGCATACTTACCCACTCCTGATGCTTGGTTTCAGCTCCTAGTGCAGTGGTGGTGAACCTATGGCACGGGTGCCAGAGGCGGCACTCAGAGTCCTCTTTGTAGGCACCCGCACCCTGGAAAAAGTCTATGGTGTACCAATATGCCTTAGACCAGGGATGCCCAACCTGCGGCCCTCCAGCTGTTGCAAAACTACAACTCCCAGCATGCTCGGACAGCCTACAGCTATCAGTCTACAGCAGTGAATGATGGGAGTTGTAGTTTTACAACAGCTGGAGGGCCGCAGGTTGAGCATCCCTGCCTTAGACTTTTCCTGCCATTGATCAGCGCAGGGCGCACTATGAGCAGCACAGGCAGCGCACTGAATGTAGGCAGGCTATTATAGGTAAATGATAAAGTACATGGAAGATATACTAGATTGGTATTCAGGTTAAATTGCTGTGTTGGGACTTTACGATACTTAAGTGGGTTTTTGGGTTGCAGTTTGGGCACTCGGCATCTAAAAGGTTCGCCATCACTGTACTAGGGTATAGCACTGTCTTCTCCAGACTTCCAGTATCCAGTACAGACAGGGGTCAAGTGGGCTTTACCCAAGCAGCGTGTGACCAGTGACATGCCAATTTGGGGGACACAACAACTCTAAGGTCAGTCATTGGCTGCAACGACTCATGTGATCTCATCCATTCTGGATGTTGAGATGCGGAGCAGAAAGTCCAGAAAAGACAGAGCTGGATCCTAGATGTTGGAACGGAGAGTCAGGGAGATGGTAAGTATCCTTCACAGGTCCTGCAGGGCGGGGGGGCTTAACAGTTGATATGGGCCTGGACATCCCTTTTTAACAAGTGACCTGCACCAAATGTATTAAACAATTCCATTTAAAACACTATCCAGAAAGGGGCATGATTACCCTGTGGAAGAGATTAGCTGATTTATTAAGCTGGATGCGGTTGGCTGGATGGGATGCCTTAGATGGAGCTGAGAGGTGGTTCTCGCTGAAGAAACCAGTGGGTAAATAAAAACTTATTTTCTGGCAATGCTCCGTGGGGGAGGAAATAAGTTAGCTCAAGTTAGTCAAACCAGACACTCGTCCAAAAAGGAGCGTGACCTTGACGCACTCTGTCTCTTCAGTGGGGACCGGTACTCCCTGTGCAGCATCTAAGGCATCTCACCCAACCAACCAGGTAGCAATGAGGGGTTACAACCCACGAAACAGCTGCCTACACAGAAAAGGGAAGGATTACCTTGCAGGAGCCTTTACTACAGAACTATTCCCTCAGACATTCCTATTATAGCAATCCCTCTTTACGCAAGGAATATCCTAATTATACAGAACACAACTTAAAAAAAGTCATTTTTCCTCCTCTTTCTGGTCAACTTGTCGGCAGTCAGTAAGTCTTAAGTGTCAGTAAAGATTGCAGATTCATCCTCAGCCCTACAGCTTAATTACTGGCACACTCCCCAATGAGAAGAGTCATTTTGATAGTACTGTATATATAGTATCTAATTATCCATATCTATCTATCTATCTATCTAACCAATCCTTCGTGTATGTGGACGACACAGCAGAAGACGTAATTGCAGTGTGCCAGCAGCTGCGGAACCGATCCGACATCCAAACAAATAAACTCAAAGAAATTCCACGGCACTCCCAGGTAAGTAAATCAAAAGTTTTCTTTACTCACCAAAGCGACGTTTCAGTCCTCTTACTGGGATTTAAGGTGGATAAAAAGCAATGATTTTTTTTTTTTTTATTAATTTTTTTTTATTTAAATTGGATTTTTTTTTTATATAAAATGCTTTTTGAGGCAAATATATTACCATCCAAAGGTTATTCCTTTATAAAATAAAGGTTAGTTTTTTAATTATGTAGAATAATGCTATATATGTGTAATTTTTTGGGTAAATTCCATTAATTCCCAATGTCCTGCTCTTCCAGAGGTTTTTGTAAGATTATTGGGCAGTTTCTCTGCCTACAAGATATTATCACAGATGCTTGGTTTATTACTTTTGCAGTTCTCAAAACTGAATGTGACTCAGCAGAGATCACGAGACTCTTCTTCACAGCAAAAATGTTATAACATGAACAGAGTTGAGAAAAATACCTTAAACCTAACTTCTACAAACCTCTGAATACAGAATCAACCCCTTCACTGCTAAGTTTAAGTTCAAAGAAGTTCAGTGAATAGAATAGAAACAATATTTTTTTCTCCTTCCTAAGTACAACAGAAAAGTTGTCCAAATATGAATGATTAACCTATTAAAATGGGGATAAAAAAACTAATATGAAAAGTTGTTATTCTAAAAATTTTCATCTACTTGCATATTATAAGTTCTACCAGCAAGAATTAGTCTTTATGTAGAAAACTCTGATTTAAATCAAGACTTACTGACTAGTGATTTAAATCAAATCCACCCTGCTGGGACTTTTCTCAAGCAGTGATATCGTTCCAGTAAGGCTGGGTTCACACGAGCGTGTCCGATTAGGTCCGGATGCGTTGCGGATGCGTTCAGTGAAAACTGTGCGATTTCACTGGCAAAGTCATTCAGTTTTGCCTGCGATTGCGTTCAGTTGTTCAGTTTTTTCCGCGCGGGTGCAATGCGTTTTGATGCGTTTTTCACGCACGTGATAAAAAACTGAAGGTTTACAAACAACATCTCCTAGCAACCATCAGTGAAAAACGCAACGCACCCGCACTTGCTTGCGGATGCAATGCGTGAAAAACGCAGTGTATAGAACATGCTGCGATTTTCACGCAACGCACAAGTGATGCGTGGAAAAAAACGCTAATGTACACAGACCCATTGAAATGAATAGGTCAGGATTCAGTGCGGGTGTAATGCGTTCACATCACGCATTGCACCCGCACGGAAAACTCGCCCGCGTGAATGCAGCCTAAGAGGACTGAAACATCTCTTTGGTGATTAAAGAACACCACTTTTCATCTCCATCCCTGGGAGTGCCATGACATTTCTTTGAGTTTATCTATCTATCTAGATATCTATGTATCGTCTCATATTTATCCATCGTTATATCTATCTGTCATCTCATATCTATCGATCTATCTATGTATCATCTCATATTTATCCATTTGTCTATCGAGCTATCTATCATCTCATATTTATCCATCTATCAATGTTTGTCAATGCCATAATTAAGATGATTCATTTAGAAACATACATGATAATAATATATAGATCACATAATGATACACAGTGACCATGTGACCATTAATGTCCAATATACAGAAGTGCCTAAATGACATTCAGCTAGTCCAGTAAATAAATTAACTTAAAGACAATGTAGGATTTACACGTACCAGAATCAATTGGTTAACTATAAGTTAGATAGCGTTGAAGAAAAACAAATTTTTATATTTGAAACTTAGTATAAAAGGCTATCTGCCTGCTAACTCGTGCTTTTTTTTAAATAAAAAGGAGGGTTAGAAAGTAGTGAACACCCTAAACAGTGTATTGAACTAAGGGTACTTTTACACTTGCGGCAGGACGGATCCGGCAGGCTATTCAGCCTGCCGGATCCGTCCTGCCGTAGTGCCAGTGCACTGCCGTGCTGCGCTCCGTCCCCATTGACTATAATGGGGCGGGGAGGCGGAGCTACGGCGCAGCACGGCAGTGCACGGAAAGATCGCCGGACTGAAAAGTCGGACCTGCAGTACTTTTAGTCCGGCGATCTCCGGCTGTGCACTGCCGTGCTGCACCGTAGCTCGCCCCGCCCCATTATAGTCAAGAGGGACGGAGCGGCAGCACGGCAGTGCACGGGTACTTGCGGCAGGACGGATCCGGCAGGCTGAATAGCCTGCCAGATCCGTCCTGCCGCAAGTGTAAAAGTACCCCAAGTAGAACCAATACAGCTTTACTTAGCCCACACAGAGTGGCAGCATTGGGGCATCACATTCAACCAGCGCACACTGTATAAAGGGTAGAGCTGACAGATGCATCCAGGGTCATACACACAATTACACCTATCTGTGACCTTGTATTATTCCTAGGTACACTTGATCGGGCATGGCCAACCTGCGGCTCTCCAGCTGATGTAAAACTACAACTCCCACCATGCCCTGCTGTAGGCTGATAGCTATAGGCAGCATGGGAGTTGTAGTTTTGCCACAGCTGGAGAGCCTCAGGTTGGCCATCCCTGCACTAGATAATCGGTGAAGCGCTGACTTCCCTGTCTGTCTTGCTAAATTAGACTGCAAGGCTACATGTCAAAACTCTGTTAGGGACAGCAACTCCTCAGGAGTGGCATGAAGAAGTAGATAGAGGTGAGTTAAAAAACATAGTGTTACTGCGTGCCTCTGATGGCATGTATGCAGCGTGACAGAGCCTCCGGCACTATTAAACTGCAAGCTGTCAAGCTGCATGCACGCCATCAGAGGCACACAGTAACACTATGTTCTAGTGATATAACTCACCTCTATCTACTTCTCCATGCCGCTCCTGACGAGTTGCTGTCCCTAACAGACAGCAATGAAATGCCAAGAGCAATTGGGAGAGTTTTGATATGTAGCCTTGCAGGAGGTCTAATTTAGCAAGACAGACAGGGAGGTCTATTATCTAGTGCACCTAGGAATTATGTCGACAGGACTTTGTTTTCTGTTTTGCATAACGGGAACCAGACGGATCCGTTTTGATTCCCATAGACTTCTATTAGGACGGAAAGCAAACGGATGCCTTTTAAAGGTTTCCGTTTTGCATTCTGTCTGGGTATTCCGTTATTTTCCGTTGTAACCATGTTATAACGGAAAGCAATAACGGAATCCCTAACGCTAGTGTGAACCCACCCTTAGTGGGCAGATAGCCTTTTATACTAAGTTTCAAATAAAGTTTTTTTGTTTTTCTTCAAGTCCAATAAATAGATTATAAAAATCGATTCCCAATTTGGGGGCAGGGATACAGCTACTCGCCAAAGAGACTGCAAAGTAAAATCAGAAAATTAAACACATAACGGCATGGTACCCGAAAAACGGAACCTGCTCCTGAGAACATCCCAACGGCCCATCATGGTCACTGTGTATCACTGCTGCATTATGTCATCTATATATCTATGTCATGTATGCTTCTAAATGACTCATCTTGATTATGTCATTGACACACTTGCTGTATAATATGGACACAGTGCGCCAGAAAAGTGCCGTCAAAAAGTTGCAAACTACTTGTATGTGGCTTTATTTATTTTTTAAGGCACTAAGAGTAGTTTTACGCCACCCTCCCCACTTTTCAGAAAGGGGACGTGGTAAGGGTGTGAAGGGGGTGTGAAGAGCACCCGCAACTAATTTATTTTCATTTATGCCAATTTTCTGGTGCAAATGAAGCCAGAAATCTACGGCAGAGCAGGTGGATTTCTGCTTATGCCCCCTGTGCTGGAGGACGTTCCTAATTTATGACGATTCCGACAACTCTGGCGGTGCAGGGGATATCACAGACCAGCACAGAAGGTGTCAGTCTTTATAAATCTCCCCAAGTCTGTCGCACTTTGCTTGAGAAAGACTCTGAGGACGGAGCTGAAACGTTGCATGGACACGGAGCAATAAACACTTCACATTGGATCTCATTATGGAGTGCTGGATTTTTTTTTTCTTTTTTATCTGTCTAATCTATCAATCTGTCTATTTCAAATCTATCTATCTATCTATCTATCTATCTATCTATCTATCTATCTATTTATTCCATATCTGTCTAATCTATCAATCTGTCTATTTCATATCTATCTATCTATCTATCTATTTATTCCATATCTGTCTATATCTATCTATCTATCTATCTATCTATCTATCTATCTATCTATCTATTCCATATCTGTCTACATCTATCTATCTATCTATCTATCTATCTATCTATTTATTCCATATCTGTCTATATCTATCTATCTATCAATTAATCAATTTATTCCATATCTGTCTACCTATATCTATCTATCTATCTATCTATCTATCTATCTATTTATTCTATATCTGTCTACCTCTATCTATCTATGTATCTATCAAATATCTATTTTCTATCCATCTATATCATGTGTACCTATTCATCTACTATCTATCTGATTACCTATTACGGTACCTCATTATCTATTTATGCATCTATCATCCCATGTATCTAGTATCTATCTATCTATCTATCTATCTATCTATCTATCTATCTATCTATCACCTTCTATTTATTTATTTATTTATTTATTTATCTCTCTATTATCTTCTGTTTATTCATTTATCTCTCTATCAATCTACTAGCTATGTATCATCTTATATTTATCTAATCTATCTCTCGTCCAATTATCTATCTATTCCATATCTAATAGGGCTGAACGATATGGGAATTTTGTGCGATTGCGATTAGGGCCCTAAAAATTGCGATAACGATATGCGATGCGATATTTTAAAAGAATTGTGCTAGAGGTCTATTTGCTTGGATTTTCAAGGTAAAAGCACACACAAATTACTGATAATGCTGAAATGTAGTTATGCTGAACTCAAGAACTGAAATGTGCAGTGTTTTTCAAAATAAAACATCTTTTACTAAATTAAATAACATATTTGCATTACTGCAAAAGTAAAAAGTACAAAACTTGCCATTTTCTTAATAGCGCTGCACAGAACAGATAAATAAACTAGAATAGATATAAG
This sequence comes from Bufotes viridis, assembly GCA_033119425.1. Lineage (NCBI taxonomy): Eukaryota > Metazoa > Chordata > Amphibia > Anura > Bufonidae > Bufotes > Bufotes viridis. Next base: position 140,837,255 of record CM065589.1, on the reverse strand, counting down.
AACTTGTGTTCATTAAAATAACTTTCCACCAGCCCCTCCCCGCACTGTAACTGATGTATCGCCGGCTGCTCTGTGCAGCATAGCGGCCGGCGATACATCAGTGTCAGCCACGTAAAAAGTCAACCATCACTTTATAAGACGCACTGCCATTCCCCCCCCCCACACACACACACACTTTTGGGGGGAAATAAGTGCATCTTATAAAGCGAAAAATACAGTAATAGACTTGCAGCATTTTGGGGTCGGCCAATTGGCGATTGCGATATGGTGATTTATCGCGATACCGATTGCTTTGTTGAAATATTGTGCAGGCCTAATATCTAGCTACCTCATATCATACAGTGATTTACTCTGAATCCCACAGAAATGACCAGGAACAGGCAGACTTAGCCTTCATGATAACTTTTAAAGCAATATCTTCCTCTGAACAGAAACATCTTTCCAGTAAAGAGAACTGCTCAGATCCTAGCACCACAACAACCTGTAACTTCACAACGGGGTTTCTGACCTGTCACTGGAGCAATGAGGACGATTATTTCTGGGTTTGATATGATTTTTGCCTGTTTACACAGAATTATTACATTGGACAGTTACCATGTTAGAATCTGCTAAAGAAGACATTCTGCAAGGGCTGAAGGTAGAATATGCAGAGTGTAACAGCGGAAAACCATCGGGACCGTAGTGATAAAGGACGGTATATAAGGCGACCCTCCCTCCGCAGTGCTTACCCCCAGGGATGCTGTAATATTCCTCCACACAATATCAGAATCCACTGCTGCATCCATGGGGAGTCACTGGAGGGGCAGTGAGCAGTCCTGAAGTGAGGGGCACGCTCCCATCCTGGGACAGCACAGCTGAGTGCGGGGCTAAGCGGGAGCCGCTGCCTATAACTGCTGTGGGCGTGGCCTCGCCGCTATGGTGACTGAGGCGGGAGGTGTCGGTGCCCGCACTGCCCGCGTCCAGGGCTGCTGCCTGTACATACCCTGACTGAAAGGGCTGCCATAGTCCTAGAGGTTATGTGTGGATGAGGAGCTCCAATGATGCAAAAGTAGGGACCAGATAGAGCTATGGAGAGGTTACCTGCACAGTGTCCAGCTGTGACATGAAGGGATTCCCGGTGTAATGAAATGTCTGCAGCTTTCCTATAGATTTATTGTAATAATTATAGCAGCTCATTTCTGGCAGGACATGAGGGAGATTCAAAAGAGGGTATCACAAAGGGCAGGTTTAGGACCGAGCAAAGTTATTTTCTTCATGCCTCACCGGTTTATAGAAGACCTGTAGAGAAAAACAGACCACACTCCAGACCCCCTACACGAATACAGACCACACTCCAGACCCCCTACACGAATCAAGACCACACCCCCGACCCCCTACACAAATACAGACCACACTCCAGACCCCCTAAACAAATACAGACAACACTCCAGACCCCCTACACAAATACAGACCACACTCCAGACCCCCTACACAAATACAGACCACACTCCAGGCCCCCTACAGAAATACAGACCACACTCCAGACCCCCTACACAAATACAGACCACACTCCAGACGCCCTACACAAATACAGACCACACTCCAGACCCCCTACACAAATACAGACCACACTCCAGACCCCCTACACTAATACAGACCACACTCCAGACCCCCTACACAAATACAGACCACACTCCAGACCTCAATACAAATACAGACCACACTCCAGACCCCCTACAGAAATACAGACCACACTCCAGACGCCCTACACAAATACAGACCACACTCCAGACCCCCTACAGAAATACAGATCACACTCCAGACCCCCTACACAAATACAGACCACACTCCAGACGCCCTACACAAATACAGACCACACTCCAGACCCCCTACACAAATACAGACCACACTCCAGACCCCCTACACAAATACAGACCACACTCCAGACCCCCTACACAAATACAGACCACACTCCAGACGCCCTACACAAATACAGACCACACTCCAGACCCCTACAGAAATACAGATCACACTCCAGACGCCCTACACAAATACAGACCACACTCCAGACGCCCTACACAAATACAGACCACACTCCAGACGCCCTACACAAATACAGACCACACTCCAGACCCCCTACACAAATACAGACCACACTCCAGACCCCCTACACAAATACAGACCACACTCCAGACGCCCTACACAAATACAGACCACACTCCAGACTGCTATACAAATACAGACCACACTCCAGACCCCCTACAGAAATACAGATCACACTCCAGACGCCCTACACAAATACAGACCACACTCCAGACGCCCTACACAAATACAGACCACACTCCAGACGCCCTACACAAATACAGACCACACTCCAGACCCCCTACACGAATACAGACCACACCCCCGACCCCCTACACAAATACAGACCACACTCCAGACCCCCTAAACAAATACAGACAACACTCCAGACCCCCTACAGAAATACAGACCACACTCCAGACGCCCTACACAAATACAGACCACACTCCAGGCCCCCTACAGAAATACAGACCACACTCCAGACCCCCTACACAAATACAGACCACACTCCAGACGCCCTACACAAATACAGACCACACTCCAGACCCCCTACACAAATACAGACCACACTCCAGACGCCCTACACAAATACAGACCACACTCCAGACCCCCTACACAAATACAGACCACACTCCAGACCCCCTACACGAATACAGACCACACCCCCGACCCCCTACGCAAATACAGACCACACTCCAGACCCCCTAAACAAATACAGACAACACTCCAGACCCCCTACACAAATACAGACCACACTCCAGACCCCCTACACAAATACAGACCACACTCCAGACGCCCTACACAAATACAGACCACACTCCAGACTGCTATACAAATACAGACCACACTCCAGACCCCCTACAGAAATACAGATCACACTCCAGACGCCCTACACAAATACAGACCACACTCCAGACCCCCTACAGAAATACAGATCACACTCCAGACCCCCTACACAAATACAGACCACACTCCAGACGCCCTACACAAATACAGACCACACTCCAGACCCCCTACACAAATACAGACCACACTCCAGACGCCCTACACAAATACAGACCACACTCCAGACTGCTATACAAATACAGACCACACTCCGGACCCCTATACAAATACAGACCATACACCAGACCCCTAAATAAATAGAGATCACACTCCAGACCCCGTATACAAATACAGACCATACACCAGACCCCTAAATAAATACAGACCACACTCCAGACCCCTTATACAAATACAGACCATACACCAGACCCCGTAAGTAAATACAGACCACACTCCAGACCCCCTACACAAATACAAACCATACAAAAGACCCCATAAATAAATACTAAACACGCCAATGTATATCTATACATACTCAATTCCGCCCTTAGTGCCCCTACAAAGTAGTTATGCCCACACTGTGCCCCCATAGTAGATCCATTCTTATGTCCTCAGTGCAGAGGTCAACCTCCCTCTCCAATGAATTCTGTCCTCGGTGGATGGTGCTGAGCGCTTATCTGTTTTTACATTCAGACACAATTTGGCTTTTTCACCTCTCAACACTTAAAACAATCAAGTAGGGGCACTTGAAAATACCTTCTCTAGAGCTACCTGCCAACACAAAAGGGCTTCAATCCTAAAAAACATGAAGACGTATGCAGAGTGATTGCTTTCGCAAATATTCTCATGCAGATGGGACTGAGCATTTGACATTGTCTGCAACAAATATTGCCTAAGGGTACCTGCACACGGGTGTGGGTGAACGCGCAGAAGATCCGTACGGAAATGTCTGCTCCCAAACGGCACCAAAAAATGTAATTTCTAATTGCGATTTTTGGTGTTGACGTGCTGCAGATTTGGAAATCTGCAGGGCAGGTCAATTTCCTCCGCACAGAAAAAAATCTGCAAAGTGTACATGAGATTTGTTGACTCTCATACACTTTGCTGGTTTGGTACCACGCTACGGTTTTTCTGCACCGGAATCCATTCAGCAGAAAGGCGCGTATTCCGCAACGTGTGCAGGAGACCTAAATATTTGAAATGGCTTCTGACAATACTCAATTGTGGTAATGATTCCTACTGGATCAGTGACTACTGACAAACCACTCCTGACAACATGCAGTGAATGATCAGCCTATTCAGCTAACCAGTTAGGCTACTTTCACACTGGCGTCTTGTGCGGATCCATCATGTATCTGAACAGACGGATCTGCACTGATAATACATCCGCATGCATCCGTTCAGAACGGATCCGTTTGTATTATCATGAACATAGGCAAAACGGATCCGTCTTGAACACCATTGAAAGTCAATGGGGGACGGATCCGTTTTCTGTTGTGTCATTGAAAACGGATCTGTCCCCATTGACTTACATTGTATGTCAGGACGGATTCGTTTGGCTCAGTTCCATCAGACGGACACCAAAACGATGCAAGCAGCGTTTTGGTGTCCGCCTCCAGAGCGGAATGTAGACTGAACGGAGCCAAACTGATGCATTCTGAACGGATCCTTATCCATTCAGAATGCATTCGGGCAAAACTGATCCGATTTGGAACGCTTGTGAGAGCCCTGAAACGGATCTCACAAGCGGATCCAAAAACGCCAGTGTGAAAGTAGCCTTAGGTGTAAGTTGACACTGAGCAGGCAGAGGTTCAGGTTCAGTGAAAAGCGATTACAGTGAAGTGTTCATCAAGGCATGTTCGTGATGTTAGAGTTGCTTCAAGAGCAGAGCCTCTAGGTGTAACGGCAACGCCCCCGTTGCTCCTAGAGGCTCATTTGTATATCTTAAAACTTAATTTTTCTCAGTAATGCGGACACATTTGAACATGGGCCCAACACAGATGCCTTTAGGTGCCAGAAGCACATGTAACAGGTCAGCCAGTGTCATAGGCACTGGATATTAGTATAGTACGCAAAATTTTCCTTGACCACTGTCTGCAAATAATTTGAGTCTTTGACCATACTTCCAGAACCCATTTCGGCCCATTCTGTCCTAATCACTGCTGTGTCCTCCAGTTAACCACCTTTTACCTTTACCGGGCAGACATCAGTTTTCTGGTGGACCATGTTCACTGGCTTCAATGTATATGTAGTACAACCTTGATAATGTTCTGAAAGTGGTTCTTTGGACTTTATCTAAATTCAGCTAACCTGTGGAAAGAAGAGACGTTCATCAGCTTCTGTTGCGCCACCGATTCCACGATCTCTGCTGGACCACATGACTGCTGCACTGACTGTGGACTCTGTGGGGAGTCGCTCTGGTAGACAGCGGTGCGGGTGCAGTATAGAGGCAACAGGGAGTCCAGAAGGTGCGGAAAACAGTGTTTTATTCACACTTGCATCAAATTAACAGCAGACAGTCACTTGGTGTTAAGTCACACACATCAGCAAACGAATGGAAAAAACAAAAAGTCCAAACACAGGTTCCATTCACCTGGGAGGTTTGAGGTGCGGGTTCGCACCTGGCTGTCAGCCCAGCCGCAGGACAATCCACCTTCAGGCTTCCAGGACGGCTGCACGCCTCCTTGCTGGGCACGTCCTTCCAGCCCAGAGAGCTCCACAGCACTAGCAGCAGCTCCAAGACAATCACTCTCACAGCTGCTGGTGCTGGCTGAGTTTTTAAACCCAGCCCAAAACCAGGACTGGGTCGTGGGGAGCAGCCACCCACCCTACACTTTAGCTGCTCCCGGTAAGAGCCGGCCCGGATCGGCTTTGCAGCCATGCTATTTAGCAAATGTGTCAGTAGCACTACCTGCTACTGACATCAACAAACGGCTCTTACCTCACCGAGGCTATGAACCTCGGTGACACGTACCTGCCATCTAGGACGGCACCCTGCACCTTACCACAACTCTTACGCAGAAGTCCCAACTGAATGTGCTCCTTTGTCTTCCTGTTCAGCCGCGTAGGGTACAGGCAGCTGAACAGTGGTCCAGCAGTCATGTAATCACAGCAGAAATCACAGAATCGGTGGCGCAACAGAAGGATAAGTACTGATGAAAGTCTCTTCCTTCCAGGTTTGGCTTCGTTCACATCACCGTTCAGCCTTTCCATTCTCCTGCTCCGTTTAGGACAGATTCAGCACATAACTGAGCCGAACGGAACTTAAGGACCCCATAGACTATAATGGAGTCTGTTAGGTTTCCGCTCAGAAGATGATTTTTAAAAGTGGAGAGAAAAGTACTACATGCACAACTTTTGTCTCCGCTCCAAAATCTTCTTCTGAGCGGAAACCTAACGGACCCCATTATAGTCTATGGGGTGCTTAGGTTCCATTCAGCTCAGTTATGTGCCGAATCGTCCTTTCCGTTCTCCTTCTCCTGTTACTAAGGCTATTTTCACACTAGCGGCAGGGGAGTCCATCAGGCTGTTCCTGCGGGTGAACAGCCTGTCGGATCTGTCCTGCCGCTAGTTCACGTGTGCCCCCGGACTGCCGCTCCGTCCCCATTGACTGCCGTGCTGCCGCCGGAACTCCGCCCCCGCCTCCATTATAGTCAATGGGGACAGAGGACAGAGCGGCAGTCCGGGGGCACACGTGAACCAGCAGCAGGATGGATCCGACAGGCTATTCACCCGCCGAAACAGCCTGATGGACTCCCCGTGTGAAAATAGCCTAAACGGAGCAGGAGAACGGAAGAGCTGATACGTGATGTAAACAAAGCCTTAGCTGACGGGGACAACTTAGTTAAAGCCTGGAGAACCCCTTTAATTATTCATTCCTTAGTTGCTTGCAGTCTATTGTAATTCTTTTGTTAGAACACTGTTCCATGCGCTAACTTCATGCTGGGGTTATGTTATGCGGGTGCTAGTGCACATCAGCCAGCGTGAACAAGCAGTGATGTGGTGTAAAGCAAGGTGACAAGACTACCTGAGCCTCTTATACTACAAGAAAATGATTTCAGATACCTTAGACTGCTAGGCTACATTGGAGTCACTGATCTGAGCTCTGCCCTGAAGAAATAAAAGCCAAAAAGCTTCCCAGACTCTAGAAATGTTTCGCTTTCTGGAGCTCACGTGTCTACCTCAGTTTGCATATGAGGAAGTTGGATTTAACAGCAGATAAATAAATATTGCCTGAGTATGTTATATTCCCCGTATGCCCTACTGTATCATACATTACACCTGAAGAAGGAAATGGTTTTCAATAAAATTGTCTTGGACTTTTTCCTCTATTCAGTCTTAACTGGACACTGACAATGTGAGTGGAAAAGGACACACAGACAAATGTCACCTGGGGCAACCTGAATTGAGAGCTAATAGTACACGAATTACCTCATATCATATGTCATATAACTAATTAGCTCGAACCTGCAGTGATATAGTGGTGGTTAACACTGCAAAGACAAAAAAAACAACGCAACAGCACTCTGCAGCCACAAATAAAGTACAATTATGCCATAGTTATAGAAAATATTCTGCTGCTAACTCTATGCTCATTTTATAAATGTGAGATTCTTGGCAAATACATTTTGTGCAAAATGATTTGTGCCTGTCCGCTGGCGTCGAGGCAATCTGTATAGGACAGGAACCTAACACTAAATGCTACCTGTTATGGCGCCAAACTGGCCACCATAAAATACAGGGAGTGCAGTTGCAGAGTGCTGTTGCATTGTTATTTTGTCTTTGTGCTTCCAGCCCTGGAAGTTGCTGTTAACAGTGCAGTGGTACCACACAAGACCTTTACAGCAGATGAGGAGCCACAGACCAGGGGTCTTTATACTAAGGCTTCGTTAACATCTCTGTATGAATAGACCATGACGTATATTTCGTAAAAGACAACTGGATCTATGATTGGCTTAATACTCCCCATGCCGAGAGTAAATTGGCATTTATGCTACAATGGGAGGAGGATATCCACCAGCAAATGCCTGTGTCAAGGTGGCATTCCTGTTGTGAAACTATTTAAGGGGTATTCCCATCACAGACAATGGGGGCATATTGCTAGGATATGCCCCCATTATCTGATAAGTGCAGGTCCCACCTCTGGGACCCGAACGTACAACGAGAACGGAGTGGGGAGAGTTGTGGGGCCGACGGAAATAGCCAAGCCAGCGCTCGACTACTTTCGGCGGCCCCATACAAATGAATGGAGGGCGGCTGCACATGTGCAGTGCGCCCCTCACTACCTTCCCCGCTTCGTTCTCTGTTCACCTCTGGGACCAGCACCTATCAGACAATGGGGGCATATCACCATTGTCTTCAATGACAAAACCACTTTAGGGTGCATCAAAGGGCTTATTATGTCCCAGAACACCTCCATTGTATATGTCCATCGGTCTCCCCACTGTGTTTCAGGGGGTCCGAAGTGATGGGGTCTATGTTTCATATATGGTGTGTTTGCCCGGTGGTGAGTGACTTTTGTTCCTCTATTTGTTCTGTTCTCACTGAGGTATTTGGTGTCACTTTTTACAAACTTTTCACTGTTTGTCTCTTGGGTGCTAGGCAGGTGGCGATGAGGTTTGCCCTGGGAGCAATGAGGTTCGCCCCCTTTAAGTTGGCTCAGTTCCTCCTTCTTGCTGCACGAATTCATGTAGCAGCCAGTTGGAAAACTCCAGGCCCTCACTATAGCTGCTGTCAAAATTTTCGAAAAAATGGCTGCAATTTGGGGTGATAGAGCAGAGGTGGTCACAAGACTCAACTACTATCTTTATAGGGGTAGAAACTCTTTAGGATGTTCCGATGGCATATGATGCCACTACCCGGCTAGCCCTGGATCCCTGCCCCTCATTCTACATAGTGACCTTAGCTGCTGTAGATCACCTGGTTTAATGTACCATATTTCTATAGCGCCACCATACTCCGCAGCGCTTTACGAATTCAGAGGGTTCATGTAGAAAACAAAAGACATCACAACGTAACTGGCTAATATACAATTGAAACACTGGGAGTAAGGGCCCTGCTCACAAGAGCTCACAATCTATGAGGAAAGGGGGGTGACACAAGAGGTACTTGATTGTGATATATATTTTAAATTGATATATACTGTATGTATAACAGACTTAGTAATATGAAGAAATCTGCTACCAGTAAATGGACTACAGTACAATACAAGGTTTTCTAAGCTCCACCAAGTTTTGACTTGCAATTGCCTAAAATTGGACTTTCCTATGTTTACATTTTGGCCATAAACCTTTATGCTGACGGTGAGGCTGTTGGCAGGGCCTACAGAAATACTGTCTACAAGTTTCACTAGTGACTATGTCTGATGACTTTCCACAGCACAGTCGCTGGGTAATAAATTGTGCAATATCTTAGTGCTTGTAAAACTTCCTGACAAACATGCTGCAGTGCATAATATAGTCCTAGGTTTGGCAAGTCATCGAATCCACTATAAATCAGACTTTGTAAAGTTTCACTCTATCAAGCAGTTACTTATTTACATGTTTTTATGTCGTTATATGGTGTATTAAGATTCATGTCATAACAGTAAGTGTTTGTAATGTATTGATGGGTACAGCCACGCACATTGGTTTTGGTTCATTTTGCATACTGCAGTGATCAGATGTTACTATGGTTTGCCATAGAAGGAATTACAGTAATTTTTACTAGAAAAACTACTGTCTGAAACTATATCGTTGAAGGGCTTTCAAAAATTAGCTATAGGTGCATCATCTTCTAGTTTCATCACAGACTATCCGTTTTATATTAGATCTTATCACAATGTGAGTCTGGGCTCCAGCACCCTAGGCAAGCAGCTCACATAGTAGTTCTCAGGTTTGGTTCATAGAGGGTTTATTAAATGTTGTAACCCCCTCCATGATGTCCATGTGCCCTAACAAGACACATGGACAGAAGTTGCCTTCATGAATCATGTCCTTTAACTGGTTGCGGACACAGGACCAGTATGTTCTTCCTGAGTGTCAGGCAGATGCCTCATTAGGATGAGAATACTTGTCCTGCTTATCATGCAGGAACAGCAAGTGTGCTCATGTAACCAGGATTGGGACAATGGCTGTAATACTCATACCGAAGCTCCGTTCAGAGATCAGAGCACTCAAGAGGAGGATGTGAGGAGGGAACTCCAATTTGATTGCTTCAGGGAATATCTGTGAGGTGATCATTAAATGCAAGTCCCATATAAAAAATGAAATGCTATTGTGTATAATGCCAAAAATGGCACCTACATAAAATACAACTTGTCCTGCAAAATAAAGCTTCATACAACTGCGGCCAGTTTCACACTAGCGTCAGCCTTCTTCGGCAAGCTGTTCAGGCGGGTGAACAGCCTGCCGGTTCCGTGCTGCCGCTAGTGCACGAGTCCCGACGAAGGTCCGCTCCGGCCCTATTGACTATAATAGGGGCGGGCTGGAGTTCCGGACCAGCCTGCCGGAGAAGGCTGAGGCTAGTGTGACACACATCGATATCGAAGAAAAAGTAAAACGTGATATGGTGGCCGGAATGCAATGAGGAAAAAACAAAACTTGCTTGGTCTTTACGGGGTAAGCCCTTGGTTTTTATGACATTTAATATCTAGTAGATGGCTAATGGAAGAGTCACCAGGTGTCTCTAAAGGCATACACACTAGGCATTAGTATATTGTCGGCAGAACCAGATGACACCCTAATGGATCTCTCTCTCGCTCTCTCTCTCTCTCTATATATATACACAGTCTAAGTATTGTCACTGTACACAACCTAACACCTGAAAAGAGCACCTGAACTATTGTCAACTGCTCTATTGTCATAACCTGAACATACATACTGTCCTATGTAGCACTCTCCCTTTTTTTTTTTTCTAGTATTTCCTAGTATATCTAGGTATACAGAACAAATAAACTTCTATGGGTCTCTATTGTACCTCTGTATGCCTCTATTTTCATGCACAATTCCCCACTAGAGTATGATACCGGGGCACGTGGCTTTGAAAATACAGAGCCCCAGTGCTTCCATGCAACATACAGAGAAGGCAAGTCAGTGTTTGGCAGGACAGCAAACAAATCAACTTCTTTGTGTCACTTTGTTACAGTCAAAGCCCAGGAGAGGTAAGTCTCTCAGTGTAGGTCCCATCTGTTATAAGCCACCTTGTCAATGGTAGATGGGCCCGACACAATTTTGATCAGAATGTATAACAGTACTGCAATTGACATTTATTCATGTTTCCAGTGTTTGCATGTCTTTGTGCATGGCAGTGTGCTGCTACTTGTAGTTTTTTTTTGCTATCATATGAGCTGAATTCTCACTGGCTTATAAGTGTTGTCCAGTGTTCTCACTTGCACTACTTTTTACACAGACATAACTCAGAAACAGCAAAATAAAGAGGTTGCATAGCAGCATATCTATCTGTACTTCATCTTTTGACTTACAAATATAAAGGACTTGCTACTGTGAATACTGGTGGATCCAAGATTGACCTATTAAAAGAAAAAAAAACAAGAGCTGAAATGCAAGCTACACCCGTGTCTTTAAATAAAAACAAAACTTGCTGAACCAGATTTATATAAAAAACATAAAATTCATGGAAAGTCCCGTTCAGCACATCTCATGACTCCCGACATCTATAATTATCATTGTTTCTTTCTAGAAATTACAATGTATAAAATTAAAGCAGCATAGTTACCTCCAAAACTGCTCATATGTGTTACCACTTTCTGAAGAGTAAGCTCTCTCGTCAACGGAACTGCCCGACGGATCCGTTAAAATGCTTGAAAATGGATTTCATTTGCAAACGGATCCGTTTGCAGATCCGTTTGACAATTGTATTGAAATAACGGATCCGTCTTTCCGTTGTCATCCGTAAAAACGGATCCGTTATTTATTATTTTACCATTTTTAAAGGCCTGCGCATGCGCAGAGTGGAAGAACGGATCTATTAATGCATCAATTTTCAATGTCGGATCCGCCCTTAATACATTTCAATGGAAATTAATGGCGGATTCGTCATTCCGTCAAGTGTTTCCGTATTTTTGGATGGAGATAAAAATACAACATGCTGCGCTTTTATCCAGGGCTGTGGAGTCGGAGTCGAGGTGTTGGAGTCGGAGGCAATTTTGGGTACCTGGAGTCGGAGTCGGCAAAAAATGGACCGACTCCGACTCCGACTCCTACTAGATTTAAATTGGAATAAGAAAAAATTGGAATAAAAAAAAAAGCAAGTTTAAATGTCCCAATTCAGATAAAGTTATAATTAATTACTTCTCTACTGTAAGAATAAAGGCCAATGCATGCAGTGCGTCACGTTACCGCTAAACAAAGACGTTAAGTGACCGTGAAGAAGCATGCTTTTCATATGCTTTACTATGCAGTTAAAGGGACACTGACAGGCTGATATATCTGCTGGTATTCATCAGAGGATCAGGAATACAACTAGACGACTGTTACCCCCAGTTGAGGTTTACTTGTGTTTAAAAACGTTTTAATCAATATGCAAATTCTCTACCTTTGTGCCAAAGGGGCAGGCGCACATGTAGAGTACTGGCAGCACTAGACAGGACTAGGTAGCGAGGAGGAAGAGAGAAAGCTGGCACAGCCTCAGCATAGCCAGACGAGGCTGCTGCCAGCACTCTACACGTGCGCCTGCGCAGGAATTCAGCGCTCGGCTAGCCTGAAAAAAAGGCCAGTGCAGTGAATAATAACGAGGGGAACAGCGCTGGGAAGCTGTACTGGGCGCGGCTGGGCACAAAGCCGCAGGAGACGCTGCCCCATTGGGCACAAAGATAGTGAATTTGCATACAGATTAAAATGTTTCTTAAACACAAGTACAGCTTAACTGGGGGTAACATTAGTATAGTTTTATTCCTAATTCTCTGATGAATACCAGTATATATATATATCTTTAGCTGGAAAATCAGCCTGTCAGTGTCCCTTTAAGGAGCGGCAATACTTACACTTTCCATTGTCTTGTGGTCTGCTGTTACAGGGAACCCATGGCTATCCTCGCCTCTCACTGATAACTGATTAAGGACTGGAGACACTTGTATAAGTGAAGGGAATGGAGAGTCAATAGTTCAAGACTGAAGCTGTAAACCATTTGAAAAACTGCTATCATTCAGCTAAGGCTATAAAACATGTAAACTCAGATTGTTAGCTTAAATTTTAAACATGACTATGGGATTCTACTAGGAAAATCATGTTTTAAAATAAATGCCCCTTCCCCTGCCCCTTCCTGGATCCTCCCACTGCTCTATCTTCAGCAGAAGATCAGCACACAAAGGAGAAGGCAGCAGCTTCTGCTCAACTACCTCTCTGTGCTAGAGGAGATTAGAAGAACTTGGTGGAACAGCTTCGTATTTGCATATTAAATACAGAGGAGTCGGAGTCGAGGAGTCGGAGTCAGAAGTTTCAAAATCTGAGGAGTCGGAGTCGGAAAATTTATCTACCGACTCCACAGCCCTGCTTTTATCTACGTCCAAAAAACGTGAAAGGACGGAACTGAAGACAAACTGATGCAAATTGCTTTCCATTCTGAATGCATTAGGATAAAACTGATCAGTTTTTTTCCGTTAGTGAACCCCGAGGACGGAAAACGTTGACGCTAGTGTGAAAGTACCCTTAGGCGCTAATGCCTAAGGCTAGTTTCACACTAGCGCTAAAGATTCGGGAACAGCCTGCCAAATCTCTCTGCATTCTGGCATCCGTCCAGCTCCATTAACTGGGGTACCGGCAAAGAAAACTGTTGTGACCAGATCTTCAACGGTCCCCATTATAGTTAATGGGGCCGGACAGAGACTTTCAAGCTTCCGGCAATGCCGGAAAGCGGAGAAATCTGGGAGGACATTCCCTGCAAAATCAGCCTGACAGATCTCTAGTGCTAGTTTGAAACTAGCCTTAGTGGGCCACAAAGGTCAAGGAGAAAGAACCCATTTGGCTGCCTTTGGAGCCAATCACTTGCCATTACTATTATAGCACCATTTATTCCATGGCGCTGTACATATGAAAAGGGGTGTATATACATAAAACAAATCAAGTACAATAAGGATGAACACGATGAGTTACAGGAGAGAGGACTCTGCCTGTGAGGATTTACAATCTTCAAGAGTTGGGGGAAGGATGCAATAAGTGAGGATGGAAGCTGCTCATATGGCGGTATAGTGGCAGCAGTGGCTTCATCGGGGTCCATTTCTTTGTCTCAGAACCTATAACACTTTATTGATGATATAATTTCCTTTGGTGGGACCAAAGAACCCCATTCTGACACTGGATGGGAATTATATGAGATTTTATAACTGCATTATTGAATATTTGTGGTTTTTATTTTGTCATTTACTGGAGATGGATTTTACCTGTGGCCTCTTTCAACAATTTAATGCCGTGGACAATGCAGAGATTTTTGTATTTTTTGTATATCAATTGAAAATCGATATATGTCCATCATGTTCAACCAGGGATGGGGAAAGGATATGAATTAATGAATGAGAGGGAGGTGTGTGTGGTGGTGGTGGTGTTTCAGGGTAACATTTACAGTTCATGCTGCCCTATGACCAGAATGAATACATTGCAGTTTAGTAAAATTAAAGAGAACCTAGGACAGTAATAATGTAATAATGCAGTAATAATGTTGATACAGTACCTTGTGAAAGTATACCACCCTCCTTCCTGTTATTTTTCCTGTTTTTTTTGCATTACAACCTGGAATTAAAATCAATTTTAATTCAGATTTATGTAATGGATCCTGATGAATTGTTACAGTGGAATGAAAACAAAACGTATTTAAAACAAATAAATACATATTGAAAACTTGTGTGCACATATATCCACTACTCTTTGCTAAGAAGCTATTAGAGTCTGGAGTCACAAGTTGAATAAGGTCCCCCTGTGTGCACATGATGTGAGTATGAAGCAAGCAACATGAAGGCCAATGAGCTCTTTAGAAACAACTTTGTAGAAAAATATAGGTCAGGGATGGGTTACCATAAGGCCTCCTGTGCACAACCGTATCCGCTTTCCCGTCTGCAAATATCAGATCCGCAAAATACAGATGCGGTCCGTTTGTATACCTCACTTTTCACGGGTCTCATTGTAGAAATGTCTATTGCTGGCATGGACAAGAATGTGCTATGTTTTATTATTTGCGGCATGGGCACATGAATGTAGACAGCACACGGATGACATCCATGTGATGTCCGCAGTTTTTGCGGCCACATATAAATGGGTCCGCATTCGATCCGCAAAATTGCATCGGATGTGGACCGAAAATACAGGATGAACTCCTTCATCCAGCAGCTCCTACACTTACCTATCGATATATTGTGCCATGGTGTTTTTGACAGTACATTTGGGACATTACCCTACCACTGGATATGGGAATGCCAACCATTTTCTTCACTGGACTGAAAGTACAAAAGTTATGGCTCTGGGAAGGCAGGGATCAAAAAAACAAAACGCAAAGTCAAAACAACCTCAGGGGTAGAAGAAGTTAAAGAGGATCTGTTGCCCAACCCCGCCCCACCACCACAACTCCACCCCCCGCCATGTCAGGCGTTTTCTCATAGACTACTCTATAGGGGGAAAAAAAACCCGGGAATAATCACACAAAACACAACACAAAAAATGAATTTTATGCAGTTTTATACGTTGGACATGTCAAAGTAATATAACTGGATGAAATAATAAATACATACTGCATTGAAAATACTCATTAAGTGCCCCATTACCCTACCACCAGATATGGGAATGCCAACCATTTTCTTCACCGGACTAAAAATACAGTCTGTGTGCGGCCGAATTCTAGCATATTTGCCGGGTAGCGGCTAAATTTCTGCCAGACCACCTTATAGTCAATGAAGCCGGCAGGCATTTCAGTAACACCCAGTAATGCCAGATCTAAATAGCTCAGGCAGGCTGTTCTCTGCCAGAACAGCCTGCCAGAACTATGCTGGTAGCATCAAACAGGCCTAAAAGGTGCAATATTGCGAATATAACTGAGATTCTCACAGGAAACATGTATTTTTATATGAATGATGATACCGTTACTAATGTCTTCTACATGCGTGATCAATACTGTAGCAAAGCTAGGATATCCTGATTTCTTCACCTTCACCTAGGTAGCTTTCATATAAAGATTTGATGATCTCCTGATCAGTTGATTTTATTTACTAGAAAAGAGTTTCACGTTTCCTGGTGGGTCAACGGTGGAGAGAAAGGCCAACAAACAATATATGCCTGTCCCATGCTTGACAGCTGCCCAAATGTTGACCCACTTTCTTCAGCTCATTAGAGCTGTCATGAGCTGTTATGGTCAGACTCCAGGTCCACAGCAGATTGCATTCATTACTACTAATTGTTTCTGATGGTTCCTATATTAGCTTTTGTTCTGCTGTCAACTCTGTGCAAACAAAGGATTAAGACTGACGTCCTTTAATTTATCTTCTACACCAATAATCTGAGTATTACCATTGGCTGTTGTTTATTAATGGACAACTTAAGTCAGCTTTTGTCATATTTCACAACTATTTACCAGTACCCAAAAATAATTACGGACAAAAGCATATAATATTCACCAGTCATGAAGCCAATTTAGGGATAAGCGAATTTCATATTTTAAAGGTTGTATGCGGTGTTGTGGTATTTACTGAATTGCGTTATGGATTCATTACCACGGGTCCATAGCGCAATTCCATGACGGAGTAGCATTCCGTTATTCATTCCATCATAATAGAAGTGTTTGGGCTGCAAAATGGATGCGCCCCGTTTCCATTATGCAGGAGAGGACTCCAGCATAACGTAAACCGGACGGATCCGTTATGCAGCCCAAACACTTTATTATGACAGAATACCTCTAAAGGCATTCTGTCATGGAATTGCGCTATGGTCCGTGGTAACAGAATCCATAACGGAATTCAGTAAATACCACAACACGAACCCGCACACAACCTTTAAATTATGAAATTCGCTCATCCCTAATAATAATAATTTAGGTAATGCTCATACAGTTGCTTATCAAATAATTTGCATTAATGGTAACTTGATAATTACATGACGTATTCACATAAACATGATATATCTGCAATATAAGGCCTCATACACATGACTGTATGTTGGGTTCACGTTCGATCTGCATTTTTTTCGGATTGCCCGTAGACCCATTCATTTCTACGAGGCAGCAAAAAATACGGACAGCACATGAATGTCCATCTGTATGTGTCCATTCTGCAATCTACAGAAAATGTACTATTCTTGTCCGCAAAAGATAAATAGGCATTTTTACAAAAGGGCCCATGGAAAGTGCGGGATGCACCTGGCCAGTAACCGTATTTTGCGGATCCACGGTTTGCGGACATGTGCATGAGCCCTAATTCAATTTTTTACCTGTACCCTCCCATAATTCACACATAGCACATTAGCTACATGATAAATAATAAATTCTACAGTAAAATCTGCATTTAAAAATGCTGCAAAATTTCAGTCCTGTCTGAAGCCTTAAATGCTATGTACATTTTGGGGACAATTTTTTTTTTATTATTGCATTTTACTCATTTTGGGTTGAAAATCATTTTTATTAAAAAATATTGAGCCGTTCTGTCATAAAGGGTTAACTGTTTTTCTACCTGTGTCTTTCACTTTGTGCCGGTGTTCTGTTATATTTCCCTACCCGTGAACTTTCCCTACCCTCGTCATTTCCGGTTCTGACGCAGCCGCACCGGAAGTGACGTTTGCGGGTGTGGAAGGAGGTATGTCATGCCGCTCGCTTACTGAGTGGCTGAGTAGGAGTCAGCGCAGGCGAGCGCGGCTAACTGAACCTGCCTAGGGTAGGGAAAACTCACGGCCAATTGCGCATGCGCTGAGGAAAGTGAAAACTTACTGGGCTGTAAGTTTTTACTACCCTCGGCGCATGCGCAATTGGCCGTGATTTTTCCCTACCCTAGGCACTAGATTAGACAAGATCCAACAAGCGTTAGCTGCGCGTGTGCACTGGGCTGTAAGTTGCGCAATTGGTCGTGAGTTTTCTCTACCCTCCGCGCGTTCACAGTTAGCCGCGCTCGCCTGCTCTGACTCCTACTCAGCCACTCAGTAAGCGAGCGGTGTGACACACCTCCTTCCACACCCGCAAACGTCACTTCCGGTGCGGCTGTGTCAGAACCGGAAATGACGAGGGTATGGAAAGTTCATGGGTAGGGAAAAATAACGGAACACCGGTCATCTAATAAGCCTTATCTGTAAATTACTAAAAGGTCATAATGATAGATGTTAGATATTAGAGATAGATAGATAGATAGATAGATAGATAGATAGATAGATGTATGTAGAGATAGAGAGATAGATAGATAGATAGATAGATAGATAGATAGATAGATAGATAGATAGATAGATAGATAGATAGATATAGAGAGAGAGAGATAGATAGATAGATAGATAGATAGATAAATATGAGATAACAGATAGACAAATAATGGATAGATAGATGGATAGATAGATATATGTATGTAGAGATAGATAGAGATAGATAGATAGATAGATAGATAGATAGATAGATAGATAGATAGATAAATATGAGATAACAGATAGACAAATAATGGATAGATATGATAGATAGATAAATAAATGATAGATATATGTCTGTAGAAATAGATATGTGTAGCTTATAGATATGGTCAATAAATAGATAATGAGATGACAGATTGATTGATAGATACCAGTGGTCCCTTAAGTTACAATATTAATTGGTTCCAGGACGACCATTGTATGTTGAAACCATTGTAAATTGAGTAATTGGTTCCAAAGCCCCAAAATATCATCCAAGATAAGAGAAGATGAAGATTTAAGAAAAATAAGCAGATAACTAAGACAGATAAAACAAGTCCTTACATATAACAGTCAGGAATAGCTGATAACTAGTAACTAATCCAGCTATTGTACCAGAGAGGTGGCCTTGATTGGTTGGATCCGAGTCTGAGACATTGTATGTTGAGTCTAGTTTCAACTTACGATGGGTCAGAAAAGACCATTGTAGGTCGAAAATATTGTATCCTGAGGCCATTGTATCTTGAGGGATCACTGTATATGTATATAGAGATAGATAGATAGATAGATAGATAGATAGATAGATAGATAGATAGATAGATATAATAAATGATGATGATGATGATGATGAAGATAGATAGATAGATAGATAGATAGATAGATAGATAGATAGATAGATAGATAGATAGATAGATAGATAGATTTATATATAGAGAGTATATAGATATGAGATGACTGATTGATATACGATATACATATAGATAAATGATAGATAGATATGAGATAGATAGATGTATATAGAGAAAGTAGATAGATGATAGATAGATAGATGAGAGATAGATAGATAGATAATAAATAGATAGATATAATAAATGATAGATATAATAAATGATAGATATAATAAATGATAGATAATAAATAGATCGATGTAATAAATGACAGATAATAAATAGATAGATATGAGATATAGATAGACAGATGTTGATGATAACATGTGAAGTACACAGATAGACACAGCCATAGTTGCACTGATTGATCACACAGCTCCTGTCATGTACAAGACCGGAAGTGTTGTGGGCATCACTGCACCACGTGACCATGCTCTGCTCGTCGCCAGCCTTTGATCTCCTTCCAGAACCATGGCGAGAGGCTGCAGAGTGACGGCTCCATGTGCAGTGCTGCTGCTGGCCTCCTGCGTCCTGCAGAGCTGCTGCTCCCTGCACAGCAAGGGCTCCCTGTCTCTGGACCAGATCACCTTCTATAAGGTACAGGAGGAGGGCAGACAGCTGACACCCTGGAGTCTCATGGGATTCCACCTGTAGTTGTGACCTGAATTATCATGTGAGGGCTGTGTTAGGGCACACAAAGGGTTAATAGGGAGTGCCAACCCCCATTCAAAGATGAGCCTGGCAGCAGCGCCTGGGCTCTCTGACCAGTCCTATATGCCGGACTGTCCACATCTCATTTTTGCTGTGTGTCAAGCAGATAGCTATAGAAACGTATTACTTGACAGACCCATAGACTATAATTGGGCAAACCTAGTTCAAAAATGCATACTTTGACTCTGTTCATCATTTATGTATCTGTACACTTTTTTTTTTTTAGGAACGAATATTGTAGCCTACCACGCTTTTCTGTCCTTCACACAACAACGTATAGAGAGGTATATGTTTTTTTTTTATAGATAGGGGCATAAAACGAATACATTTCCACCCGTTAAACGTATCCATTTGTTTCAGGTGATGCCTTCAAATCTTTATTTTAAAAAAAAGAAAGTTTTCACAAAAACATATGCTTTTAGTTAAAAAATAAAACTGAAACAACGTATTGAAACATATGCATAACCACGAAACGTATATGTAAAAAAAGGATAGATAATCACAAAATTGCATGCGCTTGTTTTTTTTTTAAAGGGCATCTGTCATCAGATTTGTACCTATGACACTGGCTGACCTGTTACACGAGCGCTTGGCAGCTGAAGGCATCTGTGTTGGTCCCATGTTCATATGTGCCCGCATTACTGAGAAAAATTAAGTTATAATATATGCAAATGAGCCTCTAGGAGCAACGGGGGCGTTGCCGTTACACCTAGAAGCTCTGCTCTCTCTGCCACTGCTGCACCATCTCATCTTTGATTGGCCAGTCATGATGACATTTTCACTGCCCGGCCCTGTCAATCAAAGTGCAGAGGGCACAGCAGTGGCAGAGAGAGCAGAGCCTCTAGGTGTAATGGCAACGCCCTCGTTGCTCCTAGAGGCTCATTTGCATATATGAAAACATCATTTTTCTCAGCAACGCGGGCACATATGAACATGGGACCAACACAGATGCTGTCAGCTGCCAAGTGCACATGTAACAGGTCAGCCAGTGTCATAGGGACAGATCTGTTGACAGATGCCCTTTATGTCTAAACGTATCCGCCTAACGAACAGCAAAGACGAGATGTGAAGAGCCCTTCCACAGCGCTGCCAATAGCCGTGCAGATGTTCTTATGACAGATGTGGTATGTCAGCTATTTGTTCCCAATAACATGGTTCTGTTAGCCCCGGGGCTGGGATTAATGGAAGGACTGGCATACGTTTCATGACAACACACTGTAATCATAAAAGGATTAAACGCTAAATGAAAGTTCTGCTTAGTATTAGGCCATGCCGCAGATTTCTTGCAGACATTTGTGAGACGTCTGCAACAAATTGCCTCCTTTGAATGGAGGATAAGAACAGAGGGGACAAATCTCTGTAAAGGAGTTTTTCAAGATTTTTTTTTTTTTCTCTTTCAATAGTTTTTATTGAGTTTTTTCATTTCAAACGGTTAAAGAAAGTATATTACAGTTTGATTTGGTACAGTGTCACGCAGAATACCATAATGAAATGAGAATAAGTTCCAGTGTATAATACAATTATTCAGAGAACATTCCTTATTTTAATGGAAAGCATCATCCTATTCTTCATTGTGCTTCACTGAAGCAACCTTCTATTTGGTGCTTGCTTCGTGTGGCCAAAAACATGGTGTGCACTGTATGTAAAGTGTAGAAGAAAAAATGGACTGGTAGATGAGGATAGAGATGAAGTAAACAAAGATAGATACTGTAACTAGAAAGAACTGTTTAAAACTGAGGACAGGTCATCAGAATCTGATCAGTGGGGGTCCGCTGATCCGCTGTTTGAGAAGGCGCCAGCACTAGTGCCTCTGCATTCTCACAGCTTTTCCTAGGTCCTAAGGCCTCTTGCACACAACCGTATGGTTTTGCAGTCCGTTTTAAACAGATCAGTTTCTCCGTTTTTTTGTTTCAGTAGTGTTTCCATTCCGCTTCCGTTCTGTTTTTCCATTTGGTTTCCGTTTGTGATCCTTTTTTTGCGGATCGCAAACGGAAACGGAAGCATACAATAATGTTTAAACAGTAAATACGTTAAAAAATTGGGCTGGGCATAACATTTTTAATAGATGATTCTGCAAAAACGTAACGGATACGGAGGAAGACATACGGATGCATTCCCTATGCATTCCGTGTTTTTTTGCGGAACCATTGACTTGAATGGAGCCACGGAACATGATTTGCGGCCAATAATAGGATATGTTCTATCTTTCAACGGAACAGAAATATGGAAACGGAATGCATATGGACTACACATGCCGAACCATTGAAATGAATAGTTCCGCGTATGGACCACAAAAACGGAACGGAAACGGAAGAAAAAAATGTTCGTGTGCAAGAGGCCTCATGCAGACATTTCCATTCTTGTTTTTTACTCCCTGCCTTCCAATGGGTCCGCAAAAAAAAAAAAAACGGAAGGTACTCCGTGTGCATTCCGTTTCCGTATGTCCGTTTTTCCGTTCCGCAAAAAAATAAAGCATGTCCTATTTTTTCTAGTTTGTGGACAAGGATAGGCATTATTACAATGGATTCGCAAAAAAAAATGGATCCGCAAAAAAAAAAATGGATGCCATATGGAACGTCATCCGTTTTTTTGGCGGATCGTGTGCATGAGGCCTTAACTGCATTCTGCATGTCAGTCCGATCATAGTGATACCACATTTTCATAGTTTTTCTTGTGTTTCAAAACTTTGCCAAAAAAATTTCATTACAGTGCCATATTCAGACATCAGTAATCTTTTTATATTTATGTATAGTGAACTATATTAGGGCTCATTTTTTTTGCAGGGCGATCTGTAGTTTTTATCGGGTGTGTATTAATTTTATGGTTATAATTTGGGATGCGACGATACTAAAGATCTTAATGTTTTTGTTTATATTTATCTGTAAGATAGAGAAAAGGGATGATTTAGATTTTTTACACTTTTTGTATTTTTTAATCTTAATTTTTCTTTAGCCCCCCTAGAGGGCTTCAACGTGTGGTCATTAGATCACTTATACCATAGACTGCAATAGTTTAAAACTTGTTTCGTTGCCCATTTCTACCCTTCATTTTTCAGAGCTCCTTTGGAAAATGAAAGATGGAATCTGATTGGTTGCTATGGGCAATGAAGCAAGTTTTCCTTTACACTAATGTTGATAAATCTCCCCCACTGTGTTCCCTTTTAAGTCCTGCCATAGGAACTTACCTAAGATGGACCTCAAAGCCTTCAAAAAGAAGGCACAGGTTGCCATAGTAACGTTTCAATTTGTGGGGGGGTTTTCTGCACTTATATACCCCCCATATACCCATATGGTTTTTCCACTGTAAACAAAAGGGTTACATTGAAGACCCCATCTAAGGGGTTTGTCTGAGATTTCCCCCTGGAAACAGTGCCACTCCTGTACATAGGTTGTGTGTGGTATTGCAGCCTGGTCTGAATTGAGCTGACCTTGACCTGCAGATATAGCCAATGACAAAAGTGCCACTGTTTTGGAGGAATAAAAATGGACTCACAGAGAACCCCTTTATTCTATAAAAGAGGCTACTTTCTCACTTGCGTTTCTACTTTCCAGTTTTTACGCTTCCGTTTTGTCCCCATTTATTGTCAATGGGGACAAAACGTAACTGAACAGTCCAAAATGCATTCCGTTCCCTTCTTCATCATACTGGAGAGCAAACCGCAGCATGCTGCGGTTTGATTTCCGTCCTGGAAATCCCTCGCCGCTGGGCAACCCCTTTAAATACAGAACTTTTCTTTTCCCACACTAAGAGGTTTGGAATGAATTCACAAGCAGCAGAAAGTTTTGTGGCTCTTCAATTTGTGCAGAAATCTGTCTGCTTGTCGCCCAGACAACTTTTATTTAACAGAATGGAACTAATGTTAAGTCCCAGAAACTCCTGCAACAGATTGGCTGTGTGTGAATAGATCCTTATGTCTCCCTAAATTGCTTGGTACCCGGCCCGGCTAGTAGTGCAGATCATGGGTCATTATTACATCCAAGAGGAATAGAAGCTTAAAGTTAAAAAAGCAATAAGCAGTTGTGATCTCTGTGTGAATTGGCAGTCGTCTTGATATATCGTTCAGCGTGTTGGTAGTCCCACCATAAAAAGCCCAGACGGCTACTTTCACACTTGCGTTGTGAGGATCCGGCAGGTAGTTCCGTCGTCGGAACTGCCTGCCGGATCCGGCAATCTGGATGCAAACGGACAGCATTTGTAGACAGATCCGGATGCGGATCCGTCTCGCAAATGCATTGCAATAACGGATGTCATCCGGAAAAAAATTCTGTTATTTATTTGTTTACATTTTTAAAGGTCTGCGCATGCGCAGACCGGAAGAACGGATCCGTCAATGCGGTATTTTTAATCCTGGATCCGGCACTAGTACATTTCAACGTAAATTAATGCCGGCATTCCGGTAAGTGTTCCGGAATTATGGACGGAGATAATACCGCAGCATGCTGCGGTATTTTCTCCTGCCAAAAAATGTTTAGTATAGATTCATATAAACACGGCACTCAATTTCGGATATGTTTGAAATGCACTTATTTTTATTGCATATTAATGCCACCATTCATTGTACATAGTTATTTGGCCAACGTTTCGGTCATATCGACCTTTATCAGGGCCTAAAGAAAATATACAAATAATGTGTAAGATACATATATATAGAGTAAATATGAGCATAATCAGACGAAAGGAAAATAACCAAAGATAACAAAAAATAATAACATCATCTCCCACTAAAGGATTAACGACCACTAATGGAAAGAACCTTCCATATAAAATGTATAGCAGATAAAGTGGGTTCAATTATAGTGGCATAACCAATACATTAATGGCTTAAGTTGTAAGTAATAATTAGTTGATAACCGCCATAAAACTACATAGTAAGGTATCGTCACTAAAGGAAATATACATACATTGTAGCACCAAGTCGGGACAGAAAAACTGAACAAAAATATACCAAAAGGGCTATAATGAACAAGGTAGGATCCAAGTCTTGTGAAAACAAAAGATACATTCGTATCCACCTAAGTATCGGTGGAACAAAGCTAGAATATAATAAGTATATATATAGGAACAGATATATATGAACAGCATCATACCTTTGCAACATGGAAGCAGGAAACCGGGTGGCGTACAGAGGGCAGCTTGGCGCCGTCTTTTAAAAGAAAAATAGCGGGACGTCACTTCCGGTCCGCTCGTGGACCGGAAGTGCGTCACAACGTCGCGAACATCGAGGGCAATGAAGCCAAACTAAGTATGGGCAAAAGCTGAACGGTCACCGGTAATGCATCCATATTGTAGAGTCACAAAAGTGCAATAAATGCCCACAAAAGGCATCATATTAATCCGCCCATCAGATCAAAGTAGATATAGTTATAATATAATCCAGTAAAGGGGAGGGGGGAGGGGGAAAGGAAAATTGGACTCATAAGTAACACAAGCAATAGTTATAATAGAAAGCATGTCAAATGGAGGGTAATGAACTGCTATTATGTTGTTATTAGAGTATTAGTTCAGAGAGTCCTAAACTTACGATTCTATCGGGTGAATTGGGGTTAATAGGTAAGTATATTAGTCAAAAATACGTTATGTGAATCACTATCCTACCTGTGTAGTGGATCATTTTGTCTGTAAAATAAAGACATTTATTAAACGTCAGTAGAATGGTAAATATTGAGTTATTACAAATATATACCACTCGGAATATCGAACCTCAATAGGCTGGTTGGGGAAAGAGTGGAAACATAGGCAGAAAGATGGACAACCATCATAAACACAAATCGAAATCACGATTGAGACCTAAAGGATGCAATGTTTTAAGTTGATGGATCCAATATGCTTCCCGTCGGCGGAGGATCGTCTTGCGATCACCTCCCCGTCGGGGCATTGGGATATGCTCTAACACTTGAAACTTCAACTGGCTAATCGCATGTCCCATGCGGAGAAAGTGGCCAGGAATGGGTAACTCGGTTTTCTTGCAACGTATATCAGACTTATGTTTTCCTATGCGGTCTCGCACACACTGGGTGGTCTCCCCTATGTAGCGAGGCCGCAAGGACACTTTATCAAGTATATCACATGTGTGGAAATACATGTAAAATACCCTCGGATAGTATATAATTTTCCTGAATGAGGATGTGTAAAGCTGGACCCCTTCTGCACATTAGTGCATTGAGAGCAGCTTAAACAAGGGAAGGTGCCAGATCGTTTGTTTGTGAGAGTAGTTTGTCTTGATGTAGTCTTGAGTGGGCCTATATCAGCGCGTACTAGTTGGTCACGAATATTTCGTGGACGCTTATAACAGATCCGTATCGGTTGAGAAAACTCAGAGACCTGAGGATACGCCTTCGGCAAAAGTGACCAGTGTTTGTGTATAATCTGTTGTATACGTTGAATAAAAGGATGATATGTAACCACTAAAAGGCACACGAGGGCCCGTATCTCTCTGTCTATATTTGGATTGTTGTAGTTGTGTTTTTCTTTAGTCAGTAGTGCTGTGGGATATCCCCGTGCTTTAAATTTGGAGCACATCTCATCAAGACGTAACTGCCTTACAATAGGATCACTTACTATTCGTGTAACACGCATGAGTTGTGAGCGAGGCAGTGAGGTCTTAGTGTTATGGGGATGACTACTGGAGAAATGCAATAAAGTATTCCTGTCCGTGGGCTTAATATATAAGTCCACGGCAAGGCTACCATCTGTTTTCTTGATAATAGTGGTATCAAGAAAGGTCACCTTATGTGGGTCCACATGTGCCGTAAAAAGAAAGACCAGGCATCCTATCATTGAGATCTAAATAGAATGCTTCAAAGGAATCACGGTCACCTTGCCAAATGCAGAATATGTCGTCGATGTATCGACGCCATATTTTGACATGGGTCTGGAATAGGGCATGAGGGTACACATGATCTTGTTCAAAGCGGTCCATGAAGATGTTAGCGTAAGGGGGCCACGTTGGCCCCATGGCCGTCCCCTTGCGCTGTATATAGAACTCCTCCCCAAACATAAAAAAATTCTTTTCTAAGACAAATCTTAGCAGACTAACACAAAACTGCCTTTGAGTAACAGACATATCAGAGCCGTCTAGAAGTAATGTAACGGCACGTATACCCTCCTCGTGTGAAATCGAGGTGTATAAGCTACTCACATCCAGAGTTATTAGTAACGTATCATGTGTTAATGTGTCTATTGACTTAACAATTTCCAAAAAATGTGAAGTATCAAGCAGGAAAGACTTAGTCAATCGCACGTAGGGAGTCAGAGTCCTTTCCAGAAAAATTGGGATAGGGGCTAATAGAGACTGTGTTGAAGCCACTATGGGGCGGCCTGGTGGTCGCTCCAAACATTTGTGTATTTTCGGCAATATATAGAACACGGGTGTAATTGGATTTTTGTTTATTAAGTAAGTGTAAGTGGCTTTATCAATCGTGCCTAACAACAAGTGTTTCTCTAGAAATGACTCCAACTCCCTCTGTGTCTCGAATGTAGGGTTGTAGGACACTCTCTCATATGTAGCAGTATCGGAGAGCTGTCTACAAATCTCTTCCCTATAATATGACGTATCCATAATCACGATCGCTCCCCCTTATCGGCGGGTTTGATGGTGATTGTTTTATCCCCACTGAGTTGTGTCAAAGCCATTCGCTCAATATTCGAGAAATTCGACTTAGTTGGATACATGCCTCTTTTGAATTTGGTAATTTCGGTCTGTATTTCTCTTTCTACAATATCAATAAATGTTTCCACCCCATGATGAATTTTGGGTGGCATGAAAGTACTTTTATTCTTAAGTCCCAATCGAATAATAGATAATGGAGGATCGGCGACCTGAGGACCCGAACTGTTGACAATTCGTGTGCCCGGGTGGTCGATCTGTTGTGAGAAGTGAGCTTTCAGGCGGAGCATCCTGTAGAATCTATGTAATTCTTGAGACAAAGTAAAGTCCTGTAATGAGTTGGTAGGACAAAAAGATAGTCCTTTAGCTAAGACTTGTAATTCTGATGGTGACAGGGATCTGGAGGAAATATTAATCACTAAGTCAGTACCTGGGACCTGGTTTTCACTGCATTGGCGTCCTGGATCCCGGTGGTGACATCCTCTCCTCGTGCGGCTGGTCTGCGTCTCGTTCTTGAGCCCCGCCCTGGAAAAAAACGTGCCGGTCGTCGTCTCATCGATCTCTCGCTGCCAGAGGAGGACGAAGCATATTCCCCAAAAGGTTGATATCCAGAAGTCTCGGATTGTTGCCATTGCCAACGATAAACCCATTTGGACTGGTAGTCCTCCGTGTCACGAAGGAATTTAGATCTTTTAGTTTGTTCTAAATATTTTCTATGATCCTCTAGTATCTTCTCGGTTTTGTTTTTCAATTCCTGCCACTCTTGAGATGTAATTGATGCAGTCAATTGCTCCTCTATGGCTGTCAACTTCTCACGACTTTCCACTATCGCTTGCTGTAGATGTTCAATACTAAGAACAATAATATCCAACGAGCATTTATTGAGGATAGCTTCAAATTTCTCACAATATTCTTTACTATTGGGAAATAGATTCGGGCGCAAGTGGACTCGCAAACCCCTTGGGATCCGATTGGTCTTGTAGTACTCTGCCAAAGTCGTACAATGTAACTCAGAGGCAATCAATTTTTTGGACTCCCGTTCCCAGTCTCGGGTACGAAATTCCGTATGTGGTATATGTAGAAATTCATTAGAAGTCTTGACTCGTGCTACAATATCATCAGCAATTGCAGATTCATATGAAAACGTTGTGGCAGACATCGATGGGTGCTATGGATCAACCACTTGAATAGTAATAATTATCTATATGATCAGCACACCTTCTTATGAGGTAGTTGCGGTGCTCAGTGTAATAGGGCGTCCCCTCTTCAATATAGATTCATATAAACACGGCACTCAATTTCGGATATGTTTGAAATGCACTTATTTTTATTGCATATTAATGCCACCATTCATTGTACATAGTTATTTGGCCAACGTTTCGGTCATATAGACCTTTATCAGGGCCTAAAGAAAATATACAAATAATGTGTAAGATACATATATATAGAGTAAATATGAGCATAATCAGACGAAAGGAAAATAACCAAAGATAACAAAAAATAATAACATCATCTCCCACTAAAGGATTAACGACCACTAATGGAAAGAACCTTCCATATAAAATGTATAGCAGATAAAGTGGGTTCAATTATAGTGGCATAACCAATACATTAATGGCTTAAGTTGTAAGTAATAATTAGTTAGCACACGAATTGTCAACAGTTCGGGTCCTCAGGTCGCCGATCTTCCATTATCCATTACTCGATTGGGACTTAAGAATAAAAGTACTTTCATGCCACCCAAAATTCATCATGGGGTGGAAACATTTATTGATATTGTAGAAAGAGAAATACAGACCGAAATTACCAAATTCAAAAGAGGCATGTATCCAACTAAGTCGAATTTCTCGAATATTGAGCGAATGGCTTTGACACAACTCAGTGGGGATAAAACAATCACCATCAAACCCGCCGATAAGGGGGGAGCGATCGTGATTATGGATACGTCATATTATAGGGAAGAGATTTGTAGACAGCTCTCCGATACTGCTACATATGAGAGAGTGTCCTACAACCCTACATTCGAGACACAGAGGGAGTTGGAGTCATTTCTAGAGAAACACTTGTTGTTAGGCACGATTGATAAAGCCACTTACACTTACTTAATAAACAAAAATCCAATTACACCCGTGTTCTATATATTGCCGAAAATACACAAATGTTTGGAGCGACTCACCAGGCCGCCCCATAGTGGCTTCAACACAGTCTCTATTAGCCCCTATCTCAATTTTTCTGGAAAGGACTCTGACTCCCTACGTGCGATTGACTAAGTCTTTCCTGCTTGATACTTCACATTTTTGGAAATTGTTAAGTCAATAGACACATTAACACATGATACGTTGCTAATAACTCTGGATGTGAGTAGCTTATACACCTCAATTTCACACGAGGAGGGTATACGTGCCGTTACATTACTTCTAGAAGGCTCTGATATGTCTGTTACTCAAAGGCAGTTTTGTGTTAGGCTGCTAAGATTTGTCCTAGAAAAGAATTTCTTTATGTTTGGGGAGGAGTTCTATATACAGCGCAAGGGGACGGCCATGGGGCCAACGTGGCCCCCTTACGCTAACATCTTCATGGACCGCTTCGAACAAGATCATGTGTACCCTCATGTCCTATTCCAGACCCATGTCAAAATATGGCGTCGATACATCGACGACATATTCTGCATTTGGCAAGGTGACCGTGATTCCTTTGAAGCTTTCTATTTAGATCTCAATGATAGGATGCCTGGTCTTTCTTTTACGGCACATGTGGACCCACATAAGGTGACCTTTCTTGATACCACTATTATCAAGAAAACAGATGGTAGCCTTGCCGTGGACTTATATATTAAGCCCACGGACAGGAATACTTTATTGCATTTCTCCAGTAGTCATCCCCATAACACTAAGACCTCACTGCCTCGCTCACAACTCATGCGTGTTACACGAATAGTAAGTGATCCTATTGTAAGGCAGTTACGTCTTGATGAGATGTGCTCCAAATTTAAAGCACGGGGATATCCCACAGCACTACTGACTAAAGAAAAACACAATTACAACAATCCAAATATAGACAGAGAGATACGGGCCCTCGTGTGCCTTTTAGTGGTTACATATCATCCTTTTATTCAACGTATACAACAGATTATACACAAACACTGGTCACTTTTGCCGAAGGCGTATCCTCAGGTCTCTGAGTTTTCTCAACCGATACGGATCTGTTATAAGCGTCCACGAAATATTCGTGACCAACTAGTACGCGCTGATATAGGCCCACTCAAGACTACATCAAGACAAACTACTCTCACAAACAAACGATCTGGCACCTTCCCTTGTTTAAGCTGCTCTCAATGCACTAATGTGCAGAAGGGGTCCAGCTTTACACATCCTCATTCAGGAAAATTATATACTATCCGAGGGTATTTTACATGTATTTCCACACATGTGATATACTTGATAAAGTGTCCTTGCGGCCTCGCTTACATAGGGGAGACCACCCAGTGTGTGCGAGACCGCATAGGAAAACATAAGTCTGATATACGTTGTAAGAAAACCGAGTTACCCATTCCTGGCCACTTTCTCCGCATGGGACATGCGATTAGCCAGTTGAAGTTTCAAGTGTTAGAGCATATCCCAATGCCCCGACGGGAGGTGATCGCAAGACGATCCTCCGCCGACGGGAAGCATATTGGATCCATCAACTTAAAACATTGCATCCTTTAGGTCTCAATCGTGATTTCGATTTGTGTTTATGATGGTTGTCCATCTTTCTGCCTATGTTTCCACTCTTTCCCCAACCAGCCTATTGAGGTTCGATATTCCGTGTGGTATATATTTGTAATAACTCAATATATTTGTAATAACTCAATATTGACCATTATACAGACGTTTAATAAAATGTCTTTATTTTACAGACAAAATGATCCACTACACAGGTAGGATAGTGATTCACATAACGTACTTTTGACTAATATACTTACTTATTAACCCCAATTCACCCGGTAGAATCGTAAGTTTAGGACTCTCTGAACTAATACTCTAATAGCAACATAATAGCAGTCTATTACCCTCCATTTGACATGCTTTCTATTGTAACTATTGCTTGTGTTACTTATGAGTCCAATTTTCCCTTCCCTCCCCTTTACTGGATTATATTATAACTATATCTACTTTGACCTGATGGGCGGGTTAATATGATGCCCTTTGTGTGCATTTACTGCACTTTTGTGACTCTACAATATGGATGCAATACCGGTGACCGTTCAGCTTTTGCCCATACCTAGTTTGGCTTCATTGCCCTCGATGTTCGCGGACGTCGTGACGCACTTCCGGTCCATGAGCGGACCGGAAGTGACGTCCCGCTATTCTTCTTTTAAAAGACGGCGCCAAGCTACTCTCTGTACGCCACCCGGTTTCCTGCTTCCATGTTGCAAAGGTATGATGCTGTTCATATATATCTGCTCCTATATGTATGCTTATTATACTCTAGCTTTGTTCCACCGATACTTAGGTGGATACGAATGTATCTTTTGTTTTCATAAGACTTGGATCCTACCTTGTTCATTATAGCCCTTTTGATATATTTTTGTTCAGTTTTTCTGTCCCGACTTGGTGCTACAATGTATGTATACTTTCTTTAGTGACGATACCTTACTATGTACTTTTATGGCGGTTATCAATTAATTACTATTTACAACTTAAGCCATTAATGTATTGGTTATGCCACTATAATTGAACCCACTCTATCTGCTATACATTTCATATGGAAGGTTCTTTCCATTAGTAGTCGTTAATCCTTGAGTGGGAGATGTTATTATTATTTTTGTTATTTTTTGTTATTTTCCTTTTGTCTGATTATGCTCATATCTACTCTATATATATGTATCTTATACATTATCTGTATATTTTCTTTAGGCCCTGATAAAGGTCGATATGACCGAAACGTTGGCCAAATAACTATGTACAATGAATGGTGGCATTAATATGCAATAAAAATAAGTGCATTTCAAACATATCCGAAATTGAGTGCCGTGTTTATATGAATCTATATTGAAGAGGGGACGCCCTATTACACTGAGCACCGCAACTACCTCATAAGAAGGTGTGCTGATCATATAGATAATTATTACTAAAAAATGTTTAGTGACTGAACTGAAGACTTCCTGATGCATCCTGAACGGATTTCTCTCCATTCAGAATGTATTAGGATATAACTGATCAGTTCTTTTCCGGTATTGAGCCCCTAGGACGGAACTTAATGCCAGAAAAGAATAACGCTAGTGTGAAAGTACCCTTAGGCTACATGCACACGAACAAATGTGTTTTGCGGTCCGCAATTTGCGGATCCGCCAAAAAAACTGATGACGTCTGTATGGCATCCTTTTTTTTTTTGCGATCCATTGTAATAATGCCTATCCTTGTCCGCAAACGGACAAGAATAGGACATGCTCTATTTTTTTTGCGGGGCTACGGAACGGACATACAGATGCGGATAGTACACAGTGTGCTGTCAGCATTTTTTGCGGACCCATTGAAACGTATGGGTCCGCATCCTATCCGCAAAAAAAAACGGAACGGACACGGAAACAAAATACGTTCGTGTGCATTTAACCTTACTTTATTCATGTCATAGAAAAAGTGTTTTATGCATAAAAACACAGGCACATGATTGGTGGACCTCAGTCCTCATGGCTTTTGAATGATATATTTTGTCACCATTTTTTATATAAATTGTTTTATTGCTCCAGTGCATCTAAAATAAAATAAAGTGATTATGCAGTTAAAGTCTACATTAAAGAGATCCTACAGGTTTGTGTATACGAGTGCTTTCACACGTAGGTTTTTCGTGGCGTTTTTCTGCACATTTGTGTTTTTTGCAGCTGAAGGTCTTTGGGAAATTGTAAATGCGCAACATACAGTGTTTTTGTTACTGGCATTGCTGTTCTTTATGGCTCATGCACACGACCGTGTGCTGCCCCAATTACAGCGGGTCCGCAATACACGGGGCACCGGCCGTGTGCAGCCACATCACGGATCACGGACCCATTCACTTGTCCGCGATCCGGGAGATGCGGTGCAGAAGCACGGATCGGAAGCCCACGGAAGCACTACGCAGTGCTTCCGTGGTGTTTCTGCCCGTGCCTCCGCACCGCAAAAAAGTACTGCATGCAATACTTTTTTGTGTTGCGGACCATCGGATGCTGATCGCGGACCCCGTTCAAGTGAATTTTTACATCTCTATAACGGAAAAATACCTTGAACAAAAGGCTAGTGTTAAGACATGCAAAAAATAACACAAAAAACGCTTATTCTGGTGTTTTTTGTATTGGTAAAAACGCTAGCACCAAGTTCATGTGTGAAAAGACCCTTACGTTACGTTCGCAGTGCGGATTCGGATGATGTCAAAACTGCTGCGTTTTTTGCTACAGTAGTTCACTTTGGATGCAGTTCCATTGAAGGTCCCTGCCGACTGACATGTCACGGTTTTAAACTGCTGGAGGCGCGAATTGCAGAGCTGCCTCCCGGTGAAAAGAATGAGAGTTAGGCCCTATTCACACATCCGCAATGTAGTCCGCATGTATTCCGCAATTTTGCGGAATACATGCGACCCATTGA
The DNA here is from genome assembly GCA_033119425.1 of Bufotes viridis. Classification (NCBI taxonomy): domain Eukaryota; kingdom Metazoa; phylum Chordata; class Amphibia; order Anura; family Bufonidae; genus Bufotes; species Bufotes viridis. The sequence goes on along the minus strand of CM065589.1, from coordinate 140,803,231 downwards.
CTGTGAATGGGGCCGGGAAAGATGCGGAGAGCACACACTGTGCTCTCCGCATCCGATTTGCGGAGCGCCGCCGATTTTCCGGTCCGCGGCTCCGCAAAAAAAATAGAGCATGTCCTATTCTTGTCCGCAATTGCGGACAAGAAGAGGCATTTTCTATGGAGTCCGGGCAATGTGCGGTCCGCAAAAATGCGGAATGCACATTGCCGGTGTGTCCGTGTTTTGCGGATCCGCGGCTCCGTGGATCCGCAAAACACTTGCGGATGTGTGAATAAGGCCTTAGACACCACCTGGCTGCTGCCGGAATTTTGGTGCGGTATCCGCATTAAAATTCCTGTGGCATAAACCGCTGGGCGATCAGCCCTTTATGGTAACAGCCTATGAACTGACACCTTCAAACTGTTCTTTTATGGGGCAGATGGATGGGAAAATGATTGTGGAATCAGAATACACAGTGGGGGGGAGTTCCCCTACTCCAGTTTTCTGGCATAAAAAAAGTTATACATTTTGGCGCACACCCCACTTGTGCAAAAATCTGCGCCTTTTTAGGGGTCTTGCAGCATGCTAACCAATTGCGGTACGTTCACCACATTTATTATAATTTACACTAGAAAGATGTTGTAAATTATATCTGAAATCTGTGCCAGTACCTAGTTGGCATATATGCAGGCTCTGGCACACAGGTGGACCAAAAAGAGGCGTGCACAATGGCGGTCTTTTAATATGCCACTCTGGGTGACTGTAGTAAAGACTTCTTACAAAGTCGATTTTTTTGTTTTGCATTAAAGCAAAACTTGGTTGGAGAGATGGAAATCACCTTTAATACACGATGGCTTGTTCTATGCAGAAAAAAGAATGACTAGCACAAATGTTTAGTAAAAAACAAGTCTCTATAAAAGATGCATCTCATCTCTCGTTGCAGGTCATTCCAAAGATGAAATTTGTGTTGGTAAAGTTCGACACTCAGTATCCATATGGAGAAAAGCAGGATGAGTTCAAACAGTTAGCAGAAAGTTCATCTTCCAGTAAAGAGCTTCTGGTGGCTGACGTTGGGATCTCAGGTAGCTCTAATGTTGCAGATGCAGCTAAGGCTACTTTCATATTAGCTTTTTCAAGTCCGCTATTGAGATCCGTCACAGGATCTCAATAGCGGAAGAAAACGCTTCCGTTTTGTCCCCATTCATTGTCAATGGGGACAAAACTGAACAAAACGGAATGCACCAAAATGCATTCTGTTCCGTTTGGTTGCGACCCCATCGCGACAGAAAAACGCTGTCCGTGATGTGGTGCGGAGCAAGACGGATCCGTCCTGACACACACTGTAAGTCTATGGGTACGGATCAGTTTTCTCTGACACAATCGAAAACGGATCCGTCCCCCATTGACTTTTACTGGTGTTCATGACGGATCCATCATGGCTATAAAAGACATAATACAACCGGATCCGTTCGTGACGGTTGCATGCGGTTGTATTATTGTAACGGAAGCGTTTTTGCAGATCCATGACAAATCCGCAAAAAAACGCTAATGTGAAAGTAGCCTAATACTAATGTTATAGGAAATCAACTGACTGTTTTTAATGGCCGCTTAGACATGAGGCCACCCCTCTAACGGCCGTTAAAAATGGGTACACTACAACAATGCGGCTTTTTAGGGGTTATAAAAAAACCTCACCTCAACCACTTGCATGCGCCACGGCAGTCGCACCTCTCTTGACTGAAAAGGACCTGCAGAAGGACACGCGCTCAGCATAATGTCACCATGCGCTTGTCCTTCGACAAGTCTTTTTCAATCAAGAGAGGAGTGACTGCCGCGGCACATGCAAGTGGATGAGGTGAATTTTTTTTTGAATTTTCAAGGAGTAATAACAGAGCAATGGCACAATACAGGGTTCTAAGAAAAGGTTCTCCATCTCCATTATTGTGATGTCATAGGGAATACAAGTATTTACTAAAACAGACATATCAGGAGACCTTAACCGGAAGCCATAAACCCAAACCCTAGCTTGCAACATGCACAAATTATATTCATATATCTCCTCATTAAAGGGGTATTCCCATCACATACAATGGGGGCATATCGCTAGGATATGCCCCCATTGTCTTGGACCTGCACCTACAACGAGAACGGAGCGGGGAGAGCTGTGGCTGGAGGACCCCAGATTTCCCGGGGTCTGTCCACCACCAAAAGCTGCTCCCCGCTGCTCCCATAGAAGTGGATGGGAGCGCACGCGCGGCCCCTGCTACCATTTATTTTTATGCGGCAGATGGCTCGGCTATTTTCGGCGGCCCCATAGAAATAAATGGAGGGCGGCTGCGCATGCGCAGTGCGCCCTCCGTTCATTTCCCCGCTCCGTTGTCATCATGCCCCCATTGTCTGAGATGGCAAAACCCCTTTAATGTAGTTTTATATGTTCATAAACTACCACAAACAGTCCATTAGTATTGTCCCTGTGTTGTTTTATAGCTGTAGATCTAATGTGAGTCACCCAGACTAAGCTACTATGATGGTGTGCCAAATGTGGATTAATCTTTGCCAAGGGTGTATCTACTTCCTTGTACTAAAAAATACGAGTCTGAAATCTAACCTCAACACTCGCCAGCTTTCTTTTGTTTGCAGTTGCTTTACTTTGTTGCTTGACCCTAGGTACACACCTAAGCGTTTTACAGCGCGTTCAAACGCGCTGTAAAACGCACAACATGTGAAATGCCATGTATCCCTATGGGCATGGTACACATTTGGGCGTTTTACAGCGCGTTTGAACGAGCTGAAAAACGCCTGACACAAACGCTAGTGCTTGAGCTTCTTTGGGGCGTTTTTTCAAGCGTTTCCACCCATTGGAATGCATGGGAACGCTCCAAGATGAAGATATGCGCGTTTTCTGTTTAAAAAACGCGTATACGAACGCGCGTTTTTCTCATTTGACCCAGCATAAAAAGACCGCTTCCAGGTTCAACACAGAATCCTAGGCACCAGCATGGAGGAAGCTGGATGTGAGGCGGAGACCCTTTTTAGTGGATCTGGAACCTGTCAATCAAAAAAACGCCTCAAAAACGCGCGTTCCTTAAATGCAAAAACGCCCATGAAAACGCGCGTTTGTCGCGGGAAAAAACACTCAAAAAAACGCCCGCTCCAAAAACGCTTAGGTGTGTTCCCAGCCTGAGGGTTTTGCATAGGATAGGTCCTATTTCTAGAGTGATCATGTCCACTGATGTATGCGAACTTCAGGATTCTTTCGTTCCATGTGTGAGATGTGATCTAGTTTAGATTATCTGCACCTCACTCAATCATCCTACTGTGCACTGCTGAGGGGCAAGCACCTCGAAACAGCTGTCTACTTATGGATATTTGGCTTGGCTATTTTCCATTGTCCCAAGACTTGTTTAAAAGGTCGGACTTGACTCATGTTAGCCACTTCCAGAAGGTAACGCTAGCGAGATCGTTCTCTTTCTCCGAGATGCCTCTCTGCATATTTTTTTCCCATGGAGCATGCCAATAAGTCTCAATTAGAGATGAGCGAATTTCCGCTTATGAAGTTAGTTCACACTTTGTTTGGTGGTAAAAGGTGAATTGCGTTATGGATTCTGTTTCCGTTATGCAGGGGAGTCCTCTCCTGCATAACGACAACTGGACGGATCCGTTATGCAGGCCATAGACTTCTATTATGACGGAATGCCTCTAAAGGCATTCCGTTATGCATTCCGTCATAGAATTGCGTTATGGTCCGTGGAAACAGAATCCATAACACAATTCACCTTTTACCACCAAACAAACTGTGAACGAATTTCAAAATATGAAATTCGCTCATCTCTAGTCACCATACCCTGGAGCACTGCTAAAAAGGTCTCCATACATAGCTGGTCTCTTACGTGGTTATTCGGTAAATGATAATGATGACCTTCGAGCTTCACTGGAAAGGGGGAAAGGCCTAAGATGATACATTTTCCCCAAAATTGCGCCATAGTTCATGTATAAAATCTATTTGAGAGTAAACCAACCAATTGTTGGTAGAGTCAGAGAAAAGTGTCTATCCCTGCACCACATTTATTATCCAGCCTGAGCCCCTGTGATCAATCTGGTGCAGGTCTAGACAGGACGTCTAAGCTTACTATACATTTAGGATTCGTAATTCTGTGCCCCTGTGTGCAAAAAAAGGCCAACAAAAAATGCAAAAAAAAAACTAAAACGCAGGTGGCAAAAGCAAACACTAAACCATGTCACACGCATGTGGCATTTTTACACCCCGAAAAAAAACGCTAGTGCAAATTTATAGGGATCCTAAAGGGGTATTCCCATGACAGAAAGTGATTGGATATTGCTGGGATATACACTTTATGGTCAGCGGGTTTCTGAGTGCTGGGATGATCTGTAAAACGAAGGGGCTGCTGATGTCTTATGCAGAACAGCAGATGTTTTAACATTAACCAGTGTGAAGGTCTGTTTCCTAATAGGATTATTATTGAGGAGAGATTTTCTGGTGAGATTAACAAATACAATAATGTTCTCGGTCCTTTGTTATCGCTGAATAAGATTTCTACAATAATAGGACTTGTATTAAGGCTATGTCAGACATGTTCCGCTTAGGAAGCCGAAAACAGGGGTGACATCAAAGAGAGTGTAAGGGCTCATGCACACGACCGTGTGCCGGCCGTGGTCGTATTGTGGCCCGCATACAGCGGGTCCGCAATACACGGGCACCGGCCGTGTGCATCCCGGACCCATTCACTTGAATGGGTCCGCGATCCGGGAGATGCGGTGTGGAGGGACGGAGCAGAACTCCACGGAAGCACTACAGAGTGCTTCCATGGTGTTTCTGGCCGTGCCTCCGCACCGCAAAAAAAGTAGTACATGCACTACTTTTTTGCAGTACGGACGGTTCACGGACCCATTCAAATTGAATGGGTCTGGATCCGTCGCGGCAGCCGTACGGATGTTGCCCGTGCATGGGGGACCTCAATTGTGGTCCCCAATGCACGGAATGGCCGGCACACGTTCATGTGCATGAGCCCTAAGAGTCAGCCTTTCCTTTATATGTCCCTTGTGTATGATTCATTACTAGCTTTGACTTTAAAAAGCTGGAGCAAAAAAACTGAACTTGCCTCATTTACATACAGTCTTTTGTTGGCACAATTCCGTGCCAATCACACACCAAAAAGCTTTTACCGGCCACACGGGATCCACCTCCATTGTTTTTAATAGGAGGCTGCGCTGCAGCTCATGTGGGAACAGTTTATAGCCACAACAGCTCCAAGAGAGTATGTTTCCTTTTCTGGTGCAGTGTCCAGACGGACGTTTTAGTTCCATTCAGTGGGTCTAACCCTGGGTTCAGACCTGAGCGTTCTGGAAACGCGCGTTTTTGCAAATAGGAAACGCGCGTTCGTACGCGCGTTCTTGTGATTGACTACTGTGGTGTCAATCACAAAACGCGCGACAAACGCCCCAAAAAAGGCTCAAGTACTTGTTTATGCGTTTGGCATTTTACAGCGCGTTCAAATGCGCGGTAAAACGCTCAAGTGAGAACCAGGGCCATAGGAAACCATTGGCTTTCATGTCTTGAGCGTTTTACAGCGCGTTTGAACCCAGGGTAAAGCATCCATGGCATTCACACTGAAAAACGCCAGCAGGAACTGGAGGAGCCCAGGGCCACTTTCACACAGTCAGTATTTAGTCAGTATTTTTTATCAGTAAACCCATACTAGGAGAAAAACCAATAGAGAAGACTGTAATGGAAATATTTTGGCCTTTTCTGTATTATGGACCCTCTTCTGGTATTGGCTTACAAATACTGACAGTGTGAATGTGGCATTAAAATAAGGGCCCATTTACACGACCGTATTTTTTTGCAATTTTGCAGATCGGATGCAAACCCATTCATTTCAATGGGTCGGCAAAAGATGCGGACAGCGTGTGCTGTCTGCATCCAAAGTTCCATTCTGTGATCCCGCAAAAAAGATGTCCTATTGTTATCTGTTTTTGCGGACAAGAATAGGCATTTCTATCATAGGGAAGAAAGCTCTGATCCACAAAGTGCAGAACACACACAGCTGGTATACATGTTTTGCTGATACGCAATTTGTGGTCTGCAAAAACGGATATGGTTGTGTGAATGGAACCTAGGCTAGTTTCACACTAGCGGCAGCCTTCTCCGGCAGGCTGTTCCAGCGGGTGAACAGCCTGCCGGGTCCGTGTTGCCGCTAGTCCACTCCGGCCCCATTGACTATAACACATGCCGAGAGGGGGCCGGAATAAAACTACAACGTTGTGATGCCGCAGAAACTCCGGTCCGCCTCCATTATAGTCAATGGGGTCAGAGTGGACCTCTGGCGGCACGCGTGCACTAGCGGAAAGGGCTGCCGCTAGTGTGCAAGTAGCCTTAGGCTGGACCTTTACTTAAAGGGAGTTTTTCACCCCCTGCGCACTGTCTCGCCGGGCCAGGCATGAGCACTGCGATGCCTATTGTGGGCACAGCATCGATTTAATTAATGCGCATGAGCCGGTGAACGGAGCGAAACCACCCACAAGAGGGCGTTAGCCAGGCGCATGCGCATTAACTAAAGCAATGATCCCGGCCCGATGAAGCAGTGCGCAGGCGCGGGATCTCGGCCGGACTGTAGGTTGAAACAAGGGAATAGGAGGGCGGGTATAAGCACAGGCTGGGCGGGGAAACGTTCAAAAAAGGCAGCGCAGCCTGGGCTCCCTACAGTAAGCGCCGCCCCTGGGCACCTTCAAAAGCTCATTTGCATAAGGATTAAACTTCGTTTTTACACCTACTTCAAGTATGAAGAAAAAGATAAAGGTACCCTTACATTCTTCTATATCTGTGCTATTGGGCAGAGTAAACACTCTATATGGCCATATGGGCCATATGAGCGAGTTTCCGCCCGGGTGCAATGCGTGACTTGAACGCATAGCACCCGCACTGAATCCGGACCCATTCATTTCAATGGGTCTGTGTACATGAGCGTTTATTTTCATGCATCAGTTCTGTGTTGCATGAAAAACGCAGCATGTTCTATATTCTGCTTTTTTCACGCAGCCCTGGCCCCATAGAAGTGAATGGGGCTTCAGTGGAAAAACGCATTGCATTTCTAAGCAAGTGCGGGTGCAATGCATTTTTCACTGACGGTTGCTAGGAGATGTTGTTTGTAAACCTCCAGTTTTCTATCACGCGCGTGAAAAACGCATCAAAACGCATTGCACCCACGTGGAAAAAACTGAACAACTGAACGCAATCGCAGACAAAACTGACTAAACTTGCTTGCAAAATGGTGCGAGTTTCACTGAACGCACCCTGAATGCATCTGGAGCCGTCACGCTTGTGTGAAAGAGGCCTACATGGCTACATTGCGCAACATTTCATGTAATGTTAAGCCTAATTCACACGTCCATGCTCGAATCCGTGAGCAGGTGGTCAGTGATGCATCCGTAAAGCTGTCCGTCACGGATCCGTGTTGGGTCAGTGTGTCCGTTTTTTGCTGTCTGTGTTGCATCCGTGTTTCACTGACACTGAACAGCTAAAAAATAATTTTCGAAGCATCTCTTCTTAATGATCCGTGAAACACGGATGGCATCTGTGTTGCATTCGTGGTTTTCACGGACCCATAGACTATAATGGGTGTGAGGGATCCGGGAACACGGACCAAGATAGAACATTCATCCGTGCTATAAACACGGACTCAAGAACCGTGCTAAAACACTGATGTATGAATACACACATTCAAATGAATGGGGACGTGTGCTGTCCGCGGAGTACACGTACAGCACACGTACATGGAACACTGACGTGTGAATGAGGCTTTAGTCAGTGCCAACGCGATAGTCAAAAAAAATTGAGACATGCTGAAATTTTCACAAGTCGCTTGCTACATTTACTCCAGCGCGTGACACATGACTCATGTTCGACTGGCCAGTTACTTGGCTGTTTTTCACAGTGAAACCAAAGTTCTAAAATAGTAGTTTACTGCGATCTGCTAAGGGTATGACAACGTGGCGCGGTCATGACCCAGTTGCGTCACGGCCAGCTGCGGTGAAGAACAGCGTGACCAATTAGGCTTCAGCTGCTTGATATTTTACTAATGAAGACACTGTACAGGCGATCTGAATTCTTAATAGCTGCCTGGCACTTTTAATATCGCCCAGCCATTAAGAATTCAGACCCCCTTTACAGTGCAGTCTTCATTGGTTAAATATCAGGTAGCTGCGGCCTATTTGGCCACGCAGTTCTTGACTAAAGCTGGCAACGAACTGATCATGACTGCGCCTTGTGGTCGTACATTTAGGGGGTTATTTGCTAAAAGAAATATGTCTATATTAGGCGTATTTCTGGCATAAATTGTGGCGCAAAGGTTCTTTGCGCTGCAATCTGCGACTTTTCCCGCTCATGTCAGGTCTACAAAATTGAGCATAGCGTGGGAAAGGGGATGGGCTGGCTGTTTTATGTGTAGAAAATGGTCTAAATATACACCAGCAAGGGAGCTGGCGTAGATTTAGAAGCGGCGGTGGATCAGCCGAAGTTATGTAGAGGCATAAAAGGCCAGTCTTAATAAATGACCCCCTTTTGTAGCACTTTATATTGAGTGATTAGATACAAGTGAATTTACTGCCTTGGACTACACCTATAGCTCAGTTGTTGAAATAAATGAAAAGTGCTAGTGAAACTGTAGGTGTAACCCCAGTTTTATATAGTTAGGGCCCAGCCCCACCTGCCGCAGACAATGGGCGTGCGATTTTACAGCAAAACCATGAGACCATAAACTGCTGTGGGTTTGTGTGGTTTGTCTTCATGTAACCAGCCACACCGTTTTGTCACACCCTTAGGATCCTTGAGTTCAAGCTAATTAATCACTTTAAATTTTAGGACTTGTTTATTCAATGTTCACATTAGCGTTGAAGGCTGCTTTAGGGCCTCAGCAATGGGGGGTTGGGGGTGCAGTCCGCCCCGGGTGCCGGCTGTCAGGGGGGTGCCAGAGAAGCAATGACCACTTCCATCAATACAGATACTGCACATAGTTCCCTGCCCCGCCGCCGATCACTGCCCACCATAGCAGGGATCTCAAGTCTCCCGGATGTTCAGGGAGTCTCCCTGACGCCTGCATGTAAAACAATATATCCTGGAAATAGAGAGGCACTGGGGGGCTGATGAATGTAATAAAAAGTTTGTGGAAAAAAAATATAAGAAAAAAAATAAAACCTCCCTGAAATGAGAAGTGCACCTTCCTGAAATGAGTTTTCGCAGGTTGGAATGTCTGCCATAGGCTTCAGGCCTAGTAGGCCTGAGGCCTATGCGGTACTGAAATCCCGGCGCAGGCATGTGTGATAACATCATCGCGTGCGCCTGTGCCTGGACACAGCAGCACAGTAAAGTGTGCGAGCCAGCGCCTGGACATAGGTGAGTATTTAGCTTTTGGTTTTTTTTCTTTTCTTTTTTTGTTCTTTTATGTGCCAAGAATCTTTTGGGGACACAGGAGGACATGTGGGGGAAAAATATTATGGTGGGATACAGTGTGGGGCAAATAATTATGGGAGGGAATACTATGTGGGGGGCAAATTAATAAATGGGGGCAATATGGCAGAAACCACTGTGTGGGGAAAATTACTATGTGGGGGCAATTACTGTGTGGGGTACAGTACACTACTGTGTGGGGTAAACTACTGTGTGGCGGGCAGTGTGGGGTACACTACTGTGTGGTGGAAACTACTGTAGGTGGGCAGTGTGGGGGAAACTACAGTGTGTGGGAAATTACTGTGTGTGGGTAGTGTGGGGTACAGTACACTACTGTGTGGCGGGCAGTGTGGGGTACACTACTGTGTGGGGGACATTACTGTGTGGCGGGCAGTGTGGGGTACACTACTGTGTGGGGGAAACTACTGTAGGGGGGCAGTGTGGGGGAAACTACAGTGTGTGAAAATTACTGTGTGGGGGTAGTGTGGGGTACAGTACACTACTGTGTGGCGGGCAGTGTGGGGTACACTACTGTGTGGGGGACATTACTGTGTGGTGGACATTACTGTGTGGTGGACACTACTGTGTGGGGGCAGTTTGGGGGACACTACTGTGTGCGGGCAGTGTGGGGGAAACTACTGTGTGCTGCAAATAACTGTATTGGGGCAGTGTGGGGGAAATTACTCTCTGGGGGAAAATTACTGTGGGGGGATTACTATGGGGGGCAGTGTGGGGGAAATTACTATATGGGGGCATCGTGGGGGCGTTGCTATTGGGGAGGCACTGTAGGGGCAATTCTATTATGTTTGGGGACACTATACAGGGATTATTACCTGGAGCACAATATAGGATGTTATTATTATTATTATTGGGGGCACTCTAGGGGACATTATAGCTGCTGTGGACACTACAGGGACATTTTGGGTAATTCATTAAACTGGTGTAAAGTAGAACTGGCTTAGTTGCCGATAGCAGCCAATCAGATTCCACCTTTCATATTTAACAGCTCTTTTGGAAATCCAGTTCTACTTTACACCAGTTTGATAAATGACCCCAATTATGTCTACTGGGGTCACTATTTTTTCAGCATTATAGTACCTGGGACATTAGGGAGCACTACGGGCACAGTATTGGGGGTGGCAGCAGGATGACACCGTGGGGACATCAGGATGGGGAGGTTGATGGAAAAACTGAGAAATCTAACGTGTCTGTGTTACAAACTCTGTAGAGACAAGATGCGGACGCGGAGGCTAGCAACGGTCGTGTGCATGTAGCCTAATGGAGGAGAAGAGGAAAGAGAAGGTCTTCATGACAGGAGATAGCCCTGGATGTAAGAGGTATGTGGTCAAGTATTGGGGGGGGGGGGTCGTTGGGGAGCCAGAGAAAGGACCCTCCCCGGGTGCCAAACACCCTAGGCACGCCACTGATGTGAAAGCTCTTCATTTCTCTGATTCTGGTCAGGAGGAGCCATCTAGTGGTGAGAAAGTCAATGTTCAGTCCATGTCTAATTTACTTTCTAACCAACAATTTGTTTCTGGTATATATTCCCTTTTTTTCTGATTTCATTAGGAAAGGGAATATTTTATTGCCATTTGGGGTCTGGCTTAATCAACCCAAGGCTAAGGTTAATTCAGAGTCAAGTGGTTTCTTCTATTCCTGTCCTTGACAAAGGTATTGGTGTTTCTGAAGCCTGCGTTAAAGAGGCTCTGTCTTGTGAAGTATCGCCTCTAGGCTTTCATTTAACACCAAGATTAGAATTAGACGTTCTAAGATGAACCAATTGGGCCGTGGTCAATTTATTTCTCTAAACAGTTGGTCCAATTCGTTTTTGTGTACAGTCAGAGCTGTGACAGCTTGGCTGCAAATTAGACCATCAGTGCAGGGTTGATTTTTGATTCATTCTAATTTAAGCCCTCTAACGAAATTTCAATTCAATTCTTTGCTTAAAAAATGCTTAAGTGCATTGAATTTTATTCACCTCCGGATATCCTCTCATTCTTTCCGAATAGGATCGGATACTGAAGCAGCTAGGATGGGATTGGGGGGATACAGTCATTAGGGGGATAGGTCGTTGGTCTTCAAACAGAATTAAATTATATGCAGGGCTGGACTGGCTTACCTGAATACCGGGAAATTTCCCAGGAGGCCGCTGGCCCTGGTGCCACTTTAAGAGGGGCGTACATACAGGGGTCGCAGCCCTGGCCCCTGCTGCCTTTACTAGTGCCTGTAGTGCCCAGGGCCCAGGCAGAGCTCCTTGCCTCTTTTCCGGCACCTGCGGCCCGCCCCTTACCCTCCCCGGTCGTCACTTCACTGTCCTGAGCGCGTACAGCGTCAGGACGTAGTGCGCGCACTATGACCTGACGCTGCTTGCTGTCAGGCGACAGTGCAGCGCCGGCTCGGAGGACTGGACGGAGCATGACTTGGAGGAAGCGGCAGGCGGCGCAGAATTTCTGGTAAGTATAAAGTATGTTGGGGCCTGGGCTGGCCTGGGCCCTCCCCTGCCCTGCCGCTTATTGATCTGAGGCTGAGCGCCGATGGAGTTGGCTGACTGGGGGCCTGATGGTGGTCTTTGGTCTCTGCGGTCTGATGGGGGTGGGCTGACTGGGTCTGGGGTCTTTGGGCTGATCTGAGGTCTGTCTGAATGATGCGGGCTGAGTGTGGGTCTGATGGGGGTCTTTGGGCTGATCTGAGGTCTGATGGGGGCTGACTGGGGGTCTGCTGGGGTTCTTCGGGCTGATCAGAGGTCTGATAGGGGCTGAGTGGGTGTCTTTGGGCTGCTCTGAGGTCTGATGGGTGCTGACTGGGGGTCTGATGGGGGTTTTTGGGCTGATCTGAGGTCTGATGGGGGCTGACTGGGGGTCTTTGGGCTGATCTGAGGTCTGATGGGGGCGGGCTGGCTGGCGGTCTGGGCTGATCTGAGGTCTAAAAGGGGCTCACTGGGGATCTTTGGGCTGCTCTGAGGTCTGATGGGGGCTGACTGGGGGTCTGCTGGGGGTTCTTTTGGCTGATCTGAGGTCTGATGGGGGTTGAGTGGGGTCTTTGGGCTGCTCTGAGGTCTGATGGGGGCTGACTGGGGGTCTGCTGGGGGTCTTTGGGCTGATCTGAGGTCTGATGGGGGCTGACTGGGGGTGTGCTGAGGGTTCCTTGGGCTGATATGAGGTCTGATGGGGGCTGAGTGGGGGTCTTTGGGCAGCTCTGAGGTCTGATGGGGGCTGACTAGGGGGTCTGATGGGGTCTTTGGGCTGATCTGAGGTCTGATGGGGGCTGAGTGGGGGTCTGATGAGGGTCTTTGGGCTGATCTGAGGTCTGATGGGGGTAGGAAATAAGATGTCTGTATGTCTGTCAAACTCTGCAGAGATGAGAGATGGCTGATAGAAATCATCATGGCGGTCTGGTCTGAATGGAGAAGATGAAGAAAGAGAACATCTACATCAAAGGAGACATCACTGGATGTAAGAGGTATGAGCGCGGTGTGTGGGTGTGGCTTGAGGGTGGGCGGGGACACAGGGGCCCCATGATCTCCTATTGCCCGGGGAAGTGCCCCTCCCGAGACCAGGCTCTGGTTCCGCCACTGGGGCGGCTGCATGTTGGGCCCATGGATCAGTTTTGCACCGGGACCCCATGGATTGTGTGTACACCACTGGATGTGCCTGCACTTTCGGCCATATAATATTATTTCCTGTTAGAGTCTATGCCGCCGCGAACTCGGCCGCTGCTTCTGCAGCTTGCTGTCAGCGGAGGATAATTTCGCAGTGCTATGGGGCTGGTTTTCATACCCAGTCTGGCCCTGATTATATGTGAGGCCACATTTGTTGTTAGATTGATCTTCTTATGTCTTTCAGGTGTTAAATTAATCATATGGATTATTGGACATTCGTTCATTTATTGGGCTCAGAAGAGAGCCGGGAAGAGAAATTACTCTGAGAACTTATCATTTGAATCCAATAAAATGCATATTTTTTGGTTCAGTGTAAGGGGTTTAAAATGGAGGGATCTTCTGAATGAGATTAAAAAACTAGCAATTAAATGGCCTTCCCCGCATGTTTTAATTTTGCATGTTGGGGGTAATGACATGGGTCGTATTAAAACTTTAGATTTATTATGGGAAATGAAAAAATACATGGCCCTGTTGAAATGCTCATTTCCGGTTGCCACTATGGGTTTTTTCTGAGATCGTTCTGAGATTAGTATGGTCTTCTAAAGATGGTTTGGTCTTCAATAAGATTAGAAAATGAATCAACAGAACCATGTCATAATTTTTACCAGTTTTAGGAGGTTTTAGTTATAGACACATTGACTTGGAAGGCTTTGTTCCAGGCAGTGGTGTATCTTGCTTTTGTGCTGCCCTAGGCGAGACTAAACTCGGGCACCCCCTAATATAAATTTGACCCACCCCTTCCTGTCAAGGCCAAACCCCTTTCTTTGTAAACCCCACCCCTTCCTCTTTAGGCCCCACCCTTTCATGTTAGAGCTTCACTTCATCTTCCTTCATGTTTTTAAAAGTGAATAACCAAGGCCAATATTTTGTGTTTTCTGTACCAAATGTTGCAACTATTATTTAAAGAGAATCTTTAGATATAATAATATAAAGTGTAAATTCAACCACTTTACAACAAAGGCTTCACACACATCGGCAGCCCGCGATCGCATTTGCGAGCTGCTGATGGGAGACAGAGGGAGTCCGCTCCCTCTGTCACCGTTTTACATGCGGCGGGTGCATGGAAAGTGTTAAATAGCCCGGATCAGCACTATTGCCGGTCCGGGCTGTTAGAGCCAGGTCCCCGCTGCACGGGGGACCCGTAGACTGGGCCGCCGTAAAAAGAGGCGGCCCTGTCTAAGGCTCCTTAGTGACCTCTGTAAAAACACGGATGGGTGGTCACTAAGGGGTTAAGCTGCAGGATTCTGGCGGAAAAGTATCTGCCATCAATCACTCTTCCTGTCACTGTCTCCCATAGCATATATACCCAGGATTTCTTGGGTTTATATCTATCTATATAAATATTTTCTAATGCTATTTCTTACCTAGAAATACTCATTAGTGTCTTTGACCCAGTTAGAGAGATTAATAGTTGTGCTGTGATTGGTTGATGTAAACAAAATGAAAGCTGTGCTGTGACTGATTGCTGTAAGCAACAAACAGTTTGTCTTTTAGACAACAAAGAGATGAGAGGCAGATTGAAATGCCTGGGAGATGAAAGGCAGAGTGAGAAGCAGTCCTTCAGCAGTTACATTAGTGTATAAAGTGGTTGCTTTGGACAGCAAATAGTTTCTCTTTTAGACAGCGCATGTTGGAAATTACAACTAAATTACAAAGGACCTTATTTTCTGACAACATGCAGCAAGAGGCAGAGTCAGAAGCATTGTAGTAAAAAGAAATCTGTGCTGTGTTTGGTTGCTATGGGAAAATATGAAACCTGTACTGTGATTGGTTTCTATAGGCACCAAACAGTTTGTAATTTAGACAGAACATATAGGGAGATGAGAGGCAGCGTGAGAGGCAGTGCCTCAGTAGTTACAGTTACATTAGTGTGTACATTTAATGCACACGGCATCAAAAAAACATTTCTTTATTAGAAACTTCTAGAACCCTGTTGGCTGGACTTGACAACCCCCCAGTATTTGAAATGGGACCATGAAGAGTATATTGTATGTACCAAATTTGGCTGAGATCCAAAATAGGAGTCTATGAAGAACAAATAGAGAAATATATTTTATTGATGGTGATAGATCTACATCAAGGACACTTCCCTTTCTTAAAATGCTTTCAGTGTTTATTCTGTATTTTTTCATTCTTTTACAGATTATGGAGATAAACTTAATATGGAGTTGGGTGAGAGGTACAAGCCAGATAAGGAAAAGTTCCCATATTTTTATCTCTTTGTGAATGGTGACATCGAAAACCCAATCCCTTACAATGGGGTGGTTAAGACCAGTGCTATCCAGCATTGGTTAAAGACTCATGGAGTATACTTGGGCATGCCTGGGTGCCTAGAGGATTATGATATGCTAGCTGAAGAGTTCATAAAGTCCACTGATAAAAAGGAGAGGAGCGAGCTCCTGAAGAAAGCTTGGACCATGTTGGCCTTTGTTGGAGAGCTGGACAAACAGTCTGCAGAGCAATATATGAAGATCATGAGCAAAATCCTGGACCAAGGAGAGAACTTTGCGCACAATGAGTTTGAACGCATTACAAAACTGATAGAAAAGAACAAGATGAGTGATTCTAAGAAAGAGGATCTCCAGAAGAGGCTCAATATTCTCAGCAGCTTCCAGAGCAAAACGCAAGACAAAGAGGAGCTTTAAAATAGATTTAAGTTAACCTATATATTCCAACAGTATTCCATATTAATGGTACAAGAAACATTGTAACATGTCTCATCCCACTTCATGGACATCTGTTCTTACTATAGGAAGTCTTACTGCCTGCCTGGTTTTGATATATAATGTGTTCTTGTTATGTGCATCAGAGCATGTGTCTACATTATTTTCCAAGTTCAGCAATACAGTGTTTTATTCCATTCTAAGGAATAGTATATATATTTTTTAATTTTGGTATTGTGGCTTCCTACTTTCATGCAATAGATGCCCCCAATGTTCAAGAGATGCTCATGTCTGTCTTGATAGTAGCTTATTGAATTAATATCTTGGTGCCTTAATCGAAGGTTGTCCATTTATCCATGTGAAAGGCTGGTGCAGATTACCTAGTACTGTACCTATATTTAATGAGTATCTGTCAGCAGTTTCGGGGAAAGTAGGATAAACATACTTTTTTGTGGAGCATTTATTAAGTAATGTGAAAATGATGTATTAGGCCTCTTTCACACGAACAATACGTATAGGCTCTGGATGCGTTCAGTGAAACTCGCACCATTTTGCAAGCAAGTTCAGTCAGTTTTGTCTGCGATTGCGTTCAGTTGTTCAGTTTTTTCCGCGCGGGTGCAATGCATTTTGATGCGTTTTTGACGCACGTGATAAAAAACTGAAGGTTTACAAACAATCTATCTCAGCGAATATCAGTGAAAAACGCATTGCATCCGGATTTGCTTCCGGATGCAATGTGTTTTTCACTGAAGCCCCATTCACTTCTATGGGGCCAGGGCTGTATGAAAAACGCAGAATATAGAACATTCTGCGTTTTTCACGCAACGCAGAACTGATGCATGGAAAAAAATGCTCAAGTACACAGACCCATTGAAATGAATGGGTCAGGATTCAGTGCAGTGCAGGTTCACGTCACCCATTGCACCCGTGCAGAAAACTCGCTCATGTGAAAGGGGCCTTATTCTGCCAGGTTCTTTTCCCGCATGTGCATCGGAGACGCAGCTTCAATGTGAAGTGCTCTCTGCATTGAGCTTCACAGCCCCGCTCCTCTACTTTGAGTGACAGCTGTAGCATCTAACCGGGAGACAACTATAGCTATCACTCAGCAAGTTGGAAGAGTTGTGAAGGAGCTCAATGCAGAGAGTACTTCACAATGAAACCCTGCTACTGAGCTTTTGCAGGAGCAAAACTAGGCAGAATAAAAGTTCATATTTAGACTACTCCTGATAATAAAATCTCTACAAAAAAGTATGTTTGTTGTGCTGTCCCCAGCCCCTGCCTAGGGCTATTAGCAGTTTTGCATGGTTAAAAGTGCTGACAGATTCCTATTAAGATTCCTAAAGGAGTATTCACTTCTGGGACAATGATGGCATATCACTAGGATATGCCATCAGTGTCAAATAGGTGCGGCTTCACGCCTCTGGGACCCGATCCTTTTTCCAGAACGGTGCCCCCGAAGTGAAGAGAGAGCAGCCATGCATGCTCTTTCTTCATCGTTATGGGAGTTCCTAAAATAGGCGAGTTCTGGCACCAAATAATGGAGAGCTGGCCAAGCGTCCACGGCTTTACCGGCGCATGCCCGGACCCAGCGGTGAAGCGCAGAGGCGCTGTATTATGAATGGAGGCGAGAATGACGCCGCAAGGATACAGGACTGGCCGGACGATACAGAGGGGAGGAGTCAGGCGCAAGTAAAGCGGGGAGCACTGGGCACTTGCAGCACACTCTCCGCCCCTGGGCACTTGCGATAGGTAATTTGCATATCTTTAAAACTTCCTTTTTGACACTTTGGAGGCTCTGAAAAACTAAACCCGGGTACCATCAGTGTTATGGATCTGCCTCCCACAGAGCTATATAATCAGTTAAAAACATGTTATGTAGGTGACAGACTCCCTTTAAAAAAGTCACATCTTAAAAGTGGCGTGCGCCTTTTGATATATGAGATGGAACAAATCACCACTTTTGATTTGTAACGTTAGTATTTTTTTTTTTTGGCGCACTACGCCATTATTGAGCAATGTCCCTAATAATCCTAGATAATAACTGCATTCAGTTTGTTGAAATATTTCAATGTGCTATGTATGGGTTATATTATCGAAGCCCAATAAATGTTGGACTGTTCCCACCTACTCAATAACACAAGTTTTAACATATTTTATACTTTTAGCCTTCTTATGATTTCTAATATATCATGGTTAAAATGTCATTATGTCTTAACTGTGATGCATTGTTAGGACCTGTCACCAGAAAATACAATACAATCTGAAATCGCTATGTTATAGAGCAGGAGAAGCTGGGAAGATTGATATATAGTTTTGTGGGAAAAGCTTCAGTAAAACCTGTAAGTTATACATTTATAGCTCTGCTTTTTACACCTCCTGTGAACAGCTATCGGTACAGGAGGTTTTATCAATGATTAATAGCACTGTGTGTATAAGGGCTGTATTAGATGTGCAGAGCGTTGGGCAGATCATTGCTTGGAACGCTTGCAATGATCTGCCTGTCACGCCCGTGTGTGGGAGGGAGACACCACAACGGACGAAGAAGGAGAGGGAACAAGGCATGAAAGCAAGGGAAGAAAGAGTTCATACGCAGGAGTACCTAGAGTTCTAACTTGGCGATAGTGACAGGACTGAGACAACCTGTTCCTCCAGAAAGGAAGGATGACCAGGAGTCTCTCTCAGGCCTACAACAAAGGGCAGGGGAAAAACAACACACAGATAAACAAAAACAAAAAAGCAAAATGGAAAGGAAACACTTAACTTTCGAGTAGCTATGGCAGCAACAGGAACTCAGCCGAGAACCAAACACCAGCAGACCACAGATACCACTGAAGCTATAAACCGCACAGCATTGTGGGAGAAGCAACTATAAATAAGGAAAGTTAAATGACCACAATAGCAACACCTGGAGATTAGAGGTGTGGCCAGTATCAGAAACAACACAGTCTATTGATCCACAAGGAAACCTGTCAGAAGATCTGTCAGACTGGTAACACGTGCTTTCATCTGTCACCCACTGTTGCGCGAACGTCCGTATATCTCGGTACGTCCGTTACACTGCCTGTGTAAAAGTGACTCCGATTACCAGATGAACAGGCAAATGCTCATTCATCAGGCAATTGCAATTTTTATGCAGGCTAAAAAAATCATTGTTTGCCAGTGGCAGATCATGCAGTGAAATCACAGTCTGTTGCCCGCAAATAATTATTCCGTATGGAGACGAGTGACGGCATTAGTGATTGCTCCTCTCCATACTTTGGAGGAGCTCATTCTAGCGGTCTCCTTAACTGACGAGCAGGTGATTGTCAGGAAGGAACGCTATCTTCCCAATAATCGTCAGCCTCATCTCCAGGTCTAATACAGCCCTAAGTGTGCATAAGAGATAGCTGTCAGTCACTGATAACACCTCCTCAGTGTACCAATAGCTGTTCACAGGAGGTGGAAAAAGCTAAGATATTAATGTACAAATTACAGTTTACTTTTTCCCACAAAATATATATATCAATCCACTCAGCTCCCCCTGCTAAGATACTGCTTTCAGATTGTATTGCATTTTGTGGTGACAGGTTCTCTTTAATCTGAATTTACTTGCGTTCTTCCATGTCTCTGGCCTTATTTCCGTTTTTTCCAGTCATCTTCCATTGTATCTTCCATAGTACATGTAATTGTAGCCAGCATTGTATTTTAACATGTGCAGAACTCACCAGAGAACCATATGGTATTACATTTTTTTGTGTTTTTGATCTTTGGCTACACCCATTGTTCACAAAGTAATAAATAAATTCTGTTTTTAATAGTTTTTTTTTTTTTGTAGTGTTTCACAATATGAAAAGCACAAGTCGTGCAGACGTACTAAAGAAACATTGAGTAAAATATTTGTTCGCACAGATATTTCTCCTCCTCACTGCAGAATCCACAGGGAAATACGGGGGACGTTTATAAACCATTCTTACCAGTTTTATGGTGTATAAAAGTCACACATTTTTGGCATTTTTTTTCAAAAGGTCTAAAAGATGTAGCAGCTTCACTGCAGTAGGGGGGTGTCATGAAAGCAGGAGAAATATCTCTAGACATATATAAAGATACACAAAATTTATCAAGCAACGAGCGACAAGTGTTAATTGATAAATTTGGCACAAATTATGGTAGCACAGGCTCAAGAAAAATTGACTTCAAAACCACCCCTCATGGTAAATCTTTCCCCAACCAGGGCAGATTAAATTTATCAATACAGTTGCAAGAAAAAGTATGTGAACCCTTTGGAATTATATGGATTTCTGCACAAATTGGTCATAAAATGTGATCTGATCTTCATCTAAGTCACAACAATAGACAATCACAGTCTGCTTAAACTGATAACACACAAATAATTAAATGTTACCATGTTTTTATTGAACACACCATGTAAACATTCACAGTGTAGGTGGAAAAAATATGTGAACCCCTAGACTAATGACATCTCCAAGAGCTAATTGGAGTGAGGTGTCAGCCAATTGGAGTCCAAACAATGAGATGAGATTGGAGGTGTTGGTTACAGCTGCCCTGCCCTATAAAAAACACAAACCAGTTCTGGGTTTGCTTTTCCCAAGAAGCATTGCCTGATGTGAATGATGTCTCGCACAAAAGAGCTCTCAGAAGACCTATGATTAAGAATTGTTGACTTGCATAAAGCTGGAAAGGGTTATAAAAGTATCTCCAAAAGCCTTGCTGTTCATCAGTCCACGGTAAGACAAATTGTCTATAAATGGAGAAAGTTCAGCACTGCTTCTACTCTCCCTAGGAGTGGCCATCCTGTAAAGATGACTGCAAGAGCACAGCGCAGATTGCTCAATGAGGTGAAGAAGAAACCTAGAGTGTCAGCTAAAGACTTACAAAAGTCTCTGGCATATGATAACATCCCTGTTAGCGAATCTACGATACGTAAAACACTAAACAAGAATGGATTTTCATGGGAGGATACCACAGAGGAAGCCACTGCTGTCCAAAAAAACATTGCTGCACGTTTACAGTTTGCACAAGAGCGCTTGGATGTTCCACAGCAGTACTGGCAAAATATTCTGTGGACAGATAAAACCAAAGTTGAGTTGTTTGGAAGAAACACACAACACTATGTGTGGAGAAAAAGAGGCACAGCACACCAACATCAAAACCTCATCCCAACTGTGAAGTATGGTGGTGGGGGCATCATGGTTTGGGGCTGCTTTGCTTCGTCAGGGCCTGGACGGATTGCTATCATCGAAGGAAAAATGAATTCCCAAGTTTATCAAGACATTTTGCAGGAGAACTTAAGGCCATCTGTCCACCAGCTGAAGCTCAATAGAAGATGGGTGTTGCAATAGGACAACGACCCAAAGCATAGAAGTAAATCAACAATAGAATGGCTTAAACAGAAGAAAATACGCCTACTGGAGTGGCCCAGTCAGAGTCCTGACCTCAACCTGTTTGAGATGCTGTGGCATGACCTCAAGAAAGCGATTCACACCAGACATCCCAAGAATATTGCTGAACTGAAACAGTTCTGTAAAGAGGAATGGTCAAGAATTATTCCTGACCGTTGTGCATGTCTGATCTGCAACTACAGGAAACGTTTGGTTGAAGGTATTGCTGCCAAAGGAGGTTCAACCAGTTATTTAATCCAATCGTTCACATACTTTTTCCACCTGCACTGTGAATGTTTACATGATGTGTTTATTAAAAACATGGTGACATTTAATTCTTTGTGTGTTATTAGTTTAAGCAGACTGTGATTGTCTATTGTTGTGACTTAGATGAAGATCAGATCACATTTTATGACCAATTTGTGCAGAAATCCATATCATTCCAAAGGGTTCACATACTTTTTCTTGCTACTGTATATTCACACCAGTTTGCTGGCATAAATTGGAAAATTGCAGCATGCACCAGATGCCTCTTGGCTTTCTGCCACGCTTTGTAAATGAGATTTTTTTTTTAATCCGATTTACTATAGTGTTCTTTTTGTCCCAACACATCTACTTACAAAGAAACAAAAGGAGAGAGGATACAGCTTATCCTTCTGGATACGGCTTAGGGTATATAGGAATTGATTGGAGTGACCATAGATGCAGATGTCAACACCACCTCCTGTGGTCCCGGACATTTGGCTCACACGGCATTTAAACAGTTTATTAGGCCGACATATTGTCATTAAAAAGCATTGCACTGATGATCTGCATATCGATGATGAACAGTCTTCCCAGGAATATATATAAGATTGGTAAAAGAACAAAGAAAAGTCTGCATCCTCGGCCAGCTTTATAGCACTCATGTAGGTTAGACTTCTAGATGGATTTCAAATATAACTGTTGCTTCATAGAAAGGTGCTTGGGCGTTAAAGAGGACCTGTCACCTCACCTGACATGTCAGTTTGAGTAGCTACCTTCATTCCCTATGTAACAACAATTCTGAACCATCTTTTCATATGGCATACAGTATGTGTTGTTCTATTCCTGTATTATTCCTACTATAGGTGCATGAATAAATCGCCCAGCAGTCTGCCATAAAGGTCCATCCGGGTATTAGCAGTTGGGAGGGTGTGTCCCTGTATAGTCTAGTAATAGAAGCACTGATTGCATAATGTCAAACAGTGCAGGGACACACCCCATCAGGTAACCCCAAGATGGACCTGTATTGCAAAATGCTGGCAAGTTATTCATGCAATTCTAGTAGGAATAGCAGAGGAATGGCACATTATAGAGGTATAAGAAAAGATGCTCCAGAATTGTTATTGTATGTTCAAAGTGGTATTCCCATTGTTTGAAGTTATCCTCTATCCCAGCGGTAGGTCCCCCACCGATCACGAGAATAGGTGCCCCGTACCCCCTGCAGCCCCCCTCCCATTTCTATGGGAATTCTAGAAATAGCGAGAAACTGTACTCAGCTATCTCTGGAACTCCCATAGAAATGAATAGAGGGGCCATGCACACGTACGATCGGCCGCTGTGTTCATTTCAGGGGGGCTACAGGGGGTACGGGGTACCCGTTCTTGTGATCAGCCAATTTTATAGTTAACTTTAAACAACCGGAATACCCCTTTAATGCAAGTAGTTAGTAAAGCAGATATGTCAGAATAGGTGACGGGTCATAAGGGGAACCTGTTAGGAGCATTATTATATTGTATCTGCGATAAGCAATACATACAGACCAGTAACGTTACCTATTTTCTTGCCCTGAGGACATCTTGATGTCCGTGTCAATTCAGTATTTTGCGGAACGGAACAGCTGGCCCTGTTATGTGGACAATAATAGGAGATGTTCTATCTGTTTGTGGAACGGACATACGGACCAAGGGCAGATTAAGTGCATGATAGGCCCGGGGCTGTCTACCCAACTCGGGCCCCTCCCTCCATTTTAAGTTTAGGGTTTTTTTTCTGTATGAAGAGGCTGCGGTGCTTCGTGAGCACTAGTCTCTTCCTAGGCCATATGACATCACATTCATCGTTCACATGGCCTAGCTGCAGCTCTGTCCCATCTGAGCAATTGGGGCTGAGCTGCAATACCCAGTGCAGTACAGCATAAGCCCAGCTTGCGCCACTATACAGGCACGCAATGACGCCATCACGTACGTCGCGCCGGGCTTTTACCACCACATAGGCCTCAGGCCTACTAGGCCTGAAGCCTATGGCGGTGATAGGCGGCGGGACAGGAAACTATGTGCTCCTGTGCCCCACTGCAGTATGTGGGCGTTAGGGTCGGCGTTGGGCCCCCCAGCAAAGCCGAGCCCGGGGCGGCTGACCCAAACGTCCCAATTATAATCCACCACTGATGTGGACATACGGAAACGGAATGCACACTAAGTAACTTCCTTTTTTTTTGCGGACCCTTTGAAATAAACGGTTCCACATATGGGCCACCAAAAAACGAACACAGAAATAAAATACGTTTGTGTGCATGAGCCCTTAGAGGTAGCAATACACTGAAGGAAAACTACTGCCTTCTGGGATCATTGGGTCTATAAGACCTCTTATTGCACTATGTATAAAAGCAAGTAAAATAGAATAATATCATGTTTTATGCATAACTGTAAATTATGTCACTCAGGGTCAGGTCCTAGAAACGCAGCACGACTGCTAAAATAATTTCATTAAAAAAAGGTAATAATTATCATCAATAGCTTAATTATATGGCAAGCTCACCTAATGCTAGCATACACCACATTGTATTTTCATGGAAATGGCTGTACCTGGTTTGCAGGGAAATGAGCAAATAAAACGGTGAATGTGCAGTAATATACAGGCTGTATGCATGAGACCACAGGGACGGATCCAGCCCTCATCCACAAACCACACAAGAAAGCACACATCTACTGTAGGTAAGTGCATCTTCCATGTCACTTCATCCATTAAAGACTGTTATAACTTGTCACATAAAGGAAATGTTGTGTGTGTGACATCCCGTTACAATTGTTGGCGCCTCTGTTGTTAATCTGCTAATCCCTTCTACTCCAAAGGGGTCTGTGACCTTTCATTGTATAACAAGTAGACTTTTGACCACATACTTAAGACGTGTCGGATATTACTGAATCTGGTATTTATTCTAATGGGAGATTGCTCATCCATGCAGGAGTTGTGTTCTTTTTAAAAATAAATAAATATAATATCAATGGAATTGAGAGCATCTTGTTAATTGCATTAAGAGGGGTTGTCTGGGCATGGAAAAAAATTGGGGATGGCTGAGCATGGTGTAAGTACAAATAAAACCCAGTAACCTGCTCTGGTCGTCGTGATTACGGCAGTGTGTCACTGTCACCGCACTTCCGATCCCATCATGGCCACACGTTACCACTGCTGGCTGATGAATGGTCACATGCTGTGCCTGCACGTGTCACCGCTGAGGCCACTGATTGGCAGGCAGTGGTAAGTTTGCTTGGCTATTTTTGCAACTCCCATAGAAGTGTGCAGCCACCTCTCCATCCACTGCGGCTATGAGATAAGGCTAAATAATCCTGTGAGTATTCCATAAATGTCCAGATGGGAATAACCCTTTAAGCTCCTTCTCTGTCCTAGACCACCAGATACGCTAATATTAACTCCTTCTCTGCCCTAGACCACAAGGCATGTTGGCTTTGAACCCTTCAATGAGCTCAAGCTGACGGTTTCAGGGCCCAAGAGTTTTTATATACACACCTCTGATGGCACTGCCACTGACACAGACTTAATGTTGTGTAAGTTAAAGTAAGTTAATAAACATTATGCGCTCTGCGTGAGTGCGCTCACCTACCACTCCAGTTTGCAGTCTGGCTGTGTGTGACTCACAGACTCACAGCATGAGTCACCACCAGCTCCCTCCAGTCCCTGCTGCTGCCCGCTGCCGTGGGCTGCGGCACCACTTGCCACGCCAGCCACACACCCTGACCCCGTGACCGGCCGTGCTCACTTACGTGCTGCTCTGTGAGTGAGAGCTGCCGCCGGGGCCACACGCACGGCACACACGCATAGAGCGCAGGCTGGGGCGGCGCCCAGCGGCTCTGCGGCGCAAGAACTACTCGGACTTAGAGAACTCGCACGCAAGTGAATTGATTTATTTAAAAAAAAAAAAAAAGGTTCATTTTTCCGCCCACCCCTTCTCTGCGCCGGGTGCGCCCTAAGGCAGGCGCTTGGTCTGCCTTATGGTAGCACCGGGCCTGAGTATAGAGCTACCATTTAAGTACTGCAAAAAAAAAAATTTAAGATGTTGTGTCACAAAACATATGCTACGTTTTTCAAAGCAGCACCTGGATTTGAATACTTTTGTATTTGCATGTAATTAAAAATTTAGTATAGCCAGTGAAGTGAGCTGTTCAATAAAATATCAGCTTTTGTCCACCAGCCATATGTTAGTAGCTGCAGCAGTTACAGGAAGAGAGCTGTAGCAGAAAGGGCATACCCCTGAGCTGCCAGGCTGAAGATAATTCAGCAGAGCAATTGGAGCTGTAAATGTGGAGATCTCTGGACCCATATGCGGTGCAGGCCTGGTTCTAGTTTTGTTAAAAAGTTATTGTCTATTGTACTATATGATGTCTCATTTTCATTTTTTTACATTAATCAAGGTTAATGATTAATCATCATTAGTAAGTATGAGTTCTATTATTGACAGTGCAGTCCAGTGCACATCTTTTCCAATGTATGCCGTTCTGAACAGCCATTTGGAATTGCACATCAAGTATCTAACCGGGCGAGTTTCAACACTGAGAAGCGTTGGCAATGTGGAACAAAGTTTGCTGCTCACCGAGCAGGCACTCTATGGGGTAGATGTGGAGCAGGGTGGTAGCTCAGGAAAGTGAGGTAGCTAACTGCATAACAAAAAGCGGGGTAGAGGGAAGAGTGCCAGGATGGCTAGCCTTGATCTGACACACCCCAACAAGTTTGCAAGGTTGGCATGAGGGGGATGTCACTTCAAGGAGAGCACTGCTTCAGCCAGGCACTTCCTCTGCCAGACAAGGGAATGTCAGTGCAACAACAGCGGTCTGCAAGGGGTCCCTTTAAGATGTGATAAGTGTTTCGTGACGCCAATTGCAATGAAGCAATAACGGGACGGAGTCCCTTTAAGAAATGATGTTGGTACCCAGGTGTAGGAATGGCCGAGTGATATAAGGTGGCCTATAAGGTCCCTTAAAGTTTTGTGCACGTGTCACTGTGCTCCTACTTGGATATGCTGGAACCCCAGGCGTTGGCTCTGAAGCAGACAAATAGGGTGAACAATTGAGGGATTTAAAGAAGTATTTGAGTCCAGACCTTGTGATGAAGTTCAATGGCAGCTTCACTTTGCATAAACGTTTCTCCAAACGGTTTTCATACTTTATCTTGGTTCCAGCAGGCTTTAGCATTAACTCTGGCAGGCAAACAATCTCAACCCTCCTACATCGGTTTCTCTTTGGCTCTGCTGTACTAACAGACTTAAATGGAATCTCTGTTTCTGCAGGATGCTGCAACTTCTCTCTGTAGTCTGACTCTGGATTATGGCGGGGAATAAGTTAGAATCCTGGCAACTCCAACATGGAATCTCAACCAGAACACACCAGAACTCCCTACCTCCTTCTGGTAGCCAAAAAGGACTGGCCCACTTCTGACCAAGAAAGGAGGGTAGAATGAAATGGTGAGCTCTGCCATAGTTGCTGCCACCTGCTGGTGAACCAGGCACACAACATGAACAATTACATAACATTATTATAAATGCACAGTGTCTAGGGACCTGGAAATAAATGCATTAGATAACATTATATTAGCATTCACAGATAGAAGCAGGGCGTAGGAGTGGTAATTCCACTGGGGGCGTTACATCAGCTCCAGCAATCAGAGGATGAGGAGAGCAGGGCAGGCTAGACAGGTGCTGGTAGTAGGAGACTCTGTTATTAGGGGTACAGATAGGGTGATCTGTCACAAAGACCAGGATCGTCGAACAGTGTGTTGTCTTCCTGGCGCTTGAGTTCGACACATTTTGGATCAAGTTGATAGATTACTGGGAAGGGGCTAGCGAAGATCCAGCAGTCATAGTCCATATTGGAACCAATGACAAAGTTAGAGGTAGATGGAGCATCCTTAAAAATGATTTTAGGGCTCTCCTCTGAATTGGAAAGACTCCAAGCTAAAGTGTATGATCTGGAGGATCGATCCAGACGCAATAACTTGAAGTTTCGGGGCATTTCAGAAGATGTCTCTGCGTCTGCACTAGCGGATTATATTAAAACCTTGCTACAACAACTTTTACCCTCCTGCTCAATTGCTGATCTGATCATTGATAGGGCCCACAGGCTACCAAAGCCTAAACACATTTCTGAAAAA
This sequence comes from Bufotes viridis, assembly GCA_033119425.1. Classification (NCBI taxonomy): domain Eukaryota; kingdom Metazoa; phylum Chordata; class Amphibia; order Anura; family Bufonidae; genus Bufotes; species Bufotes viridis. Next base: position 140,775,694 of record CM065589.1, on the reverse strand, counting down.
TTTACCTCGGGATACACTGGCCCGGATTCACTTTTTCCGCACAAAAGAAGCGGTGCTAGCAGCTACCCGTGCACTTCCGGAGCTCCCTGCACCTTTTCAGTCTGTTAAGATTTTTTCAGACCTGTCAGCTTACACCATGCGGCAGAGGCGCTCGTTGGCTCCGGTTACTCTGGCCCTGAGAGAGCATAATATTCTATATAAATGGGGCTTTCCAACCAAGCTTATACTGACTCATCAAGGTCGGGTTCACACCATCGCCTCTGTTGAAGAAGGCAAACGCCTACTGCACTTGTGGAACATCTCTTTGCAGGACGTGGTCGTGTCCCACCCCACTCGTCCTCAATCGGTCTCAGCGGAGTGGCGTACTGTGGATGCAAAGCGGGGCAAAAAGCATTGATCCTGATAATCGTCTGTGGTGCATGAGCCTTTCCATGTCACTGCAGGCTTCAAGTATAACTTTCGCTCCTACTTTGGTATAATAGATGCTTAAATCTATTTATAGGTGGGATCTTTCATCCCGCTCTGTTCTGCATATGTTTATATGTTATGTTTTTGTTCAGTTTTTAAGGTCACTCATCTTTTTTGCTGCTGTACCTCTTGATTGTCAAGAACAAATGCATTCAATTTGCCATGTCTACATAGCATTCCTGCCTCCCAATGGGTCTCAAATTAATATCTATTAATGCTAGGGGCTTGAATAGCCCTCACAAGAGATCCTTTGTGTGGTTGGAGGCTATCAAACAAAAAGCTGACGTCCTGTGTGTCCAGGAATCACATGTTGTAGCCAAAGATGCCTTTAGGATTCGCCATAATTTATATCCGCATGTCGTGCAATCCCATTATCGTAGTAAGCAAAGAGGAGTAATTCTGGCCATTAGTAGTTCTGTGGCCTATTCCCCGGGTGAGTCAATTGTAGACCCTAATGGCAGATTTATTATCCAAGTGTGCTCAATCAACAACATTGACTATACCCTTGTGGTGATATATGCACCAAATAAACACCAGATTCATTTTATCAATAGGGTACTAGCTAAAATGCATAAGATTAAGAAGGGTCATCTTATTATATGCGGTGACTTTAATACGGTTCCTAATGCCATTGATGACTCCACAGCTACCACTCGTCACCTCTACCCCACACTACACCCTTTGCTTCTACGTGAAGAATTGTATGATATTTGGAGATTGCAGCACGCTTCAGAACGGGATTTCTCCTACTTTTCCCAAGTGCATACTTCCGCATTGACCTCTTTCTAGTTAGTAGGACATTGTTGCAATTAGCTGAGAAGTCCACCATTGATGTTATTAAATGGTACGACCACGCCGCAATCTCTCTTTCCGTTAAAGAGGCCTTTCCTCATAAAGAGACTCTGTGGCGTTGTAGTCCGTATTTGTTATCTAATCCAACTTATAAAACTGAACTTTGTAACTCTCTCAGGGAATACTTTTCCATTAATGAGTCCTCAGTGTCTAGTCCTTATAGTCTGTGGAATGCCCATAAGGCAGTGATCAGAGGCATGTTCATTAAACTGGGCAGTCAAGCGAAAAAACTGAGGGATCAGAAAATCCAGGATACTATATCTAAATTATCTGCCTTGGAAGCTCTGAACAAACAACAGGTTACGGCATTGAGGACTGATCAGATCAGAACCCTCAGAACCCAGCTTAGGGAGGACCTTTTATTCTCATATGAAAAAAATTTAAGATCTATGAAAGCCAGGTTCTATTCCCAGGATAATAAGTCAGGTAAATTGCTTGCTCGGCGGCTTAAAGCTAGGGCTGTCAAAACTCGTATTCCCTATTTAATAGACTCCATCTCTAAATCTAAAATCTATGACCCGAAAGGGATTGCTGACAAATTTGCAGCTTATTATTCCTCCCTATACAATCTTAAAGACTCCCCACAGACCTATCAGGCCTCGCCTCTAGAAATTAATTCGTTCCTAGAAAACCTCCATCTACCAACTCTTAATCAGCAGGATAGCGAGATGCTTGCTTTACCGATCTCCCAATCTGAAATTTTGAAGGGTATTTCCTCTCTTCCACCCAATAAGGCTCCGGGCCCAGACGGCTTTTCCAATCTTTATTATAAGACGTTCCCTGATCTTCTTTCCCCTCATTTGCTTAAAGTATTTAATTTGGCCTTTCATGAGGGATATTTCCCGGAGGAAATGTTGGCTGCAACGATAGTAGCTTTGCCTAAACCAGGAAAAACTACAGATAGCCCCCAAAATTATAGGCCCATATCCCTCCTAAATTCGGATTTGAAGCTATATGCCAAAATATTAGCAAATAGGCTTGCTAAAGTTCTGCCCAATCTAATAGGACCTGATCAAACGGGTTTTATTAAAGGGAGGCAGATTACTGATAATACCCGTAGGGTTCTAAATCTGGTGGATGTGGTTGGTCATAGGGAGATCAGGCCCTTTTGGTTGCCTTGGACGCGGAGAAGGCGTTTGACCGTCTCAATTGGTCGTTTGCCTTCTCCGCCCTCCAACGGATGGGATTGGGAATGTCTTTTGTCACTGCAATCCGGGCTTTATATTCCAACCCGTCGGCTAGCGTGTTTGTCAATGGGGCCATATCGTCCCCTTTCAAAATAACCAACGGTACGAGGCAGGGATGTCCCCTCTCCCCCTAGTTTTTGTACTAGCACTTGAACCGCTGGCACAGGCCATTCGGACTCATCCTAATATCACGGGCATCCCTATAGGAAATAAGGACCATTGTATTTCCTTGTATGCGGACGACATCCTGTTGTCTTTAACGTCACCTGGGGAGTCCCTTCCTGCAGTGTTCTCCGTGATTAACTCTTTCAGTCAGGTATCGTACTATAAAGTCAATGAAGCTAAATCACAGATTCTTCCACTAAATATACCGGAGCGTTTACTGAGGACACTGCAGGACAATCACCCTCTTGATTGGAGGCAAGACTCTATCCAATATTTGGGGATATTTATCCCGCCAGTTATGTCTCGTGTGTACCAGCTTAATTATGCACCGCTTATTGATGTTGTGAGGAAGGATACTACTGAGTTTAGCAGATTTGAGGTGTCATGGGTGGGACGTATTGCGTCTTTTCAGATGTTGACTCTGCCTAAGTTGCTTTTCGTCTTCCGTACTGTCCCTATAAAAGTCCCTAGGGGCTTCTTCTCTGCCACTCAGGGTATTCTTAATAACTATATCTGGGCAGGTAAATGTCATAGGATAGCAGCCCAAGCGCTCTATCTCCCGAAACAGCTAGGTGGTTTGGGTTTACCTAATGTATATGACTACTTTTTGGCTACCCAAGTTCAGTCATTAAGGCATTGGTGGTCTCCAGACTCTATGATCCCGTGGATTCAGCTGGAGATGGAACAATCCCCATCCAGAAATTTGAGGGCTCTACTGATTAATGCCATTAGCGTCTCACCCGTGAAAATTAAGCCGTTGCCAGTTTTAATGGAAGCTGCTTTGACCCACTGGCTTCTCTTCCATGAGAAGAGTAAGTCCTCAGAGGTTTCATTGCTTTCAGTATCTCCCATCCGGCTTTTGACATTGCACATACCTAGTATTAATCTTCATACTTGGGAGTCTAAGGGCCTTATATGGCTCCACCACCTCTATATGGGGAATGCCCTTAAATCCTTCTCACAGCTTCAATCTGAATTTGGGGTCCCAAAAGAAGATTTCTTTAAGTACTTGCAAATCCGCCATCTGGTTTCCTCGATGGCCCCATATCTAACTAAGGCTAATGACACTATATTCGAAATGTGGTCGTCCCCTAGTAGCTCCACAAAGGGTGTTAAACCTCTGTATTCTTTGTTAGGTAGTAAGGGCAAATTCTCCAAATCAACCCCCCTCAAGGCTTGGGATAGAGAGCTGCATTGTACTATCACTGATGTGATATGGCAGAAAACTTTTAAGTTTATCTCCTCCACTTTTCGCAATACTCTATTATATGAAGCTGCCATTAAAACTTGTCTTCGGTGGTACTTCACGCCAGATAGACTTAGCAAAATCTATCCGGGTACCTCCCACCTATGTTGGAGAGGCTGTGGGGGTCGAGGTACCTTATTGCATGTTCTGTGGTCTTGCCCATGTATAGCCCAGTTGTGGTCGGAGATATTCCGTATCGCTACGGACTTTAGTGGCACTTGCTTGTCAAAGTCACCTCAAAATGCCTTATTCTTTGTAGACATTAGCGGGTTGCCTATAGAGGTCAGAATTCCATGTGCATTTTTGTTACTCACTACTAAACTAGTTCTTACTAGATACTGGAAGTCAAGTACTATCCCTCCACTAACCGAAATACTAACAGGGGTACACACATCATGTACCTATGAAAAGGCTTGGGCATACAGAGAGCAGAGGGTGGACAGGTTTCTGGCATATTGGGGCAAATGGCTAACCTATGTTAAGCGACTGGCACTTCCCTCTATTGATTTACATCTGTAATGGATGCTGTGACCTTTTTCACTTGTTTTTTGTCTTTTGTTCCTTTTGTTCCTTTTTATTCTTTTCCACGTAGTACATGTATGCTATGACAATGTTTATTGTTCTGAGGTTACTTTATGAATGTGACATATTTTTCTACATCACTCAGCTAGGCGATTATCTTTCCACATGTACCTATGTTATTACGGTATTTGTATCGTATGCTGTACCGTTACATATTTCAACTGTATGGATCTATAAGTATGCTGTCACATGCAATTGATTGAATGTATGTACTCTTATTCTGAAAACTTCTCAATAAAAATTAATGAAAGAGAAAAATGATTTTAGGGATTTAGGTAACAAGCTTAGGGCAAGAACCACAAGCCACACAAGAAAAGCAGCGGGAGATTAAGGAGGTTAACAAGTGGCTCGAGAACTGGTGTAGGAAGAAGAAGTTTGGGTTCCTGGAGAACTTATCCGACTTCTCTGTTGGCTACAGGCTCTATGGTAGGGATGGGCTGCCCCTCAATGGGGAAGGGGCAGCTGTTTTGGGGGAGAAGATGGCTAGAAGGTTGAAGGAGTGTTTAAACTGGGGGGGGGGGGGGTAATTATATTATAGGAGGGGAAGATAGTTCAGATAGAGACCTGGGGTGAGGAAATGGAACTGGGGAGGAATGGAAGGAGGGGCTAGATTGGTTCATAAGGAAATGTGTAGGGTAAACAATATACATAAGCCACTCAATTGTATGTATACTAATGCCAGAAGACTGACTAATACAACTAATGAACTGGAAGTAGTGATGTGTGAGGAGGACTATGACATAGTGAGAATAACTGAGACATTGTCAGATGAAATGCAGAATGTAAAAGTAGAAGTACAGCGGCGTCTTAAAAAGATTAGAATAGACAAATCACCGGTACCAGATGGCATACACCCCCGTATCCTAAGAGAATTAAGTAATGTCATCGCCAGACCCTTATTTCTGATATTTAAAAGCTCTATACTGACAGGGAGTGTTCCACAGGATTGGCGCATAGCAAATGTGGTGCCAATATTCAAAAAAGGGTCCAATAACAGAGCCGGTAAGTTTAACATCTGTCGTGGGTAAACTGTTTGAAGGTTTTCTAAGAGATGCTATCTTGGAGTACCTCAATGAAAATAAGCAAATAATGTCATATCAGCATGGCTTCATGTCACACTAATTTAATCAGTTTCTATGAGGAGGTAAGTTCAAGACTTGACCGCAGCGAATCAATCGATGTCGTACAGATGTAGTAGAGTTAATACACATGCTTTCTGAGATGTGTTATCTAAACTAAATGCGTTAAGCAAACACCTTCAATTGCTTCTCAATGGCTTTTGTTTCAAGATAATGCGATGAGTTAAAAAATTTGAGTTAAGAGTTTGTGTGTTAACCGTGCTACATCTGTATATCTAGGCTTCTCCAAAGCATTTGATACTGTACCACATAAAAGGTTAGTATATAAAATGAGAATGCTTGGGGAAAATGTCTGTATGTGGGTAAGTACCGTAACTGGCTCAGTGATAGAAAACAGAGTGGGTCACTGTCACTAATGGGGTACCACAGGGATCAGTACTGGGCCCTATGCTCTCCAATATATGTATTAATGGTCTTGTAGAAGGCTTGCACAGTAAAATATCAATTTTTGCAGATGACACTAAACTGTGTAAAGTAATTAACACGGAAAAGGACAGTATACTGCTACAGCTGGCAGATGAGGTTAAACACTGACAAATGTAAGGTTATACACACGAGAAGGAATAATGCAAGTTACCAGTACATACTAAATGGTAAAACACTGGGTAACACTGACATGGAAAAGGACCTAGAAATTTTAGTGAACAGCAAACTAAGGTGCAGAAACCAGTGTCAGGCAGCTGCTGCCAAGGCCAGTAAGACAATGGGTTGCATCAAAAGGGGCATAGATGCCCGTGATGAGAACATAGTCCTGCCACTTTACAAGTCGGAGTACTGTGTACTGTTCTGGGCTCTTGTGAACAAGGCAGACATAGCAGAGCTGGAGAGGGTTCAGAGGAGGGCAACTAAAGTAATAACTGGAATGTGTGAACTACAGTACCCTGAAAGGTTATCAAAATTAGGATTATTTACTTTAAAAAAAAGACGACTAAGGGGAGGTCTAATAACTATAAATATTTTAGGGGACAGTACAGAGATCTCTCCCATCATCTATTTATCCCCAGAACTGTGACGAGGGGACATCCTCTGTGTCTGGAGGAAAGAAGGACATAGAAGATGATTCTTTATGGTAAGAGCAGTGAGACTATGGAACGCTCTGCCTGAGGAGGTGGTGATGGGGAGTTCACTTAAAGAGCTCAAGAGGGGACTGGATGTATTTCTGGAGTGTAATAATATTATAGGTTATAGCTACTAGAGAGGGGTCATTGATCCAGGGAGTTATTCTGATTGGAGTTGGGAATTATTTTTTTCCCCCTAAAGTGAGGAAAATTTGTTTCTACCTCACAGTTTTTTTTTTTTGCCTTCCTCTTGATCAACTAGCAGGATAACAGGCTGAACTGGATGGGCAGATGTCTTTTTTCGGACTTATAAACTATGTTATAAACTATGTAAGGCATAACCCCATTAAATGGGTTGTGTTAGTTTAGAAAAAATTCCATTTTGTTCCACAAACATCATCACCAGCGGCGTAGCTAGAACTGACTGGGCCCCACAGCAAATTTTTGAATAGGGCCCCCCTTGATCCCCTTTAATGCAGACCTCAGACAGGAAAAACAAACAAACCGCTCCTCTCCTCCTACGGGCGCCTCAGCTCTTCGTGCAGCACTATGTCTAGGCAAGCGCTACACTGTGACCTGACGTCGCACAACATCAGGTCATACTGCAATCCTGCGCACACTATATCCCATTCTGAAGCTGTGCACTGCCAGGTACAAGTGCAGCGCAAGTGCCTGGAATAGAAGACCAGTGATCCTGAAAATAAATCCATTTGTCCTCCTCCTGAGCCCTTTCCTGAGTTCAGGCCCCGTAGTAGTCGCTTCCCTTGCTTCCATGGTAGCTACACCGCTGAGCATCACTTGTGACCACGCCACTGCTATGGGGCCCTTGAGCAAGAGGGCCCCGCTGCTCTGCTTCCATTGTGATATCTCTTTGCGACCCTTTCAAGCTCGACAAAGACCATTGGGGTCGAAACGTTGCTGTAATTTCCGTGTCAATAAAGCATTGAAGAATTGGAATCACTGAAGGCACTTCAGTTCCTTTACATTTTGCTGAAGGCACCATTGGCTGCTATGAGCATAAAAGGAGAGAAACTCATGGTGTGGCCACCATCCTTACCTGACCTCAAGCCTATTCAGAACCTTTGGAGCATCCTCAAGCAAAAGATCTATGCGGGTCGGAGGCAGTTCACATCAAAACAGCAAGTCTGGGAGACTATTCTAAAATCCTGCAAAGAAATTCAAGCAGAAACTGGCCTTACAAGGATTTATATAGGGGTAATATTGCATTAAGTTTGTATCTCTCTTCTTATACATTCTAAAATCGTATTTGCTTTTGCAGCTGCTGCCTGACATTAAAGGGGTGTTGCTGTAGGTAAAAGTCAACTATACCAGGGATACAATGGACTTTTTACAGAAAATTGAGGCATTGACCATAGACCCCTCCCACCATCTGGCCAGTATCGACGTCGAGGCCCTGTATAGCAGTATCCCACATGATAAGGGTCTAACAGCTGTAGCTTACTTCCTGATACTAGAGGTACTTTTTTTAAGGAACACAATTCCTTTATCCTTGAACTACTGGAATACATACTCACCCATAACTTTTTCATCTATAATGGAAAGTTCTACCACCAGCTCAGGGGGACGGCCATGGGATGCCCCTGTGCCCCTACTTATGCCAATCTCCTCCTGGGCTGGTGGGAGGACAAGATAGTGTTCCCGGATGTTGATACTTGGTGGAATGACAAGGTCATTTTCTGGACCAGATATATTGACGACGTCTTTCTAGTATGGGGGGTCTATGGCCGAGTTTCATGATTTTGTGGGGGCCCTCAATTCCAATGAAATCGGGTTGAGGTTCACTTCAGAGATCTATGTGGAGTCCATCAATTTCCTTGACGTAAGGGTTAGAAAAGAGGGTGACAAACTCCTGACAACCATCTTCAGGAAAACCACTGCAACAAATTCTATCCTCCACTGGGATAGCCACCATCCCTTCTCTCTCAAAAGAAGCATACCGAGGAGCCAATACCTGCGGATACGCAGGAATTGCACCAAAGAGGAGGACTTCCAGCTGGAGGCCAATAGACTGCGCAGTAGACTAAAGGATAGAGGCTACCCACATGAAACACTTAGAAAGGCATTTCATGATGCCTCCAATACGAATAGAGAGCTGCTACTCACCCCGAGGAGAAGAGATGATGAGCAGCCCGTCACACGTCTTATCTCCACTTTTGACAACAAAAACAGGGACATACGGGAGATTTTAGGTCGCCACTGGCCCATTCTCAAAATGGACCAGGATGTGGCCCTTTGGTAAGCCCTCACCCTAGTGTCACATATCGAAAGGGAGGAGTCTTAAAGACCTCCTGGTTCATAGCCACTATAACCCTCCGAGACCTTCAGGTACTTGGCTGGAGCGTCGCCCAATTGGGATGTTCAGGTGCGGCACCTGTAGAATGTGTGACTTTGTTTCCACATCTAAAACCATAACATGTTCAGCCACCGGAAAAACCTATTACATGAGGGATTTCGTGAATTGCAGGACCAAGGGCGTTATATATATATGTCAATGCCCCTGCCCGAAGGACTATATCGGAAAAACCTTCCGGGAACTTAGAGTTAGAATGGGAGAACACTGCAACGATATAATGAATAAAAAGAAGACTACCCCGGTGGCTGATCATGTGCGGAATGAACATGGTGGGGACCCCAGGGCCATAAAATTTTCCGTCCTTGAAGTTATCCCACCTCCTCAGAGGAGGGGTGACTGGGATAACAAAATTCTGAGGAAGGAAGCGGAATGGATTTACCGCTGTAAATCCCAGGCTCCGCAGGGCTTAAATGAAAGACTGAGCTTTACATGTTTTATTTGAAATGGGTCATTCCTCTGAATAGGCACCTCCGTATATGTAAATTGTTTGGTTCCTGAACTGGCCAGGGTTGTTTTATACACCCAAATGCTGTTGCCATCGGAAACGGTGATTTAATCTGTCACCGTAGTAATATCTATCCTGTATGAGTATCTTTTTCCACACTACTACCAATAATCATAGTAGCCCTGTTTGGTATAATGAGGAACCCCTTGGTTTAGGAATAGGGGCTATGGTGAAATAAGAACTTGATCACTCCTATAGCAGTTATTTTGTCTTTTGTATTGAGTCTCAACAGTATCGATAATATCTGACTTAGGAGATAAATTTGCTATAATTTACCGTGGGAGTTGATCCTAGTCAGGTTCTGTGTTCAATGCAGCTCCGTGACAGATCACATGACCAATCTATCATGTGGGGCTGGCGCACGTCACTACACCGGATGTGACGTATGCGCTTCAAAACCCGGAAGTGCCTGTGTCGGCGTGCGTTCCATATCCCGGCATCGTGTCTGGATGGGAAGGAGCGCGCGCAATCTGGAGCTATTTAAACCCCTCTGTTACCTGAGGGCCCTCACTGCCGTATCAATACACTGGCAGAGGGCAGTCAGGCTACAGGTGGAAGCGTATCATGGTGAGCATGGCCTCTTTAGGTATCAATTACATGTCTGGTATGATCTTATACTAAAGATGTCTTATTCATTGTTTCAGGCTTGTATCTCACCGTATACTTTGCTCCACCGTAGCGCTACCTTCATCTTTTCTCTGACTGCCACCAAGTAGGTCATCTTTTATTCTATCTCCTATTTATCCATTGGGAGATTTGCAATCTCAATATACATGTTTTTTCCCCATGCCCGAGTATGTGGCAAGTATAATCCACTTAATGATCAGGATTTATGACAATCTCCTCCTGATGAACCCGTGAAGGGTGAAACGCGTCGGGATGTTTCTTTGTGGGGATCTGTCCATTATTTGATCACTTCTGAACCTATGAAGTGACTGCTGTATATGTGATATCTATTTCTTTATCAGTGACCGATCTAGGGTGAGTCCAGGGCGTGGTAGGCTAGGTACGGGGACAGGGCAATTCCACCTTCAGGGATTGTCCCTGGGCTGAGGCCTAGACAGTATTTACTAGGGCCAGTAAGTCCATCCCCTGCCATCAATTACCTTTGCACCCCCGACTCTGTTCCCTAAATCTGCTCTGCCGATTACTAGGCTATATGTTGTTGGTGTATTGTTTATCACACTTATTATACACGTTATGGTGTAATTTTATTGTTTGTATCGAGTAAAGGTTACGTTTTAAAGGGTCCACTGTTCCAATTGCGATAACTCAGAAAATTTGGATACCTCTATCAAATTTTTGCAACTAACTTAGAGTAAAAAGTCAACTATTAGATCGGTGGGACCCCCAACGTTTTCGAGAACAGGGGCCCTGTAACCCCTGCAGGCCACCTGCTGCTCTCTTGAAATGACCAGAGCGGCTGCTCCATTGATTTCTATGGGAGTTCTGCAAATAGAGTACCACGCTCTGCTATCTCCGGAACTCCCATAGAAATTAATGGAGCTGCCATGCAGCAGCAGGCGTACAGGGCCCCCGTTCTCAAGATTGGTGGAGGTCCCAGCAGTAGAACCCCCACCGATCTGATAGTTAGCTCCTATCCTGTAGATAGGGGATAACTTTTACCTATTGTAACACCCCTTTAAGTACTGCTGGTTAGCTTACTTGAAACCAGAAGTCCTTTTCTTGTTCTGTTGTCCCCAGTTTTTATTCCATTCAATGTGTATGCAGCCATATGATCACTGAGCCCTTGGTGCATTACCCTACATTTATCAACATTAAATTTATCTGTCACGTTCTTCCCCGTACCCCACTGCTAACTCTAGCCCGTTTTCTGTCCTGTAACCAGTTCTTTATCCATGTGCATATATTGTCCCCTAGTCCCTGCATTTCTAGCTTCAGCACAAGGCTCTTGTGTGCTCCTGTATCAAATGCTTTTGAAAAATCCAGATAAATCACATCTGCAGCATCATCAACACCCAGAAATGCACTTACCTCCTCAAGAAACCCAGCATGTTAGTCCGGCATGACCTGTTTTGCATGAATCCATGCTGGTTATCAGGTATTCATTTATTCACTGCTATATAATTTTGCAGCTCAACTTTTAGAATATCTTCATTTTACATACCTAAAATACATACATACATGAAGATTAAAAAATGATATAACTGATGCCCCCATCTTGTGAATGGCTTAGCTTGGCAGATTCATTTTAAAGGAAATGTGTCATCAGAAAATGACCTGTTGTTTAAATCACTTTTTTATGTTTGATATATTTTCGAATAATTCAAAATGTTTCCCATGTCACTTTTTATAGTTAAATTAAAACAAAAAAATCCAGCAGTTTTCGCACTGACCATTAAGCCTAATAATAGGCACCACTTCTTGGTCTGTACAGATCACTTCACTGCAGTTACCTGCTTATCTGTCATTCTTATCCTGCATCTGATATCACCTCTGAATACAGATAAGACAGAATCCTCAATTCACAATAGGTGATTGTTAAATCTTATCTATACTTTCCTTGTACAATGACCTCTGCACAGGTCACAGTACATGCTCAGAAAACTCTCCCATAGAAGTCAATGAGGTTCCCTTCTGACCATTGTGTCCATGGACCACGTGGCTGCCATAAAAAATGGGTGACAAATTGTGGGGTACCTTTTCTTCTGTTACTCCTTTTAAAAATAAAAAACCTAGGGCTAAACCAACATTGTACTAGAAAAAAAAGTAAATTTTTAATTTTCATGGCCAAGAGTTTCTAAATTCTATGAAAAACCTGTTGGGTCAAAGTGCTTACTACACTTTGCAATTTTTTTAAATGCTATTAAGAACAGCTCAGGCAAGATGGCCGCCCCATAAGCATGTTCAGAAAATAGAATGTAAAAAATCTGTTATCAGAAAATAATAACAGATTACAAAAAAAGATGTGAAACTATCTGGTTTTAACTGGCAGGTACAATTTTTGGTGACACGTTTCCTGTATGTAAGGTGACATGAAAAAATCAAAACAAACAAAAACATTACAAAGCTGAGCATTACTGAGGTTATATTCTGTATGTCAATCACCTGAGGTCAGATAAGAAAACCTTCAATTATCTGCAGTTTTCATTACAAAGATAGAAGACTTTATTTTTCTTTCAGGGATTAAGTCAGTGTTGACCGAATTGAAATTATTTCCCTCCAGCTAAAATAGTTTACAAGACATTGTAATATGAAATACTAGGTAAGGAGAAACGTAACGTTTGACCCATACACGATGAAGACACCATCAGGATTGTAAGTGTTCACAAAGAACACTATGTGCATTTGAGGTGTAGAATGATGATTTATACAGCACTGGCCGACAACTGCAGAACCTATGAGGTTAAATATAAAAAAGACACCCCCAAGAAGGGACCCCATTTAAAAAATGAAATGCCTCACAGTATTTATCAAGAGTCGTAGTAAGCATTTTGACCCAACAAATGTTTTGCAAAAATTAATTTACAACCTCTACATAACTTTGCGGATCCTCTGCCACTTCTAAATGTAAGACAGCTTCCAAACTATCTTACACTTAGACCATTTTCTATGCCTAAAACAGGTGTAGAAAATGGTAAATGAGATGGGTCTGCTTGCCTGTCCCCTTCCCCCCAACACACCCCCTTTTTTAGACCTGGTGTGAGCGGGGAGAAGTTGCAATTTGTGGTGTAAAGGACCTTTGTGTCGCAATCTGCACCAGAAATATGCCTAATTTAGGCGTATTTATGTTTGATAAATAACTCCCAAAATTGTATTATTTACCATAGAAACCAAGGCAATAGGTCTCATCAAAACAGTCTCCAAGAAAATGTGGCCTTGCTGCTCATATCAACCAGTCTGAGATTAGATATTATATCTTAAACAGTTATTAATTCCGTTATTCATCCCGTCATAATAGAAGTCTTTGGGCTGCAAACCGGATCCGTCCCGTTTCCGTTACGCAGGGGAGTCCTCTCCCGCGTAACGGTAATGGGACGGATTTGTTATGCAGGCCATAGACTTCTATTATGACGGAATGAATAACGGAATGCCTCTAAAGGCATTCCGTCATAGAATTGCGTTATGGTCCGTGCTAACGAAATCCATAGCGCAACTGTGCTTTTACCACCAAACGAAGCTTGAACGAATTTCATAACATGAAATTCGCTCATCTCTAGTTGTATGCTATGAGTAACAAGGCCACGTTTCCTCTTCTCACATGAGGTTCCTGGTTGCTGTAGTGCTGAAAGAGCGCTCTTCAAACATGTATGATATGCACCCCGGGCGCAGAGGCAAGGGGGGGGGGGCGTAGAGGCAAGGGGGGGGGGGGCGGCGTAGAGGAAAGGGGCAGCGGGCGCCTCAACCCGGCAGTTCTTGTCACTGCCGGGCTGTTTGTTTCCAGAGTGAAGCAGGGAGCCCTCTCTGCTCTCTGCTGCACAGTTTTTCTGAGCTCCGGCGCTCCCCCTGCAGGCCGCACATCAGGCTGGCTGTGGGAGCAGCGATGAAAGCCCGGGAATTAGCCTCCAGCACAAGCAGCAGTGCGATGTGCGTGTCGGAGCGCGTCATCAGGGAAGAACGTAAGTATGAGGGTTTTTTTTCTTTCATAAAACTGCAGTCTGGAGAAGGCACTGGAGGCAAAAGGGGGGCCACAACTAGAGTGAGGGGGGACAAAAGTGGGCATCTTTACTGATGGGGCACCTAATCTGGCATAACTACTGTGAGGGGGCACCTAATCTAGCATAACTACTATGAGGGGGCACAAAATCTGGCATAAATACTGTCAGGGGCACCTAATCTGGCATAAATACTGTGAGGGGCACATATCTGGGCATAACTACAGTGAGGGGGCACATATCTGGGCATAACTACTGTGAGGGGGCACAAAAGTGGGCATAACTGCTGTAAGGGGCCACAAGGAGGACATAACTATTGTGAAGGGGCCACAAGGTGGGCTTAATTACTGTGAGGGGCCACATTAGTACTGTGTGGTAGCACTTAGGGGAAATGTCCTAGATTACCCTGCAATACATTGACATGGATCAGTCTTACAGGCCAGCACAGCGCCCCTGCTGGTGATTTCACAGGGGCAGTCACTATCCCTTCCTTATGTGATTATTCTTTTTTTTCTCTATCACCACAGGGACCTTGTTCTGGATCCAGTGGACATCACACCGACGCCAGGAATACCCTGGATGAGGTAGGACTTGGGATGATGAAACGCCCTGTAAGGCTGTTTTATCATCCCAAGTACCGGCTCAGATCCCGCGCATGCGCAGTTCACCCCCAGACCAGGCATACGCAATGCGATGCCCATTGTGGGCAGCGGCATCGATTCATGTTGTGCACTGGCGAATGGCACGAAACCAGAGACGAGCCGACGGACCGGAAGCAAGCAGGAAGACTGAAGGCAAGCCGATCGAGTGAGCGGTAAGTATATTCCCATAGCAATAAGCATGCCAGGGCCGCACGCGTGGGATCTTGGCCGGTACTTGGGATGATGAAACGGCCTTACAGGGCGGGACCAGCAAAAGGCTGGGGAGGGGTAATATGAAAAGAAGGCAGAGCAGCCTAGGCAACTACAACAAGAACCCGCCCCTGGGCACTTCCAAGCCCTAATTTGCATATAGATGCAAACTACTTTTTTCAGCTAGTGAAAGTCAAAAGAATACAACAATGGTACCATTGGAATCTTGTGTAGTGGTGCTAGAGCACCATGTAAGCAGTTAATATTGTCTAATTTTGGTGACAGACTGCCTTTAAAGTCTAAAGCGATATCCCAAACTTTATAGATTTCAGCACCAGATGATATTTAGTCATAATGTTTTTCCTAAAAATACTTTATGTACTGTATATTTTTGAACTTCCGGTAACTTAATTCTCTACCTTAACAGAAGGCTATGCAATTAATTTCTAGATATTGTATGTTGGAGGTTTCAATAAATTTTTATTGAGAGTTTTCAAAGGAAAAAGCACATACAACAAAGGCGCAAACAGCACCATTAAGCAGTATGGTACAACCTCGCATTATAGTGCAAAATAAAAATACAAAAGGAAAAAGAACGAATAAAGAACGAATACAGTGTATATGCTGAGTACTCAAGGTCAAATAGAAGAACAACGTCCCAGGGGTCCTAGAGTAAGGAGACAGGGAGGGGTTTAGCATGATGACTAGAGAGCCATACAACCCATTTATTATGGGCTCTAATCCGAGAGCCTAGAGACTCTGAAAACGTCAACTCACAGTGCATATAGGCATTCACCAGTTGCACAACTGCAGCTAAACTTGGGGATTGTGCCAGCTTCCATTGGCGAGCTATGACGTTCCTAGAGGCCCCAAGTATATGCGCTATAACACCCCTTATGCGGTGAGGAAAGTCCACCAGTCCTATCCCCAGGATTGCCAGCTCTGGAGAAAGAAGTATGGCAGAATCAGTGACCTCCTGAAGCAGAGTCTGTACAGTCGACCAGAAAGTAACTACCCTAGAGCACGCCCACCACATATGTAAAGGAGTGCCTATCTCCCGCACCCCCTCCAACAAAGTGGAGAATAACCCGATATCAAGTGAGCTAGTCTATTGGGAGTTAAGTACCACCGTAGTTGAATGCGTCTGGCTTGCTCAATATGATTAATACATCTGGTACACCTGTAGGTCCAATGAAAAGCGGCATTCCACTCCCGTACAGAGAAGGACTTTCCTAGTTCCAATTCCCACTTGAGAGCAAAGGGTTGTTTAGTTAAGAGTTCCGAGGGAAGTATAGCGGCATAAAACGAGGAGAGTTTAGGACGGGTTAATTTCGGGTTCCCAAGAAATAGCTGAAATTGATTAAGTAAGGGGGCGCGGGAGGCAGCGATTGCAAAAGGTGCCGCACTTGCAGATATTGGAAAAACAGCTGTTAGGGAGCTTATAACGGGCATGCAAGTAGGCGAAGTCCACCAAAGAGTTATCATTATGCAAATCAGCTAGCGATACTATCCCCTTGAGCGACCATAACTCCAGGGATAAATCTGGAATATGGCACTCCAGAGCTCGAAGGGGCACCAAGTGGAATGGCAGAATGAACAGACAATAGGTGTTAACTAGCTGCTTCCAGATGTTCAGCATAGCAGTGGTCGTGTAGAGTACTGGGGAATACTGAACATTTAGAAGGGATCCCGCCGCGCACAACGCGGCAATGGAGCGTGTCTTACTCAATGAGTCTTCTATCGTCATCCATCGCTGGGGGGAAGAAGGAAGTAAGGCCTCAATAGCTTGTTCTGCCAGACTTGCCAGATAATACTTATAGAGATCAGGGACCCCTAAACCTCCACATCGAATAGGGGGATGAAGCGCAGCTTTAGATATACGAGGCCGCTTACCACCCCATATAAAGGTCAAAAGGTCTTGCTGCAGTTGTGCAATTCTAGTTTTAGGAATCAACACAGGGAGACATCTAAAACAATAAAGTATCTTAGCAAGCGAAAACATTTTAACCGCATTAATACGTGCTATCCATGACATATGAACCTGAGCCATCTTCAGATAATCCGATTTGAGTTCAGATCTGAGTTTAGACAAGTTAACAGATAAAGTCTGGGGGATCGAGCGAGCCAGCTCTATACCCAAATAGGTAATAGAAACAGTGGTCCACTGGAAAGGGTATCTCAACTGAAGCAGTCGCTTATCCTCAGCCGAGAGATGGAAATCTAAGACATTAGTCTTTTTACCATTCAGCTTATAATAAGAGCAATCTGAATATGTGGTAAGTATTTGCATGACAGCTTCTAAAGAGGACTCAGGTTCAGTTATGGTCAGTATTACATCATCAGCATATAGACCGATAACATGCGTAGAATCACTCGTGCGGATTCCCTTAACATCCAGACTATCTCTAATGCAAGCCGCTAACGGCTCTATGACCAGCGAGAAAACAAGCGGAGACAGGGGGCACCCCTGGCGGGTCCCATTTGTGATGAGAAATGGATCAGAAAGAAAGCCTGAGGACAGCACTCTCGCAGATGGTGACGAGTACAGGCTTAGTATCGCTGTCAAAATCGGACCGCAAAAGCCAAATTTGTCAAGGACCCGCTCCAGGAACCCCCAGTGAACTCTATCAAACGCTTTTTCTGCGTCTAGCGAGAGAAACAGTGTGGGGTTCCCGGAGCGGTCTGCAACCTGCAACAAGTCCAGCATCCTCCTTGTACCATCACGACATTGCCTACCAGGGACAAATCCCACCTGGTCGGGGGCAATCAGTGAAGGAAGGAACTTATTAATGCGGGTAGCCAAGATCTTAGCAAACAGCTTCAGGTCCGCATTTAAGAGCGAGATAGGTCTGAAGTTAGCTGGCTCATCTGGGGTTTTGCCTGGCTTCGGGATCGTCACCACTGTAGCAACTAACATTTCGGAAGGGATGGCACCACCAGCAAAAAAACTATTAAATAGGGAGGACAGGTGGGGAGACAGTAAAGAATGAAAAAGCTTGTAATAATCGGAAATGAAGCCATCTGGCCCAGGTGCTTTGCCAGCCGGGGTGCCCCGTATAGCCAGAAGTATTTCCTCGCTGGTCACAGGTACATTCAAGGCGTCCAACTGTTCTGCGGACAGGGCTGGGAGACAGACAGATTCTAAGAAAGAGCTTATGCCTGCAGGAGTCGGCTGTGGCACAGAGGCGTCATCTTTGAGATTATATAAACTGCCATAATACGCAGCGAATGCGTTAACAATCTCCTGAGGATGCGCAAAAACAGACCCAGAATATTTCAGTTGGCCTATCTTAGAAGCAGCCGCTCTCCGGCGAAGTCTCCGTGCTAAGAGGGCACCGGCCCTGTCACCCATATGGTAAAAGTTAGTACGTAATTTACGCAGCGAGTTTTCATGCTTATATAGCAGAAGAGATCGCACCAGAGAGCGGGCCTCCTGAAGTATAGTAAGGGCATTCTGTGAAGAGTCTTTTTTAAACGCCTTATCAGCCTTATCCAAAGCCTCCAACGCTTCCGTGAGCTGTTGGTCTCTCAGGCGCTTGAGACGAGCGGCAGATTGCAGAAGAATTCCTCTCATAAATGCCTTATGAGAGAGCCACAGAGTAGCAGGGGAGACGTCAGGAGTAGCATTAAGTTGAAAAAACTCAGAAAGAGAAGAACCGAATTCTTTGACCCGGTGTTCTGACTTCAGCAGATATGGGTTAAGCTTCCATTGTCTTGGGGAACAGGGCGGGATACCCATATCTAGCTCCAAGGATATGGGGGAGTGGTCAGACCACGTAGCATCCCCAAAGTCAGACCGAAGTGCCCTATGTAGAAGATCTCTAGAGATTAGGAAAAAATCAATACGGGAATGAGAGAAGTGCACTTGGGATGTGAAAGTATAATCCCTCTCGTTTCCATGATGATACCGCCAAATATCATGATATGGGGTATCATTCAAGAGGCACTTCATATCCTCTCGACGTACACCAGGCGCCGAAGATGAGTCAATATCCGCGCTAACAGGGATATTGAAATCTCCGCCAATGACAATCGCTCCTTTCGCAACTTTAGCAAGTCGTTTAAAAAACCTATTAAGGAAGGACTTCTGTCTGACATTGGGTGCATAAAGGGAGACAATGGTGCATAATACACCATCAATAGTGCAGATTAATATAACATACCTCCCAAGAGAATCTGTTATACAGTCGTGCTTGGTGAACGCCACTGAAGCCTTAATCCCAATAAACGTCCCAGCTCTACGTCTTCGGACCGAAGGAGAGAAAAACATATGGGGAAAAAGCCTATGTGCGCATCTATGCTGGTCTTTTTCCAGTAGGTGAGATTCCTGCACCAGAATAACATCATAGTGAGCTTTCAGGGCATCAGACCAGAGCTGGGAACGCCTATAGGGAGAATTCAGACCCCGGACATTGTTGGAGAGAATCTTAAGCCCCATAGAACAACGACAAGAGACCCATAAGTGAGCAGTGGAGTAAAAATAAAATCAGCATATACTCATAAATGTGAAAGCCTCGCCAATATAGCATAAAAAGGCAAACAAAAACAAAGAAAAAGAACCAATGAACATAAGAACACATGAGTAACAAGGCGGGGAGAACCCGCATGCAAAATAGAGGTCTGCCTGAAGAAAACAGCAGTACCCTATTTAAAGAACCAATAAAACATATCCAGTATGACAAAAAGTCGCATCAGATCTTCTCCCAGTCAGGGGAGATCTTATCAGGCTTGGTCGGCTCCCCATCCTGGCGCCGCTGATGATCTGGCAGCAGACCCCAACCATGCAGGGCAAGTGTCGCCTCTTTAGGCGAATTCCAGACATGCTGCGATCCCTTATGCAGCACGATCAGTTTGACCGGGAATCCCCAGCGATACCGGATCTGTTGATCACGCAGGACTCTGGTGATGTGGGAGAACTCCCGCCGCTTGGCCATAGGTCAGGGAAAACAGCAAGACCCTCAAAGGATGCCGACGGACACGGGGTCTGCCGCAGGACTCGCAGGAACCGATCCTTGATATGAAAGAAGTGGATCCGTGCGATGACATCACGGGGTAGAGAAGGGTCCAAAGACTTGGGCTTAGGGATCCGATGAATGCGGTCGATAATGAGATCCGCCTCAGAAGAATCCGGGATGGCCTCCAACATCAGCTTCTGGAGAAGAGGGCATAGGTCATCTGCAGCTACCGATTCTGGCACCCCTCTGACGCGAATGTTATTGCGCCGATTTCTATCCTCCAGGTCCTGTAGCTTTGCTTTAAGGGAGTTCACCTCCTCCTCCATTGCCTCATGCGCGTCAATAAGCGCATTATGCGATATGGCGAACTCCGCCATCTTACCCTCCACGTGGGCGGTGCGGTCTCCTAAAGTACGGATCTCCCGCCTTAGCTCCGTCAGAGCGCAAGAAAAGTCCTCTTTAATGGACGACCGGAGAGTGTCCAGCATGGACCTCATGGAGTCAGTGGTGAGGGCAGTATTAGGAGAAGTCAGCTGTGGGGACCTATCTGCTCCGGAAGATGTCCCTGAGGAGGAGGCCGGGGAGTAGGCCGGAGCCTGCGGTGGAGACATCGCACTCACAGGAGCAGGGACAGGAGGCGCCGATTGCGCGAAGAATTCAGTAAGTTTCTTCGGTGCTTGCCGCTGCGAATCTTGCCCATGTTTGCAGGACTTTAACACCGTAACACGAGCTGGATATGTGCTGTGGAAGCCGCTGAAGGGTACAGGGTACGGAGCACAAGCTCTAAGCGACCGGCGCCATCAGCGAGCAGGCCACGCCCCCTAGATATTGTATGTTTAAACTTTCCCCCTCAATAATTAAATAGAATATTGTGTATATAATTATGATATATAATTTACTGTTTGAAAAAATAATGTGCTTTATAAAATAAATTATCATTAAACTGTATTCGAGTTCTAAGAAGTTATCCACTATCTGCAGGATAGTGTACATAAAGTACACATAAACATACACAGATATATACATACACATATGAAAGACCCATCTCCTACATAAGAAACCAGTATTATAAATGGCACAATGTTCCTTTTTAAATAACACATTAAGCCTTCTACATCTGCTCATAAAATATAGATAAAAAGATATAGCAATGTACAAAAAAAAAATAATAATAACACACCCAGATAGAAATGTCAAATTGCTGCAAAACTTGGGATGCAGTATCAGGCAGATAAGTAATTGTTACTGCTGAGGTCTGATTCAACACTGGGCCTTGCCACAAGGGCAGGGAAAAGTGCTTCCCCACAGCCCTATAAAAAGGCTCTAAGAGGCTACTTTTGGTTAGTGTACATCTTGGTGAGAGATCATTGACCGCTAGACATTCTTCCACAATGCTCTCAAAGACATTTTACCCAGTTGACAGACTTTAAGAGGGGGGTGCATCATTGAACGGAGGAAAGCAGAATGGTAATTTCAACCAATTGTCTGCCATCTAGGTCATTGTGACCTAGCTGCTAGGAGCAGTGGTTACTTGAGAGCACACATGGCGAACAGGCTATGGATGGCGCAGACAGACCGCCAGTAGAGAGGATCACTTAGGCCCTATTCACACGTCCGCAATGTCGTCCGCATGTATTCCGCAATTCTGCTGAATACATGCGGACCCATTAACTGTGAATGGGGCACGGAACGATGCGGAGAGCACACACTGTGCTCTCCGCATCAGTTTTTGCGGAGCGCGCCGCCGATCTTACGGCCGCAGCTCCGCAAAAAAGTAGAGCATGTCCTATTCTTGCCTGCAATTGCGGACAAGAATAGACATTTCTATGGGGCTGCCGGCCGGGTGTGTTTATGGATCCTCAATTTGCGGATCCATAAACACAACGGACGTGTGAATAAGGCCTTAATCTGTTGACAAGCACGAGCAGCTCCCACAGTTTTGTTGTTCACCATCCAGACACCTTCATTACACACCCCAGTCTCTGCCTGACTGGTGTCACAGTGCCCATTACATCTCCTGCCATTGACAGCCAGCCAATGCCACCTTTGTTTGCTGTGGCCTCGTTAAGGGGAAGCCTTGACTGTTAAGGACTGGAACCGTATCATCTCTAGCAATTAATCCAGGTCCTGTTTGTGATCCTAGGATGGTGGGGTCCGAGTATGGAGGCCTTGTGGTGAGTGCTTCAATCCTGCCTCTGCTGTGGAGCAACATACTACTCCAACTGCTGGTGTGATGCTCTGGAGAGCCAATGCATATGGCAATCGTAGTGCTATGAGGGACACTAACAGCTCAGCTATCTGTGCAGGATATCCTGCGGGCTCATGTGTTGCTTCTCATTGTGGGGCTACCAACTGGCATTTTTTGGCTGCAAGAGTTTCCCAGGAACGTCTCAGTCAGATTGCAACACTTCCTCGGCCTAACTGGTTACCAGATTTATTGCCAATCAAGCATTTATGGGACCAGCTGGGACACCAGCTTCAGCAAGCTACAAGTGTGCAGGATCTACAGGTCCAGCTGTAACATCTGTGGCAGGAGTGCCACAGGATACTTTACAGAACCTGTATGCCTTGATGCCCAGCTGTATCTCATCCTGTATCCAGGCTAGAAGTAGCCCAACATGGTACAAGAGCCTCCTTTCAACTGTACAGTTTTCCCCCCAAAAAAACTTTTGCTCCAATATTGTAATCACGTACACATATCATCATTACATTCACTCAGACAGTTTCATTCAGTTTCATTCATTTCATTCCAGCAACTATTTCTTGGTGCATTATGTTTTTGTTGTTGTCAGGAAGTGTATTTAACTGTAGCACTGATTTACTGTGCCATGTGTTGAGTGGGAGACTCTGTTCAGCTAGGCCAGCACAAGTCCCTGCCCTCAGTACTAACTGGACATACCATGGCTGCCTCCCTAGCTATGCTCCTGAGCTGCTCCATTTATTTTTAGGTAAGGGGCCCCCACTTTCCTGTGAATAGGGAATAACTTCTTACAATCAAAATACCCTCTTTATCCTTAAAAATGTGGAAACCATGGTTGGATCTCTTGAGCAGGTTCCCTTTAAGTAAATATTTTTGCAGATACCAAAGTCTTGATTTATAACCTAGTTATGCTGGTTTCTAGTGAACAGTTACTATGCTATTTATACAATTACAACTGCTTGTTGACTGCTCACATGTCACTTTCTGGCAGTAGAAGAGAGCAGCACAGGATTTTAAATGGTTTGTTTCACATATGCACCTGCACAGCTTATCAAAGGCAGTGCCCTTCCAGTGTTTAAAGTGTTATACTACGAGGGCAACTTTAGTCTTACCCTGGGTTCAGACCTGAGCGTTCTTAAAACGCGCGTTTTAGACGCGCGTTTTTGAAAATAGGAAACGCGCGTTCTTGTGATTGACTACTGTGGTGTCAATCACAAAACGCGCGACAAACGCCCCAAAAAAGTGCTCAAGTACTTGTTTATGCGTCGGGAGTTTTACAGCGCGTTCAAACGCGCTGTAAAACGCTCAAGTGAGAACCAGGGCCATAGGAAAGCATTGGTTTTCATGTGTTGAGCGTTTTACAGCGCGTTTGAACGCGCTGTGAAAAGCTCAGGTGTGAACTTAGGGTAAGGGTACTTTCACACTTGCAGCAGAGTGGTCCGGCAAGCAGTTCCGTCGCCAGAACTGCCTGCCAGATCCGTCAATCTGCCTGCAAACGGAAAGAATTTGAAGAACGATCCGGCTACAGATCAGTCTTACAAATGCATTGCAAGAACGGATTGGTCTCTCCGCTTGTCATGCCGAGAGACGGATCAGTTATATATTTTTGTCACATTTTTACCGGTCTGCGCATGCGCAGACCAGAAGGATGGTTCTGGCATTGTGGCATTTTGATACATTCCAATGAGAAAAAAAGCCGTATCCGGCATTCCAGCAAGTGTTCCAGAATTTTGAACTGAGATAATACCGCACTCTAGCTCAGGAAAAAACTGACAAAGATAGAACTTGTAGGAGTGGTGGGCACCTGTGGAATATATAGATATATTTTTTTTTATTCCCAATATATTTGCATAGGGATGTGTTATATATTGTGCCTGTGCCCAGAAATGTGCATAGACACCTGTTAAAGCACATCAAAGGCAGTGGTTTGCAAGATAGTCCAGGACTTTATCTCCAAAGCGATAGATTACTACAACACGGACAGGTCTGTTGTTGAAAAGTGGCACAGGTTAGCCGCCAGTAATTTTCAGAGTTGCAGTGATGGCTTTTTCTTACAATTATACTTGCACAGGAGTAGTGTACGTAACGTAATTCAGTGTGGAAAATGCCCCAGCCAAATGAACAGAAGTGCCATTCACAGGATACTATTTATGGGGAGAAAGATGGTCTGAGGCAACGCTTTCAGAAATAAATCATACACAGACTCACTAATACATAATTGATGTGAACAAATAGATTTCCCATAAATGTGTGGATTTACATTTAAAAAAAAAAAAGGTAAAGGTGTTGCCTATAGCACCCAGTGATATTTTTTTTCTAGAAAACAAAAGCAGCTATTGCCTAATTTTGCGAAATTTAAATCCTGACTGAATGGCACTTAAAATAAAGCAAAAAAAAAAAACCCCAAGAACTTGCATCAGTAAATAAGGAGAGAAGCGCATGCGTTTCGCGCTCTCTTCTCGCTGCAGAGACGGGCTCAATTGAAGCCCCAGTTGAGTACACGCACTATGCCAGCGCTTCTCTCTTCTCATTCTAGTGATCCCTGGGGGTCTCAACACTCAGAACTCCACCGATCAAACTTTTCATGTCTCTATGACATATTAAAAGTTTTCAAAAAAGTTGTAACTCATAATTCCACTTTAATGTATTTTGAAGATCAGGCTTTTCCAACAAATTGCCAAACCCATAAAAGCATTGATTGTAAAAGCACAAAGCGAGCCATAGACACTGCTTATTACATAGG
Organism: Bufotes viridis; assembly: GCA_033119425.1. NCBI lineage: Eukaryota > Metazoa > Chordata > Amphibia > Anura > Bufonidae > Bufotes > Bufotes viridis. The sequence continues at coordinate 140,750,753 of CM065589.1, read as the reverse complement.
GATTTATTTTAAAAATACTCTCAACCACCTAGCGTCACTAACAAAATGTGTTTGTAATATGACAATGTCCCGATTGTCAGGCTCTCTGAACCCTTACATACAGCTTGTGAAAACAGTCAGGTAAAAGATTTGTAACTCACCCGGCAACCCAAATCAAAAAAAGTATTCCTGTCATGCTGGTTAATTCATCTGCATGTAGGGCTGACTTTAGCATTGTATTACATACATGTTCGCCTGTATGCATATGTGTATGTACATAATTATATACTATACAAATATACATACGCACATATAGAATTTATATAAATATACACCAGCGCTCGGATGGTGACAGGGTTGCATAAATAAGCATACAAAATGTAATATCTTTAGCAAAATGAAGCTAGCCACTTCAGATCCTGAAGAATGGTGAAAATGTCTTCTGCCGTAGAAAGCAAAGGTACACAGGTTTATTTTGAAGCACCTGGATGCTTAATAAATGCTCTCAAGCTAACCTCCAAAAATGTACTTTGCGCCAATACATAACGTGACCTCGCCAACTTATAAACCCCAATAAGCACACGCCAAAGAGTGAAAAATATATATAATCTTTATTAAATCCATAATATTAAAAAATCACATATCATTTAGCTAATAATCCACCAGCAGAAATCAGGAATACATAATGGCATGAACGGTCGTGGACAACACCCAATACAGTCACATCTCAGTATAAAGAAAAAAGAGGGGTATATATGCATCTATGCCAGTGGCAACAATGACCGTCCAGAACTAGGTGCTAACTTCCCACAATGGCTACATATGACATCCATATAAATGGCCCTATATGTCTTTGTCAGGGGTATGTCAGGGGCACTGACAAAGCTACGGGCGAAACGCGCTTTGGGGATTTGTGGACGAGTCGCATGTCAACACTGAGTGCAGCTCACCGGTAAATGCCAGATGTTTTTTCTTTTTTTGACTACTTTGACTCAACTATGGTCGGGTCGGGGGGATTAAGAAAGTGACTTGCTCTTTGGCGATCCTGCCGCCGCCTGTGGAGATTATTTCCCTTTTTCTCCTGGTTCACTTCTATACCCCTGACAAAGACATATAGGGCCATTTATATGGATGTCATATGTAGCCATTGTGGGGAGTTAGAACCTAGTTCTGGACGGCCATTGTTGCCACTGGCATAGATGCATATATACCCCTCTTTTTTCTTTATACTGAGATGTGACTGTATTGGGTATTGTCCACGACCGTTCATGCCATTATGTATTCCTGATTTCTGCTGGTGGATTATTAGCTAAATGATGTGATTTTTTAATATTATGGATTTAATAAAGATTATATATATTTTTCACTCTTTGGCGTGTGCTTATTGGGGTTTATAAATGCTCTCAAGCTGCAGAGCTGGATGCTTGTTTAGTCCAGTGTTTCCCAACCAGTGTGCCTCCAGCTGTTGCAAAACTACAACTCCCAGCATGCCCGCACAGCAAAAGGCTGCCCGGGCATGCTGGGAGTTGTAGTTTTGCAACAGCTGGAGGCACGCTGGTTGGGAAACACTGGTTTAGTCGACAGCTCGATCAAACTAGAACCAACTTCAAGCTGGTAATAGTTTAAGCATAACCACCTAGGTGTAGTATTGTAATGGGGCAGGAGTGGCATCCACTCTTTAAAATGGCTACCAAGATGTCCTAGAGTACCAAGTATGTGGCATGGAGGGAAGTCACCGTATGTCTCAGTCCCATAGTTGGCATTCTCAGCTCAGCTGCTATGTATATCATATTCTCAATGGTCTGGTCATTGACCTAGAAACTAAAAATCTAATTTTTTAAGCTCTTGAGACACATCATTTCATATAATTTAAAACCTCTACTAGGAAGGGATGAAGGGGCCATTGCAAAACATACAGTTCATGTTTAGGGTAAGAAGGACGTGGCGTAAAAGATAAATAGAAGGAAGAAGACTCCATGAAGCATCCAAAAAGAAAAACAATATATATAAATAAAATTTATCAACTGAACGGGATAACAATTTGAGATTGAGCCATATTGCTGCATGGACAGTTTCCAAAGTTGCATGAAGGGCAAAGGGCGTGAAAAAGTTCATGAACATGTAGAAAAAGTGGTCAAGTGCAGGGCATGGCTCCTGCTGTATGTACAATAATTTAAATCAGTTGTATAAATTTAATTCAAGACTTAAAAAAAAAAAAAAATCAGATTGTTGAAGTCCTTCATGCATGTTCTTGGGAAGTTCTGGATTACGATGACTGCCAGAAGCTCAATGCATCTAAAGCCATACAGTTCTTATTCACATTCTAGAGTTTCAGTTTCTTAATTGTCTCGAGTCTCTTCCGTAGGAGATCGCCAATCTCTTGCAATGAGTGCACGTAGCTGTTCTGAACCTTGTCCGATGCCAGCTTTGTAAACTTCTTTTCTTCCTAGAAAACAAAAACAAAATATAAAAATAAAAAAAATTACATTTTCAAACAAAGAAAATCCACAAGCAGCTTAGAAACCCTGCAAGTGCATGCATGTATACCACCATGGCAAAGGTCTCTCAGACTTTACAGACGTGTCATACCTTAGCAGTACACAAATATATAGTTGATAACGTCAAAGTGTTTGGTACAGAAATTTTAGAGACTGTCGGGCAAAGGTGACACCACACCGCTCCAGCTCCAATGTTTACCAAGCTGCCACTTGTCATCCTGGTCCCATCTTAAAGCACAGGAACTGCCAGCTCATCCAGTTACTGGCTGCAACCAAAAAGGTTTCCTCCCACTGGACTACCCATTTAAATTACTATACAGCAATAAGCTACATGTTACAGTAAGTGCCCGCCAGTTCCACTCCATCCTACTTCCATGGCAGAGGTTTACGTTTGGGCAGTTAATGCTCCTAATCTAGTAGATTACAGACATCTGAAGGGTATGTATGCTGGACAGCCCCGATGCCTGCTCTCATGGTAGCTGAACAGTGCATCATGTGCTTCTACATCTCTGTTCAGGGTTGGCTCTTGAGAAGTTCATCAGACATCTCCTGTCCAGGACTGCAGCAAACCTTGGCATCCCTGCCCTAACAATAGACAAGGCAAAGGCGGCTACAACTGGGCATTCAGCCTAAAATAACCAAGACGACTTAATTCTGTATAATTCATATCAAATGCTTCAGCCAACGTGATACAAAAAGCAGAATTTATGCTCGTCATAAACTATTAATCTTTGAGGTAAAATCCATTACTCAGATTATAGCAGAGATAGCAAGAAGAAAACAAGCAATTTTCACAGATTACGCATTTTTCAGAAGATGGCCAATCCTTCAAAACTGCACTAAACCTTAAAGATAACGCCTAACAAGTACCAATCTGACTTCTAGGATTATACGTAAACCATGACAGGTCCAAGAGAACTAATGAGATCTTCCAATGTCAGGGCTTTCCATCGGGAGTTCTGTAATCTTTTGATGGCAAAAGTAAGGCTCGTTTCACACGGGCGAGTGTCACGCTCCGGACTCGCAGCGCAGCACCTGTCCTGAACGTCCAGCACTGCCGGGGTCGCACAGTATAAAATAGATTTATGTCACTATGTTAAACACGGATCCGCAAAAAAAAAAAAAAAAAAACACGGATGATGTTGACGATGATGATATTTTGCGGAACGGAACAGCTGGACCCTAATAGAACAGTACTTTCCTTGTCCGTGATATGGACAATAACAGGACATGTTCTATTCTTTTGGAGAACAGACATACGGAAATGGAATGCACACGGAGTAACTTCCGTTTTTGTTTGCGGATCCACTGAGATAAGATGAATAGTTCCGCATATGGTCCTCAAAAAAAAAAAAAGGAACGGACACGGAAAGAAAATACGTTCGTGTGCATAAGCTCTAACCTTTACAGTTCTGGAATGTATTGAATAACAGTGACAGCATTATGTTAGTGTTATCCAATACATTCCAGAACTGTAAGGGTTATGTAGCATCATAAATCAATATAATGGTTTGGGACCCCAGGAAGATCAGGACGGGAGCTTCGTTGCGAGTCTGGAGCGTGATACTTGCTCGTGTGAAACCAGCCTAACACAGCATTTGCAGTTTAGGGTTCATGCACATGACTGTATTATTCATCCTTGTTCACGCCGCATTTTTTGTGGCTTGTACACGGACCCATTCATTTCTATGGGTCTGCAAAAAAAAAAAACCCAAAAAAAACAAACAACGGACAGCACATGAATATCATCTGTGTGTTCGTTCTGCATATTATAGATCATATCCCACTCTAGCCTGTATTTCAGACAAGTAATTTCTAGTGATGGGAGTTAGAAATATGCAGAGTGCACATGGAAGGTGTCCACATTTTGCAGATCTGTGGTTTGCTGACCGCAATATGAACACAGTTGTGTGCATGTGGTCTTAATGACAGAAACCTCTACACATCTGACACCTAGCCATAGCTTATTTTATAAATGGAAGCCACAATGCCAGTGTGAACAGAGAGCGTAAAACCACTGACAGTTACAGTATGTTATATTGGTAGCCTTTATATACTGATATTATCATACTGCAAAAATAATAGTATGAAATTCCCCGGCAGGACTTATTCTACTAGTAACATCAGTCTATGCTGCATGGTTTATTTTATGCAACAGGTCAGCAAAGGCCGTGGCTAAAATGGACAAACCCTATAGTTAGAAGGGGTTCTCAAATTCTGTAGTGCATAAGGACACACTAAACCGCATGCAGCTTTAAAGCATGTGTACCCCATGTAAATCCAGACGTCCATATTATGGTTGCAAGTCCCAGCCACCACTGGGTTTCTATAAAACCGAATATTCAATGTATTAAAGTGACACATTACAATTCTTCTTTTTATCACATATTAAAAGGGGGTTGTCTGGTTTCAGGAGGAAATCGAACAACCATAGGATCTCCCTGCAATAAAGAACAGGTAGGTGAATCTGAGCTGCCTCTCCGGTTCTCCTGGCTGCAGTGGTGACATAACATCGACAGCACATGACAGCAGCAAACAAATAACTGGCCTCAGCAGTGCACCCGAAAAGGCCAGTGATTGGCCAAAGCAGTCATGTGCTGGCTACAACAGTGACGTCACTTCGGCAAGCCCACCTGGGAGAACTGGAGAGGAGGTATGGGAACTGTGGAGGAAACCCCTTTAACCACCTGAAGACCGCTGACCATCTTGAAATGTCAGAGCGGTGAAGTTTTAGTGTGGGGGATGGAGCAGCTCAGCCCCATGAAAACTGCTTTGTTTGGTTCCAACTCTTAACCACACACAATTTTATGCATTTTATACAAAAATATATGGATAACCCACCTCTGTAAAATTGACATTATTCAGGGAGAGATCTTCGATTTTCAGTGCTACCATTGAGGTCTCTAACTCCCTTATATAGTCTGTCACATTTGTTAGCAAAATTTGCAGCCCAGTAACATAGTCCTGAAAGCCAGTGAATACTGGAGGCTGTAAAGGCAAGAAATGATAATGAGGTTGCAGAAGATAAAGCGATTCCATCATGACTTAATAAAGAGCATACATAAGATACCAATACAGATCTGCTTCAGAAGGAGCTATTACAGCTGCTGAAAAGCTTCCGGACTGGGAATTCAGGGCACACCTCCAAAGTGTGCACTGTATGTCAATTACATACATTAATCTCCGTTTATTGGCTTGAGGGTATCACGTTGTTAAGCAAGGACGTACCATACATATGGTACCTGGTTTAGAATGGTGGTGGCATCCCATTAAGCACATTTCTAGGTGCATCTTACGGATGCACTTTATTAAAGGGGTTGTCTGGGCTTTTTCTATTGATGACCTAAACCTATGTTCCACAGACATACATAAGCGGACAGGAAGAGAGAAGGGAGACGGCACGTGCTCACTGTGTGCGCCGTCTCCTCATACAGCCGAACAGCAAGAGTGATGGGTGTTGGACCCCGCTCCAATTTCATATTGATGACCTATCCTGGGGATTGGTCATCAACAAAAAAAGCCCTGAAAACCCATTTAAGGGTTTTTCAAACAATGAGAAATACAAGGCAGTGGCTCCAAAATAATAAGTTCCAAAAAAAAAAACTCTACTTTTTTTACATTGCTAGGGTAAAGAGTGAAAATTGAATACTATTTTGCCTGAAACAGAAAATGTCTATTCATGAATGTCTTCACAGTAACCACCAGCAAGGTCGTCAGGAAGAACTGCACACTTACGGTGGCACAGCTGTCCTTTTTCTTCTTTTTCTTTTTTTGAAGATTTGATTTGAATGGCCTGAGGACACCAGCAAAATATCCGGATACCCAGAGAACGACTGAAATAGCCTAATCGTAGAGAAAGAAAAACAAGACCTTTAGGTTCAATGGCCTCTGTAGATCAAGAAGGCCAAAGATAAAGCCAGTCAAAAACCAGTCATCTGTCGTCAATTAGCCTAATGCAGAAGCTGTTGCTTTAATAGACTAACTGATAAATTGGGTAAACAGTCCATTATTTTATACCTGTTGGTTATTACTTTTCTTAGTCTGTCTGGACGAGAAAAAGAGTCCATTATAAGAACACATGAGCTATTGGAAGAAATGTAATAAAGTATAGAGAACTGTGTCCAGACTCTGGATGTCTATATGCCAACATGTAGTGCTTGACAACCCTTAAGGCCCCATACACACAAGTGTATTGTTAGCTGAACCTGCCAAGGTGGGTTCACCCAAGTCTAATGTGTGTTGGGAACTCCCGAATCTCTCCTGACAGATTATGTCGAGTGAGAGTCGCATTGGGTCAAGTGAATATTTTCACCCAAACCTTTTGTTCTTCCGGGAGCTAAGCCTCCATCAGAAGTGTCTGGCAGTGGCTTTTGATCCACTGAATACATATACACGTTCAGCCGAGCTGTACATGTATGTGGATGAGGAAGCTGGGAAGAAGGCTGTAGAGATTGTAGACTAGTGACATCTATGGCAAGTGCTGAAAGTTACTTAAAACACAACTCAAACAGGATACCCTAATGGCAGAGCAAAGGTTTACTTCCTGTTAGCTCCCCTACAAATGAGTACTCTCTTAGCCAAGTAGCGCACAACAAATGCCTGTAAAGGTGCATTTACAAGCGCCAACTTTACGGACAATTATTGGGAAGGGACTGTTCTGCCCCAATAACTACCGACTCATCAGTGGAGGCAAGAGCTGTATTTACATGCGGCAATAACCTTCACTGTATGGGACAAGTGATGGCCACTGCAATCTCTCATCCTCATACAGAGTCATTGTTTCTGGGCAGCAGCTCCTGTTTACTCAGCGCAATCTGCTGCCCAGAAATGATGATTTAATGTGTGGCATAAACAATTAATTTTCCTGATGAAGGAGTATTTGATTGTTCATCGGGTGATCGGCAGCACCGTTACACAGGCAGATTATCGGAAACAGGTGTTAGTTCCCGATAATTATTCAGGCAAAAAAACATTAAGTTCTGGTGAGATCCAATCTCATTGTGTGTTCTGCCCTCTTCTTCACAAGCTGGATCCCCCCCACAGCAGAAGTTAAATAATGGCATAATATTACATAAATCAGGAATTGTAAATTTATAGACGAACCTCAACAAAGAAAACCAAGTTCTCGACAATATGTGGCGAGACCTTACAGTGACCATCTTGAATGCTTAGTAGTTCTCCTTTACATTGGTGGAAAAGATCTAAAAAAGAAAGTACAATGCAAGATTCAGCATTCAGACAATGCAATTCTAAGCAACAATACTGAATGTACTTGTAAATACCTTGCAAATGGCCTAGAGAAGATTTCAATCTGTTCCCAATTTTTCCTTGGACTTCACAACTATCATCTGTAAAAGGAAAATATAGTCTTCAGTGGAACACTGGAAAACGCCCACATTAACGTGTACCTATCTGCTTCCCTTCACAGCCACAGTCATACATGGAACACAAGCTTTACTTTCTCATCTTGCACTCCCATGCTGGGGCTGGACGGAGACTCAGCTGCGACGCGTCACGGGGCAAAAGATCACGGTGTAGCGCTGCCTGCATCACAGTTAAAGGGGTTGGTGCAGTTTCCTGAGGACAGGTCATCAATAGCAGATCAGTTGGGGTCTGACTCCAAGCACCACTGCCAATTATTTGTTTGAAGAAGTTGTGGGGCTTGTGCGAGTGCTGCGCCCTCCTCAGTGTTTTCCCGCATACAGCCCAGATTGTAGCAGCAGTGCAATTACAGCTTCCTCTCCAATTCAAGTGGATGGGATGACCAGCTGTCATTACACTGCACCGCCACTACAATTTAGAAGGCATGCAGACGAAGGCCTATTTTGTGGTCGGCTGTTCCTGTTTTTTGTTTCAGTAGTGTTTCCGTATGCGATCCGTTTTTTGCGGATCGCAAATGGAAACATGGCATATACAGTATACATTAAGTACGTTGAAAAATTCACTTGAATGTAGCCACTGAACGTTATTTGTGGGCAATATTAGGACATGTTCTATCTGAACGGAATGGAAAAACGGAATGCATACGAAGTACATTCCGTTTTTTTGCACACCCATTGAAATGAATGGTTCTGTATACGGACCGCAAAAAACAGAACGTATGCTTGAAGAATACCGACTTAATTGTTGTGCACCTTCTTATTGTATTGGTTAGTATAATACCGTTAACATTGTATTGTTAAAGATGATACTTTTCTGATTGACATATCTATATTGTCTATCAACACTGTTTTGCTTTGATTATTGTAAAACCCAAATAAATGCCTTTTGAAACAAAAAACGGAACGTAAATGGAAAAAAACAACAACAAGTGAGCTACAGAGAACATGAAGCATCTGCCTAATGTGGCTGCTCTCTAGTGATCAGTGTGGAAATTGGAATATTTAAAGAATTTATGTGGATTTCAAGCAGTTTTCTGAGATGTTTACACTGATGACTTATCATCCGGATAGGTCATTAGTATCTGATCAGTGGGACTCAGACACCCAGGGACCCCCACCAACGAGGTGTTAGAGAAGGCACCGGTGCTCGCATTAGCGCTGCGGCCTTCTCTGCGCTCACCATCACGTACATTGTATAGCGGCAGTTCTTGTTATTGCACCTCAGTCCCATTCTCTTAAATGGGGCCGAGCTGCTCCTAGGCCATATGACTGATGAATTTGACATCACATGGCCTCGGCTAAGATGCAAGGCGGCTGGGGCGCTACCGCTAGTGCTTGTTCCTTCTCAAACAGCTGATGCACGGAGGTCTGGGGTGTCGGACCCCCACTGATCACCTGACCAGGGGATAGGTCATCAATATAAAAGTCTCGAAAATCCCCTTTAATGTTTTATGACTATATACGGGTATTCCCTTTAAACTATGCACGTCATGCAAACATCACCTGATCTTTGAGATATGAGTAACTTGAGTTTTGAGCGAAGTTTTTACCAAGGGAGAAAAAATAAATCATAAAAGTATGTGAGCAATGCCAGAATGAACCTGGAAATCATTAACTTGAAGTAGCTTTGAGAGGAATAGGAGGGAGACGTTGCAAAGCAAACAGAAACTGGTGGACACTACATGGGCACAGGTTTGTTTTCTGTAATAAAGATTGACATGCGACTGTAAAACCAGAACACACCCCAGTTGGATGTCATATCAACAGCCGGGTCCATTTTATTTTTTTTTAACTTATTTTATTAACAGGAAATAAAAGAAAGTTACAGTACAGTGACATTCATTCCTAATACACGTCAGAGTACAAACAAGTATACCATATCTCATAAATGTCTGGAATTTTCAACATTCACAATTGTTTCAGTGCTTTCGGTGTCCCACTGCGCTGTTGCTGTCTCCTTGTTCCTTCAAGTGGCGGCACCACTTCTACATCTTCCCAGTATTCCCATTAAACCAATTGTGCCACGGAACCCCGAGCCAGTGAAATAGCTTGTCGTAGTCTCGAGGATGTGTATTGTGTGTGGGTGGGAGTCGCACCACAAACCCCAAATTGTTGTGGTTTATTGCGGTGTTTAAACACCAGCACTGTGCATGGAAGAATTTGGTTTATTTGTTGTTTCCACACACGCGTATTGGGATCGTGCCATCGCAAGGCAATACATTTACATGCCATGAATAGACACTCCTTTAAAAATATTGTCATGTAATGATCCCAGTTATCCTCATTCAATAAACGCAGTAGGCAAATCTCAGGTCTACATTCCGCCCGAGTCCGAAAGAAATTAAGTCACTTCTTCCCAGAAGGCAGCAATCGGACTGCACCTCCAGATCATATGCCAGAAGTCTGCCTCCATTTCCCCACACCTTGAACATGCAGTGGATGGCGCTCTGCCCATTCTGTACATCCTAGTTGGTGTGAGATAGGACTGATGAATAATGTTTAACTGGACCATTTTGTTATTGACTGCTGGCGATACGTGTAAATGCGATTCCAATAAATCTGATACTGATTCCTCAGTCAGTGTGGGTATTACGCTTTTCCATTTGTCCATTGTCTTAAGGGGATTAGCTGTAACTTTTGCATGTACCAAATGCGAGTAAATAACTGACACCAGTCCTCTAGGGCCTTCGGTCTTAACGATTCCTATGAGTGGGAATATAGATATCGTGGTGTTGATAATCGGGGAAACTATGCTGTAAGGCTGATCTAAGCTGTAAGTATGAAAAGAAGTGGGTTCGGGGTATGCGGTGTGTCTAGTGCTTCAAATGACATTAACACTCCCTGTTCATAGACATCTCTGAGGGTTTTAACCCCTGTTAACTGCCATCTGTCTGCTCCCATAACTACTTGCATTTGTGGTAGTGATTGGTTAGCCCAAAAAGGTATATCGGATGTGACTCCTGTGAATTGGGTCAGTGTTTTGCCCTCCTTCCAGGTTAGTTGCGCCAATCTGTGAAGAGGCAGCAGCGGTCTCTGAAATTTTGGAGGCATTTCCAGGACTGACCATAGTATATGGCAGTTTAAATATTGTTTTAAAAAATATTCAGAGACGGGCAGTTCTTCAGAGGAGTACAATGTGCTAATTAACCTCAGCTGGCCCGCTAAATAATATATATGGTAGTCTGGTAATGCCATACCCCCTTCTGCTTTAGGGCGTTTTAATGTATCCAGATCATCCCCATATAAAAGTCCTAGATAGTGAATCTATTTCCTGAAATACTGCCTTGGGTACATATATTTCGGAATGTTGAAGTGTATATAGAGCTTTGGGAAGTATGATCATTTTGATCAAGTTAATGTGAACTGCTATTGATATAGGTAAGGTCTTCGAGTTTTGTAGTTTATTCCGTATGTGGCCAATTAATGGATGAATGTTCAGGGCCTGGGAGTATTTTTTTGTGATAATTACTCCAAGATATTTGAAAGTATCCACTACCTTTAGCATCTCAACATGAGATAAGTCTGTCCAGTTTGCTCTGCCCAGGGGCATATACACCGATTTCCACCAGTTAATTCGGAGGCCTGAAAACTCCCCATATTCATTTATCAGTTCTATTGCACCCGTAGGAGATGTGCTAGGTGCCGATAAATATAGGATCATGTCATCTGCATATAACCCAATACGCATCTCTTTCTCTCCCAATATTACCCCGGTTAAATTATTGCCGTTTCTCACCCTAATTGCTAATGTCTCAACCGCCAGAGCAAACAGGAGTGGCGACAGCAGGCATAACTGCCTAGTGCCTCTGTGAAGCTGAAAAGTCTCTGAGATCTCCCCGTTTATTAATAATCTGATCACCGGGTTGCTATATAAAAGAGTGATCCATTTGAGAAATTGTGGACCAAAACCAAATCCCTTTAGGCACTGAAACAAGAAGGCCCATTCTATGGAGTCAAAGGCCTTGGCTGCATCCAATGAGTCCAATGCCCAATCAGCCCGTTCAATGCATATCCCAACTGTGGGACTACTTGAACTCTTCTAATATTTTCTGTGGTAGAGTTTCCCGGCATAAATCCTGTCTGGTCCTGGTGCACCAGTGACAGGATTACCACCTGGTTTAGTCGTGTGGCCAAGACCCTAGTTAGGATTTTATAATCTACATTCAACAATGCAATGGGTCTATATGAGCTGCATTCTAGGGGGTCTTTATCTGGTTTAAGTAATAAAATAATGGTTGCTTCCATGAATGACTCTGACAATTGTCCTGTTTCCAGAGCTGCATGGAGGGTGGTCAGTAGTTGCAGAGCTAGTTCCTTCGTGTATTTGGCATAGACTTCCTTAGGAAGCCCATCAGGCCCAGGTGACTTCCCATTATTGAGATCTGATATAGCTTGTGTAATTTCTTCTAGACTAATTGGTTGGTCTAATTGTGTACTTTGTGTTGCGGCGAGTTTGGGGAGGGGTATGCTTTCCAGATAGGCACTTATCTCCGTTTCTGAAGTTGTTATACTAGTTCTATATAGCTCTCGGTAGAATTGTGTAAAAGTCTGAAGGATTGTTTGTTGCGTGTTAACTGTCTGACCTGCAGGATCTCATATTGATAGTATAGTTGTGGGTGGTGAGTTGTGATGGATCAGTTGGGCCAAAAGTTTAGCTGACCGATTCCCTAGTTCAAATGCTGTCTTTTTTAAAAAAAAATGATTTCCTATCTGCTTTGTCTTTAGGTATGGTAAGATATTTCCTGCCTGCTTGAAGCCAAGCATTTCTATTAAATTCATTTGGATGCTGAACACGTTGTTGTTCCAATATGCTGCACTGAGACTCCAGTTCTGTTCCTAGTCTGTTTTTTAATGTGGGATATGCTAGAGTGTACGCACCCGCGAAGGAATGCTTTTAGAGTGTCCAATATCAACGCTAAATTAGCCTCTTCTGCATGGAATTATAAGAATTCTTGTATCTGCAATGACGTCCAGTCTGCTGAACCTAGTAAACTCAACTAGAACGGGTGTATGCTCATTCTGCACATTACTGAGGTAGTACCCTGCACTGGTGAGTGGTCTGATATACCGCTAGGTAAATACCGTAAAGAACGGAGGTTTAATATAGTCGGCCCATTACCTAACATATGATCTATTTGGGTTAAGGAATTATGACTACTGTTATAGCAAGAGTAAGCGCTGTCTCTGGGGTGTTTAGCTCTCCATAGGTCAAACCACCTGAACTCAGTTAGAAACCTGTTTAGTCTTGAAGGGCTCCCTGTCCCCGCTGGATCTACTACCTCTGTGAATCTGTCCAATGAGGGATCTAACGTCATATTAAGATCTTTCATGCAAATTAGTCTATCTAGACTGTGGGTAGGTGGCAGCAAATGTGGCAGCTTGGTGTAATACTTGCATAGAACCTGGAGGAGGGTCGTAGATACATAATAATGTGTATTGTACATTGTCAATAGAGTGAACAAAGACATATCTGCCTTCCGAATCAACAGCTAGTTCTTTTACCTCCCAGCGCAATTGCTTATGAATTAGTAGGGAGACCTCTCGCGAAGAGGAAGTATGATAGGAATGTGCAGCCCATTGAACCCAGGTTTTTTTTAAGCTCCTAGAGGTGGCATTGGTGAGATGTGTCTCTTGAAGACATAGCATTTGTGGGTTAGAATTTCTGATAAAGGCAAACACCATAGATCTCTTTTGGGGGGTTCCCAGGCCCCTGACATTCCATGAGACTATTTTTAGCTCCGCAATGGACTCCAAGGCAGACATGTCTTGTCATAAGTGGAGCGCAGCACAGTGGGTGCGTTAGTGTGTACCATTACTATATAGATAACTGCATTTAACCAGTAGAACATCATTATTTTCAGTTAAAAAAAATAATAAAAGAAAAACTGTCCAGAACTTAAACTTTTGCTTTCTAAGCAAGCAATTAAATTTTGGGGTTGATATCTACCCCATAAATTGGCCAGTAAGTCCGGGATGCCTCCGCCTATGATGACTATTGGCAGAAGCATGCGGGCTGCAGCCACAATGTTATAACTATTCTATTATTATTAAGATATTAAGGCCCTATAACCTTAGCTAGACAAAAACAGAGTGCAATCATACAACTGAAGCAAATAAAGCGAACCCAGTTATTGTCCTCAGTGGGCGGCCAGATCCTGGGTGTAGCAAGTGTCTCAGCGTCTTGGGGATCTTTTTCATAAGGCCAACCATTCCGACGCTTCTCCAGTGGAGGAAAAGAAGACTGCCCCATCTCCATCCACCACGCAGTCTTGCAGGATAGCCCATGGAATATGGGATGCTTGCTTCTCTCAGTCGTCTTTTAACCTCCATGAATGTGGCACGTTGTTTTTGCAGTTCCATGGAAAAGTACGGAAATGTGGAAACCCTGGTGCCATCAAATTTAATTTCCTGTCTTCTTCTGGCTAGTGCTAGGATCTTATCCCTATCCTTGCAGTTGAGAAATCTGGCCAGCATGGGGCAAGGTGGGGCCAATAGCGCTGAAGGTTTTGCTAGTACTCTGTGTGCCGGCTCCACTGCGTAGGCTGATGAGAACTCAGCATCAGGGAAGAGCTCTTTTATCAATTTTTCTATGAAGTCATCAGGTGCGTGGCCTTCTGCTCTCTCCGGTAATCCAATGATTCTGATATTATTTCTGCGAAATCTATTTTCTAGGTCGTCCGCTTTTTGTTTCCAGAGCTCAGCTTTGGTGTTTAGGTCAGAAATGGATCGTAGAAGATCGTGGCGATAGCATCCTCTATGCGTGATATGCGGTCTTCCATGTGTTGGATTTCTTGCAGATTTTGTAGGTCTTGGTGTATCAGCCCCAAATCAATTTTAACTTCATCAAGTTTCCCCGTTAGGGATGTCTTACATGCTGTTATTTGTTATGGCGTCCAGGACTTGAGCGGATACTTGTTTCAGTGTTAGTTCCTCCTGGTCCTCCCCAGGGGATGTTGTAGGCGCTGGCGTATCGGATGCCGCACTTGCCCTGGTATGGACATTCCGTTGTGGTAATGGCGACCGCAATCCCTCCTCTGGGTGTCTAGCAAATTTGCGCAATTTTTCTGCAGTGCTCTGCGTTTTTTGTGGACCCATTGTTGTGTCAGGGTGCCTACCTATCTGTTGTAACAGTATGAGGTTCTGTATCTCTTGGGGCTCAGTATATTTCTGCATAGATCCCCGCTATGAATTTTGCTGAGAGATTATTGTTCCCTGAGTACAGTGATATATAAGGCAATAACAATGTTCAGGCTCAGTATATGTTAAGGAAGCCAAGGGCTCGCTGAGTACATGCCCCCTATACTATGCAGGTGCCTGTTACTTGGTGCGCTATTCCCCTCCTTCTTCACTAGGTAGTGGAGGGCAGGGAAGATGGCCAACTGGCGGGAAGACCAGGGGAGGGACTGATGCCACAGTGTGTCTGGGCTAGCTGCGTGCTCCCGGTCTGGCTTGTCACGTGGCGCACTCCTCAGGCTCTGGCGTGGCTTCTGGCACTCCCGGCTCCTCCGTACAATGGTGCTCAGATGGTGATAGATGACGTCAGGATATCTCCCAGTGTTGCGGCTCCAGCCATGGAGCGCCTCTGACTAGCATCCGCTCATCTTGGCTGCTGAACAACCCCCCCCCCCCCCCCCAGGTCTATTTTAAAAGGGATTTTCCAGAAAATATAAACTTTTATCTCTCAGTATAATGTGTTAAAAACAAACAAAAAATATTTTTCATTTTATTGAATACCTCTACAAGAAGCACAGGCCTACACAAACTAAAACGGGCATAAAAAATAATAATAATTGATTGGTGATGTCACCCTCTAGGACACACATCGTGCTTCAGCTTTACAATTCTCTCAGCACAGTGTGGCAGATGCCCATGGGCGGAGGATGTATTACTACCTTACCTTTACACAGCCTAAAACCAGCCTTCGGAGGCATACGTGTGAAATCTATAATAGTGGGGTACGCCGTGCACTAGTTTTAGGGCATCTTCATAACTATGTTAGACACTATTCTTTCTTATGTCCTCCTCTTGACTGGCTTGAATTTAATCAGGGGCCACATGTGACCTGTGACACCACTTTGTGCCACCCCCAACCATCTGGTCACAGACATGCTTGTTTATATCTGATGGTTGCACAAATGTAAAAATGCTAGAAATTGTTAGGCTGTTAACCTACTGTAACACCTATCGACAATGTAAAGACATACGCATGGTCTGCTACACTGTGGCATGACGAGTGGGAAATGAAACCTGTTCCTAGCAGACATTTTTTGGCAAATACTTTTGCTGTGCCAAAAATGTTGCATATGAAAAAATACCTTAAAAGGGTTTTCTGAGACTTTATTACTGATTACCTATTCTTAGTATTGGTTCATTGGTCACATGGCCTAGGCACATGCCAATCCCAGCCGCTATACAATGTACGGCGCGGTGCTTGCTAAGCTGTGAGAAGGCTGGGGTGCTCCGATCAGATACTGATGACCTATCCTTAGGATAGGTCATCAGTATTAAAATCTCAGGAAACCCTTTTACGTTTTACTGTTGCCTTGGAAGTGGTATAATATGCAACCCTGCTTTAAAGCAATATTTCGGACCGAAGTTTTGACTCCATTTTGGTGCCATTTGTTAGACACACCCCTTTTTTAGACATTTATCAAAACTAAAATGTGTCGTACACATCGGTGAAGTTTTATAAAGCCGTCTTATGTGGCTACAGCAACCAATCAAAGCACAATTTTAGTTTTGCTATGCCACTTTTAGTAAATTTCCCCCATAATGAAAACTTTTACAATAGGATAATACACAAGGCACTCTACAGATCAAACATGAATAACAAACAGAATCCAGGGCACACTTTTATAGATAAGCAATCTTTATTTTGTATTTTTTCTTTTATATGTATTCATTTCCTAATTTCTCCACACAGATGCGACTTGATATAGGTCACTGATTGAAACGACGTCTATCATTTCATCTGGATTCATTGCATTTTGTTGTAAAAACAGGAGAATATACCGTACTTCACATTTACGTTGAAAAAAAAAAAAAAGAAAAAAAAAATACAAAATAAAGATTGTTCATCTATACACATGTGCCTTGGATTCTACTTGCTTATAATATGTGGTTGAACAACCCTCCAGGTGGCACCGTATTTATTCTTCTATGGTGTGCGATTCCATTCTACGTCAGGCGAGCATTCCTTGAAGGGGTTTTCTGGGAACAGAATATTGATGGCCTATCCTCAGGATAAGGCCTTATTCACACATCCGCATATATTCCGCAATTCTGCAGAATACATGCGGACCCATTGACTGTGAATGGGGCACGGAACGATGAGGAGAGCACACACTGTGCTCTCAGCATCAGTTTTTGCGGAGCGCGCTGCCGATCTTACGGCCGCAGCTCCGCAAAAAAGTAGAGCATGTCCTATTCTTGCCTGCAATTGCGGACAAGAATAGACATTTATATGGGGCTGCTGGCCGGGTGTGTTTATGGATCCGCAATTTGCGGATCCATAAACACTACGGATGTGTGAATAAGGCCTAAGTCATCAATATCTGATCAGTGTGGGTCCGATTCACACGGTGCTCCAGTGAGCGCTAGGTCCTCTTCCTAGGCCAGTGACGTCACATTCATCGGTCACAGGCCCACTGTCAGGGCCAACTCAGTCCTATTCAAGTGAATAGGCCTGGGATGCAACTAATGAATAGCACTGTGCTTGGAATACTGTGAGGAAGCCACAGCCCCACATCCAATTGGTGGCCGACTGCCACCAGACACATACGTGCCCAAATTGTGGCTTATACTGAGGACAGGACAGGTCATCAATATTCTACTCTTGGAAAATCAACTATGTTCCCTGTACATAGTGCATGTTTTTCAAACCAGTATCAAGCACAGGGCCTTGCAATTAATTATTGCATACCAACAGTCATAACAATTTTTTTTATAAATAAAGCTATACTTTTTCACTGGACTAGTTGTACTTTTCAGGCCACCATTTTAACAACTTGCAGACCACCACTAGGTCTATGAGTCCTCATACGAGTCTGCAAGGACGTTTTAGAATTACCGAGTCTGCGGATGCACAGAAATTGTGCATCTGAAGCATCAGGGAGCCAGTTGTCAATGACGGCTAGCATCCCCATATTAAAGGCAGAGGCATTTTACTACTGTCCCAGTCTTCCTGGTCAATGAATATACAATGCTGTATAAGCAATTCAATAAATGGCCGTGATGCCTCTGTCATGAAAGGGTAGGGAACAGGGCAGCCCTGTGCTCCATCCGCACGCCAATCCCTATCTACTTGCATGATCCGTCCTAAATAATGGCCTACAACTGGACGACAATCCCTTCTTAGCCAAGAGCAGGGGCCTAAACCAAAATGGAAAAAAGAGTAGCAAGACAGAAAGATGTAAAAACCAAACAGGCAAAACAAAAGCCAGACCGGGATCAAAATTCAGATACAAATACACAGTAAAGTGAAAATATCAGGAGAAAACATCAGAGACAAAGTCAGCAGGAAAAGGCGGTGTCACAACAAGCAGAGTCACATACCAGGAGGTCACATCAGAGGCAAAGTCAGCAGGCACAGGTCAGTGATCCAGAGTAGCAAACACACAGCTAGCTAGTGAGTCTAGGAAAACCAGTCACAGGCACCTGTGGCCAGCATCCCGTCTTTCTCATAAGTCAAGCAGCCCCACTGTCAGGGAGCGAGTTAGCGTAGCACCAGAGCGATGCCGCCATATAGCGGCCAAACTCGATGGGGAGTGCTGACAGGTAAGCCAACGACAGCCGCCTCCCGCTATCAAGCAATCACTGGGGATCTGTAGAAGCTACTCGGTGTTAAAATACCAAGGTTAGCCACCCTAACCTCAACCCTGTAAGCCATAAATTACATATTCCCCCTATATAAATATGACAGAAAGAGGACACAACTTTGAAAAATATCGATTTTCCCTTTTTTAACCTCTTCATTTTTCTCAGATATACTGAGAATATACAATATTGTGTAGACTTTTCAAACCTATTTACATCTCACCCAACAAGGGATCATGACTGAAGTGTGCGACCCTGTGCAAAAAAACGTGCCCAAATTGTGGCCACTGTGATAAATCTGGAGCAGCTTAAAACTGACTAAGTCTCTTTGGACTGCATTAGTAAACCGTGTCTGGTCAGGAACTGAGGGAAAGAGGCCTGGTTTTGAACTGGTTAAAGGGGTTCTCCGGGCTTTTAATATTGATGACCTATCCTCAGGACAGCTCATCAATATCAGATTGGCGCCCCCGACGATCAGATGTATGAAGGGAAGGTGTGCACGTGCCAACTGCCTTCTCTCTTCCTGCTCGCTGCTGCTTTGCCATGGACAGCAGCAGTGAGCAGGAAGAGAGATGGAATGTGCACACTGCGCGCGTGCCTTCCCTTCATACAGCTGATCGGCCAGGGTGCTGGGTGTTGGACCCCTGCCGATCTGATATTGATGACAATGGACCTCCCAAAAAATGTAACTCAAGTGAAATGGGCATATGGAAAGTGGTTTTACCACTCTTTAAGAAACAAACGCACACATAAAAACATAAGTAGAAAGAATTCTTACCGATTCCGCATGTGTCCAGCTCATAAATATCATTCACCAGCAGGAAAGCCCCTTTCTGACACTGACAGCTGCCACTTCCTAAGAACCCTGCAAGCCGAGATGATGGTGCTCCAAGAAAAGGATACTGTATATAAAAAAATAATACATGCATCAATGTGATAAAGTCATCTTTATGTTTTGTCTTTTCATTTCAGATAAATCCAACCCTTTACCTTTATCATCTTCTCATTAAATTGTTTCGCTGAATCCAATGCCTCTTCATACTGTCGTAACAAAGCTCTGATGGTGTCAATCTTGGATGAGACCCCATTCTCCGTAGTCTTCCCTGAATTCTTCGGTTCACTCGTATGATTAAGAGTAGGCAATCCACTAACCAACCTTAAGGTCAGTGATCGGATGAGCAGCCAAATCCGCTCTTCCTCCAATGACAACTGCCTATATTCTTCTGACATGTCTCTAAAGAAGAGAAGACGAGTATACGGATAAAATTCTACAGCCTATATGGCAAACACAACACTGTATATTAGCACTGCTACCTCATGTGTAAGGGTATGTTCACACACAAATACAGTAGGTTACAGAAATTTCTGGAAATGAAAAACGCATTCCATACATAAAAATAGGGTTGTTTAGATAGGAGGGCGTCTTGAATGCAGGGGGCAAACACCAATCAAGAGAATGAAGAACCCTTGTCCACCATTTTAATGGAGTACAGGTCACGCACAGCTCTAATGATCTCTATGGGACTGTCGGAGAAAGAGTTCAGCACTTCACTATCTATGGCAGTCACATAGACTTTGAATTGATAGGTGGCGCATATACTCGACCAGTGCGCCATTCAAACAGGGGTCCCCAATTCTCATGATCAGTGGGAGTCCCAGTGGTTGGATCACCACCGATCTAACAATCAGCAACCTATCCCAATGGATAGGGGAAAACTTGTTCTAATCATAATTTCGAGGCCATTACAATGGAAGGGCTGTAGAAAGCCATTTAGGTTTCATGTTCAAGTTACAGGTGGGACACACCAGATCCAAAAGTGCAAGAGCTGTCCGTATTCGCCGATAATATATATATATATTTACCTGTCTTTTGAATCCCAGTTAAAAAGCACAGTCAGGTCCCTGTTGTCTCGAAGTTCTTGCCATGGAATGTCATCCTCCTCTGGGTTCAGACTCATGGACTTTATATTTTCTTCTAGGCTAGTGGAACTGAAGGATGACGGTCAGTGACATAAGCTGAATTACTAATACAAAGGATACATAAACCAACCTCAATTAAAAAAAAAAAAAATTCCATACATGGAATATAAAATGTACCAACTGTGCAGCTCTTCAAAACCATCAAGGATACCCTAATCTCCTTACCCACTGAACTATAGCAATTTCCGGACATAATAGTCCATGCTGTATGCAAAACAGAACAAAATTCTCAGTTGATTGGCCAACAGGGATCACCTGACAGGCTTCACGCCACACCCGATCAGGACTGTTAAAGGGAATCTGTCACTCTGATTTTGGACCTTCACCTACAGTAATACCGGTGTAGTACTGCAGATGAGGAGTCCTGATCACTAGTTTTTATTTTCATACTGTCTGCTGCGGTCAGCCGAGAGCGCTGCATTAAAACGCATCGTCGGGACTGGCGTTCATATGCAAGAGTCTTCTCTATTTTGAAGGCCGAGTGCTGACAGTGGGGGAACGAAGGGTAGTAGGAAAATAAAAAAAAATACTGATCTGGAGAACAACTCATGCATTACTGTAGTTAATGGTCCAAATTCAGGGTGACAGATTCGCTTTAAACCCGATATATACCCTACACAGCTATACATACTGTCGTGCCTCAAGATCCAATGGCCACAATAGTCTTTCCTGGGCCATCATACGTAAAAACTAGACTCAACATACAGAGCCTTAGATCCACTCAGAAAACATTGTCACTATGAATAACATCCTTACATATTAGCGTCAAGTAAGAGGTCCAATAACATTCGTTCCGTACGAACTTGTGCAAAATGAAGCGAATTGTTCAACCGGTTTCTAAATGCAATAAATTCTGGGATTTTTTCAAAGGCTCCATATTTGTAGGCTTGAATAATATATTCTGAGGTCTAGAACAAGAAAACAAAATCAAAATTTATACTTCTGACGTGAGCTATACCCATGTACAGTTCTGAAATAGGATCTACGGCCAATGAAAGGTATGAACTCACAATAGATATTTTGTAGCATGAAGCCTCATACTCAATAATACACAACTAGATTACCAGCACTCCTACATATGGGCTATCACTCGTTAGGCTTATCTCGACTGTTCTTCTCCTATAGTGTCATTAAAAGGTAAATTATACTGATGACCTATGCCCAGGATGTGTCATCAATATCAGATCAGCCGGGTCCTGACACGCGAGACCCTGCTGATCAGCTATTAGAAGAGGTTGGGCGGTCCGTGAACGACGTTTGCCCTCTTCCTAGGCCATGTGACATCACAGTACATAGATCACATAGCCTAGTTGCAGCTCAGCCCCATAAAAAAAGAATATACAGTGATCCTTCAAGATACAATGGCCTCAGGATACAATATTTTCGACCTACAATGGTTTTTTCTGACCTATCGTAAGTTGAAACCAGACTCAATATACAATGTCTCAGACTCGGATCCAACCAATCAAGGCCACTTCTCTGGTAAAAAAAAGCTGGATTAGTTACTAGTTATCAGCTATTCCTGAATGTTATATGTAAGGACTTGTTTTATCTGTCTTAGGCCCCTTTCACATCAGCGTTTTTGCTTTCCGTCCTAGAGTTCCGTCCTCGGGGCTCTAGGACAGAAAGATACTGATCAGGATTATCCTAATGCATCCTGAATGGAGAGAAATCCGTTCAGGATGCATCAGGATGTCTTCCGTTCAGTATGTGAACGTTTTTTGGACGTTGACAAAAGCGCAGCATACTGCGGATTTGTCTCCGTCCAAAAATCCGGAAGACATGCCGTAACGCCGGATCCGGAATTAATGCCCATTGAAGTGCATTAATCCGGATCTGGCCTTAAGCTAAACGTTGTTTCGGCGCATCGCCGGATCCGACGTTTAGCTTTTTCTCAATGGTTACCATGGCAGCCAGGACGCTAAAGTCCTGGTTGCCATGGTAAAATGTAGTGGGGAGCGGGGGAGCAGCATACTTACCATCCACGCGGCTCCTGGGGCGCTCCAGAGTGACGTCAGGGCGCCCCACACGCATGGATCACGTGATCGCATGGACCATGTGATCCATGCGCATGGGGCGCTCTGACGTCATTCAGGAGCACCCTGGGAGCCGCATGGACTGTAAGTATACCGCTCCCCCGCACTACTATGGCAACCAGGACTTTAATAGCGTCCTGGCTGCCATAGTAACCTCAAAGCATTTCGAAAGACTGATCAGGATCCTGATAAGTCTTCTAATGCTTTCTGACGAATTGCGTTCTGACGGATCCGGCGGGACGGGAGTGCCCGCCGGATCCTCAGAACGCAAGTGTGAAAGAGGCCTTAGTTATCTGCCTTTTTTTCTTAAATCTTCATTTTTTATCATCTTGGATGATATTTTGGGGCTTTGGAACCAATTACTCAACTTACAATGGCTTCAACATACAATGGTCGTCCTGGAACCAATGAATATTGTAACTTGAGGGACCACTGTACTAAGCACAGCTCACTAAAGCAGCTGATCAGTGGGGGTGTCGGGACTCAGACTCCTGTTGTGATAATGATGACCTATCCAGAAGATAGGTTATCATTATGATTTCCTGGATAGCCCCTTTAAAGGCTGTCCAGGATCAACAAAAAAACAAACAAAAAAAACTGGGGGTAGGGAATTACAAAAACAGTGAAAAAACCCATTACACATCACCTGTTGAATTGTTTGCGGCTATAGTGCGGCCAGTTTTTGGTCACTGTGCTGCAGAGGTGATGCCCCGTCCAGACATACCGCTGAGGCCAGTGACTGGCTGCAGCATTGACATATATGGACGTGATGCAACCTCTGCAGCACAGTAAACGAGGACCAGAGGAGGACACCAGAATGGTGGCGCTAGATCAGTGGGGAGCAGTCCAGTGTGTGTACTACATAAATGTGTCCATGCTCATGGCCATGAACCCTTTCCTTTACAAAATCCTGTGTATGCTCCTGCCAGAAAAGGACATATTTTGACAAAGGTAAATGTTGAAAGGGTTGTCCTATCTAGTACGTTTATGACATTTCTGCAGGATATTCCATAAATGTCTTATAGGTGTCCCACTTCTGAGGGACATTAGTGACATATCTAATGGAAATGCCATAACTGTCCCAGATATCAAATATATAAAAATATTACTAGAACTTCTGCTTCAGTGCGAACACTTTCTATCACGTTCTCTGGCAGATCAACCTATAAAAGGGGGACCCCTTTTGGAACCAAATCACTGTCCCTATCGTAAATACCAAAAGATATATTTATTGGGGGGTACAGTGCCTGAGATCCAGACAATGCTCCTAGCACAAGACTGAACTGACTAACCACAGGAAAGGAAGAACTGCAGGCCTTCCTACAATTAATATCTTAAGAGATAGGAAGACATTTCTCAGATCTAATATGTCACATTGGAAGCGCATACTTACATCTTTCTGGTTAGAATGGAAAAATCTAAGAGCGGCATTGCAAGATTGTGACGCAGCAGTGTAGTGACCCAAGGGTGCTGCAAAACGAGTCAGCAAATAACTGTAAAGTGAGAACATTTGTTAATTCTCTATCACCAAGGTGCACCTCATACCTTCTCATTAGTACCACAGATAGAAGATTTCATAACTGAAGAAAAAGATTTCCAACAAAACTAGGTAATCAATTACATATATACAGAGGATAAAACTAACTAAACAGGTCGTCCAGGCTTTAATAATGTTGACCTAAGGATAGATCCTCAATATCAGATCGGCGGGGGTCCAACACCTGGCACCCCCGCCAATTAGCTGTATAAGTAGATGGTGCATGGGTGCCATCTCCCTTCTCTCTTCCTGCTCAATGCTGCCAGGGCTCCAGATGGCGACCAAAGTGGTCGCAAATGCGACTAGGAATTTGCAAATGGCGATAAGAAATTTAAGTCTTATCGCCATTTGCGACTTGTCCCACCGCTGCGCTGCAGCTTTAAGAAAAAAAAAAAAAAACTTCAGCAGACGCAGCGAGCGGCACAGCACAGGCAGCGCAGCCTGAAATAACCAATAGCAAAGCTCCATACAGTAAGGAGCTTTGCTATTGGTTAGTTTGTCGGGCGCCGAAGCCATACAGCGCCCTGCACCAGAGAAAGCCGGCGGGAGATGAAAGGAGGAGGGGCCGGCTCTGGGGGGCTGAAGGAAGAAGTGCCGGGCGCGCTGAGGAGCCGAAGAATCAAGATGGGGCCGCATAAGAAGAAGACAGAGCAAGGTGTTGTGTATCCATGTGTGTAATGTATGTAGTGGAGTGTGTGATCATCACATACATCATACAGTACACATGTATACATCACTACATACATCACATACTACACTACACACATCACACACATGTATACATCACATACTACACTACACACATGTATACATCACACACTGCACTACACACATCACACACTGCACTACACACACTACACATACACACTGCACTACACACATCACACACTGCACTACATACATCACACACTGCACTACACACATCACACACTGCACTACATACATCACACACTGCACTACATACATCACACACTGCACTACATACATCACACACTGCACTACATACATCACACACTGCACTACACACATCACACACTGCACTACATACATCACACACTGCACTACATACATCACACACTGCACTACATACATCACACACTGCACTACATACATCACACACTGCACTACACACATCACACACTGCACTACACACATCACACACATGTATACATCACTACATACAGCTCACACTGATGTATGTAGTGCAGTGATGTATGTGTTGCGGTGTGTAGTAAATACACAGCAGGCTATTATAGCCAAGTGATAACGTACAGGGAGGTTCCGCCATATTGGACTGGACTTTATCACTTCGCTATAATTGCTTCATGTTATTAGACCGGTGATGGTTCCCTACATACCCACCTCTTAGGCCCCGTTCAGACCACCACTATTTATTTCTGTTGTTCTGCTCCGTTTGATGAGCAGAACAATGAAAATAATGGAAATGTTGGATTTTTGTCATACGTTTAACATATACAAAAAAAAAAAACGTATGTTGACGGATCGCTCTCAGACAGATGCCATACTGTGGCATCCATCCAATAGAGTTCCATTGTACAAAAAAACATATATGCTAATTTATACGTTTTTTTTTTTTGCAGAATGGGAGATCGTAGTGCACCATGTATTCCCATCTTGTAAAGTCCGGAAAAAAATATATACATTTTTTGTACAATGGAACTCTATGGTGAGGGATGCCGCAGTATGGCATCTGTCTGAGGCGTCCGTTATGTTTCAGTCATAGTATAATATAACATATGACCGAAACATAATGTAAACCCGTGTGTGACTGTGGCATCAGTGTTCGGTCAGTGATTTCCATCAGTGATTTTTGAGCCAAAACCAGTTGCGGCTGTAAACACAGAACAGGTGCAGATCTCGCCCTTATACCTTATGTCCGTGGAGGCTCCAATCCTGGTTTTGGCTCACAATCACTGATGAAAATCACTGACCAAACACTGACGTGTTAATGAGGCAATTTTTTCTATCATGAATATATATCTATTTAAATTTGGCGACTAAAAATTTAATTTGGCTCCTAAATTTTTCAGTTTAGGAGCCAATGGCTCCTAGGTAATTTTTTTAGTCTGGAGCCCTGGCTGCTGTTTACGGCAGAGAAGGGAGATGGCACGTGCACATTGTGCATGCCATCTCCTCATACCACTGATCGTCGGGGGTGCTGGGTGTCAGACCCCTGCCGATCTGATATTGATGACCTAGCCTGAGGATAGGTCATCAATATTAAAAGGCCGGACAACCCCTTTAAAACCACTGGCAATATGCAGTGAGCAAAAAGGATCTACAGCAGGGATGGCCAACCTGCAGCTCTCCAGCTGTTGCAAAACTACAACTCCCACCATGCCCTGCTGTGGGCTGATAGCTGTAGGCAGTCTTTGCATGCTGGGAGTTGTAGTTTTGCAACAGCTGGAGAGCCGCAGGTTGGCCATCTACGATCTACATGAAAAGCTTCTGGGCATCTTCATGTGGATTTGCTCACTCACAGAATTAACCATGTCTGCCCAACTATGGATGACTGGTCCACTTTCCAGTCCAGCTATACACTAACACAACATATGAAAAGGAAGAAATGAGAAAAAGTATACTTGACAACTCACCCAATTGTGTCGTGCTGTATGTGTTTAGCATCCAGACTGGCATACAGCTCCACCGCTGGCTCAAATGCACCCAGTGCGCAGTAAATGCGAATAAGCAGTAGTTTAAACTGCGCATTTGAAGAGCTGTTACTCAAACCTTCTTCCAAAAGGGCGAGACACTGCCACACAGCCCAGTCCTCGCCTGTACAGAAGTTTAGGAAAATCTGCACTTAGAATTTTGTTTAATGGCCTATATACCTTAGTGAAATAAAAGACGCATGCTCCCTACAGCCTGCAGACAGACAGAAAAGGGCGCACTTACCATTAGTCCACAGATCCATCAGTATGTGCGCTCCTATTAAACAGTAGTAGTCTGAAAATTGTAGCTCTGTCTTCAGGCATGATTTTCCTGTGGATAAAGTAGTAAAACAATTAGGCACGGTGTGATTACACAATAACGCAATTGTAAATTATGAAATATTACACACATACGTAAAGAGCTACCAAGCCAGTGATCCAAAGTAATGCTAATAAACCAGCTTACAACATTGTATACAAAGGAATCCTTGTATCATTCTATAATTGCACAATGTATTATAGCACTCAGGTTCCAGATTAACCAAAAAGACTGTAAGCTCTTGCGAGCCGGGCCCTCACCCCCACTGACTGAATTGTTAACTTTTCAATCGGTAATGTCCACTTTGTTTGTTCAGGTTTCTTCTGAATCATTAAGCGCTGCGGAATATGTTGGTGGCGCTATATAAAGATTATTATTATTATACTTACCAAACTGTAGACCTTGTCTGTATCTTAAAATAATTTCTCTAATTGCATCCTGCTTCTGTGCCTTTTCCATCTTGTAACTGAGGCCAAGCAGTCTGGAGAGCTGAACCACGCAAAGATGTCTGTGCATAGCCTTGATGTCTGTCGGTAATGCAACATCGCCCTCCGCTGGAGGAGACAGAGGCAGGGACCCCAGCAACCTGTTTATAAACTACATTATAAAGAGCTTGTTAGCAATGACTCTGGTGCCTTACTGATACAATAAACCGTATTTACCATGCAGACTTCTCCATTAACTTGCTTATTATTTTTGCTACTATGAAGCCATTTGCAAAGACTCTGAAGCTATATACGATTGCTTGGTAATAAGGGACTACTAAAGTATACAGCTATTGATTAATACAATAAACTCAGGATAATGTGTTGTGCGAGACAAACTTAAAGCATACCCGAGTTTTCAAAAAAAGTTTGCATAATGGCTGTGTTTCTTTGTACAATCATAATTGTGAATGAACAGTTATGTTTGGGCTTCCCTAATGTTTTTTTCAGCCATATTATTCCCTATTTCAACTACACAGCTAGATGCATTTCACTAGGAAGCAGGAGGAATCACCCTTCTGCCAGTACTATAACGCTGTGACATCTTTTCCTTCTCACTATGCCTGCAGGAATTTTTCTCCTGTGTCAAAAATAACTAATCTCTGGTGGAGATGACACAAACTGGTACTCGCAAACTAATAACTGATGCTCAAAATAAGGGATCCGCAGACACGGACAAGAAAAGGCATTTCCATTATAGTGCCGGCCATGTGCGGTGCGCAAAATGCAGAATGCACATGGCCGGTGTCCGTGTTTTGCGGATCTGCAATTTGCGGACCGCAAAACACTTGCGGACGTGTGAATGGACCCTTAAATGAATTTCTGTGAAAGTACAGGGTTGTCCCAACATACCTTTATTTTTCAGAAATCTGAAAACCCTGTTGATAAACAAAATGCACACTATGGGGTCTTTCACACGACCATATGGTCCACGTGTCATTGTTGGAGCACAAATAGCGGTCTGCAACGTATGGGCACCAGCCGCTGTGTAAATTCCATATTGTGAAGCAAATCCATTGACATGGGTCTATCTTTTGCTGAACTGAAGGACGAACTCGAAGGCCCACGGAAGCAATTCGTAGTGATTCCATGTGTTTCTGATCCGTGTCTCCGCTCTGCAAAAGATAGGACATGTCCTATCTTTCGTGGCATCTTGAGGATTGCGGACCCCTTCAAGTCAATAGGTTTACAACCGCAACATGGAGAGCACACGGCCAGTTTCCATGTATTGCAGACCCACCGTTTGCGGTCTGCAGTACGAGCACGGAGCCCTTGCAGTCATGTGAATGAGCCCAAAGGCTACGTTCACACGACGACAATTGTCGCGCGACAATTTTTATAATGGGAGTCTATGGTGTCGCATTGCGACATGCTGTGACTGCGACACGACAGTCGTAAAAAAAAATGGATGGATTTTTGGCGACTGTTGTGTCGCAGTCGCAACATGTCGCATGTTGCACGTGCGACACCACCATAGACTAACATTATAAAAATTGTCGCGCGACATTAATGTGACATCAATGTCGCGCTACAAATGTTGCAGTGTAGTGGTTCCCGATTTGTCACGCGACAAATGCCGTCGTGTGAACGTAGCCTAAATGTGCCTTTGCCCTCCTTCTTACTGCCCTCGGGTCTCAAATTTGTACTTTCAAAGCTCTATACTTCATGCATTCAGGGGGCAAAACGGATGGGCCTGACACTGCACACTATCTGACCAATTCCTTAATGAAGCCCACATTTCCCAGGCGTACCCCTGCTCTTTGCTATACTGCTATACTGCATCTTAGCGACACAATCCCTTTAAAAAGGGGTTTTCACACCAAAACAATCATATTTCACATCAAGAAAACCTGTGAACAGTTTCATGCTGCATTATGTGAGGGCATAAACTGATGACAGATTCCCTTGGCAAAATGCTGGTTCGCTTACCTGAACTGACCCTGCCGTTTTGTTCAAATCTATATTAAGCAGCTCTAGTATGAGCCAAGCACAGTGCACGCCAGGAGGTCCACATAATCGTAAGCTCCCTGCTCTCCCCGTCCCCTGCTGCTGATTGCGATAGGACAAAGCGGACATTGAGGACCCCCTGGCGTGCACTGTGCAGATGCCATTGCTTGGCTCACACTAGAGCTGCTCAATAGATTTTATAAAAAAGCTTGGCCCAGTTCAAGTGACCAAAGGAGATCTGTCATCAGTTCAAGCTGCCCTCAGATAATGCAGTAGAAGAATGTAGCTCACGCAGCACGAATTAGTGACAGGGCATGCAGAATAGCTATTGTACATAATTCATCATTTTCCAATAAATATAAAAAATTGTTTAACTTACACTTGAGTGCTGACTGGAAGAAAGAAGATCCACAAAAACCTTAAGATCAGTGAAACAACAAGGTTTGTCCCCGAACTTCAGGAAATACTGAAACATCAGATCCTCTGGCTCTCCTGAGAAAAGAAAAAGGAAAAGATTAACACTTGGCTCCCTTTTGGAGCATTGAAATATGGAAGGCACATGTGGGTAACACAAATGCCTCCATATTCATCACCAGTGTGCAGAAATGGATACACACTGGGGCTTGATCACACGTTCTGGAATAGCTACAGAATTTCCATCCGGATTTTCAGCAGTGGACGAGATTTTGCCGAATATATTTTATGTGAAAACTGTCCTGCAGAGCGGAATTTATACATTTCTGACAGATTGCTTGTGGATTTGTTACAGATTTTCCTTATTGACTTCTAAAGGGAACTACAAATCTATAACAATGCCCAGTGTCTGTTGATTACCTGTAGACCTCCTGCCGGGCCCACTACTGGTCTGAGTATAACCCAGCCTCCTGCAATGAAGCCTCAGTCCGTGTGACTGCAGCAAAGCACAGGCCGGTTACATAAGCCTAGAGGTCATGGCAATAGCGCAGGTCGTATGCAGACCATCAGGGGACCAGGCAAGGGAGCCACGGTGACCCCAGTGGAGGTAACTATAGTTTTTTTTCAAAATCAACAACAAGATCCCCATAAAAAAAACAAAAACACACAATTCGGTGTAACTTGTCGCTCAAGATTTTCTTGTGGATTCTTGCATATTTGCTGTGGAATTTTTCATTTATTTATTATTTTTACAGCAAATACACTACATGTGAATGTACACTTAGAATATTAAATGAAAAAAATAAAAATTAATAAACACTACAGAACTAGGTTCGGCTCTGGACTGTTCACTTACCCAGCTTGTATTCATCGTTACACCCCCTCTGTCTCAGCCGTTGAATCAGCTCAAGTTTGGCCAAATATGGCCCTCGAAGCGGGCGAAGATTCTTTGAATCTGCTGCTATCTGATCTTCTATAAACTGAACTGCCTGTTCTATAGTGTGATCGAGATTTCCTTCCAATGACCTACAGTAAAGACAAAATATGTTCACTCACCCTACTCAATTATATTTCTCAATTAGAATGGCTTGTATGAGAATTCTCCAGCATTAAATACTGGTGACTCGTGCTTCAGTCATGCAGGTAACATGCTGATTGCATCTGAATGACTGAAACATGAGTCACCAGTATTTAATGCCAGAGATTAAGTCCAGTTGCTCTGAGTATCTGATCATATTACACGACCTGGATAAATGAGAACTTTAAAGACATTTTTTGCTCCTCTTTTATTTCAACAGCTTCATTAACACTTGTAGAGACTTACATTGGGCCTTCTGCTGGTGGTGTCCAATTTTCATCAATAAGGTGAAACACAGAATCAAAGTAGGAAAGATAAAACTGCCAGTCATCTGAGCTGAAAAGAACAAGAACAAAATAATTAAAATGTGTGAGACACCAGTATATCCTACTTATTTTCTCAGGAAGATCTCATACTGTTTACCCTAACCTAAGCTGTATATGTTTAATTCTTCACCAGACAGTGTTGGTCATATTCTAATGAAAGCTATACTATGGCATAAAACAGGTGTGAACTGACAAGGGGGACCCTAAACCCCTCATTTCTTCCCACAGCACCCTGGGCCCCAATGTTGCAGATGCAGTCACTGAGTAAATGGGGGTGCCAGAAGCTGACAAAATGGCAGCAGTCATGGGATTTACCCATGTGATTGCCTCTCCTCCCATCGGCACTAAAAGCATAAAATACCCGAGTAGATAAAAGGAAGCATAACATCCTGCACGGGCACATGCGCTGAACGCTTTCAGGGCCAATGCACGAGAGGGCACGGCCAGGGAGGCAGATATATAGGTAAAACACGCAAACGCCTCCATTTTGGGAGTTATGGATGTGACTACTGCCATCCACTCTTTACACACCACACTATGGGCTCTTTCACACGAGCGGATCCCGTGCGTGGAATCTGCTGCGTGAAAGGGATCCAAGCCCCATTCTGGACAGCAGAGACACGGAGCATTAACATGATTGATAATGCTCTTTGCCTCTCTGTGACCTTTTTACTACAAAATCACAGTGACAATATTATCTCATTGTGATTTTGTAGTAAAAAGATTACAGAAAGGCAAAGAGCATTATCAATCATGTTAATGCTCCGTGTCTCTGCTGTCCGGAATGGGGCTTGGCACCCTTTCACGCAGCAGATTACCCACAAGGCATCCGCTCGTGTGAAAGAGCCCTATAGGTAGCATGGTAAGCCAGAAGGGAGCAGCTTTGGTTACAGTCTTCCAAACCAGTACACACCAGTTTGGGCCATTTTAGCTTTCAGTTTTAGAGCTCTCAATCCTGGTATAGTTAAAAGTTTCTGAACTGTTATCATCATAAACTATACATCAGATTTTATACTCATTGGTAAAAAGGACAAGTGGGTAAACCAAGGACTCACTTTAGTAACAGAAGCCTTTTGGAGAGTGCATTGCATTCAGGCCACCGGCTCAGCTTCTTGTACATGGCCATGCACTTGTTTTCTCGACTCTGCAGCTCACTGGTCAATTTTTCTGCGCATCAATCACACAGGAAATAACTTACATTTGCCAAGAAACTTAGAATGTAGAACACAGAATAAATGGGGAAAAGAACATAGCAACATAAAAATGAAGGCCCTATGGGTGCCATAGCTTAACAAAAGAAGTATAATTTAGCCTCTGTACACCACCATATTCTCGAAACCTGGATGCAATAGCCATTGGGATGCAGTTGGAGACCCCCTTCTAGAAAGAGGTGCCTACATCTATCAGATATTTATAGCATATAACTTCTGAGGCGAGAATACCCCTTTAATCTCTTGAATGATAACGACACTTTGTTAATCGCATGGATATTGTTCTAATGCTTTATCGGTGCGCTCTGTATACCGGCCATTCCACTGGAGGAGTTTACTTTATACATTTGAGCAGAATGATATTGTTTTGCATCAGAAAAGTAGATTGATACGTACCACCAAGTTTTCCTCTGATAACCTCTAGGGCTTCCTCATGTTTTCCCAGACGCTCTAAAATCATGTAGTACAATTCAACCTTTAAAAAATTATACATTTTGGTTTTAATGGATATCCTGGTGAGTGTAAAAATTAGCTTAAAAATTATAAACCTTTCTAAAAACTTATGGCCCACTGTGGCCCACATTTAGCAGTGTATTTAGAAAATTTTTGTGCATTTTCCTCAAAATAATGTTGAATCTGCTCTGTGACATATTTATTAAAGACTAACTAAACCTTTATATAAACTTATATGTTTTTCCTAATAAAACTCTCTAATATACCTTATTAATCAATTTTCTTTTTTTACTACAAATAGAAAATTGATTAATAAGGTATATTAGAGAGTTTTATTAGGGACAACATGTTATAAGTTTATATAAAGGTGTAGTTAGTCTTTAACCACCTGCACCAGAGATTAGAGATAATTGTGCAAAACAAAAAAAAACTAAAAAAAATGTGAATGAATTCGGTATTCATTTCTTCATCTTTAAAAACATTTAAAATTCGGAATGCAAAGTCAGGTTTGATACAGGCTGGTACCTCGGTACCAAACTTGACTCAAGTATTCCTTTCTGCATCTTTAAAAACATTTCAAATTAGCAATCCGAATGAATTCACTGAAGTCTCGCACGACATCGGGTGAAAGGAATTTTGCCTCAACGGAGGAAATACATTTTAATGCTGTATGGAGACAGGTCTCCGTACGGCATTAAAAAGAAGTGTTTGAACGAATTGACTTTGTTCGATTTGCTCAACATAGGTGGCGTCACTACTTGGAAACATTAATTTTCACCCCGTAAGTGCGCTTGCCGTACATGTACAGCACTGGTGGACGTGTCTTAACCTCTTAGGGACACAGGGCGTACCTGTACGCCCTGATGTCCCAGTACTTAAGGTCACAGGGCGTACATGTACACCCTGTGTAGTTCCGGTCACGACTATTTTAGTCTTTTTTTCAGTGACCACTTTGTGAATCTGATGGTGGAGCAAACGAATCTGTACGCCCAACAGTTCATTGCTCAACACCCGGGCTCTCTTCTGGCTAGGCCCGGTGGCTAGACTCCGGTCAGTGCAGCCGAGATGAGGACGTTATGGGGCCTCGTGCTGCACATGGGCCTAGTCAAAAAACCCAGTGTCAGGCATTACTGAAGTGGGAACGTCCTCTACCAAACCCCACTTTACAGTACAGCCATGACACGATCACGGTTTGAGGCCATGCGGAAATGCCTGCATCATGCAGATAATGCAGCATGTCCCCCCCCCCCCCCCCCCGAGGTGATCCTGCCTATGACCGCCTGTACAAAATCAGGCCGGTCATTGATCACTTCAGTATAAGTTCATAAAAACACGGCACTCGATTTCAGGTATTTTCAAAATGCAGTATTTTTATTGTTGCATATTTATGCCACCATTAGTTTTACATAATTTTTTGGCCGACGTTTCGGTCATATAGACCTTTATCAGGGCCTTAGAAACATGGATACAGGAAACCGGGTGGCTCTATAAAAATACCCCAGGACCTAACGCCTCAGATTAACACGGTAAAAAATAAAATAGAAAACAGTGACAAAACAGCTATTTTTTGGCAAATTTTCCATTTTAATCCATTTTTTCAAGTAACAAAGCAAGGGTTAACAGCCAAATAAAAGTCTATATGTATTGCCCTGATTCTGTAGTGGTCGTAAACTGCTGTACGGGCACACGGCAGGGCGCAGAAGGAAAGGAACGTCATATGGTTCCTGGAAGGCAGATTTTGATGGCTTTTTTTTTTACACCATGTCCCATTTGAAGAACCCCTGATACACCCCTAGAGTAGAAACTTCATAAAAGTGACTCCATCTAAGAAACTACACCCCTCAAGGTATTCAAAACTTATTTTACAAACTTTTTAACCCTTTAGGTGTTTAAGAGTTTATGGCAAATGGAGATTAAATTTCAGAATTTCTATTTTTGCTAACCTTTCCTCATAAAAATGTAATATAGAGCAACCAAAAATCATATTTACCCTAAAATAGTACCAACAAAACTGCCACCTTATCCCGTAGTTTCCAAAATGGGGTCATTTTTTTGTAGTTTCTACCCTAGTGTGCATCATGGGATCTTCAAATGTGACATGGCAACTTAAAATTATCCCAGTGAAATCTGCCCTCCAAAAACCATATGGCGTTCCTTTCCTTTGGCGTCCTGCCGTGTGCCTGTACAGCAGTTTACGACCACATATGGGGTGTTTTTGTAAACTACAGAATCAGGGCAATAAATATTGAGTTTTGTTTGGCTGTTAACCCTTGCTTTGTTACTGGACAAAATGGATTAAAATGGAAAATCTGCCAAAAAGGTGAAATTCTAAAATTTCATCTACATTTTCCTTTAATTCTTGTGGAACACCTTTAATAAAGTTTGTAAAATCAGTTTTGAATACATTGAGGGGTGTAGTTTCTAAAATGGGGTCATTTATGAGTGGTTTCTTTTATGTAAGCCTCACAAAATGACTTTAGACCTGAACTGGTCCTTAAAAGTGGGTTTTGGAAATTTTCAGAAAAACTTCAAGATTTGCTTCTAAACGTCTAAGCCTTCCAACATGCCAAAAAAAAAAAAAAAAAAAAAATTGTCATTTACAAAATAATCCAAACATGGAAGTAGACATATGGGAAATGTAAAGTAATAACTATATTAGGAGGTATCACCATCTGTTTTAAAAACAGAGAAATTTCCACATTTTTGGTAAATGTTTTATAAAAAAAAAAATCAAATATTTTGACTCAAATTTACCACTGTCATGAAGTACAATATG
This sequence comes from Bufotes viridis, assembly GCA_033119425.1. Classification (NCBI taxonomy): domain Eukaryota; kingdom Metazoa; phylum Chordata; class Amphibia; order Anura; family Bufonidae; genus Bufotes; species Bufotes viridis. Next base: position 140,714,846 of record CM065589.1, on the reverse strand, counting down.
TGACGAGAAATCAATCTCAGAATAGCTTGGATAAGTAAAAGCGTTTTAAAGTTATCACCACATAAAGTGACATGTCACATTTACTAAAAATAGCCTGGTCCTTAAGGTGAAAGATGGCAGGGTCCTGAATGGGTTAAGGGCAGCTGCAGGAGAACTTTAATATTACATACACTCCATGATGAACATACGAAACACGTTCTTACCTCAGCCTCTGCTTCAATCTTATCCTCCTTTACCATTTTTTCAACCATTCTTTCAGCCAGAGGCAAAAACATTGTTTTAGAAAGCTTTTCATCTTGTGCTGAAATAGACTGGAGATACAAATTAGAGAGTGAGGAAGCAACAGCAACGTTAAACTAAGACAGACTCTTGTAGATTATGGTGGAGGGGCAAGGAGACACAAGCCGCCTCTCAGCACTGCCTAGTGGCCCACCACCCAATAACCTACAGAGATCACTGAACTGAGACCTCTGATCCTCACATTAGGGATAGGGACATTCATGGGAGGAATTTTACTAAGGCATCCGAAAAATCTAGGTGTGGAATTTATCATTTAATTTGCAACGTTTTTTTTTTTTTGTTAACGTTCTGCTCTTTCGCAACTTTTGAAAAGTGGGTGGGAAAGTGGGCATGGTTAGCTATGATGGGTGCATGCCAGATTTCTTAACTGTGATTTACTAAAACGTTGAAAAACAGGGTGCAATCTTACTCCAGTAGGGGTGGTGCAAAAAACAGGAGTAATCTCTAGATCAGGGATTGGCATCCTTCGTCACTACAGCTGCTGTGCAGCTACAACTCCCAGCATGCACACCTGGCTCTTCTCGCAACTGCCATAGAAGTGAAAGGAGGATTTTGAGAGCTGTAGTTTCAGAACAGCTGGAGTGCGGGAGGTTGCAGATAACTACTCTAGACAAAAGTTTTATTTGTAAAGATGAGCCCTAATTATCAAACATGAAATGTAATCCGTGTCTAATTTATGAAACATCTACGCCGACTCAAGTGAAAGAGACTTCAAGAACTCCCCTTCATGATAAATTTCCCCCTCTGGTCTACAAAGAAAACACAAAAACAGGACTGCCGCTTGTGAATAAGTCTAATTCTATTTTTTTTTCAGATATTGGGGGTCATTTATTAAACAGAAATGCGCCTAAATTAGGCGTATTTCTGGCACAGATTGCAGCGCAATGGTCCTTTGTGCCGCAATCCGCTCATTTTCAACGCCTGGTTTAGGTATAGAAAATGGTCTAAATGCAAGACAGCTAGGAAGCGGCCTTACATTTAGAAGCGGCAGTGGATCTGCCGAAGTTACGAAGAGGACGGCGTCTCTTCATAACTTTGGCGGATCCGCCGCCAGTGCAGGGGTTTAAGACCGGCATCTAAAACGCCGGTCTTAATAAACGTGCCCCTTTATTTTTCCTATAGAGAGGTCTGTGTTAAAATGCCCGAAAAAAAAACACTATACCAGGAGTGTGCTGTAATTACAAAAACAAATAAAAAAAAAAAAAAATCTATAAAACCATGCAAAAACTCAATAGCTGGGAATACAAAGCGACTTTGGTTGTGACAGAGGTCACTTGGCCAAACTTAACTGTGCAGAGCTGCTGTATACACTGCACCTAATGTCAGCGAATGGGTCACGTTGCGACCTACAAGTTGCTGCAACAATAGCACAAAAATCGCAGGAAATTGTTGGTTTTATTTCTTGCGTCTTTCGTATTAAGGTAACTTGCGGGTCACAACATGAGTCCAACTCCATTGCCTTGCATAAGCTGCAACTGCTTGCAATGTACACAGCCTGACACTGCAGTCTCTAGTCACGTGACACGTCAAGGACGAAGTTGTCATGTAGCCCCAGCCCAATACCTATTTCAGTCGTGTCCAACGCTCACCTGCATAATTAAACTCATCACAGACCAGAAATAATAAGGGTTTTTCGGAACTATCTTGTAAAGTGCCATCCCAGCCTGGAAAACAAGATGAATACATGAGAAGTCCTCATTATAGAAGTAGAGTAAGGTTACATTCCTATGTAGCGTTGGCCTTATATCGCTAGTTTTATTTAGGCGACTCCTAAAAACTGTGCAGATTTTTGGCAGAAAATGTTGCAAACATCAGTACATCGCCTAGGAACTATCATGCAAAAAGACAAAAACTATTAAAATATGTTTTGGTGTTTTTATCACAGGAGAGAATAGCGTAGCTTTCCATACCTGCTGCATCTTCTTGTATTCTCCAACTCTGGCATAAGCCATAAATAGGTGAGAATGATATTCTTCACTGCTCGGGACTTTTCTTACAGCAGCCTCATACAATTTAGTAACCAGTTCCGCTAAAATAAAACGTAGAAATTGCAAGTGAAGCTTGTGTTCATATACTGCATGCACAAAAGAGCATAAACGAGTCCACGGACGGTAATGAAAGTCGAAAAATGATGAACCGACAAAATCTTCACAAGAAAGGAAAAAAAAAAAAAAAAAAACATGGTGCAGGTTTTACTGTGACAACTGCATTGCAGCGAGCAGCAGAAGCTTGAGTGCCCCAGAAGCAAAAATCATGGAGGAGACAAGCAGAACGTTATCAAGCCACTGTGTACTAGTCATAATAACTAAGCAAATGATAATGGACAAAAAAACATAAAAACTGCTTTTTTACTACAGGGATCAGCAACCTTCGGCACTCCAGCTGTTGTAAAACTACAACTCCCAGCATGCGGCCTCCACTTCTGTGGGAGTTTAGAGAACAGCCGAGCAAGTGTTCATGATGGGAGATGTAGTTCCACAAACACCTGGAGTCGGAGGCTGCTGACCCTGTGCTAGAGGGAGAAAGGCATTTTTTCTTTTTAGAAAGTTTCTTATGTTCACCTGTACTATTATTTGTGGAAAGTACAGCAATCATGTAAAGGGATTGTCTCATTTCAGCACATGGCATTTATAATAAAGAGAAAGTTAATACAAGGCACTTACTAATGTATTGCGATTGTCCATATTGCTTCCTTTGCTGGCTTGATTCATTTTTCCATCACATTATACAAGGCTCGCATCCAGAAGTCGATTCGCATTAAACTTAGTTTGAATACTGTACGGAGCAAGCACTCCGTACAGTATTAGAATGTATTGGCTCCGATGAGCCGAAGTTATTACTTTGCGAAGTCTCGCGAGACTTCGGGTAATAACTTCAGAAATTGATTTATGCTGTAAAAAACCATTTCCCGAACTCGGGTTCGGTTCCAAGTGGTACCTTCGATTCGCTCATCCCTAGTTACGACCATTCTGCAATCTAGGAGTGGTGGTTGTGCTCGCACACTACAGGAAAAAGCACCATCCTCTCTGGTAGCCGGGACCGTAGGCCGGCACTTTTTCCTATAGGGTACAAGAAGGGTCACCACTGCTGGATTGCAGGGTGGTCATAACTTGCCTGATGAAGGGCATGCCAATTGCCCGAAACGTTGCTATTATGCACCACCATGTCCGGCTAATATAATAAAATTAATCAGCATACGAAATTGGAGTGCTGTCTCATCTATTGTGAATTTGCAGGGTGGTCATAACCATGGAAACAAGCAATATATAATGTGATGGAAAAACGAATCCACCCAGCAAAGGAGGCAATATAGAAAATCACAATACATTAGTGAGTGCCTTGTATTAAAGGGGTTTTCCGGCCATTTAGAATTGATGATCTATTCTGATTTGGGGGGGGGGGGGGGGGCTGTGCCGACACTCGGGACCTCTACCGATCTGCTGTTTGAGAAGGCACCAGCACTCACAGTAGCGCGACGGCCATCTCACAGCTTTACCTAGGCCACGTAAAGGTCACATGGCCTAGGCGCAGCTTAGCCCCATAGAAGTGAATGGGACTGAGCTGCGATACTGAGCACAGCCACTATAGAATGTACGGTGCGGTGCTCACAGGAGTGCCGGCGGCTTCTCAAACAGCTGATCGGCAAGGGTCTTCAGTGTCACACCCCCACCAATGAGATACTGATTACCTATCCTTTGGATAGGTCATCAGTATAAAAGGCTTGTATTACTACCATGCAATATGATTTACTGGTAGATTAGCAGGTATCTATCAGTCAACATGAAAAGAATAAAAAAAATAATAATATACAGGAAGGTGAATAAAACGATCTTTTCCAATATTAGCTTGCTGCCGTAAAAAGTCATAATTTTCTTACGTCTGTGCATTTCCCTGTACAAGATTGTAAGTGCCTGCAAGGAGTTGTCATCAGTAGGCTCCAGAGCTGCTACCTCTTGGGCAAGCACAAATGCCTCTTCCTGCTTGCCAGTTCGTTGTAACCCAATTGCTTTGAGAACCTAAAAGAATGATAAAATTAGAGATAACGCCAGCAGTAAAACTTGAAAGTATATTAATTAAAACTCTGCCTGGTACCTACCTTGGCGCAGTGCAGGTCTCTATGTTTCTTAAGCAGTTTCTCCGCCTGCTGGATTGCCATCTTGTTGTTCCCATTGTCCAGGTAATCTATAACAGAGCAGTTTTAATAAATTCAGTGGACTTTTTTTTTTTTGAAGACTGAAGATGATAGAAGATTGTGGCTTCTGCAGGGCATGGCTGATTGCAGATGGTGCCACTACTGGGACTCTACACAATCTGCTGGCTGAACCGCAATACTGACAAACCCATTTTACAATCCTCAACGAAGAAATTGCAACACCAAGGACAAGCCGTAAGGTTATGCAAATCAAGGAAGTAGCAGGTGTCGCTAAGATCTGCAGATGATCAAAAGTTTCAAGCACCTAGCTCCAATCGGTGGCATGTGGGAGGAGCATGAACGCCAGATTGATAGCCACATAAAAAATTGGATCAAGTTTGGCATTATTGCTTGATGCCTCCTGTTCATCAAACTGCTAGCTACCGCTACTTGTCACAACCTGAGAGGGACAGAATCCTTCAACTGAGAGACCTTGGTTTATCACTCTGGCAGAGCTATGTGTCCTGGAAGTCGGGAGAACCACAATAATCTAGAATGACAGCAAGAGGTGTACAACGGTGAACCTCTGCACAGATGGATCGTCTGATTAGAAGATCGGCACGTAGTGATCCGTTCTGTACAGCGAGTAAACTTGGACGCCACATTCCAAGCCTAGGAGGACAAACAGTGTCCTATACAAACCATCATTGGTCTACGAGCCAGATGTCCAGCTACAATGGTTCCATTGACCTCATGCCATCGCTCTCAAAGGCTACGATGGTGCACAGCAAGACAGCAATGGAGCGATTATCTCTGGTTTTGTCGCAGACGCAATGAGCTGGAGATTGGCCTGAAGACCACGTGAGCAACACCCTGAAGAGGCCTTTACCAGGGAATGTCACACTGGTCATACTCCCAGGATTATGGGGCGGCACAATGTATGGTAGCTGGACCCCTGTAGTCTTCATTTCAGGTACACTAACAGATCAGAGTAAGGCCTCATGCACACGGCCGTTGTTATGGTCCGCGTCCGAGCCGCATATTTTGCGGGTTGGGCGCGGACCCATTCACTTCAATGGGGCCGCAAAAGATGCGGACAGCACTCTGTGTGCTGTCCGCATCCGTTGCTCCGTTCCTTGCCCCCGCAAAAAAAAAAAAAAAAGTCCTATTCTTGTCCGTTTTGCGGACAAGAATAGGCATTTCTATAATGGGCCGCGTTCCGTTCCGCAAATTGCGGAACGGAGAGCATCTTCCGTGTTTTGCGGCCCGCAAAACACCAACGGTCGTGTGCATGTAGCCTTACATTGATTTGGTCATGCAACCAGGATATGGCTATTTCTCCAAAGTGTCCCAAGAGCCATTGTTTTAACAAGACAACGCCAGGTCACTGTGAGCAGCCAGCGCGGCCTAAACGTACTACCACGGCCTGCAGCATCTCCAGACTTGTCTCTCATCGAGCACATGTGGGCCATCATTGGTCAGCAATTGCAAAGAGATGTTACAAGCAGATCTTGATGATTTGTGTGCCTCTGTGGCAGAACATTCCTCAGACAACCATTAATAACCTCACTGATAGCCTGCCAAGGCTTTTAAGTGTGCGGATTTCTGTGCATCACCCTCATACAGATTAAATGTTTTGAATATATTTTATTTCCATATTTTTCATTTGCATATCTTTTGATTCTGTGATTTCCATAATTCCACTGCTTTTCCTATGGTATATCAAGTCTAGATCATTTATTCATAGAGCTCTGCATTGTACCATTCCTCTGATGTTCCTACTAGAAATGTATGAATAAATTGACAGGGTGCTACCAATTTGGGGGGAGTGTCCCTACACACAGAGATAATCAAACACGTGCCGACAGCGTCAGGCTATGTAGGGACACATCCCTTCGTCAATTTACTCATAGTTCTAAGGGAAACAAATAGAGGAACAGTACACTGCAAAGAGGTTCAGAACGGTTAATTCATGGGGATACATTTATTTTCTAAAACAAAAATGTCAGGAGTGGCCAGAAAGGGAAATTTCGTGTACTAGGCCCCTTTTCACACGGGCTTGCGGGAAAAAATGCGGGTGTGTTGCGGAAAAATTTTCAGCGCGAGTGCAAAGCGTTTTATTTGCGTTTTTGCGTGAGAAAATCGGTATATTTGGTACCCAGACCCGAGCTTCTTCACTGAACTTTTCCTGCCCGGTCCTGAAGATAGAAGAAGAAAGAAGCAGGGCTGCGCGAACAAGTGGATTAGGGGAGTTTTATTATTTTAACCCCTCCATCTTTAATTTACTAAGCATTCTGTTTTTAGAATGCTATTATTTTCCCTTATGAAAATAAAAAAGATCGGGTCCCCATCCCGACCGTCTCCTAGCAACCATGTGGGAAAATCGCACCGCATCCGCACTTGCCTGCGATTTTCATGCAGCCCCATTCACTTCTATGAGGCCTGCGTTGCATGAAAAACGCAGAATATAGAACATGCTGCGATTTTCACGCAACGCACAAGTGATGCGTGAAAATCACCACTCATGTACACAGACCCATTGAAGTGAATAGGTCAGGATTCAGTGGGGGTGCAATGCGTTCACGTCACACATTGCACCCGCGCGGAAAACTCACCCGACCTTACACGACAGCAATTCAAATTAATTGCGGACTAGGTCCACCATTGTGAAAGACACTTACCAGCTTATAGGAGAGGGGTCCTAGTGGGTAACCCCTTCCCCCATGGATGCAGATTTACAGAAAGAAAACCTGCACAGATTTCCGTGCTTTTCCACACCAAATATATCATGTGTTACTTGCGTTTTTTTGGGGATTTGATGCTGTTTTGCCGTACATCCATAACATGTGCAGGAAGCCTTACGCTAGGTTCACACTAGTGCTAAGAAATGCGGCAGCCTGCTCCAGCATAAATGTCGGTCAGACAAAAACCATTAAATGCAGCAATATTTGTCCAACCAAGAGACAAAATGTATGCTGGAAACCATCTGGATCACTGTTGGATCCCATTATAGTCAGCGGTGGCGGCCAAGTCCAGCAATGCCAGATAGGGTCAACTCCCTTTTACTAAATTTAATATAAAACGACAGCAACCGCAAAACGCCATACATAAATCCATATATAGGTCTCATTGAAGCAGCAAGTGGACTTAAAGGGGTTGTCCACTAGGAGAAGCATCTATTTAATGCTTATGAAATGTAAAAAAAAAAACACGTGTCAATATACTTTATCACATCTGGCCCCATTGTGGTACTGGCACCTCCTCTTCTGTGTTCCTTCCGACACAGCCAGGGAGCTTCTTCCCCATCTCTGTGTGTTGGTGACGTTATGAGGGGGGCTAGCTGTCATGTTCAGTTCAATAGTTAGGTCAGCCTCATCCTGTCTCTGAATCACCTATGATGGAGAAGGGAGGCTGGCTTAGCTACTGAAGTGAGTAGGACAGCCCCCTCCAAGTAAATGACTGATTAGTAGATTAGTGAATTCTATTCCCTGCATAGCGGCAGATAACATTCACTTGAATGGGAGCCGAGCTGCAGTTATTAGATCAGAGCTTTCCATCAGTGATTGTGATCCAAAACCAGTAGTGCAGCCTCCACAGAGATAAGGTACAAGGGAAAGCTTTGCTCCTGTTCTGGGTTTTTGACCACTCGGCTCACAATAACTGATGGAAATAACTGACCAAATAACTTAAGTGTGAACTAGGCCTAAACTAGCCGAAGCTTAGCCCGATTCAACGCAATGTAGCTGAGCAGTAATACCAGACACAACCGGTGGACAGGTGTGGTACTGTAAGAACGTAGCCAGGTCTTCATAATCCTGGACTAAACAAATCACAGCCTCATCTCTGCTTCAGGAATTCACTCCCCAATTGCTCACAGCAAATCTTATCATAAAAACTGCCATTAGTGCATCCAAGAAATCCGCCACTAATCTGCTAAAATACTCCACGCTGCGGTGAGCATCCTGCTGACCTACTAGTCAACGCCTGAGGATTTCACGTGCTTGAACAGAATTATTCCAAAAGCTGTATGAGTTAAGACTTTAAACGGGCTGTCTCACTTCCGCAAATAGCATTTATTATGTAGAGAAAGTTAATACAAGGCACTTACTAATGTATTGTGATGGTCCATATTGATCCTTTGCTGGCTGGATTCATTTTTCCATCACATTATACACCGTTTCCGTTATAGGAAAAATTACTAGCCTAAATGTGCTTCCATGGTCCCAGCTGCCAAATAGGTTGGCGCTTTTTCCGATAGTGTGCAAGCACGACCACCACTGATGGATTACAGAGTGGTCATAACCATGGAAACGAGCAGTGGATAATGTGATGGAAAAATGAATCCAGCCAGCAAAGGAGGCAATATGGACAATCACAATACATTAGTAAGGGGCTTGTATTAACTTTCTACATTATAAATGCCGTTTGCTGAAGTGAGACAACCCCTTTAACAAGAGTGAATGCTATGGAAAAGCGCAGTAAAGCAAGTACTAGGTTACAACGAAAAAGCATCCAACCAACCAACTTCATCATCCCACTTAAGGCTCGTTCACATTTCCGTTTTTTACCAACTTGTGCTGTCCGCATTTTCCACGGACAGCACACGTACCTATTTATTTATATGTATTTGTTCACACAGTCTTTTTTTTTTTATTGACCGAGACATGCACTACGTTGGTCTGTGATGTGGACCAAAAACGGTCATTAAAGTCTATGGGTCAACAAAAATCACGAACACAACGCGGATGACTTCAGTGTTGTGTCCGTTTTTTACTGAAGACTGATAGGAGATGCTCTGGAAATTTTCAGCTGAGCAGCATCTCTGAAATATAGAAAACGTACGGAGGGCAAAAAACGGACACAAAGACAAACACGGATGCTTCACTGATATTTTCACATATGTCACACAGACTGATTTTTTCACAGACGTGCAACGAACATGGAAATGCGAACGAGTCCTTAACTGTGGTTATGTTTTAGACCAAGGATGCTCAACATGCGGCCCTCCAGCTGTTGCAAAACTACAACTCCCAGCATGCTGTAAATAGCTGTAGGCCACAGGTTGGGCATCCCTGTTTTAGGCTGTCCACACCAGCACTGGAAGCCTATTATAGTCAATGGGGTCTGTTAGGCGTCATTCGTGTCCATTATGAAATGCATCTGGTATTTGTTTTTTGTTCTGCTCTCCTAATGACCAGAACAGCAATAACACGGGTGTGAACGAAGCCATAGCCTTGTACACTGTCATCTGAACTGAGGGCCTCTACTTTATTGAACGCTTGCAATAGATGCCAAGATGATGCCTCATTCTATAAGAATTCAGTCCTTGTCTCCTTCTTAGCACAATCATTCCTGCATACCATGATATTTCATTATATAAAAGCACAAGTGAGGGCCCAAATGCCTGATGCAATAAAAATCTTTACAAAATAAGACTCTGTTCACACTGCACAGCTGGTGTATGTGCCTGAGGTCAGGCTCTAGATGATTTTGTATGACTCTACAAAAGTGTAGTCACTAAAGCCTCGTTCACATCTCCATTTGTGGATCTGGCATGCTGTTTCGGCGAAGAGCAGCCTGCTAGATCCTCTACTCTGCTGCGGTTTTCTTACGGCTGAAACCTGCCATTTTTGGCCGATCACCGTCGGACCCCACTGCAGTCAATGGGGATCCGGTGGTTGCTCTGTACCAGAACAGCCTGCCAGATTCACAAATAGGAATGCGAACGAGGCCTAGGTTATACAGATGTAGATCAGCCAAACATGCTAAAAAACAAAACAAAAAACCTTTTCACCTTCATTTGGATAATGGCAGCACCTTAAAGGGAAAGCAAGGCATGGCAGTATTCTACAAATGTACAGTATATGATCTATATATAACCTGATAGCACATCTAATACACAATTACACGTGAGGTGCTTAGCAAATGTACTTTGATTTTTAAAAAAATCTGTGCCCGTCCACCACGCCAAGGTGACCTCTGCCTGGATGGGAAACTATTTCTTACCTATCACTACGCCGTATGGGCATCTAAATTTAAGGAGAGTAGAACCCACATAAAAACCATGACTGCTACGACTGTTACCTGTCTGTGTCAGCAGACCTCTGAGCAGGGAGAGCAAACCAGTGCAGGCAGAGCTGCAGAAGCCGGCAGTCACATCCGACCCGATAAGGGTATGGTTACATGGCGATGTGTCTTGCAATATATTTCAACGGTCTGTGAAGCAACGGTCACAGAAAAATCCTACAAAGATGTATTCTTTGCCAATGCTGTCTCGCCGTAGGTCGCATTGCGACACCATTGAAATGCATTATATGAAATGTCGCATGATGTGTAGTTGTGCCCTAAACCAAGAAAAACAGCAAGCCCATGCGTGAATACTTTATGGAATCTTATTTTTATTTTAAAAAATTATTAGTGGATGGTTTACTGCATATCGTTTTTTATGTCACTCCAAATTTACGGTACTTGTTTCTGTCCATGGACTTTATAGGGGTTGTTCAAACATGTAACCCATATCCACAGTGTCTAATCAGCGGGGTTCTGACTGCAGGGGCCCCGCCAATCCCAAGAAAAGGGGCCCTGTGTTCCCTCATTTGAATGGAGTAGTGGTCGCTCACTGCCAAGTACAAGATACAAGCTCTGGCTACTGGACTACCACCCTCACAATGAAATAATACAGTACAATCGTTAGAAACATTATTACCGTATTTTTCACCACATAAGACGCACTTTTCCCCCCCCAAAGTGGGGGGAAAACGTCCCTGCGTCTTATGGGATGAATACTGATTAATATTGGGGGTCTGATTGCTGATCTGAGGTCTAAAGAGAAATCTTATTGTCCTCCTCTAAAACCTAAGTGCATCTTATAAGGAGAAAAATACGGTACATTGCAAAGGACCTGCTTAATGTTGTGTTTTTTGGCAGAAGCAGTTAGACCAGGGTGGAGTGAGGGGTGATGACTGAATTAGAGCACCACCCCTTTCCTATGCTGTCCCGGTAGTGTGGCTGCTCAGGGCTCCTCACATTAGGGTGCATTCACGCGACCGCATAAATGGATCCGCACCTGTTCCGCAATTCTGCGGAGTGGGTGTGGATCCTTTCATTTCAATGGGGCCACAAAAGATACGAACAGCACACCATGTGCTGTCCGCATCCGTTCCGCGACTCTGCAAAAAATATGGAGCATGTCCTATTTGTGTCTGCGGTTATCTTGGCCGGTATCCGTGTTTTGTGGATCGGCAATTTGCGGACCAAAAAACACGGCTGTGTGAATGCACACTAATTTTGATCAAGGCACTGCTCCTCTGCATGTGTATTTGGGAAAAAAAAATGTGTGACTGCCCTGCATGACAAAATGCCCCTTTTCAAAGCATGCCTTTATAAGTGTTTTATGTCACATTTACAGTAAGAGTAACATTTTCACCTACTACTAAGGCCCTTTTCACACGAACTATACGGATTGCGTCAGGGTGCGTTCAGGGAAACTCGCTCCATTTCACAAGCAAGTTCAGCCAGTCTTGTCTGCATTCAGCGTTTCATTTTTTGCGGGTACAATCAGTTTTGGTTCGTTTTTCATGTGCGTGAAAAACGCACAAAACGTAAAAAAAAAATAGTTTTACAAATAACATTTCCTAGCAATGCGTTTTTCAATTAAAGAGGACCTTTCATTACCCTAAAAAATCTAAACTAAGTGTACAGACATGGAGAGCGGCGCCCAGGGATCTCCCTGCACTTACTATTATCCCTGGGTGCCGCTCCGTTCTCCCGGTATAGGCTCCGGTAACTTCAGCTCAACTGGGAGGAGCCTGCCCTTCCTCCCAGGCTATGAGCTGAGCGCTGCGGTTGGTCAGCGCTACAGCCTGGGAGAAGGAGACGCCCAGGAGAACAAGGGCAGGCTCCTCCCTGTTGAGCCGAAGAGCTGAAGTTACCAGAGGACATACCGGGAGAACGGAGCGGCACCCAGAGATAATAGTAAGTGCAGGGAGATCCCTGGGCGCCGCTCTCCATGTCTGTATACTTAGTTTAGATTTATTAGGGTAATGAAAGGTCCTTTTTAAGTCCCATTCACTTCGATGGGGCCAGGGCTGCGCAGAAAACGCAGAATATACAACATGGTGTGAATCTCACCCAACAAAGAACTGATGCATGAAAAAAAAAACGCTCATGTACACAGACCCATTGAAATGAATGGGTCAAGATGTATTTACTTTACGCATCAGAGCGGAAAACTTGCTCGTGTGAAAGTGGCCCAAGTAGTTCAGATACAACCTGATCGCTCAGCACACACGCGGAGGAACAGAGACCAAAGTAAAAGACGCATGTTTCTAAGAAGGGTCGGTGCCAAAAATAACGGATGAAAAACCTGAGGCTGCAATAATAATGCAGGCAATGTCACAAAGAAAACCAAACAGGGCATGGTAAGGAGAGCCAAGACGATATACGGTAAATGCATCACATTTTTAATGAAAAGTGCTAATAGAGTAATAATGCCGTCTAAGAGGGGGACCACCATGGACAGACAGCTGCTTCACTGTTTGAGGTACCGTGTATCAATTAGAACACACTGGTTGTTGGGGGGTCATACTGCAGAAGAACCTAAGACAGGCGGGTTTACACGGGACAACGGGTGCCACAGATCACCCAAATGATCGGACGAAACCACTTCTGGACAGCAGATCGTGCTGTGTGAACAGCGATCTCCGGCCCAGAAATAACGGGCCTGTATGAGGACGAGCAGCCATTGCTCCTCCCCATCCGTAGAGGTGACTTCTGCATCTAAATGCAGCTCTTTCCTCCACTGTCCTAGCAGGCAATTATCAATGTAATGCCCGATAATTGCCTGTTAGGTCAGCGCTGTAAATGTGAGACACTGTTGGCATAAAATAAAAAAACTGATGAAAGTGGAAAACATCCATTTTGACCAACTTTCACCTTTCTGTCTAGAGTTCATTCCGATCATCTGCCAGAATTTTTCACAAGTTGTCCGAAAGACATTATCAAACTTCGGTGGGTTTCTCGGTGGGCAGATAACAAGGAATAAAAGATCTCAGTGGCTGAAACTCCTTCAGAGGGGGTAACGAAACCACGTCCTCGTGAGATATCTATCACTGCCTGCACCTCCTTCAATAAAATGTACAACCCAGATGCCATGAGTAATGTGCACTATCAAGCTGGGAACATTGCTGGCTCTTCTCCATCTATTACCCAAGACCTGCGCCTACTGCACACAGCCGCCGCTGGCTCCGGGCCAGGAACCAGAGAAAACAGGGTGGGCAACGCACGTACTACGATAAGAAACCGCTTCACAAAAACAGTCACCTGAAAAGGCATTTCTAAAGTAATACAATAGATGTAAAAGAGATAATATAGCATTAAGACTGTTAGAAGGGACAGGCACACTGCGCATTACAACACGGGACTAGCACTTTTCTACGTCTAGCTGCAATAAAAAGCGTTGGCTCATTCAGCACTTTTAGGCCCCTTTCACACGGGCGAGATTTCCGCGCGGGTGCAATGCGTGAGGAGGACGCATTGCACCCGCACTGAATCCGGACCCATTCATTTCTATGGGGCTGTGCACATGAGCGGTGATTTTCCCGCATCACTTCTGCGTTGCGTGAAAATCACAGCATGTTCTATATTCTGCGTTTTTCACGCAACGCAGGCCCCATAGAAGTGAATGGGGCTGCGTGAAAATCGCAAGCATCCGCAAGCAAGTGCGGATGCGGTGCGATTTTCACGCATGGTTGCTAGGAGACGATCGGGATGGGAACCCGATCTTTATTATTTTCCCTTATAACAGTTATAAAGGAAAATAATAGCATTCTCAATAGAGAATGCAAAGTAAAAAGGGCAATAGAGGGTTAAAAATAATAAAATAAAAAACTCACCTATTCCATTTGATCGGGTAGCTGCCGGTCTCCTGTTCTGTCTTCAGCAGGAGGGGGGTGAAGGACCTTCAGTGACGTCAACTCAACTGCTTCCATCATGGGAAAACAATAAAATATACAGAATACTCAACCCGAAACCGGACTTCAGTGATGAAGTCCGGCTTCGGGTCTGGGTACCAAACATGGCAATTTTTCACACGCGTGCAAAACGCATTAAGAGGCTTTGCACTCATGCGGAAAATTTGCGCATTTTCCTGCAACGCACCCGCCTCCTATCCGGGCGTCAAACGTGACGCCCGTGTGAAAGAGGCCTTACACCGGCAGATCATCACTAATGAGCGTTCCTGTGAACACTTGTCAGCAAAGATCTGGCCGACTATCTGCAGGTCTAATACAGTCTTAGGCCTCATGCACACGAACGTATTTTCTTTCCGTGTCCGTTCCGTTTTTGCAGACCGCAAAAAAAACAAAAGGTACTCCGTGTGCATTCCGTTTCCAGATGTTCGTTTTTCCGTTCCGCAAAAAAATAGAGCATGTCCTATTTTTTTCTAGTTTGCGGACAAGGATAGGCATTATTACAATGGATCCGCAAAAAAAAAAAAAACGGATGCCATATGGTACGTCATCAATTTGCTTTCAATGGGAATTTGCACTGTGAGGGCTCGTGCACACAACCGGGTTTTCTGCCCACAGCCGACCTGACATTTTTGCAGCTCGGATGCAGACCCATTGAATTCAATAGGGTCACAAAAGATGCAGACAGCTCACCGCGTGCTGTCCGCATCTGTATGTCCGTTCTGTGGCATCCGTGCGCAAAAAAAAAGAAAAGAAAGCATGGACAGGATGACAGAAGGTTCCATTCCGCGGAAACCACATGGTATCCACAAAAATGGCTACGGCCGTGTGCATGAGCCCTAACTTATATGGTGTGGATTGTTTACGCATCATTCTCTATCTTGGGGCAGAATCAGTACTTGAAATTACCACTGAAAGGAATGGGGGTAAAAAATACGCCATGTGTTTGTCACAGTTTTTGAAACAGAAATGCTCCCAAATTTTTTTGCCCTTTTCAATGAAAGAGTGAGATCTGTGGCAAAACAGTATCTAATCTGCACCAAAAACTACAAGTTCGGCTTCGGTTCCGAGGTACTAGTCGGAACCGAAGCAGAGTTCGGTTTCAAGTTCTAAAGTTTTTTTCTACTTTCAAAATCAACTACAGAAGTTATGCAACGAAGTCAAGCGCAACTTCGTAAATAACTAACTTCCGCTCATTGTAGCCCATACATTCTAATTGTGTACGGATGACGGATCTCCGTACAGTATTATTCCGAAGTTTTGAATGAAGCGACTTCAGATGAAGCAACCTAAGCTCGCTTTGCTTACACTAATGTATGAAAACCCCTAACAGTGCACGCATATGGCAGTGTAGTTTATGCGGATTTTCATGCGGTTTTCCCTGCCTTCTGCATCAGATTGGCATGAATTATATGCGATGCAAAGAGTGAAATCTGCCTAGAAACTGACATACTGCACATTTCAAATTCCTCACGGTGTACATGAGATTTCAAAAATCTCATCTACGTAGCTAGTACTGCAGTAGGGCTCATGCACGCGGCTGTAAGCGTTTTGCGGGCTGCAAAATGTGGATCCCGGCTGTGTACATGCAGCCTTTTTTCTCAGTGTGCTGTCAGCATCTTTTGCGGTTTCATTGAGATGGATGGGGTCAGCGATCCGCATCCGGCGGTCTGCACCACAAAAAGTAGTGCATGTTCTACTTTTTTGCGGAGAAGAGGCACAGACAGAAATGGGTCCTCATCTGTGATATGGTGTGCACATGGCCGGTGCCCGTATACTGCGGACCGTCTGTTTGGCCGCCTACGGTCTTATAATGAGACCATAGCCTGTGGATTTTCAGGAAGAAAATCAGTGTGTAACAGGCATCGTGCGCATACACCACAAAGGCTACCATGAGAATTTCTGTGTGTCCGCACCAAAAAGCACGTCACTTCCGCGCAAAAGAGCCGTACAAAGAAGTGACACGGTTTCTCAATCTCCACACTGAGTGAAAAAGCGTTCATGAGATTTGTCTGTTCTCATAAACTTTGCTGGTACTCTGCACGAAAATGCGCACATAATCCGCAATGTGTGCAGGTAGCCCAAGGGCTCATGCACACAGACGTATTTTTTTTCCCGACAATAATGCGGTTTTTGCCTCATTTTACTTTCATGTGCTCCATTTCTCCTGCTGTCCTTGCTTTCCCACGTATTAGGCACAGGGTCCTATGCTTCCATCCTACAAGCCCCTTGGTGAACTATAGGACCTTGTCCCTTCACATGGATTCAGTGTGTCTAGTCATTTTGCTCTTGATAAGGGTATCATATATTCAGTTTCTGATAACGGTCTCCTATGCATTCAGCTTATTTTCATGCAGTTTCTTGATAAGACCTTTATGTACTCAGCTTATGATGTCCAATTTGTACTCCGTCTTTGATGCTAACAATATGTACTCAGCTTCTGATAATGGTCTCCTATGTACTCAGCTTATTTTTATGCAGTTTTCTGACTAGACCTTTATGTACTCAGCTTATGATGTCTAATTTGCATTCCGCCTTTGAATTTGATTGGTCATATATACCCAATTTATGACGATAATAAATACCGACACGGAACACGTCTGCCCTAGGTACACCTGCGGGTTGACTAAAATAGAACGCATAAGCTGATTTACTGTCTACATCAGGCATGCTCAACCTGCGGCCCTCCAGCTGTTGCAAAACTACAACTCCCAGCATGCCCAGAAAGCCTACAGCTATCAGCCTACAGCACGGTGGGAGTTGTAGTTTTACAACAGCTGGAGGGCCGCAGGTTGAGCATGCCTGGTCTACATGGTTCTAATATGTGCCTGATTTAAACAGATACTTATTCATGTATAAATATCTCTATGTAAGTGACATACATTTTGTATCTTTTCTCTTTACCACATGTATTAGCCTGATGAAGGGCATAGGTGTCGCCCGAAACGTTGCTGCTGCTACTAAAAAATGCAATCCGGCTAAATAAATTCACACATTTGCAAAGAATCTCTTGGTGTGCTGTCAAACTTTATAAGAAGATTTTATGTAATTCCTGGAGTGGAGACGGGGATATCAATTTTGACGGGCACCCTCTATATACAGTCGAGAGCTGTGGTCCTTCCCTTTTGAACCGTATTTTCTTTCCGTGTTCGTTACGTTTTTTTTTGTGGACCCTATGCGAGACCATTCATTTCAATGGGTCCGCAAAAAAAAAAAAACTGAAGTGTGCACTCCGTTTCCGTATGTCAGTATTTCTGTACCGCAAAAAAAAAAAAAAAAATAGAACATGTCCTATTATTGTCCGCATTACGGAGAAGGATGGGACTGTTCTATCAGGGGCCGGCTGTTCTGTTCTGCAAAATACAGAATGCACATGGAATTCATCCGTATTTTTTGTTCCGTTTTTGCCGCACCGCAAAATACATACGGTCATGTGCATGAGCCCTAAGGCCCCTTGCAGACGAGCGTGAGCGGATTAGCCATGCGCGATTTCGCAAGCAAGTTCATTCAGTTTTGTTTGCGATCGCGTTCAGTTGTGATCGCGTGGGTGCAATGCGATTCACTGCGTTTTGCACACGCGTGATAAAAAACTGAATGTTTACAAACAACATCTCTTAGCAACCATCCGTGAAAATCGCATTGCATCCGCACTTGATTTTCCCGCAGCCCCTTTCACTTCTTTGGGGCCAGCGTTGTGTGAAAAACGCAGAATATAGAACATGCTGCGATTTTCACACAACGCAAAAGTGATGCGTGAAAAACATGCTCATGTACACAGACCCATTGAAATTAATGGGTCCAGATTCCGTGCGGGCGCAATGTGTTCGCATCACGCATTGCCCCCGTGTGGAAAACTCGCTCGTCTGCAAGGGGCCTAAGGGTCCAGACACACAAGTTTGCACCGGTGTTTTTTTACCTCTATAAAATAAAAAAAGCACGTGCTTTGGGCTACCTGCCTTTTGTTTACCGTACAGAAAAGGTGATGTGAAATCTCCGGGAGCTCCAGGGTGCTGCGTTTTTAAAAAGAAACGAGAAAGACAAAAATGCCACCTTATAAAAAAAAAAAAAAAAAAGGCACCAGTAACAAATTGCGACCTGCGTTTCATATTTCGCATACACCTTCATCCAACAGCATTTGTGGCACGTTTATCCCACAAAACTAAAAAAAACAGCTCCTAAAAACGCAAAAGTGTAAAAAATGTTAGCACAAACCTGAGTGAATGCACCGTTTAGAGCATGTGATTTAACGTGCCATAATTAAAGGGGTTCTCTGGACTAACCCTGGGTTCAGACCTGAGCGTTCTAGAAACGCGCGTTTTTGTCGCGCGTATTTCAGCGCGTTTTTGCAAATAGGAAACGCGCGTAAAACGCGCGTTCTTGTGATTGACTACTGTGGTGTCAATCACAAAACGCGCGTCAAACGCCCCAAAAGAAGCTCAAGTACTTTTTTATGCGTTGGGCGTTTTACAGCGCGTTCAAACGCGCTGTAAAACGCTCAAGTGTGAACCACTCCCATAGGGATGCATTGGTTTTAATCTGTTGAGCGTTTTACAGCGCGTTTGAACGCGCTGTAAAACGCTCAGGTGTGAACCCAGGGTTAATAGAAAGAAAGAAAAAAGACGAAATATTCTATGTGCCTTCGTAGAAAGCCAGAGGGACACCACACCACTGATCCATAAAGCAGGGCAATGTGAATGAGGCCCACGACCCTTCAGCCAAATGTATGATAGGGGCCTTGGTGGGTGGCAGTCTCCGCAGCCTTCACTGGAGATAGTTGGTTAGACTTGTAAGACGCAGCAGTGGGGTTAAACAAATGGATGACCCCCAGCGTGGCCACCTGTCTGCTCAGCGACTACCAAGTATGGAGCACTGAAAACAGCAGCACCTGTTCTTCAAGACAAGCTGAGCCTTGTGGTTCTCAATATAGAACATGCAAGTAACAAATGTCGCCTTCAGGAAGCAACCCCCCCTCCCCGACATAAGCCCATCAATCTATGCAGTGACACCCGCTTTAAATTAGCTCGCCTGCTCACATCACCAGTAACCGCGTCAGACGTAGATCATATCAAGAGTGAAATGGAAAAACACTAAACTAGAAAACCCGCGTTCGGATTCATTATCATACTGAGAGTTCAGGTCAAAGGAGCGGCATTCCTTCAGGGACCATTAGCCACTGGAGGACTGGGCTCTATAGCAGCTACATCTCATAAATTAAAGGGGAATTTATCGATTTTACGCACTTATATAGCGCTGACATATTCCGCAGCGCTTTATAGACATTAGCATCACTTGTCCGCAGTGGGGCTCACAATCTAAGGTCCCGATCAGGATGTCTTTGGTGTGAGGGAGGAAACCGGAGAACCCGGAGGAAACCCACACAAACACGGCACAAGTTATCCCCTATCCACAGGACAGAGGGTAACTATTAGACGCATCGATCATGAAAACGGGGGCTCTCCGAAAACGAACAGAGCAATGATTGGAAAGGGTAGGGCAGACGCACTCATCGCTATGGGAGTTCTGGAAATATCCGTGCGCTGTACTACGCCGTCCCCGGAGCGCGCATTCTCTACCTTTTCCATTCAGTGCTCTGTTCATGCCGGTGGGCTCTGAGGGGGTACGGGATCCCACCGATCTAAGGGTACAGCCAGTCATGATGGAAACCACACCACAGTGCCGGATCTAACCCACAATGAATCCCAGGGGACTAGTCATTGGTAGCGAGGTCACCGATACACCAGCAGTGACATGGCTCCTGATGACATCAACAAGCGCGGACGTCCAGCAATTTCCTCAGATCCTGTTATTTTGGATCTTTAGGTTCGGCATTTGCAGTTGTCATAGGGGGTCGTAGTGTGAAACCGGTCACACACCATCACACCTGATTTCCATCGGCGCCAAAACGGAGTCTGACAGTATCCATAGCAAACGGCACTAAAGACCTGACAGAATGGACGCCTACGCCTTGGGGTTTTACTGTGAAAACGCCAGAACAGAATAACGTACACAAAAACATCGCCGGTGTGAACAGGAGCCAAGAGCAAGATGTACTTCAGACTATGGTACAGGCAGGATCTGCCATACCCCAGCACTATGCCTGCTACTAGTGTCCAAAAATCCTACATTCAGGGCAAGCACCGGGCCCAGTTCTGCCACTCCACTGCACAGACCTGTCACAGGACGAGCCTTACATACATCTGACGCAAATCACGTGATAAACGTGCGGCGATGGGCACATACATACAGGTGGGTACCTGTGCAGTACACAATGTGACATGGCCCGGTAACCTCCGCCTGCAGCTTCCATGCCAGCAGCCATTCATCCGAGGTGCCCGATGCCAGGCCTAGCTCTCCCTCCAGCCCCGGGTTCTCCTTCGCCTCCGTCACCCGCCCGAGCTGTTTTCCTGTTGCACGACGCGTTACCGCACCGCACCCCCAGCCTCACGAACCCCCCCGGACACTCACCGTAAATCGGTCTCAGCCGCCTGTCGTTAGGGTCCTGCACATGGCTCCGCGCCGCCATGATGACAAGCGCAGAACCCGAGTGCGCATGCGCGACAGGAAGCGTATGGCGGCGTTAAAGGGACAGCGCGGCTGGGTGATGGCTCCTTAGTCACCTCAGCTCGGGTTACTGCCTCCTTTGGTAGTGATTTCTTTTAGTGGGCTGGTTCTCTTTATGATTCCATAGATAGATACTTACAAGAGCTATTGGACCTGTCGTCACCTTTTTTAATATGTTCTGGCCCCTGATAGAACAGCGCTATCCTTGTCCGTAATCCGGACAATAATAGGACATGTGTTATTTTTTTTCCGGAAACGCGGAAGCATCCGTTGCTCCGTTCCGTGGCCCCGCTAAAAAAATAGAGCCGGCAAGAATAGGCATTTCTACAATGGGTCACGTTCCGTTTCGACAAATTGCGGAATGGAACGCGGATCCGCGGTTTGCGGACCGCAAAAAACATACGGTCGTGTACATGAGGCCTTAGGCTGAGTTCACACTTCAGTTACTTGATCAGTTTTTGTGAGCCAAAACCAGTAGTGAAGCCTACGCAGAGATAGGGTATAAGAGAAAGATCTGCCCCTGTTCTGTGTTTTTGACCTGTAGCTGGTTTTTGCTCATAGTAACTGATGGAAATAACTCGTCAAAACACCGAAGTGTGAACTTGGCTTTATGGCTCATGCACATGTAAATAAGGCACATTTATTAAGCCCTATATCTGGTGGTGGATCCTCTGAAGTTATGAACAGGCGCCGGCCTTTCCATAATGTTGGCGCATCCAGAGCCAGTTGTAAATGTAAGCTAGCTTCCTTAGGTCTTAGGGCTCATGCACACGACCGTGTGCCGGCCGTGGTCGTATTGCGGCCCGCATACAGCGGGTCCGCAATACACGGGCAGCGGCCATGTGCATCCCACATCATGGACCTATTCACTTGAATGGGTCCGTGATCCAGTAGATGCAGTGCACGGAGCGGCTGGCACACGTTCGTGTGCATGAGCCCTTAGGCTACTTTCACACTAGCGATTTTATTGGATCCGGCAGGGTTCAGCAAAAACGCTTCTGTTACTGATAATACAACCATCTGCATCTGTTATGAACGGATACAGTTGTATTATCTTCAACATAGCCGAGACAGGTCCGTCATGAACTCCATTGAAAGTCAATGGGGAACGGATCCGTTTTCTATTGTGTCAGATTATGTCAGAGAAAACTGATCCATCACCATTGACTTACATTGTGTGCCAGGACGGATTCGTCTTGCTTCGCACCACATCGCAGAAAGAAAAATGCTGCTTACAGCGTTATTCTGTCCGCGATGGGGACACAACCAAACGGAACGGAATGCATTCTGGTGCAATCCGTTTTGTTCAGTTCAGTTTTGTCCCCATTGACAATGAATGGGGACAAAACTGTAGCGTTTTCCTCCGCTATTGAGATCCTATGACGGATCTGAGTAGAAGAAAGGCAAAGCGCAAGTGTGAGAGCAGCCTTACATTTAGGCCATTTTTAGGCTCATGCACAGGAACGTATTTTCTTTCTGTGTCCGTTCCGTTTTTTTTGTGGAGCGTATGCGATTCATTTCAATGGGTCCGCAAAAAAATGCGGAACGGGTGCAGAACAAAACATACTGGCGGTCTGAATAAGCCCTAAGACTGGTGCTGGATGTGCCAAAGTTATGTAGAGGTCTGCGCCTCTTCATAACTTTGGCGGATCCACCGCCAGATATAGGGGTTATTAAGACCAGAGTCTAAAATGTTGGTCTTCATAAATTACCCCCATAGTTTTTTTTTGCCCAGCTTGTAAAAGCACTAGTACTAATGGGGCACATTTACTAAGACTGGCTTTTTATGTCGGTTTCAGTTTCCCCCTCTGCGCTGCCATTAGATTCGTCTAATTTATGACGAGGCGGCGTGAAAGAAATTCTCCCTAATAATGTGAACTAGTACAAAAATGCCCCTGTTTTGTGTGCCAGTACAGTGCTTAGTGCCTCCAGTTAAGCTAATGTCCCCATAGTGCCGCCATAATGTGTGCCAGTATAAAATGCCTCTATATAGTGGCACCAGTAAATGCCCCCATAGTGCCCAACTTCCCCTTCTCCATAGTGCCCCCCATAATGTGCCTGTATAAAATGCCCGTATATAGCGTCACCATAGTGTGCCAGTATAAAATGCCCCTATATAGTGCCCTCAAGTAGATGCCCTCAATGTGTCCACCATATTGTGTGCAGTATAAAATGCCCCCATATAGTGCCCCCAGTAGATGCACTCCTCTTTCCCCCTCCCCCATAGTACCCCCATAATGCGTGCCAGTATAAAATGCCTCTATATAAGGTAGTGCCCCCAGTAGATGCCCAAATAGTGTCCCCCATAATATGCCAGTATAAAATATCCCTTCTTAGTGCCCCCCAGTAGATGCCCCTTTAGTGCTTCTGTCCTGCCTTTCTTCATAGTGTCCCCCATAATTTGCCAGTAAAAAATGCCCCTATATATACATGCCCATTGAAGTCTATGGGTCCATGAATATCAGTGACACCATGTTAGGTCAATTTTTCACTAACGACTGATAGGAGATGTTTTTGAAATTAATTTTCAGCTTAGAAGTATCCATGGAATATGGATTACATACGGGAGGGTAAAAAACGGACACATGGACCAAACACGGACATCTTCACATCCTCATGGATGAAACACAGACTTTTTTTCATGGGTGTCAAACGGACATCGACATGGGGATAAGGCCTTAGCTGGTGATTTTTTAAAAGCTCAGCATCTCATCCATGTCAATTTTGTCAAGTGTTTTTTTTTCTGCTGTTTTGACATCATCTATATAGAGGAAAAACCATCAGAAACATAACATGTTTGACACAGTCTTTTAGAGAAAAAAAACGGTACAAAAAAAAAATCTCCACAAAAACCACATGCGGTATGGAAGAAAGCGCAAGTATGGTAGTTTGTTTGGCTTTTTTTTAATGTAGTGTTAAAAAAACAGCAGTGCAAATTCATGTGTGTAGTGAACCTATATCAGCAAAAATAAAACCATTTTTCTTTGGGCTTCTTAAAAACCGCACAACCTGAAACTGTGTGTGGCAGCTAGAGGTGGACTGGGAATCCTAAAGTGGCTCTGTAAAAAAAAACTCAAAGTGGCTCTAATGTTGTAGGTGGGGCCAACACAAGTAGATGGGGCCAATACATGTCGGCAGAGTCAGTAATACCATAGTGTAACACAGAATACCATACCACACAACCATGGGGGGACTGGCCATAGACACTACAGCAAAATTGAGACACTCGGGGGCAGCCAGCTACATAATGATCTGATGCTCTCAGCATTACTAAATGTAGGAACATCAGGCACGTATCCATCTGCTCATTTGGTTCTGCTGGTGCAGTATTTTGTGCTGCACTGTGGTATTTGGTTTTGCTGAGGCAGTATATTGTGCTGCACTGTGGTATTTGGTTTTGCTGAAGCAGTATGTTGGGCTGCACTGTGGTATTTGGTTTTGCTGAGGCAGTATATTGTGCTGCACTGTGGTATTTGGTTCTGCTGAGTCAGTATTTTGTGCTGCACTGTGGTATTTGGTTCTGCTGAGTCAGTACTTTGTACTGCACTGTGGTATTTGGTTCTGCTGGGGTAGTATTTTGTGCTGCACTGCGGTATTTGGTTTTGCTGAGGCAGTATTTAGTGCTGCACTGTGGTATTTGTTTCTGCTGAGTCAGTATTTTGTGCTGCACTGTGGTATTTGTTTCTGCTGAGTCAGTATTTTGTGCTGCACTGTGGTATTTGGTTCTGCTAAGTCAGTATTTTGTGCTGCACTGTGGTATTTGGTTCTGCTGAGGCAGTATTTTGTGCTGCACTGTGGTATTTGGTTCTGCTGAGTCAGTATTTTGTGCTGCACTGTGGTATTTGGTTCTGCTGAGTCAGTATTTTGTGCTGCACTGTGGTATTTTGTTCTGCTGAGTCAGTATTTTGTGCTGCACTGTGGTATTTGTTCTGCTGAGGCAGTATTTTGTGCTGCACTGTGGATTTGGTTCTGCTGAGTTAGTATTTTGTGCTGCTCTGTGGTATTTGGTTCTGCTGAGTCAGTATTTTGTGCTGCACTGTGGTATTTGGTTCTGCTGAGTCGGTATTTTGTGCTGCACTGTGGTATTTGGTTCTGCTGAGTTAGTATTTTGTGCTGCACTGTGGTATTTGGTTGTGCTGAGTTAGTATTTTGTGCTGCTCTGTGGTATCTGGTTCTGCTGAGTCAGTATTTTGTGCTGCACTGTGGTATTTGGTTCTGCTGAGTCAGTATTTTGTGCTGCACTGTGGTATTTGGTTCTGTTAAGTCAGTATTTAGTGCTGCACTGTGGTATTTGGTTCTGCTGAGTCAGTATTTTGTGCTGCACTGTGGTATTTGGTTCTGCTGAGGCAGTATTTTGTGCTGCACTGTGGTATTTGGTTCTGCTAGGGCGGTATTTTGTGCTGCACTGTGGTATTTGGTTCTGCTAAGTCAGTATTTTGTGCTGCACTGTGGTATTTGGTTCTGCTCGGTCGGTATTTTGTGCTGCACTGTGGTATTTGTTTCTGCTGAGTCAGTATTTTGTGCTGCACTGTGGTATTTGGTTCTGCTAGGGAAGTATTTTGTGCTGCACTGTGGTATTTGGTTCTGCTAGGGCAGTTTCCTGTTCTGTGGTATTTCTGGCCCGCCTACTTCTATTGATACACGAGTTTCAGACAGCACACCATTTGAAGTTATCTTTATTTCATCAATACAGCCGAATAAATAAAGTGCAGACATGTAGCAGCAACATTTTGGACTTTCATTGGGAATCGTGCTTGTCAGCATATGCTGGCACTAGGGATGAGCGAATCGACTTGGGATGAAACATCCGAAGTCGGTTTGCATAATACTTTGTTTGAATACTGTATGGAGCGAGTGCTCCGTACAGTATTAGAATATATTGGCTGCAATGAGCCGAAGTTATTGCTTTGCGAAGTCTTGCAAGACTTTGGGTAACAACTTCATAAATCAATTTCTACTGTAAAAATACATTTTCCGAACTCGGGTTCGGTTCCAAGTGGTACCTGGGAACCAAACCCAAGTTCGGGAAATGTTTTTTTACAGTAGAAATTGAGTTATGAAGTTATTATGCGAAGTCTCGCGAGACTTCATGAAGTAATAACTTCAGGTCATAGGAGCCAATGCATTCTAATACTGTACAGAGCACTCGCTCCATACAGTATTCAGAGTATTATGCGAATCGACATCGGATGTTTCATCCCAAGTCGATTCGCTCATCCCTAGCTGGCACCCAGGAGGTATATCAGCTGAGGTGTTGCCCTGCCTTCTGTCGATTCGGACAGGCCTACAACATGGGGCCACTTTTAGTTTTTTCCATGGCCACTTTAAGTTCCCAGTCCGCCCCTGTTTATCTCTTCTCAGGATAGATCATGAATATCAGATGAGTGGAGACCAAGACCCAGCACCACCATTGATCAGCTGTTTTCAGCACCGGCACCGGAAGAAAACACAGATGAGAGAGCTGGAACCAGAAAGCTCAGTCCACTGTGTAGTGGGCATTCCAGGGTACTGCAGCTCAGCCCCAAGTTCATATTAGGCATGTCGCAGTTCATAAATACATAGCAGTGCATTCACTTCCAAGCAGAGTCGAGAAAAATATCTGTTGGCCACCCTTAGTATACTGTTTTGCTGTCCAAGAGTTCCTTGCTATGGATCCGAAGTTCTCCATGTTTGCTGTTTGTTTTACAAGCAGGTTGGTCAATTGCATTGGCATGGATAAAAGTGAATATTAATGGATAAGTGGGACAAAGGGCAGTTCAAGGTTCACTGACAAACACTCCCTGGCTTATTGTTTTTCTCAGAATATGCTTGCCACCGAAATACAAGTCCAAGTACCTCAAATGCTGAAGTCTCAACTGGACTAGAAAGAGTTTAGGTGCAGGCAGCAGGGAGGCAGTGTACAGAGGTATAGCTAGGCTTTCCTGCACCCGGGCAAGGATTCAGTACGGCGCCCCAACCCTCACTTACTTCCCAATTTTAGCAAATCAAAAAAAAGGGACAATATCAGCGGGGTGCTATGCATAATTCTGCAATTTTTTTGTATACTAACTCCAACTACCACTAACTCTGCTCAATGCATAACTATACTCACCTAATCCCACCCAGTCCCTTTAGGGTTTTGGGTGAATAGCTTGAAGGGAACCTGTCATCACCTTTATGCTGCCCATACTAACGGCAGTATAAAGTAGAGACCGGAGAGTTGATTTCAGCGGTCTGTCATTTATAAGTTAAAAGTCAAGTGGTTGCCGAGAACCAGCATCATAATCATTGCAGCACAGGCCTGGAAAAGAGTCCCGACCGACCTGAGAAGAGTCCTGGTTATTCATAATCTCCTGCTCTCCCAGCCCACCTGCTGATGATTGACAGTCTTCTACCTAGTTTTCTCCCCATCTCTCTAGGAGAGAACTGCCAATCATCAGCAGACGGGTGAGAGAGCAGGAGATATGAATAACCATGACTCTTCTCAGGTAGATTTGACTCTTTTCCAGGCCTGGGCTGCAATGATTATGATGCTGATTCTCTGCAACCTCTTACTTTTAGCTCATGAGTGACACACCACTGAAATCAGCATGTCTATTACTAATTTATGCTGCCCTCAGTGAGGTCAGCATACAGTTGATGACAGGTTTACTTTTAATAATATCCCTACAAATATTTTTACACCTGGTTTAGGTTTAAAAATAGTCGCAAGCCCCTTTTTTGCAAGGCATAAACAGCCATAAAAGAGGAGTAAAGAAGAAGTACACGGACTGCCAGATGTGCGCCTAACTCATAAATTAGTCTAATTCTCCAGTGGTGCAGAGGGGAACATAGATCGGTGTAAAAAGATGGTCTTTGTAAATGCTCCCAATATGTACTTCTGAGAAGATCTATCATAGGGTACATGGCAGTACCAATATACCTTGTGACAAATGAAAAAGGCAACTGGTCCTACTACAAGCAGGGTTTCGCTAGTGTGACGGGTAATGTCCGTTGGAACCGGAATAAGGACATTGTGGTGATAGAGCAGAAATAATAACCACAAAAAGAAGAGATTGTAATTGTACCTGTTAAATCCCCAGCAGGAGGTGCTGTGCTGGCCCTGGAAGAACTATCCATCCCCATGCATAACTGGATAATCTAGGGCATTGCTTTCCCTTTAGTGCTACCACACAGTACCAATTCCCACATTGTGCCCCCTCATAGTACTAATGCCCACATTGTGCTCCCTCACAGAAGTAATCCCCACATGGTGCCCCCTTACAGTACTAATGCCCACATTGTGACTCCTCGGAGTAGTAATATTTACAGTAAGCCTCCTCACAGAACTAATACCCACATTGTGCCCCTTCACAGTACTTATGCCCACATTGTGCCCCTTCACAGTACTAATTCCCACATTGTAACTCCCCGCAGTAGTAATATCTATAATGTGCCTCCTCACAGTACTAATGCCCACACTGTTCCTCCCCACAGTAGAATCTACAATGTGCCGCCTCATAGTACTAATACCCACATTGTGTACCCTCACAGTAGTAATGCCCACATTGTGCCTCTTCAGTAATAATGTCAACATTGTGTGCCTTCACAATAGTAATGTAAAGTAAAATAGTAGTAAAGTAGTAATGTCCACATTGCCCTCATAGTAGTTATGTTCACATTGTCCCCTGTCACAGTAGTTATGAACACATTGTGCTGTGTCACAGTATGTCCACCTTGTGCTGTGTCACAGTAGTTATGTCCACATTGAGCTTCACAGTAGTTATTCTAACACTGTGCTCTGTCACAGTAGTTATGTCCACACTGTGCACTCTCACAGTAGTTATGCCCACATTGTGCATTGTGATGGTTCCAGACCTAGGAATGTTATCTGCAGGATTCAATTCTAAACTATCAATGAGCAGATCCTAACTACAGCCCGAAAACAAGCCTCCCTATCCTATGACAGACCTTCCATACTGCCCTGCCTCTATGCTAGAAGCCTAGAAGCTATCAGAGGTCGTTAGTGTACATTTTGATCAAAAAGTAATAAGCCACTCGCCACATCAAGACCGCCTCTATGAGTGGTCCTAACGCTAAATCCTACCTGTTATGGGTCACAACAGCCACATAAAATCCAGGGAGTGCAGGCCCAGCATGCATGCTCGGATCAACCCTTTCTCGTGCCATAACAGCCTCCATTAGATCCAGGGATGCAGGTACCAACATGCATGCTGAGCCCACTATAAACTCATCCTGGAGCCAGATGGTTACTAGCAGGTACTATGAATGCAAGTTCAGTTTTTATAATTACTCTGATTAAAACCAGCCTCTAGGGCAGACAAACTAGTCAGGTGTGCACGACTGAAAAGACGGCTGCCACACCTCCAACATATACTAAACAGAAACACAAGGGGGGGGGGGGGGGGGTTGGTCAGTCAGCACATCCCTGTATGCAGGTGCACACAGCTATGGCAAAATATACATACAAACACAGAAATGCAACAGCACTCTGCAACCAGCACTCTGCCCTGCCTCTATGCTAGAAGCTATCAGAGGTCGTTAGTGTACACTTAATAAGCATGGTTGATCCGAGCATGCATGCTGGGCCCGCACTCCCTGGATTTTATGTGGCTGTTGTGACCCATAACAGGTAGGATTTAGCGTTAGGACCACTCATAGAGGCGGCCTTGACGTGGCGAGTGGCTTATTACTTTTTGATCAAAATGTACACTAACGACCTCTGATAGCTTCTAGCATAGAGGCAGGGCAGAGTGCTGGTTGCAGAGTGCTGGTGCATTTCTGTGTTTGTATGTATATTTTGCCATAGCTGCGTGCACCTGCATACAGGGACATGCTGACTGACCCCCCCCTTGTGTTTCTGTTTAGAACCTTCCATACTGTCACTATAAGATCTCTCATTACACCCTATCACAACGCGTTACCCTGAGACCTCTTCTGGATCTGGACCGGGGAATTCCATACCGCTGGGGATATCCTTTTGTATTAATTGCCAGCTACAAAGTATGTTCCACCACTCTCCAATGTGCCGAGGGCCTTTCACAATTTCTCCAGGACCTTGATCTACCTCCAGTTGTGTTAGGTCCATATTCCCTCCTACATCTGCTCTACCTCAGCGCCTAATACCCTCCCAAGCTTCAACTGACGGGACCTTCAACGTGGACAACGAAGATGCTCCGCCAGGCATTTGCGGGGTTTTGAGCCAACGACCCTCCCTGAATGACTCTTAGCTGTCCCCCAATGTGACTTTTGCTTCTTTGTAATGTCTGATTGCAAATTGTTCTGTTCTTTTCCTCCCTATTATAGGTAGATCCCTCGGGACATTTTGTCAGACAGGTTTTGTGTCTAGCTCTCTCTCTGGCTGTCACTTCCCCTGCATAGTTCGAGACATTCCCTAGGGATTGTTTGTCCTAAGTGACTGTCTCTATTAATTCATGAAGATAAAGTCTTTGTCGCACACTGCTTGTGGGTGCTGCAAGTAGGGCTTCAACCCCATATACATATATAGAACATAAACTCCAGCACATATGGTCATCGATAGATAGTAGTTTTTGTTAGTTATGTGGCAGTAATCATGTAACGTTTTGGCTCGCAGGCCTTGATCAGGCACTATGCTGCAGTTGGAGATCAAGTGAAAGGAAGCAGAAGTCAGGCGCAGAAGAAAGAGTGTGTGAACACATGTGTATAGAGAGGCGCCTTCTCTGTACATGTGTGTTCACATACTCTTTCTTCTGCGCCTGATTTCTGCTTCCTTTCCCTTGATCTCTAACTGCGGCATAGTGTCTGATGAAGGCCTGCAAGCCGAAACGTTACATGTTTACTGCCACATACCTTATAATATCTACTATCAATCGACGACCATATGTGCTGTAGTTTACGTTTTATATATATCTCTATTGATTTAACAGCTCTACTATAGTATTCTTCTAATGTAGTTCACGCATTTTGTATTACTGCTTATAATTTTGGACTTTCTAACTTTTTTTCTTCTTTCTTTCTTTCTTTTTCTAGGACTCTACACCTATTACTTTTCTTTTCTGTCCTTACCCCTCTTCTGTGCTCCCTCCTCTTTCCTTCCTATGACATCTCTCAGGATCGCGTCCTTCAATGCGAAAGGTTTCAGTCCTCCCAAAAAGAGGACGCAGATTCCATCGTCTTCCATCGTCAGAAGGTACATATAATTTGTTTCCATGAAACCTATTTTAAAAAAGTAGGAGCCCCTAGTATTCGGCATAGGCACTATACAACCTGGCATTATGCAAACAATCCAGTGAATAAGACAAAAGGAGTCACCATAATGATCCATAAATCCCTAATATCGACTGCAGGGGTGTACAATCAATGCCAAAGCGTGATAACTCATCCGTTCCATACTAATAGGCGGACGTGAATTCATACTTCCTAATGTATATGCACCTAACCAGAACGAGGTTCCCTTCCTGGTAAACTTTGTCGACCAGGAACTGCCCTTAGTAAGCGGCAGGGTCATACTCTGTGGAGATCCCAACCTCACCCTTGACCCCATGCAAGATTATTCCTCTGGTTGTGCTGCTCTATCATGCTCAGCTATCAAAAGGGTTCAAAAATCTGTCTCTCTTACAGCTGCAGTTGAGTGACTTGTGGCACATTCAGCATCCTGCAGACAAAGACTGCACCTTTTACTCCTTACCCTATTCCTCCTATAGTCGAACAGATTACATTTTACTTCAACGCCAAGCACTCTCTTGGTTAAACTCCTCCTACATTGGTAGTATGTTGTGGTCTGATCACACCCCTGTGTACTGAACCCTACATCTCCCCTTTTTCTCTATAGGGGAATGGACATGGAGGCTTAATGAGTCTCTCCTTATTGACTCGGTATGTCCTGCTGATATCACTCAATCCATAAAAAGCTTTTTCGCTGATCATACGGCGGATTTACCGCCTCTCCCATTACAGTGGGAAGACCGCTTACCACTGCAACCCGTCTCAAGATGGAGAAAGCTCACTCCCTCACTCTCGCTCTTCAGAAGGTTGCTTCTCTTGAACTGACACATAAGTATGCTCTCTCCTTACCCACCCTATGTGAGCTCCAGAATGCCCGCATAGAGGCAAAGCGTCTGCTGGAGTCTTCTTACAACCATATGATCCAAATATGTCATAGCAAGTTCTACGAATATGGAAAGAAGAGTGGGCGCATATTAGCTAGGGCTTTTAGGGAACAATTGGCCAACTCTCACACCCAGGTCATTAAAACCCCTACTGGCGTGCTTTCACTCCTTTTATTCTGACCTTTATAATTTACCACCCTCAACCTTGGGCCGGTTGGAGCCTGAGCTCTTGCCTCTGCCCGAATATCGGAGGAGGGCTCTTCTAGCCTGGAGAATCCTTTTATGGAGCGGGTGGTTTTCAAATCCCTCCCAGGGGTTAAGAGCCTGGGCCCTGACAGGCTCACATCTAAAGTATTTTTAAACTCCTTCTCCCCTTTTACTCAAAGTCTTTAACGTGGTGTCATACGAGCTATCCTTCCCAGGTTCAGTCCATGGAAGCACATATCGCAGTCATCCCTAAACCCGGAAAAGGTTTGTGCGAGTTATTGTTCCGATTTCTCTTCTGAAATGTATGCAAAACTTATGGCTGACTGAATGCTTCCCTACCTTCCCTAATCCATCCTGACTAGGTGGGGTTTGACCCAGTGATTGAGGCTTGTGACAACACACTGAAGACACTTGAATTCATCCATGATGCAAAAATTCGGAAAATCCCTCTTATTGTCTTATCGCAACATGTGGCCTTCATTATGTACTACTCTCTCCCAGATCGGTCTGGGCCCATGGTTCCTGTCAAAAATCCTTAGTCTATATCAAATTACATTCTGGACCCAAATCTGTTGCTGCTTTACAAGGTTTGTCTGGTCCCCCGGAAGCCCTAGAATCACGTGGGAGAGTATAACTTGTCCCAAGGATGCGGGTGGGATTGGTCTCCTGGATTGTCGTCTATATTACCATTCCACAGCCTACAGGCTTCCAGACATGCCCCGTTTTGATAACTCAAAATCCTGGGTCCGTGTAGCCCTGGAGTCTTCCTCCTGCTCCTTAACTACGCTTTTTTGGACAGGAATTCACACCATCTCCTGACCGCCTTGTCCTTTACCGCTAACCATATATTTGGTTTTGTATTGGTCCCCGTAATTCTCTAATTGATCCTACAGGCCCCCTTGTCCCAATTACTAACCATGCTTTGTTTCCACCAGGGGCATCATCTTCATCTTTTCTCACCGGAACAAAAGTGCGCCCGCTCCGTTTCTTTCATGTCCTCTTGGGGACCTCCTTGAAATCCCTCTCCTCCTTGAAAGGTGACCCTGCCCCCTCGGTATGTCACTCCTTTAGAACATCTCCAACTTCAACATTTCTATTCTTCCTTAAGCCCAACCTTTAACTTCTCTTGAGCCTTGACCGCCTTTGAACAGTTTTGTTTGGCACATTCTGCAGTTTTTTGTAACATCTCCAAATTACTTCTAAGCTGACGCTCATCCTCACTTACCCTCTTCAGGCCTGGGAAAATGATCTAGGTGTACAACTCACCCCCTCTCAGTGGAACAGATGCTTTTTCCTATGACATAGAGCAATGATCTCCACTAAAACGCAAGAAACCTGTTACAAGATAATAACCTGTTGGTATGGAGTACCAGCACTTCTTCATAATCGGTTTCCCTTGGTCTTTGACTGCTGTTGGAGATGTGGCACAAGGGAGGGCACACTGCTCCATATGTGCATCACTTTACACAGCCTCTGAGATTCTGTGCACTATACTATCCATTAAGTGACTGGAATTCCTATCCCGAACACCCCAGAATCTCTTCTACTGTACTCTTGATTTCACAATCGCTGCCTACAAAAATTCCCTCCTCAAGTATCTTGTTCAAGCAGCGAAAGCGATTATACCTCTCCACTGGAAATCTTCCACCCCACCTACCCTAGATGAGTGATTTGAAGAAGTGATGCTGTATCTGAGAATGGAGTAGCTGATTATCCAAACCCCTCCGGACTCCTCTTGATTTTTGAAAATCTGGAGCCCTTGGAACCCCTTTGGGACGTATTGGAACCTTCAGACATGATCAATCTCCCCTTCCCTGTATTCCTTCTCCTCTCCCTTTTTTCACTCTTTTTACTTTCTCGTTTTTTATGTGCTGAGCCTCACTCTACTTTTTGTATGTAGGATCAATCTAGTTTATTCTATGGCAATATGTTTTGTCTTTTTTGTTTGCTTTTTACGAATACAGCGCTGAAGATGCGCTTTCTGTTTATAACCTTTCGTGATTGGCTCATCAAACCAACCTTGCTACTATGTTATGTAGCACGTGTGACATCTTTTACCTTTTTTTTACGATCACTGTTTTATTTCTTAAAAGGAAAAAATTCAATAAAACTCTTGACTATAGATGTGTATCAGCTGAACCCAACAATTTTGGCAGGCTCAGCCAACCATCTAGTGTGTATGAAGGCCTTCCTCCCTGAGAATTGGGTATGTTGCATATAATAGCTCAGTCCTTTTGCTAGTGGAGCGATATGCAGCTGGTTTCTGCCAGTGGCTTTATCCCCATTCACTGCCTACACATGGGAGGATTTCAAGAGATAGCTGTTGGCTGAATGAGCGCCTAGCAGACAGTTATGTCATCTGTATGGCCAGCATGAAAACAATACAAAAAAGAAATCAAAACTTTCCACGAGGTTCATCCTAATATAACACAATAGGTACATCAATGGTTAAAAGTTCAACCTATACTAATATATGAGAATCTCATAATTATATTATATGTTGTTCCTGTTGGTATTGACAACTGTGAGAATACTGATAATACAGAGACGGGCCTGCTAAGATTTCAAAATCTTCAAATTTGCATGGATACAAGTGTTTTTTTTATGGCAACTCATAGCCCACAAATAGGACATACTCCACCAGGCTTGGACTGGCCCACAGGGGAATAGGTGAATCCCCCAGTGGGCCTCTGACAAACGTGGGTCAGAAAATTGTTGTTTCCCAAGTGTTTTACAGCAGTTTGAGGAAAAATTACACTTTATAAAAAAAAAGATAAATGCAGCAGCAAATCAAAATAACAGAAACATCAATTAAAATAACAAAAAAGACCCAAACAAGAGCAAAGCATCACATTTAAATATGACTGCACCTCAAAAATGCCAGATTGGTATGATCTTTATTGATACACAAAAGGACAAAATACTAATAAAAACTGAAATAAAATAAATTTATTTCAATTTTTATTATATACCTTAACTTTTTGGGTAAAAGGCTGACTAGGCCTTCATGTTAGCCATCATTATTACAACTGTTGTGAGCTGCCCTGTTACCAAGTTTTTAACTCTCTATAAAACACAAATAGAATTAAAAACAATTAAGGCCTCTTTCACACGAGCGTGTCCGGATTAGGTCCGGATGCGTTCAGTGAAAACTGTGCGATTCACAGGCAAAGTCATTCAGTTTTGCCTGCGTTTGCGTTCAGTTGTTCAGTTTTTTCCGCGCGGGTGCAATGCGTTTTGATGCGTTTTTCACGCGCGTGATAATAAACTGAAGGTTTACAAACAACATCTCCTAGCAACCATCAGTGAAAAACGCAACGCACCCGCACTTGCTTGCGGATGCAATGCGATTTTCCCGCAGCCCCATTCACTTCTATGGGGCTTGCGTTGCGTGGAAAACGCAGAAACTGGAGCATGCTGCGATTTTCACGCAACGCAGAAGTGATGCGTGAAATACAACGCTCATGTGCACAGCCCCATAGAAATGAATGGGTCCGGATTCAGTGCGGGTGCAATGCGTCCTCCTCACGCATTGCACCCGCGCGGAAAACTCGCCCGTGTGAAAGAGGCCTAACTCTTTAAAATGCACATAACCTTTCAACAAACTTAGTGTAGTGTTTGTAAATGACGGATCTTAGAAGTGGAAAGCCAAAACGCTAGTGTTAAAGTAGCCTAAAGCACTTAGAACCTTTATGGCTCAGCCCGTGTAGCTGCAGCAGCCTGCTTACCTGTGTGTGCTCTTGCTCATTTCTCCCCTTCCCCTCTCCATAGACTTGCATAAACATGTGCAGTACTCTGTCAGATGCTCCTGTCCGAAACAGGATTAAAGGGGTTCTCCGGGAATTAAAAAAATGAAAATACTTAAATATTACTTTATTATGAACATATTCCCAAATACCTTTCATTAGTTATAATGTCTTGTTTTGTCTGGTAAACAATCATTAGGACAAACAAAATGGCTACTGTCCTATAAGTACAAACAAAACCTGTCCTAATCACACAGGAGGACTTACACAAGTTACTTCACAACACTGACGTAACGAGCTGCCTCATCCTCCTCTCCTGCTTGTCAGGGATTATGATCCTGATTACAGATGATAAGAACTTCAGCTGAATCTTTGTAGCAATGGAGAAGACATGAAGTACAGAGAGGACAGACTGTGGTAATGGAGATGCATACAAGTGCTGCTGCTTATTATCCACATCCCCACCCTCCTCTCTGTACTTTATATCTCCTCATGTCTCCTTATGAACGCCATTCCCACAGAGATTCAGCTGAAGATCTTATCAGCTGTATTCAGGACCATAATCCCTGACAAGTAGAGCAGAGAGGAGGATGAGGCAGCTCTTTACCTCAGTGTTCTGAAGTAACTTGTCCTCCTGTGTGATTAGGACAGGTTCTATGTGTACTAATAGGACAGCGGCCATTTTGTTTCTCCTAAAGATTGCTCCTCAGACAAAACGAGCCATTTTAACTAACGAAAGGTATTTGAGAACATATTTATAATACAGAAATATTTAAGTATTTTCATTTTTTTAATTCCCGGAGAACCCCTTTGAGGCATTTTTCAAAGTGAAAAGCAATTACTATTTTTTATTCTAAGGAAAGGGGGGCGATTTAAATTTTTATATTTTTTATTAACTTTTTTTATGTTTTTGCAGCCATTCTAGGAGGCTACCACATTCACTATTTTTTTAAATTCAATATTACCATATTGCATACAGCAGCATGGTAATATGTGAATTGCTGATTTCTTATTTTGGCCTGCCACCTGCTGGCCAACATAAGAATTGCAGCTCTAATACGCTGAGTCTCTTCTGAGAGACCCAGCCTATTACAGTGAATTGCCCGCATCTCCATTGGTTGCATGGGGATGCCGGTATTAACTCGGAAACTTGTGTTTCTCACTGTTTAGATACCGTAATCACACTTGATCACAGAATCTAAAAGCTGCAATGACCGTGATCGGCATTATTGGCAGTCGCGGTCATTAGCCGGGGGCCTCTGCTATTTGAAACAGCAGACACACGCCGACTATGGCGTCCTGGCATCTGTTAGCAGATTTGTCCCTATGACACTGTCTGATCTGTTACATGTGCTCCTGGCAGCTGAAGGCATCTGTGTTGGTCGCATGTTCATATGTGCCTGCATTGCTGAGAAGAATGAATTTTTAATATATACTAGCAGAAGGACTCTGGTACAAGTTGATCTTGGTCTCATCTGTCCATAGGATGTTGTTCCAGAACTGTGAAGGCTTTTTTAGATGTCGTTCGGCAAACTCTAATCTGGCCTTCCTGTTTTTGAGACTCACCAATGGTTTACATCTTGTGGTGAACCCTCTGTATTCACTCTGGTGAAGTCTTCTCTCGATTGTTGACTTTGACACACATAAACCTACCTCCTGGAGAGTGTTCTTGATCTGGCCACCTGTTGTGAAGGGTGTTTTCTTGACTAGGGAAATAATTATTTTGTCATCCACCACAGTTGTCTGTGGTCTTCTGGGTCTTTTGGTGTTGCTGAGCTCACCGGTGCGTTCCTTCTTTTTAGGCCTCATGCACACGACCGTTTTTTTATGCTGTCCGCAAAAAGGGGTTCCGTTGTTCAGTGATCCGTGTCCGTTTTTGCCTTCCGTTTGACTTCCGTGTGTCTTCCGTTTTTTTAGCGGACATGACCCAAAAGATTTTACCAAAAGAAAGGCTGACAATGTTTCCCAAGTGCCTGCCAAGGGATCCACAAAAAAAACGGACACGGAACACGGATGACACACGGATGGCCATCCGCATTTTTCACGGACCCATTGACTTGAATGGGTCCGTGAACCGTTTTTCACGGACAAGAATAGGACAGGTTATATTTTTTTGACGGACTGGAATCACGGACCACGGACACGGAGGACAAACGGTGCATTTGCCGAGGTTTCCACGGACTCATTGAAAACCAATGGGTCCGCAGAAAATCACGAAAAACGGAGCAACGGACACGGAAACAATCAACGGTCGTGTGCATGAGGCCTTAAGAATGTTCCAAACAGTTGTTTTGGCCACGCCTAATGTTTTTGCTATCTCTCTGATGGGTTAGTTTATTCAGCCTAATGATGGCTTGCTTCACTGATAGTGACAGCTCTTTGGATCTCATCTTGAGACTTGACAGCAACAGATTCCAAATGCAAATAGCACATTATAGATGAACTCCGGACCTTTTATCTGCTCATTGTAATTGGGATAATGAGGGAATAACACACACATGGCCGTGGAACAGTTGAGAAGCCAATTGTCCCATTACTTTTAGTTCCTTAACAAGTGGGAGGCACATATGCAAACTGTTGTAATTCCTACACAGTTCACCTGATTTGGATGTAAATACCCTCAAATTAAAGCTGACAGTCTGCAGTTAAAGCACATCTTGTTCGTTTCATTTCAAATTCATTGTGATGGTGTATAGAGCGAAAAATTTTAGAATTGTGTTGACGTCCCAATATTTATGGACATGACTGTATATTGTGGTAAGGTGCAGGGTGCCGTCGTGGATGGCAGGTATGTGTCACCGAGGTTCATAGCCTCGGTGAGGTAAGAGCCCGTTTTTGTTGATGTCAGCAGCAGCTAGTGCTACTGACAGAGTTTAAATAGCATGGCTGCAAAGCCGATCCGGGCCGGCTCTTACCGGGAGCAGCTAAAGTGTAGGGTGGGTGGCTGCTCCCCACGACCCAGTCCTGGTTTTGGGCTGGGTTTAAAAGCTCAGCCAGCTCAGCAGCTGGAGGCTGTGATTATCCTGGAGCTGCTAACAGGGCTGAGGAGTTCTCTGTCCTGGAGGAAAGAGCTCAGCAAGGAGGTGTTTTGTTCCTGGCTACCTGAAGCTGGATTCTCCTGCGGCTGAGCTGACAGCGTGGTGCGAACCTGCACCTACACCTCCCAGGTGACTGAACCTGTGTTGGCCTGTTTTTGTTTTGCCACGTTATTTCCGTTGTGTGTGAACTGTCACCAAAGAGACTGTTTTTCATTTATGGTGTGCAAGTGTGAATAAAACACTGTTTGTTGCACAATCTGGACTACTTGTTTTGCCTCTAAACTGCACCCGCACCGCTGTCTACCAGAGCGACTCCCCACATTTGGTGTCGGATGCGGGCATGCGCAGTGAGGCTGGCGTGAACGCCGAAGTTTTGTTTTTCTAAAGTGCATGGAATATATTAAGCCAGCAAAGCTGCAAGCAGGAGTTTCTGGCAACATGGAGGCTGCTGTGAAGGCTCTCATAGAGGCTAACGTGCAGCAGCGGGAGACCAACCAACTACTGCTACAACATGTGATGGCGTTACAGGCGGCAGGAGCGTCCCACCACGTCCATGATGCCCGGAAAGCGGTCCGTGCGGCGATCCCAAAAATGACCCCCGCAGACGACGTTGAGACGTACCTGGCGGTTTTTGAGAAGGTCGCCGTGAGGGAAAAGTTACCCCGTGACCAGTGGGCCGAGGTGGTTGCTCCGTTCCTGGCATCCGGACCCCAGCAAGTTTTTTTTTGATTTGGCAGACGACCAGGCTGCTGACTATTCCACGGTGAAGGGGGAGATCCTGGCCAGACTGGGGGTAAACGTGTTGGTCCGGGCTCAGCGGGTCCACCAGTGGGACTTCAAAGTGGCTGAACCCGCCAGGCCGCAGTACTATGAGTTGCTGCACAGGTTGCAAAAATGGCTGCAGCCTGAGGTTCTAAGTCCGACTGCTATGCTGGACCGGCTGCTGGCTGACATGTTTTGGAGGGCCTTGCCTTACCCCCTTCAACACTGGATCGGCCAGGTATCCCCCACCAATGCCCTTGAGATGGTCGACCTGGTGGAGCGATATGAGGCCACCAGAAACCTGCAGGGGGGTTCTTTTGGGAGGGGGCCAGTCAAACCCCGGAAATCTCCACCCCAGTCCCGGCGGCCGGCCAAACCCGCCCGGGATGTACCTCTTGCAGATCCGTCCCCAGTAGTCTGCTGGCAGTGTCGGGAGCCTGGACACATAAGGGCCAACTGTCCACAGTGGGAGGAACCCATGGAGACTAATTATGGGTACCGGGCTTCCATGTATGCCCGGAGACTGTGTGCGACCGGCATCCCCGGGACAATAGACAATCGTCATCTGTGCCAGGTGCAAGTCGGGGATAACCTGGCAGTGGCGCTGTTGGACTCAGGGAGCCTGGTAACCCTGGTAAGTGCTGCCCTGGTACAGCCCACCCAGTATACGGGCCGGACAGTGGGTGTGGTGTGCATACACGGAGACTTAAAGGACTATCCCACTGCTGTAATGTCTCTGTCCACGGCGGTCGGCACCTGGACTTGTGAAGTGGCGATCTCCACAAAGCTGCCCTATGAACTAATAATTGGGAGAGACTTCCCTGGTTTTCCGTCACTGTGGCCTGAGATGAAAGTGACTAATAGCCCTGAGACAGGGGTAACCCTAGCAGAGTGGCCTGATACCCCTGGAAGGCCAGAACCCTGGGAGCCCGAGTCTGAAGGGCCAGCGGTAGGGGTGACCACTGCTGCAGCGGTAGTGGGGGAGACAACCCCACTGAGTGTAATGGTGGGAGACACGGAGGACTTGCCACCGGGACCTGAGTTGGCAGACCTCAATGTCTCCGCGGAAAATTTTGGGACCGCACAACACCGGGACCAAACCCTAACCAGGGCCTGGGAGAATGTGCTGGAAATTGATGGTAAACCCCAGAAACCAGGGGCTGAATTAATGTTCCCACGATTTATTGTTCTGCAGGATATGTTGTATCGGGTGAACCAAATCCGAGGTGAACCTGTTGAACAGTTGGTGGTGCCCACAGCGTATCGCAAGCTTGTCATGGAGCTTGCCCACCAACATGTTCTTGGGGGACACCTGGGGTGGCAGAAAACCCAGGACCGCATACTGCAGCGGTTTTATTGGCCCAGTGTGTTCAAGGAAGTAGAAAATTATTGTAAGTCCTGTCCAACCTGTCAGGTAACTAGCCCCCAGCCACATTTCCGTAGTCCTCTGGTACCTCTGCCAATTATTGAAGTACCGTTTGAGCGAATTGCTATGGATTTAATTGGGCCTGTACCAAAGTCTGCTAGGGGCCACCAACACATTCTGGTAGTTCTCGACTATGCCACTCGGTATCCGGAGGCGGTGCCTCTGCGACATACCTCAGCTAAGCTCATTGCCAAAGAGTTAATGGAGATGTTTTCCCGTGTGGGCCTGCCAAAAGAGGTTCTGACAGACCAAGGGACCCCTTTATGTCCAAAGTAATGAAGGAACTGTGTAAATTGTTGCGTATAAAGCAGTTACGGACGTCCGCTTACCATCCGCAAACAGACGGTCTTGTTGAGAGGTTTAACCAAACTCTAAAAAATATGTTAAAAAGGGTGGTGTCTAGAGATGGGAAGGACTGGGACCTGCTTCTGCCCTATCTCATGTTCGCAGTGCGAGAGGTGCCCCAGGCCTCTACTGGGTTCTCGCCCTTCGAACTGCTTTATGGCAGACACCCTCGGGCCTGTTGGATATCGCCAAGGAAGCATGGGAACAACAGCCTGTCCCCACAAAAGTGTCATTGAGTATGTCGCCCAGATGCAGGAACGGATGGAAAGGGTGTTGCCCTTGGTCCGGGAGCATATGGAGGCAGCGCAACAAGCCCAGAGTAGGGCGTACAACCGTCAGGCTCGGGTACGGGACTTCAATCCGGGAGATCGGGTTTTGGTTCTGGTACCCACCCTTGACAGCAAATTCCTAGCTAGGTGGCAGGGCCCCTATGAGGTGATCGAGAAGGTAGGGAAGTGAATTACCAGGTACACCAGCCAGGCGGCGCAAGCCGGAGCAGGTGTACCACGTGAATTTACTTAAGCCGTGGAAAGATAGGGACGCGGCCGACGGCCACCGCCCCCGGCCAGGGCTTCTAGGTGAAAAGGGTCCAGCCCCACAGTTCGAGGCCTGTGAAGCTGTAACCACGGTAAAAATTGCAGACAGCCTGTCTTCCAAACAAGTTCAGGAAGTCAGGGAGTTCCTCAGTCGGAACACGGATGTGTTCTCGGACCTCCCTGGCCGCACGTCTCTCATCCGACATGACATTGTCACTGAGCCTCAGGCCAAGGTCCGGTTAAAACCATACCGGGTACCCGAGGCTCGGCGGCGGGCCATCGCGGAGGAAGTGCAGTTAATGTTGAAGCTCGATGTCATTGAGGAGTTGAAAAGTGAGTGGGCCAGTCCCATAGTCCTAATACCCAAGCCGGATGGGACGTTGCGGTTCTGCAACGACTTTCGCAAGTTAAACGAAGTATCCAAGTTTGACGCGTATCCCATGCCCCGAGTGGACGAGCTTGTTGAAAATTTAGGACAAGCCCGTTATTTTTCTGTGCTGGACCTCACTAAAGGGTACTGGCAGGTACCCTTAACGGAGTCGGCTAAGGAAAAAACCGCGTTTGTTACCCCGCAGGGCCTGTATCACTACAAGGTGTTACCCTTTGGCCTGCATGGCGCCCCGCCACTTTCCAGAGGTTAATGGACATAGTGCTGCGACCACATCGTCGGTACGCCTCGGCCTACTTAGATGATGTAGTCATCCACAGCACCGACTGGGAAAGCCATTTACCCAAGGTGCAGGCGGTAGTGGATGCCCTGAGGAAAGCTGGACTAACCGCCAATCCAAAAAGTGTGCGATTGGGTTGGAAGAGACCAAATATCTGGGATATGTAATTGGGCGAGAGTCATCAAACCTCAGGTAACTAAGGTAGAGGCCATTCGTAGCTGGCCCCGACCGGTCACCACCAGGCAGGTAAAGTCGTTCCTGGGGATTGTAGGATACTACATGAGGTTTGTGCCCCACTTTGCCACAATAGCAGCGCCATTGACAGACCTGTTGAAGGGGCGAAAGTCTGGGAGGGTTAGCTGGAGTGAGAAGGCGGAGGAGGCTTTCTCCGCGTTGAAGTCGGCCCTGTGTGGGTCCCCGGTTTTGGTGACACCCGACTTCAACAAGGAGTTTGTCGTACAGACCGACGCCTCGGAGGTAGGCCTCGGTGCGGTACTGTCGCAGGAGGTCAACGGGAAGAACATCCGTTGTCTTCCTGAGCCGTAAGCTCAGTCCCGCCGAGTCCAGATATAGTATAGTGGAGAGGGAGTGCCTGGCTATCAAGTGGGCACTCGAATCTCTCGCTACTACCTGTTAGGGAGGAGGTTCCGTCTGGTGACCGACCATTCCCCCCTCAAATGGATGAGTCAGGCCAAGGAGAGGAATGCTCGGGTCACCAGGTGGTTCCTGTCCCTTCAAAATTTCAAGTTCTCCGTGGAACATAGGGCAGGTCGCTTGCAGGGAAATGCAGATGCCCTTTCCCGCGTCCACTGCCTCACATGTGTCCACCCCCTCAGGGTTGAACAAAGGGGGGGGGGGTGTGGTAAGGTGCAGAGTGCCGTCGTGGATGGCAGGTATGTGTCACCGAGGTTCATAGCCTCGGTGAGGTAAGA
Source organism: Bufotes viridis (assembly GCA_033119425.1). Classification (NCBI taxonomy): domain Eukaryota; kingdom Metazoa; phylum Chordata; class Amphibia; order Anura; family Bufonidae; genus Bufotes; species Bufotes viridis. The sequence continues at coordinate 140,671,156 of CM065589.1, read as the reverse complement.
GCCCGTTTTTGTTGATGTCAGCAGCAGCTAGTGCTACTGACAGAGTTTAAATAGCATGGCTGCAAAGCCGATCCGGGCCGGCTCTTACCGGGAGCAGCTAAAGTGTAGGGTGGGTGGCTGCTCCCCACGACCCAGTCCTGGTTTTGGGCTGGGTTTAAAAGCTCAGCCAGCTCAGCAGCTGGAGGCTGTGATTATCCTGGAGCTGCTAACAGGGCTGAGGAGTTCTCTGTCCTGGAGGAAAGAGCTCAGCAAGGAGGTGTTTTGTTCCTGGCTACCTGAAGCTGGATTCTCCTGCGGCTGGGCCGACAGCGTGGTGCGAACCTGCACCTACACCTCCCAGGTGACTGAACCTGTGTTGGCCTGTTTTTGTTTTGCCACGTTATTTCCGTTGTGTGTGAACTGTCACCAAAGAGACTGTTTTTCATTTATGGTGTGCAAGTGTGAAAAAAAAACACTGTTTGTTGCACAATCTGGACTACTTGTTTTGCCTCTAAACTGCACCCGCACCGCTGTCTACCAGAGCGACTCCCCACAATATACTAGCAGAAAGTAAAGAAAAGAAGGTCCAGCTTCCGTAGCAAACGTGAAGAGCTTTATTCACATGGTGCGGTACAGGTTAAAAAACAAGGAGGTACTTGTCTACGCGTTTCGGATCCACATATCTTGATCCTTACTCATGAATATATACTAGCAGAAGGACCCGGCTTCGCACGGGTATATTTCATCTATTTCATTTAATGTTTCTGTGTGTCGTTAAAAGATATCGACAGCATCCCACATAACAGTGACCTCTACAGTGCCTGCCCCTTTAACAGTAACCTCCACAGTGCCCGCCCTTTAACAGTGACCTCCACAGTGTCGCCCCCTTAACATTGACCTCCACAGTAAACACCCCTTTAACAGTAACCTCCACAGTGCCCGCCCATTTATCAGTGACCTCCACAGTGCCCGGCCCTTTAACAGTGACCTCCAAAGTGCCCGCCCCTTAACAGTGACCTCCAAAGTGCTCGTCCGCTTAACAGTGACCTCCACAGTGCCTGTCCCTTTAACAGTGACCTCCACAGTGCTCACACCTTTAACAGTGACCTCCATGGTGCCCGCCCTCTTAACAGTAACCTCCACAGTGAACGCCCTTTAACAGTGACCTCCACAGTTCCCGCACCTTTAACAGTGACCTCCACAGCAGCCTGCCCCCGTAACAGTGACCTCCACAGTGCCCACTCCTTTAACAGTGACCTCCACAGTGCCCGCCCCTTTAACAGTGACTTCCACAGCAGCCTGCCCCCTTAAAAGTGACCTCTACAGTGAACGCCTCTTTAACGGTGACCTCCACAGTGCTCGCCCCTTTAACACTGACCTCCACAGTGCCCGCCCCTTTAACAGTGACCTCCAATTCCCTCCCCTTTCTACCACTGACCTCCGTAGTGCCCGCCCCCTTAGCAGTGACCTCCTCAGTGAAGGCCCCTTTAACAGTAACCTCCACAGTTCCCGCCGTTTAACAGTGACCTCCACAGTGCTCGCCCCTTTAACAGTAACCTCTACAGTGCCCGCCCTTTTAACAGTGACCTCCACAGTGCCCACCCCTTTAACAGTGACCTTCACAGCAGTTACCCCTTCAATAGTGGCCCCTGCCCCCTTAACAGTGAACTCCACAGTCCCCGCCCCTTTAACAGTGATCTCCACAGCAGCCTGCCCCTTTAATAGTGGCCTCTGCCTCATTAACAGTGACCTCCACAGCAGCTGCCCCTTTAATTGTGGCCCCTGCCAATTTAACAGTGCCCTCCACAGTGCCCTGCCCCTTTAATAGTGGCCCCACCCCATTAACAGTGACCTTCACAGCACCCTGCCCCTTTAGGGCTACATGATGACATGTGTCACGCGACATTTTGTCGTACCAATGTACAACAGTCGCAAAAAATCCATCCTTTTGGATGCATGTAGCAGTGTAGTTGTGCCCTATGTGTCGTGCAGCCCTAGCCTAAAGACCTACAGAAGTGAAGAAAAATGGCTGGGTTGTTATGGAAACCTGGAGTAAAGCTGTGTGTATGTTGAGACTAAGGCCTGCAAGCTTCTTTTGGCTGAAAAGGGACATGTGACCGTGTGTATGGCAGTTGGGATATGAAGAGCAGGCTTATATTGGCTAATGCAGGTCATTTTTTGGGAATATCTCAGGAACTGTATGTCCTAGAGAGCTGTGACCCCCCCCCCCGGGGGGATTCTACTGGCACATAAGGTGAGGGGGGAGAATTCTCTGGCACATGATAAGGTGAGGGGGGATTCTACTGGCACATTATAAGGTGAGGGGGATTCTACTGGCACATGATAAGGTGAGGGGGGATTCTACTGGCACATGATAAAGTGAGGGGGATTCTACTGGCACATGATAAAGTGAGGGGGGATTCTACTGGCACATGATAAAGTGAGGGGGGATTCTACTGGCACATGATAAGGTGAGGGGGTGGATTCTACTGGCACATGATAAACTGAGGGGGTTCTACTGGCACATGATAAAGTGAGGGGGATTCTACTGGCACATGATAAGGTGGGGGGATTCTACTGACACATGATAAAGTAAGGGGGGATTCTACTGGCACATGATAAGGTGAGAGGGGATTCTACTGGCACATAAGATGAGGGGGGAATTCTACTGGCACATGATAAGGTGAGGGGGGATTCTATTGGCACATGATAAGGTGAGGGGGGATTCTACTGCCACATGATAAGGTGAGGGGGGATTCTGTTGGCACATGATAAGGTGAGGGGGGATTCTACTGGCACATGATAAGGTGAGGGGTGGATTCTACTGGCACATGATAAACTGAGGGGGGTTCTACTGGCACATGATAAAGTGAGGGGGATTTTACTGGCACATGATAAAGTGAGGGGGATTCTACTGGCACATGATAAGGTGAGGGGGTGGATTCTACTGGCACATGATAAACTGAGGGGTGGGGGTTCTACTGGCACATGATAAACTGAGGGGGGGGGACTCTACTGGCACATGATAAGGGGGATTCTACTGACACATGATAAACTGAGGGGGATTCAACTGGCACATGATAAAGTGGGGGGATTCTACTGGCACATGATAAGGTGAGGGGGTGGATTCTACTGGCACATGATAAAGTGAGGGGGAATTCTACTGGCACATGATAAAGTGAGGGGGATTCTACTGGCACATGATAAAGTGAGGGGGAGATTCTACTGGCACATGATAAAGTGAGGGGGGTTCTACTGGCACATGATAAAGTGAGGGGGGATTCTACTGACACATGATAAACTGAGGGGGGATTCAACTGGCACATGATAAAGAGGGGGATTCTACTGGCACATGATAAGGTGAGGGGGTGGATTCTACTGGCACATGATAAAGTGAGGGGGGATTCTACTGGCACATGATAAAGTGAGGGGGGGGGATTCTACTGGCACATGATAAAGTGAGGGGGGGGGGATTCTACTGGCACATGATAAGGTGAGGGGGGGGGATTCTACTGGCACATGATAAGGTGGGGAGGGGGAGACTACTGGCACATAAGGAGTGCTACTGGCACGTAAGGGGTCTACTGGCACATAAGGAGGGCTACTGGCACATAAGGGTGGGGTCTACTGGCACATAAGGGGTCTAATGGCACATAAGGAGGGCTACTGGCACATAAGGGGGACCGCTACTGGCACATAAGGGGTGGGGCTACTGGCACATAAGGGAGGGGGGCTACTGGCACATAAGGGGGGGGGGCTATAAGCGCTGTGAGTGGCCAACATCTATCCTCTCCGCAATGCTCAGCCTCCTGTGACAGATCAGGAGAGCGGAGGTGTGGGGGCGGAGATAGCTGTCAATGTTGTCAAAGGAGGCTGTGCTCTCCTCCCGCAGCTCCCCGCCCAGCCTCTTGTGACAGCGAATCAGGAAATAGAGGGGGGGCTCAGTGGGCCTCTGGGTGTTACTTGCCCCCCAGGCCAAAAGTTGCCAGTCAGCCCCTGCTGCAATCCATCAGTGGTGGTCATGCTTGCACAATACTGGTGGCAGGGACCGTAGGGGCGCACATAGGCTAGTGCTTTTTCCTATAGTGTGCTGGTGCGACTACCACCGGTAGACTGCAGGGTGGTCTGTAACCATGAGAACAAGCAGTGTATAATGTAATGAAAAAATGAATCCAGGGGGCAAAGAAAGCAATATGGACAATCATTATACATTAGTAAGTGGCTTTTATTAAAGGGGTTGTCCCTGCCGATCAGCTGTATGAGGAGACGGCGCACACAGTGTGCACATGCCGTCTCCTGTCTCTCTTCCTGTTCATTGCTGATGTTTAAGGCAATGCAGCAGTGAACAGGAAGAGAGACGGAAGACGTGAGCACTGCGCATGTCGTCTCCTCATACAGCTGATTGGTGGGAGTGCCGGGTGTCGGACCCACGCAGATCTGATATTGATGAAAAGCCCAGACAACCCCTTTAACTTTCTCTACATAATAAATACTATTTGCTAAAGTGACATCCTTTTAACTGACGATCAGTGTGGAAACAAATTTGGGATTTCACACATAAAAGTGCTCACACATTGGAGGTCATTTATCAAACTGGTGTAAAGTAGAACTGGCTTAGGCCTCATGCACACGAACGTATTTTGGGTCCACGTCCAAGCCCCATATTTTGCGGCTCGGGCGCGGACCCATTCACTTTAATGGGGCCGCAAAAGATGCGGACAGCACTCCGTGTGCTGTCCGCGTCCTTTGCTCCGTTCCGTGGCCCCGCAAAAAAAATAGAGTATGTCCTATTCTTGTCCGTTTTGCGGACAAGAATAGGCATTTCTACAATTGGCCGCGAATTTGCAGAACGGAATGCGGAACAGCTTCCATGTTTTGCGGATGCGCGGACCGCAAAACACCTACGTTCATGTGCATGAGGCCTTAGTTGCACATAGCAACCAATCAGATTCCACCTTTCATTTTGGACAGTTCCTTTGGAAAATGAAAGGTGGCATCTGATTAGTTGCTATGGGCAACTAAGCCAGTTCTACTTTACACCAGTTTGATTAATGTTAGAGACGTCATATAGAGTATTATTCCGCTGGTATTTAGTTCCATCTAGAATAGGCCACTCAGTACTAGGCTACTCTCTCAACTTCAGGGGTTGTCAATCTGTAGGCTACGTTCTGCATATCTGGTGGTCCTGCCTTTGGGGTGAAAAGACTTTGGACCCGAGTCTATAACCTCATTGACTCAGTAACGGGTTACAGTATCTAAAAGGACCCATGGAAAGCATTACTTAACCAGAGAATCCCAAGAATCTCTCCCGATGGTTATAGGTTTCTTTTTCGTGGCCACCAAACAATTGCAGTGGGTTAGAATCAAGCCTCTCTGGACTAGATTTTTAAATGGTTAACGAAAAATTGATCTCCATTTTAGGAGACTGTCATGATTAATTCTTAAAAATATGGCCACTTTGGGTGGTATACTCCCTTCCAGCTTCTCCTAACAGACCTCTGCTGTCTATTTCAGAATCTACCTATACATGCTGGTGAGTGCCTACCTCAAGTCTGCCACGCCGTGCGAGATCCGTGGCTTGTCCAGCACCACCCCGATCACGAAATAGTGATAACGACAGGATATTGGCCTATAAATAATGCCCACTTTCATTTCGATTACCTCAGTAGTGTTTTGTTAATAGTTTATTAGCTGAGCCGTATGATGTTACACTGCAAACTGTAACTTACAATCGACCAAACACCACTCATGGTGCCTGCCATCTGATGGAAGATCTGCCTTCTTAGTCTGTCTTTTGTTCACTTCCCCATCTCCCCCGTTTGTTGGATATCCATGTTTTTTATTATTATTCTTCCTTAGTTGGCCATAATGACCATTTTCGATTGGCCACATAGTGTGAAGGGACATTATGCACTGTTAGTGGCCCCAAATTTTCTCTCCTCATAGATATACTGATGGACAGAACAGTTCTATCCACACATTACTAGTTTACTTTGTCATATTGTCTGTTGGCTCTAACTTATATAAAATCTTCTTCTTCAAAAAAAAAGAATAATTGATTTAGGTGACTGAGTCAGTGCCTTTGCTTGTTCATTAGGTGATTGGTGGCATTTTTACATAGGGCAGTTATCGGGAACGAGCAGTCACTAAGGGCCTTAGGGCTCCCCCTCCCTCTGAAACCAATTAGATGGTTATGGTTAGGCTTGAGCAAATTGATTCTTTCAAAAACGTTGTGGTTAATGCTTTTTCCGTACCGCATTAAAATGTATTGGCTCCGAGGAGCCGAGACTTTGGTGAATTAGTACGTTATTACTATTGGTGTATTTAAAAACATTTTAAAATAGGAATCCGAAGTGGGCTTTGGTACCGAGGTACCAGCCAGTACCAAAACCCACTTTGGATTCCTATTTTAAAATGTTTTTAAATACTTGTCTCACGACTTTGGGTGAGACAATTTTGGCTCCACGGAGCCAATACATTTTAATACTGTATGGAAACAGCATTAATCACAAATTTTTTGAATGAATGGACTTCGGATCTAGGAGCTTCTACTGTCACCCAGAGCCAAAAATGTGATTATGGGGTGTTGATGTCTGTGCATGGCTCCCAGCTCTGCCTTCTGTGTATGCCTATTAGACTGTGATCATATGTCGAAGTCCCCTTTTGAGACTAATAAATGGTATAAGAGAATTGAATAAAAGTATAAAAAAAATAAAAAATCAACTGTTCTCTGAAAAAATGTTGCTTAATTGAAAAAAATAAAAACCCCTCCACATATTTCGTATCGGTCTAGTGACCTGAACTGTACAATGAGCTCATACTTTATCCCACAAGGTGAACGCCATAAAAAAAAGGCCAAAATTGCTGTTTTTTGCTTATACTCGACCCAAAAAACGGAATAGAAGTCTTCTCTATCCCAAAATGATACCAAAGTAAACTACAAATCATCCCGCACGATTAAGCCCTCTGTAGAGAAAAGAGAAAAAAAAGTTATCGGTCTTGGGATCCGGCAATACAAAAACATTTCCATTTTTTAAAGAGAATTTTTACTACGTAAAAGTAGAACAATTTAAAAATATGTGTTAACTCTGTAATCGTACTGACCCAGCGAATAAGGTTATTATGTTATGTATGCTGCAAAGTGAACGCCGCCAATATTAAGATGTTAAAAGGACAATGGCGGAATCACAGTTTTTTTCCATTTCCCTCCCAGAAAGAGTTAATAAAGACAATCAATGAGTTATGTCTATCTTCAAAATTAAAAACTACAGCTGGTCCCTCAAAAAAAAAAAAAAAAAAAGAATATACAAAAAGACCAAACCTTTATACGGCTACATTGACAGAAAAAAATTAAAAAGTTGTCTCTTGGAATGCAACGATTAAAAATAAAAATAAAAACATTGCCATGACATCTGCAAGCAATAAGCATAAAACTAAGGCCTCATGCACACATGTATTTTGCATCCATGTGCGATTTGCATTTTTCGTGGATTGCAGACAGACCCATTCATTTCTATTCATATGCGTGTCCATTTCACAAATTATACAACATGTCTTATTCTCGCCCGCATTATGGACAAGAACATTTCTAGTAATGAGCGTGAGAAAATGCGGATTACACTGTGCCCATATTTTGCAGATTCTTGGATTGCAGACCGCAATACGGAAACGGAAGTGTGCATGAGGCCTAATACAATGGTCAGTAATAAAATGTAAACCTGTTGGGTAACATATAAGGAGACAGAGGCAGTCCAAAGCAAGAAACTAATATTAACCAGTTCAACCATGTGTCTTTGAAAGCTATAACTTTTTTCTGTTGTTATGTAATTTTTGCACCTTTTTTGGTGACATATGGAGCTTCATATTTATTTAGTCTTTTTTGGTTTTTATTTTTTTACACCCAGGAAATTTGCTTTTCATTTTTTGTTAATAGCACAACATGCAGAAAAAATAAATAAATGCACCAAACGGATATGCCACTGACTTTACTAGCTAGTCAAACAAGCAGATATTAAAAGCTGAGACTTTTGCCAATATATTCCTGTCAGGAACACATCGGAGCCCCTCATAAACCACGTCACGGTCGCTCAGCATGGCACGGGGTCCTACCACTACGCTAACTATGGTGTGAACACGGTCTGAAGGTGATGGAATACTGCCAAGCCAAGCTTCCACACAGAAATAACAGAAAAAAAATAAAAAAAATGCTTGTTTGACTAGCTAGTATAGTCAGTGGCATATCCGTTTGGTGCATTTTTTTTTCTGTGATTTATATATTTATATATTTCTTTTTTTTTTTTTCCTGTGATTTTTATATTTATATATTTCATCCGCACAATGCTCCGTTTTGTGTAGGATGCCTTTGTGGTGCATGTGGTCCGCGTCGGCATCCTCCATTGTACGCATTTTTTGCTGGGGATGGTCGTTTGCTGCGGTCCACATGCGGTGGGACTGCTCCCCCAATGAGAAACACGCTACAGAGTTCGGGGTCTGAGCAGTTTCCCCATATTGGCCACTATATTTCTGTGATTTTTGTTCCATATGTATTGAATGTGCCTTCACCTGGCATTTAACATTCTTTTGCACCTGGTGGCCTCCATCACACGGTCTGATATGGGGGTGGCTTAGGCTGCATTCACACGGGTGAGTTTTCCACGCGGGTGCAATGTGTGAGGTGGACACATTGCACCCACACTGAATCTGGACCCATTCATTTCTATGGGGCTGTGCACATGAGCGGTGAGTCACGCATCACTTCTGCGTTGCGTGAAAATTGCAGCATGCTCCAGTTTCTGCGTTTTTCACGCAACGCAGGCCCCATAGAAGTGAATGGGGCTGTGGCAAGCAAGTGCGGATGCGGTGCGATTTTCCCGCATGGTTGCTAGGAGACGATCGGGATGCGTACCCGATCTTTATTATTTTCCCTTATAACACAGTTATAAAGGATAATAATAGCATTCTCAATAGAGAATGCAAAGTAAAAAGGGCACTAGAGGGTTAAAAATAATAAAAACATAAATTTACCCCCTCCATTTGATCGCGTAGCAGCCGGTTACCGGTCTCCTGCTCTGTATTCAGCCGGGAAGGGGGTGAGGGACCTTCCGTGACGTCACTGGGTCACATGGTCCAATCACCTGCTTCCATGGAGCAGGTTGTTACAGACGCGGCAATACCTAATATGTATACTTTTTTTTTACTTATTTTACTTTAACACAATAATATTTTTTTTTTTTTTTGGTGATTTTCTTATGTAGGGGCTAATTTTATTGCGGGTTGAGGTGACGGTTTTATTGGTACCATTTTGTGGGACATACGCCTTTTTGATCGCTTGGTGTTAACACTGTTTGCGATGTAAGGTGACAAAAATGGCTTCTTTTTTTTTTACACAGTTTTTATTTAATTTTTTATGGTGTTTATCGGACAGGTTGGATCATGTAATATATTTATGGAGCCGGTCGTTATGGACGCGGCGATACCTAATATGTGTCGTTTTTTTTTTTTTATTTCATTTTTTTATGACATAAATGAACTGATATGAGAAAAGGCAATTTTTATTTTATTTAAATTTTAAGATTTATTTATTTATTTTTTCACTTTTTTATTTATTTATCAAGACCCATCTGGATCTTGAATATCCAGTGAACCTGATCACTATACAGTGCATTGCAATAGTCATCTATTGCAATTCACTGTATAGTCAGTGCTACATTTACACTAAGGCTGATCAGACCCTCAGGGTCTAATCAGCCTTAGATAAGGAGTCCGGTTGCCGTGGCAACCATTGCGCTGCTGCCATTGCAGCAGCGGAGGCGCGATGCAGGAGAGAGGGGGCTCCCTCCCTCTCAACCCTATGGATGCCACGGGCGGCTGCTGACCGCGGCATCTATGGGGTTAAACGGCCGAGGATGTCTTCCGTTCAGTATTCAAACGTTTTTTAAACGTTGACAAAACTGCAGTATGCTGCGGATTTGTCTCCGTCCAAAAATCTGGAAGACATGCCGCAAGGACGGATCTGGAATTAATGCCCATTGAAAAGCATTAATCCGGATCCGACTTTAAGCTAAACGTCATTTTGGCGCATCGCCGGATCCGACGTTTAGCTTTAAAGAATGGTAACCATGGCAGCCAGGACGCTACTAAAGTCCCGGCTGCCATGGAAAAGCAGCAGGGAGCCGGGGGAGAAGCTACTTACATTCTGTGGTTACCTGAAAGCATATTGAAGACTGATCAGTCTTCAATATGCTTTCAGTTGTCTTGCGTTGTGACGGATTCGGTGGGCATTTCCGGCGACGGAAGTGCATGCCGGATCCTCACAACGCAGATGTGAAAGAGGCCTAAGGAGAAACAAGACCTTTGGGGAACATTTTAGGGTACTTTCACACTAGTGGCATAGCTATCCGGCAGGCTGTTCCGGCGGGTGAACAGCCTGCCGGATCCGCCATGCCGCAAGTACCCGTGTGCTGCCGCTCCATCCCCATTGACTATAATGGGGCGGAGCTACAGCGCAGCACGGCAGTGATCGCTGGACTAAAAAGTCGGACCTGCAGTACTTTTAGTCCGGCGATCTCCGGCCGTGCACTGCCATGCTGTGCCTTAGCTCCGCCCCCACCCTATTATAGTCAATGGAGATGGGCATGGCGGATCCGGCAGGCTGTTCATCCGCCGGAACAGCCTGCCGGATAGCTATGCCGCTAGTGTGAAAGTACCCTAAGCTTACTTCTTTAACAGCTGATTTCTCCTGTAACGCCCCAGTTATTGTACAGCCCCTAAAGAGGTTGTACAGGGCTGCACAGCCTGACTGTAGTGTTAGGGCCCCTACATATAGGCACCTGTGTACACATACACGTTCCCTTCCATCACAGAATGCAGACTAGTGATGTCCAACCTGTGGCCCTCTCCAGCTGTAGCGATACTACAGTCCCAGCATACTGTAACATGGCATGCTGGGAGTTGTGGTTTTGCATCCGCTGACTAGACACAACAACCCACCATTCGCTGCGTCAAACTAAACTTCGGGGCTCCTCCCACCCACGTGACCGGTCACATGACCGTGACGTCAGCCAGCGGCTCCAGTTCATTGGGGCTCTGTGTTTAGAAGCAGAGGAGCCGTTGGTGACAGCCCGTGTTGTACTTTTCTCCTCCGGGTAAGAGACTGGAGCTTCCCCTGCTGTCAGCTGAGTAACGCCCGCGGGCGCTGAGGGCTCCACTCTGGCGTATCCCAGTGCTGTGTCCCACCCCGGGTAGAAGTGTTGTGGCACCACAGGTCCCAGCATGGACACGGCTCTGCTTCTTGGGCAGGGCGTCTGCTCCCAGTTTCTCCTGTGTCATGGTGATTCATGGGTTTTACTCCTCAGCAACAAGTGCCTGCTTGGCATCTCTGACCAGCCTGTGCCCAGGGGTAGTTATTGACGTGTAACTGGGGGGATATGCCATATATATATTTATATAGAGTTTTACAGTAACCTGTGATTGCCTGCATTATAGACCGGAGCTGCATTCATAATTCTGCAAGTGTCAGAGTTGAACTCTGTGTCCTTATTTTCCGCGCTGTGATCTGTATTCTGGGACATGTAGTGCCTGTTCTAGGCAGCTTCTGTGCCTGGGTGAGCAGTGGTCCACTGGATGTTTAATCAGAGACCTGTATGTCTCATACAAGTTAAAGGGAGTTAGGGCTCATGCACACAAACGTATTTTATTTCCGTGTCCGTTCCGTGTTTTTTTTTGCGGACCATATACGGAACCATTCATGTCAATGGGTCCGCAAAAAAAACGGAAGGTACTCCGTGTGCATTCCGTTTCCGTATGTACATATTTCCATTCCGCAAAAAATTATAACATGTCCTATTATTGTCCGCATTGCGAACAAAGATAGTACTGTTCTATTAGAGGCCGGCTGTTGCGTTCCACAAAATACGGAATGCACACAGACTTTACCCGTATTTTTTGCGGATCTGTTTTTTGCCGGTCGTGTTCATGAGGCCTTACAGAAACAGCAACGTCCTGTTGTCTCCATAGCTCTGAGCACCTCTAGCTTCTGCATCCAGGCATGAGGGGGTCAGGGGAGGCCTCCGTCTACAGATAGATGCGGGTCCTACGACTGAGACAAGGGTTTGTCAGATGCTCATGTCCTGTGGATATGCCATAAATGTGTGGGTGAGGAATAACCCTTTGTACAAAGCTTTGATTTTAATCTCCTCTGGTTGAAGGGGTTGTCCGGGTTCAGAGTAAGGCTGTCACAATACCAAAATTTTGATTCGATTTCGATACCATAAAAAAGTATTGCGATATTCGATACCACGCAAAAACCTAAAACGTCAAAAAAGCCGTGTGCATTCCGCATTTTATGGACTGTCTGGCCCATATTCCTATTCAGCGCAGGGCAAGGGAGAGGGTCTGCTTGGGTGAAAACGGGGATATGTTTGGGTTCAGCTCTTTAACTATTGGTGAGACCCCATTCACATTAAAGTAATTGTCGTGACAGCTTTGCTGGATCCGAATCTAAGCACGTAAATGTGAATCCCAGCAAACCCCATTGTATTCTTGCTGTTAGCAATACTGAAAAGGCTGACGGGACCCTAGAATGCAAGTGTGAACTGTCTTCTGAAAGGAGAGATGTACAGAAAGCAACGCATGTCTATCTTGTCCTACTGCACATTGTTTTCCCTATACATTTATCGCACTGCCCCTGCTCTATCCTCAGCAAATTAAGAAATATTACTCCATCTCATTATGAAACCACCCCACTTATATAATGTTAAGAGTACAGGTTTGACTTGTTCTGGTTTCAACAACACAGCTTGAATAGAACGCTAAAAGTAAAAATATACTCTAAAAAGGGGCTAAAGAGCCCAATATCAACAATACAGGCTTTTAAGGTGCAAAGTAAAATACGGGAGGAGGTTAGTTAATCCCCTTCACCTATAGCGCCCTAACCGGGGTGCGCTATGTAACGTACCGTTGGGTACATTAACTTAAATAGTTCACCAGTGAAGGCATAGATAGCGCACGACTGAACGTCAGAACCACTGGTAGATCAAATTACTAGTGCATCTCTATACAGTTAGTAGTATGACCAAGTCTCGCGCATAGAGGGCTATCAGAAAAAGTTACCCTCCCTCACATTGGAGCCTGAACTCCGCTTCCGCTATTTATCTGGACTGATAGTAGTGGGATATTTTACCCCAGCCCATAAGCGATTAGGGCAGAGGGATAACTGCCTGACAATATCATCTAGTCATGCTATAATGCTGCTCAACGCGTTTCCACGTCGGGACAAGCCCACGTTTCATTAGGAGCAGCAGCTATTATGTAGTCAGTGGTAAAGAAGTTAGCCCGCCACTTATGGCGTGCGGGCAAATTAACCCGGCACAGTGATGACCATACGAGGCGGCTGACATGCCGGGAGTAAAAGGTCTTAGCCCCACCCCTCATGGAGGAGTCCCACGGTCGCCGTCCAATCAGGAGTATGGGCACGTGACAGATTGCGCCCCCTAACTACGCGGTCTCAGGTTACCACCTACAGGCCAAGAGGGGAGCGCTGCAAGCGCTAGTAGGTGTTAGGGGAACACATAAAGTGGCTCAATCTATTGACCAGTAAACATATATAGGGGCCGTTTTTTTACTAACCCGAGGATACTAAAGGGAGGCACAATCAAATTGAGAAGCAAAGAGGTTGATATGAGAGAAGGAAGAATGAGGAAAATAGAGGGGGAGGTATGTGTGTCTGTCAAATATATTGGGCCATGTCCCATGAACTTCTCAGATTTGGCAGGCTTTAGGATTGCCGCCTGTGACCTGAGAACTCGATTTACAAATCGCGGCTATCCTCAGAACGTGATTAAAAAGGCCTATCATCACTAGCTCAACTATTGTGTCCCAAAGCCCCTGAGCATAAATGTGACATCATGAGGATTATAGGCACGTTTGACAAAGCTTATAAAGAAGTACGTGAAATTCTCCAGGCACACTGGGGCATCCTAAAGTCTGACCCCGCAATTGGGCATCTGGTTGCCCAGCATCCATTGATCACATGGCAATACATAGCATAAATGCCCAGTAATATGTACCATATAAACTCACCCACTTAATAAAAAAATAATAAATAAAAGGCGCATACTAGAGAGTGGAGGTAAAAAATGGCCATGGGCTGTTTATTAAAACCAAACTTTAACCAACCTTAAAACCAGATAAACTATGAGCCTAGTCATAAACTCAGACTCAATTAAACCATAAATATACATCTGAGTCCATCCCATCAGGAGATGACTATCCTTAAACCACCCACCAGGCCTGAACCATCTTCAACAAGGCGGCAAGGGCCCCACCCCACCAACAGCTATTTCAACCATAGCCTGAAGGTTGAGGTTAAAAATGTCACAACCAATATCAGACAAATGAATACCATCATGAAAAAACACTCTCCACTCTCCAAATCAACATGCCTGAAAGAAAACCCCCCACAGTAACAGCATAAAACGAGACATCATGTGGTTGACCCGCTTCCGGACCTTATACTTAAACTTCAGATCAGGGTAAATTCTCCAACACCATCTGGAGATGATCTCAGAAAAGATAAGCCTTGTGTTGGGGAAAAAGGCGACGCAGAATTGTCTTTTTCATCTGAAAATCAAATCCATGGTGTCTTCGCATCTGATGTCATTACCTCCTAAATGAATAATGATAATGTCCGGATTAGTGAAAAACATTGTGTAAATGTAGAACAAGATCAATCAAACCTGACCAGCAAAGCCACCGAACTCCAGCCCAGAAGATCTTGATGGCCTCTGAAGATAAGGACAAGTTCTCCATAGCGGCACTCTGCAGACCTCCTATTAGCCCAATGGATATGAGTGGCCCAGAATCCAAACAGCTCGACCTGTAAAAACTAATAAAAGATTAAACAATTAACAAATAGGGCCTCCCATAAAGTTGATACCTATTAGAAGACCACCTACCAATCCGTCTAATCACCGAATCATGCAAAACAGCTTGAGCAGCAGCAGTCGTAGCTCCGATCCGAAAAGAGTGAGAAGAGAAAAATTGTGTACTCAAACTCAATTCAGATAAACAATTAGATAAAACTGCTCTAAATTGAAATTGCGACAAGAGAGACAAATCCTGATGCACCAGAAAAAACTCAGCATTACCCCTCGGACGGATAGCTAAATATTGCAAAACGGCATTAACCGTACAGATAATCTTATCCGATAAAGCACCAATTTTCAAATATTAACTTGACTGATCAGTTTTAGATTTTTCAATGAAAATAGACAAAAATGAACCTTGAACGGCAACATGGTGTAACGCCAAACCAGACTGGCCGAACCGAGAATGAGGTAATAAGTCACCAATCCGCAAAGCCCCAAAAAATCCTAAAATAAAAGCCGTACAGAATAAAAATGCTTCAAACTTAGAAAAACAAACCGAACCAGTAATCCCACTAGAGTTGTTTCGGTACCAAAATTTTGATTCGGTATCGATACCATAAAAAAGTATTGCGATACTCGATACCATTCGATACCACGCGAAAAAAATAAAAACGCCAAAAAGATCCGCGTGCATTCCACATTTTATGAAACCGCCGGCTCATAATACAACAGTCCTATCCTACTTTTTTGTGGGGACAAGGCGACTAAAAGAAAATGGCGAATCGTGCATTTTTTCTTTTTCTTTTTTTTTCTTTTACGGAGTTCACCGCATAAAAGTGGATTTTTTAATAGTTTGGACTTTTGAGACGTGGCGATATGTAATATTTTATTTATGTATTGTTTATATATTTTATATGTAAAATTGGGAAAGGGGGTGATTTATAATTAATATTTTGGTGTACTTTAACTTTTTTTTTTACAGTTTATTTATTAACTATTTTCCCCCTTAGGGGCTAGAACCTGGGATCTTTTCATCCTATTCACCCTGATAGAGCTCTATCAGGGTGAATAGGATCTCACCCTCTCCCTGCTGCCCTGTGCACAGTGCACACAGCAGCAGGGAGCAGACTATGGCAGCCAGGACTTCAGGAGCGTCCTGGTTACCATGGTGAGGGGGGGGCACACTGCCCACTGCCCACCAATGTTTCAATACTAGGGAGGGGGGCACACTGCCCACTAATGTTTTAATACTAGGGAGGGGGGGGCGGAGCACTGGCCAGCCTAATTACGTTCATATATAAATGCAGGCAGAAGGCACAGGCTGCCGGCACCTGCCTGTGACCGAGCGCTGCGATCAGAGGCTATTAACCCCTCAGGTGCCGCACCTGAGGGGTTAATTGCCTCTGATTGCAGTGCTGGGTCACAGGCAGGTGCTGGCAGGCTGTGTCTTCTGCCTGCATTTATATAAGAAACGGTACTCTGCATTGCTGGCCAGTGCGCCCGCCCCTCCTCCCGCCTCCGCTCCGCCCCCCTCTCCCTCTATTGGTTGCAGCGGCAGCACCGGGGGGGGAGAGGCTGCCTCCTTCTCCCTGTGCTGCCGAGGAGAACATGGCCGCGCTGAGAGCGGCGCAGCCATGCTCTCCTATACTGGGCTGTGCAGTAGTGCAGCCCAGTATCGATAAAATACTTTTCCTGGTATCGAGTGCGATACCAGAGAAAAGTATCGATTGGGTATCGAAAGTTCGATACCCGAAACAACCCTAAATCCCACACAATTTAACCATACAACTCCAGAGAAATGGGACGCCTACCATCAGATAAATATCCAATAGATTTGTAGCCCTTCAAGAACTGCTTAATCACAAAAAGCTAAGAAAAAGACCCAAATAAATTAAGAAAGCAAGAAACGCCAGCCAAGATCCTACATACCGAACTGTGTGCCAACTTCTCCTCAAACAAGCGCAAGCAAAAAGCCAAGGCCAGAGATTTATACACCACTAATGGCGATACTGATAAACCAGCCGCAAAACGATCCCAACCGCAACCAAGCTGATAGATAACCTTTCCATGTTGTAGCCACAAAAGAACGACTCACTAAATCCAAGGCTAAGACCAAATTAGCCCCCATAGGTGCTCCAGTCAAGGAATCCCGCAAGCATCGGCCGCCAGAGCCAAACTGCGAAAATGATCCTTCTGAAAATGGGACAAGGCATCAGCAATTTCATTATAACACCCGGAATATGGACCGCCTTAAGCTAAACATCCAATTTTAGGCCCCTTTCACCTTGCGTTTGGAAGATCCGGCGTAGAGTGCCGTCATCGGGGCTCTATGCCGGAAAGAAACGCTTCAGTTACAGATGATACAACCGCATGCATCCGTTTGAATGGATCCGCTTGTATTAACTTTAACTATTTTTTAACATTGCCAAGACGGATCCGTCATGAACTCTATTGAAAGTCATGGGAGGACAGATCCGTTCTCTATTGTGGCAGATTATGCCAGAGAAAACGGATCCGTTCCCATTGACTTGCATTGGGGGTCATGACGGATCCGTTTTGCTCCGCATCCCAGGACGGAAAGAATACCGCAGCATGCTGTGGTATTTTCTCCGTCCCAAAAAAACGTTCAGTGACTAAACTGAAGACATCCTGATGCATACTGAACGGATTTCTCTACGTTCAGAATACATAGAGATAATACTAATCAGTATTCTTCCGGCATAGAGCCCCGACGACGGAACTTAATGCCGGATCCTGAAAACGCTAGTGTAAAAGGGCCCTTAAACAAAGCAAAACCAAATGTCTCAAAAACTTGACTACCAAAGGACACTTAGAAGATAAACAATTGACCACAAACATAACTCCCTTATTATCGGTATGCAAACGAATACACTTATTCTGAAAAAACTGACCCCAAAGTACTAATGCTACTACAACAGAAAAAAATTCCAACAACATCAAATTAGGCAATACAGAATTAGAAACCCATGATTCATGCCATGCTGCAGCCCACCAATGACCGCCCCAGAATGCACCGAAACCAGCACTACCCGCTGCGTCCGTGAACAGA
Organism: Bufotes viridis; assembly: GCA_033119425.1. Lineage (NCBI taxonomy): Eukaryota > Metazoa > Chordata > Amphibia > Anura > Bufonidae > Bufotes > Bufotes viridis. Next base: position 140,653,240 of record CM065589.1, on the reverse strand, counting down.
TTCAATTGTGCAGCATCCACTAAATCCTCCTGCCACAAAGACCTACCATTCAAATCCTGAACTTGACCAAACTACCAGATCATCCTTTATGTCCCTATTCAAAGACACATGCAAGTAAGGATTTCGAAGACTAGCAATCCTTAACGATAACTGCCTGCAAAAAAATTCCCCCCATAGCAAATATTCTACAACAAAATGCTAACAAACCTAACAATGATTTAATTTCTTTAACAGTGACGCTATGATGACAAAAAACCCCTTGATCAACACAGCCGCTTTCAGAACTTGTTTCTTAGGTAAACGAAACTCACCAACACAAGAATCAATAACTATTCCTAAATATTTAATACAATTAGAAGGCAAAACTGTTTCTTCTTTTTGCCGGAAATTCTCGTCATATTGGAACCATCCAAAACCGCCAAAACATTTGTAAGCCTCTGACACAATATCCGCATGCTGAAACAATCCTGAGCCTTTTTCAGGATATTTTTCACCCAAACAGTAGCAAAGATACAAAAAGCCTATAACCAGTTAGCGAGGAATAGGACGGCGCCTATCCTCCTCTGATCTCTCCTCCTTGCGCTCAAATATAAAAACAAAATCCTTGGACTCAGGAAGGAGAGATAAAATATCAACGTAATCACTATTCCAAATTTTTTCCTTCACTGAAGCGGACAAATCAAAACTTAACGGAGAGATTGAACAGGGGAACACTTCTTTAAGACAATTTTCTGCAATACCTCTGGATTTATCCAGAACAGGTAAATACTGTGTAACCCAGGGGTAGGCAACCTCCGGCACTCCAGCTGTTGTGAAACTACAACTACCAGCATGCCTACTTCCTCTGCTCTTCTCAGAACTCTAACAGAAATGAACGGAGCATGCTGGGAATTGTAGTTTTCCAACAGCTGCAGTGCCGAAGGTTGCTGATCCCTGTTGTAACTGATAAAAGAGGGCCTTTCACTTAGGATTGAGATAGTGAAATACTTACACTACTTTCCGGGGCGGCCCCCGCTGAGGTCCAGACAACAGGTTTTTTTTTTCAAAATAACCCCTGGTTCCTCCGCTCCGGTCCCCGTTAGTTTTCATATGCGGCAATTCTTTGTATGAGGAGGGGACTCCCGTGGAAAACCACTACCCAGGCAAAAGACGAGTCCTCGCCTCATAGTTTTTATATGAGGCGAGGACTCGTCTTTTGCCTGGGTAGTGGTTTTCCACGGGAGTCCCCGCCTCATACAAAGAATTGCCGCATATGAAAACTAACGGGGACCGGAGCGGAGGAACCGGGGGTTATTTTGAAAAAAAACTGTTGTCTGGACCTCAGCGTGGGCCGCCCAGGAAGGTGGTGTATTTCACTACCTCAATCCTAAGTGAAAGGCCCTCTTTAAAGGCAATGCAAGTATTATTGCCATGTGTACCCCTCCTTAATGTTCGGGGTCCCTCCATTCCGACGCAGTTGGAATCTGCAAGATCGATTGGTACATAGCTTGTACCAATATCCGATACAAGTGACGTGGTTGCAGAACACACTTGCGGGCACCTTTTCGTGTGGTTCCTGTGTGGCATGTGATCACATCATGAAGAGGGCATCCTTCAACAGTTCCGTCACCTGCAAAAAATGTTCCATCAATTCATTCATTAACTGCAAAACTATGGGGGTCATTCACCTCATGACATGCGAGTGCAGAAAAACAATATGTGGGCAAAACTAAGCGTGAGCTTAGAAGAAGGATTGGTGAACACCTCCTAGATATTAAAAACTAAAAGAACACACCAATTGCACGCCACATACGGTACATGACCACCACCACGGGAAGAATAGCTTGATAAAATTCCAGGGTATTATGCAAGTGAAGAAACCTTATCCCTCTGCCCTAATCGCTCCTGGGCTGGGGTAAAATATCCCACTACTATCAGCCCAGATAAATAGCGGAAGCGGAGTTCAGGCTCCAATGTGAGGGAGGGTAACTTTTTCTGATAGCTCTCTATGCGCGAGACTTGGTCATACTACTACCTGTATAGAGATGCACTAGTAATTTGATCTACCAGTGGTTCTGACGTTCAGTCGTGCGCTATCTATGCCTTCACTGGTGAACTATTTAAGTGAATGTACCCAACGGTACGTTACATAGCGCACCCCGTTTAGGGCGCTATAGGTGAAGGGGATTAACTAACCTCCTCCCGTATTTATTTTGCACCTTAAAAGCCTGTATTGTTGATATTGGGCTCTTTAGCCCCTTTTTAGAGTATATTTTCTACAATAAAGATTTTTATTTTTATTTTTAGCGTTCTATTCAGGCTGTGTTGTTAAATTAATAGGGAATGTGTACCTCCGAGAATCCAATTAGAGCTCTGTATTGCTTCTTTGTTCTGGTTTTAGCCTGCACAGCAGTTGTAGGCAGCAATTGCCTGTGAAAAAAGTTGTGGAGGGGGTCCGACTCAAAATCTGAACAGGCAGTCCTATAGTGGACCATGTAGTAGAGCATGAAGCATGTACCTGCATAGAATGTATACTCCATTGTCTTAAATATACTCCACTATAGAACAGCTTCTACAATTGTACATTCGGACCCCTTCCATAATTTAAACTACTGGTATGTACTGTAACTTTTATTCTTGATGCACAATTTTCTATTGTTGTAGATAATAAATTCATTTTGTACCACGTTTGTCAGGTTAGCGGGGCTAGGTGTAAGGCTATATTCAGGTTTACCGCAATTAAAACCACATCTGTGAATTTTAGTTTTTTTTCGTTATACAGGGAGAACCTTAACCACATTGTGTTTTTTCCAAATGTAATTTAACAGCACCCACCCAGACTGTCTGAATACGCCCTGATACCAGACACATCCCATGGACAGGTGTGGTGCTGTTTCACAAAAAAAAGCTGTCAAATTCTTGTAATCCTGTACTGCACCTTTAAGGGTTAATGCTGTCTTCTTTGTGTGACTCTCCCTTTTGTAACACCGTGAAGAATAAGTCGGCTATGGACTAGTTTTATCTTTTACCCTTCTTCACGTAGATAAATCAGCATCCTCCTCAGGGAGTCTGTCACCTAATATGAGCCTTTTAGGCCGCTCAGATCAGGTTATAGACTCCTGTGCCCTCATTACAATGGTACCTTTATTTGTTCTGTGCCTCGCCGAGATCTTAAAAAAAAAACGTTCAACTTATGCTAATGAGGTTCGGCAAGTGCGCCGGGGCGGCGTTACTGCAGAAAGTGCCAAGGCCCCTTGGCGATGTGCCCAGAAAACCACACCTCTTTTACCTCTCTGGCCCGCCCTCGTTTCCTATTATTACCTCCTCCTCTCCCTCCCAGATCTCGCACCTGCGCCGCTCCACACCTGCTCACTGCTGTGCCCTTTATGGGCAGAGGAACTGGTAGTTGGACTGCGCGTGCGCTGGCAGCCGGCGAGAGATCTTTGGTGGAGAGGAAGACGTATTAATAGGAAACAAGGGCGGGCCAGAGGGGTGAAAGAGGTGTGATTTTCTGGGCACATTGCCGAGGCGCCTGGGCACTTTCTGCAGTAACGCCGCTCCTGGGCATAAGTTAAAATTTTTTTTTTTAAGTTCTCCGCAAGGGACAGAACAAATAAAGGTACCATTGTAATGAGAGCAAGGGAGTCTATACCTGATCCCACCCAGTATTAGGCTACGTTCACACGATGACAATTGTCGCGCGACAATTTTTATAATAGGAGTCTATGGTGTCGCATTGCGACATGCGACATACTGCGACACGACAGTCGGAAAAAATCCATCCGGCATGTTGCACGTGCGACACCACCATAGACTCCCATTATAAAAATTGTCGCGCGACATTAATGTCGCGCTACAAATATTGCAGTGTAGTTGTTCCCGATTTGTCGCGCGACAATTGTCGTTGTGTGAACGTAGCCTAATAGTCATTGGTGGCTGTGGCCCCAGGGTCCCCCCTCCTTATCCATTGGTGGTGCAGTGGCAGCTGTGGCTCCGATCGGTTACCACGGCAGCCAGGACGCTACTGAAGTCCTATTCATCCTAATAGAGCTCTATTCGGGTGAATAGACAAGGGTTCTAGCCCCTAAGGGGGCTAATAGTTAGTAAATAATAAGTAAGAAAAAAAAAAAAGTTTAACCCCCCCCCCCAAAAAAAATATATTAAAATTTTAAATCACCCCCTTTCCTAATTTTACATATACAAATATAAACACAATAAAAAATGAATATATTTCATATCACCACGTCCAAAAAATTCAGAATGATTAAAATATCACAAAGTATCTCCTATGCCGTGAACGCCATAACACGCAATTTACCATTTTTTGGTCACCTTGTCTCCCCAAAAAAATAGAATAGCACTGTTCTATTAGGGGCCGGACGTTTAATAAAATGCGTAATGCACAAGGCTTTTTTTGTGTTTTTATTTTTTTCTAATGGTATCGAGTATAGCAATACTTTTTTATGGTATCGAAATCAAATCAAAATGTTGGTATCATGACAGCCCTAAGATTGAGGATGTTTTCTCTCCATGTGACCTCCTCCATACAGATTCTAGAGTGTGTTATTCAGGAGGGAGTTTCTGAGGAACGTTCTTCATTTTTATTGCCTTACTGAGAAATGAAAGTGATAGTGATTGTGCTGTTTTCTTTAGAGACGCTGACCATGGCTTCCAGTGCTGAGCAGGAGACACGGCTGTGTGGAAACTGGTGAGTAATGTGTCATAATGGCAGCTTGTGGATTGCTTCTTATGGACAGAGCACAAAAATGTTTCTGGGATTGGTTCTGGTGCTATGTAATACCAGTGACATATATCCATACAGAACATCAGAGGTTTGTTTTGGAGCCTCCATTGCAGGTTTTGACAAAAAGTAGTAGCTGGTGCTGCTGTTTCTGCTAGTGGTAGTAGTTGTAGCTCAGGCAGAGGCATTGGAGCCTCCTGGGCAGACGTGGCAGCGGAGAGCGTCATAGCCAGGGAGAAAAAACAGCTCACTTTCTCCCTAGCTGTGACGCTCTCTGCTGTGATTGTACACAGGGGGGGTCCGCAAGGAAAGTTATTTAATTGAACTAAAAGAAAAACATTAAGGGTCCTCTTTAAGATAACAGAGAAATAATGATCAGCCTTTTTGAATCTGCTTACTTGTACTTCTTAACCTAAGCAATAAATAGGCTTAAATCCATTTGCTCTTTGATATATAGTAAGTGTGCGAGCCTTAGATTACTCATTTATTAAATCTGCATATAGTCTGACTCTATACACTGCGTCACTCCACACACTTAAATTGATACTGTCAAATCCAGTGTAATCGGCAGGCAGCGAGTTATAGAGCAGGAAAAGCTGAGCAGATATGTCATTTTGTGGGATTATATTCAGTATAGTTTGTAATTTTTTACATTTAAATCTCTGCATTTTCTGAAGTTAAGACCAACCTTGTGTACAGCTATGAGTGACTGACAGCTATCTATGTATACACACTTACACAAAGAATACTATCAATCACTGATAACACCTCTCCGTGTACAGCTATCAGTGACTGACAGCTATCTCTGTATATACACTTACACAGAGAATGCTATCAATCACTGATAACACCTCCCCGATGTACAACTATCAGCGACTGGCAGCTATTTCTGTATACACACTTGCACAGAGAATGCTATCAATCACTGATAACACCTCCCCTATGTACAACTATCAGCGACTGGCAGCTATTTCTGTATACACACTTGCACAGAGAATGCTATCAATCACTGATAACACCTCCACTGTGTACAGCTATCAGTGACTGACCACTATCTATGTATACACACTTACACAGATAATGCTATCACTGATAACACCTCTCCTGTGTACAGCTATATAAGTATACACACTTACACAGAGAATTATATCAATCACTGATAACACCTCCACTGTGTACAGCTATCAGTGACTGACAGCTATCTATGTATACACACTTACACAGAGAATACTATCAATCACTGATAACACCTCCCCATGTACAGCTATCAGTGACTGACAGCTATGTATGTATACATACTTACACAGAGAATGCTATCACTGATAACACCTCTCCTGTGTACAGCTATCAGTGACTGACAGCTGTGTATGTATACACACTTACACAGAGAATGCTATCAATCACTGATAACACCTCCCCCATGTACAGCTATCAGTGACTGACAGCTGTGTATGTATACACACTTACACAGAGAATGCTATCACTGATAACACCTCTCCTGTGTACAGCTATCAGTGACTGACAGCTATCTATGTATACACACTTACACAGAGATTACTATCACTGGTAACACCTCCCCCTGTACAGCTATGAGTGACTGACAGCTACCTCTGTATACACACTTGCACAGAGAATACTATCAATCACTGATGTCCTATTTGTCCCGTTTTGCCCTGCGCTCATGAATGTCAGGGAAATTAGGCTTAAGACTTCTTTTTTAGAGAGTAAAATGTCCCATACAGGAGTCATTGCGATCTCTGCCTGGTTTAATACTGAATATCCTAGTGACATGTTCTCTTGAAATGAGACGAAAAAGTTACAGCCTTTAATCTTACTCTTTTTGTATGGTTTATATAGTAAACGTGACATTCCTGTGGTTAACTTCACCATCCATGAGATTCACTGCAGACGCAATATCATCATATGTAAGCTGTGCAAAGAACCGATCCCCAGAAGTGACATGGAGGATCACCATGCCAGTGAGCATGCCCCGGTAAGAGTTGGCAGGAATAGTTTTATGTATTAGGTACTGCAGATTATTCATTTTGGACACCATAATGCATTTAGAACTGTTTTCTGTTCTTTATTATTTATGATGTTTTTGTGTTACAGTAATGTTATATTTTAGGTCAAACAAAGAAAATGCTATCACTTACGGTACTTTCACACTTGCGGCATGGCTATTCGGCAGGCTGTACATCTGTTGGGTTTCCCTTTTTCTGTCAGCAGAGTAACTCCACTACCACTGGAAACTGTTTATCCTGTTACATTATCTGTCTTTTCTCTGCATACTGTAAGATCCTGTAGCATTACCCTCCTTCCATCGGTGGGGTAGGTCCACAACCATTCCTTGTTTTACCAGTGGATACTGTACATCTTGTCTTTCTCTCCATAGTCGGAGTATTTCCACTACCTCTGGAATCTTCCGCCCTATCGCATTATCCCCTTGTCGCATTCCAACCCGTTCCAAGGGTGGTCTCCTTGCTAGACACAGACAATCCATAATCATTGTACGGATTGGGGTCGGGCACCTACGTGGCAACCTCTGTCTTTCCATTCCGCAAGTACCCGTGTGCTGCCGCTCCGTTCCCAATGACTATAATGGGGCGGGGGGCAGAGCTACGGCGCAGCACGTCTGTGCACGGCAGTGATCACCGGCCCGAAAAGTCGGACCTGCAGTAATTTTAGTTCGGCGATCTCTGGCCGTGCACAGACTTGCTGTGCCGTAGCTCCACCCCCCGCCCCATTATAGTCATAGGGACGGAGCAGCAGCACACCGGTACTTGCGGCATGGCGGATTCGGCAGGTGATAGCCGTGCCGCAAGTGTGAAAGTACCCTTAGCCGTATGAGGGCTTGTTTTTTTGCGGGGCAAGACTAATTTTCTAATTCCACCATTTAACATTGCATACAATGTAGTGGGCAGCTGGAAAAAAATTCCAAATGGAGTAAAATTGGGAAAAAAATGCAGTTATGTACCAGTTTTATGGGTTTTGTTTTCACGACGTTCCCTATATGGTAAAACTGACCTGTTACTTTCATTCTCCAGGTCAGTACGATTACAATGATACTAATATATATATATATATATATATATATATATATATATATATATATATATATATATATATATAGGACATTTATTAAACTAATGTAAAGTAGAACTGGTTTAGTTGCCCATAGCAACCAATCAGATTCCACCTTTCATTTTCCAAAGGAACTGTTAAAAATGAAAGGTGGAATCTGATTGGTTGCTAAAAAAATAAAGACCTTTGAAAAAAATTATTTTTCTTTTAATCGCCATATTCTGACCCCTATAACTTTTTTTGTAGTCATGTGTATGGAGCTGTGTAAGGGCTCATTTTTTGCGGAGCAATCTGTACTTTTCATTGATACCAATTTTCAGTATGTAAGCTGATCAGTTTTTATAAACGTTTTTTTTGTGGGAAGTGACGTGACCAGAAATGGACAAATTGACCATTTTGCATTTTTTTTCTATTTCGCCATTTGTGATAAATATTTTTATCTTTTAATAGTATGGGCATTTTCGTACACGGTGATGTGTATGATCTGTTTACGTATTATTTTTATTATATTTATATCATTTTGGGGAAAGGGAGGGGAGTTGAATTTTTATATATTTTTTTTTTTTCCATTTTTATTTTTAAAACTTTTTTTATAGTTCCCATAGGGAACTGTATCAAGCAATCATTAGATTGCTTCTCTCAAACACTCCAATGCATTAACAATAGAGTGTATGAGAAATACACTTTGAGGCACATTTAGGCCCCTTGCAGATGAGCGTTCCTCACGCAGCGAGTCCGCAACGGAGCTCCTGGCCCGACCTTCCTGCACTGACGGGATTCACATAGCATTATATTGATTTATGATGCTATGTAACCCTTACAGTTCAGGAATGTATTGGATAACACTGGCATAATGCTGCCAGTGTTATCCAATACATTCCAGAACTGTAAGGGTTACATAGCATCATAAATCAATATAATGCTATGTGATCCCTGGCAGTGCAGGAAGGTCAGACCAGGAGCTCCATTGCGGACTCGCTGCGTGAGGAACGCTCGCCTGCAAGGGGCCTTATTAAGACCGGTGTTTCAGACACCAGCCTTAATAAAGGCCCACAGCTGGTGGAGGATCGCCTAAGTTATGTAGAGGAGCTGGACTCTACATAACTTCTGAGCTGTCTTACATTTAGACCTTTTTCTATGCCTGAAACAGGTGTAGAAAATGGTAAATGAGACGGGTCTACCAGCCCGTCCCTTACCCCGCCCATGCCACGCCCCCTTGTTCCGACCTGGCGTGAGCGGGATAAAGTCGCAGATTACGGCGCAACTAACCATTGTGTCACTATCTGCACCTAATTTAGGTGTATTTCAGCTTGATAAATGACCCCCTATTTTCCTATGGAGCCCACAGGTAGGGGGCTCCATAGGAACTAATGTGTCGCAGCCTCTTGTTATTCAGGAGGACAGAGGCTGCTGCACACTGCATCTGGCAGGGTGGAGCTGAAGCACACCCAGAAGCATGCGCTTTTGGGTGTTTGCTATTTTAGGTGCTGTGGTCACATTTGACTTCAACATCTGAAGGGTTAAAAGCATGCGATCGTCTTTACCGCCAGTTGCGGACATAAGTCCAGGGGGCCTACTGTTTGAAATGAATGAAGCAGACACCATCTTTAAAGTCCCGGCCAGCGCCATTCATTTATGCTGCTGGTCGGTAATGGGTTAAAGAGATTATCCTGGAAAAAGTAATTACGACTTATCCTCGGGAGTCCATCGTGGGTCCGTCCCGGTATCCCTGCCAATCGGCTGTTTCAGGGAGCTGCTATGCCCACCAGAGCTGTGTGAGTGATGCAGGCTCCCGACAGTTTTCCAAAAATGGGGGCCCCCTTTCCTCCCCATTTGTGGTCATGCATGCTCGCTGCCACTACATTCAGCTCTATGGGGCTGCCAGAGTAGCTCTTGTACTCTATCTGTTGTAGCAGTGCCAGTCAGCATGCATGATTACTGCTCCATTCAAACAGGGGAGAATAGACCCCCATTATTGTGATCAGCAGCGGTCCCATTGGTCGGACCCCCGATCAGGTGCTTATGTCCTATTCTGTGGATAAGCTGTCTTAATGGGACAACTCCTGGAACAGATTATTCTGGTTTTATGTAGGTATTGTACAGTGCACAGTTCTACAACTTTTTTGTATACACTGGGACAGATATATCAAACTTTTTACATAACTTTTAATTATGGCGCATACCATAATTTGTGACGTTTCACTTCTCTCATCACTTTTCAAAAGTGGCAAGTTCAGTGTGTGAGGCTTTAGAGTAGGGGTATAAAGAAACTTGGTGAAACTGGCATAAATTGTAATTAAAATCTATGCCAGCTCATAATGGTAGAGAATGCGCCAAATTTATTAAGAGGCCTGCATCTTTTAATAAAAATGTTGCCGGAACTGCCTGCCGGATCCGGAAATCCGTAACCAAACTGATTTTTTTTTTCCGGATCCGTTAGACTTATTCATTGTCCGGTATCATTTCTCAAAGCTAGAAAGAACTGCGCATGCGCAGACCGGAAAGCGGGGTCCGGTGATGCGGCAACTTCCGGAACGCTTGGTTCCGGATCCGGCATTAATGCGTTTCCATAGAAATAAATGCCGGATCTGGCAAGTGTGATAGCGTTCTGGAATTTTGTCCGGCCAAATACTGTACAAGGGACGGAACGGAAGACATCCTGATGCATACTGAACGGATTGTTTTCCATTCAGAATACATTGGGACAGTATGGAAGCGTTTTTTCCGGTATTGAGACTCTTTACCGGATTTCAATACCGGAAAATAATAACGCTAGTGTGAAAGTACCCTTACTATATCTACTATACTTACTATAACTGAAGCGTTTTTTCCCGGTATTGAGACCCTTTACCAGATTTCAATACCAGAAAATAATAACGCTAGTGTGAAAGTACCCTTACCCACTGTACCCACTGTTTCAGTTTCTCACTGTTTTCAAGCTCTGTCTTTTTCTGTCAGGCCACGGCAGAACAGTTTTTTGAAAGAGATTTTGTGGCAGATTTGTCTGCAGGATTTTTGCCCAAAGTCAGAAGTGGATTTGAAAGGAATCAGAAATATATAAGAAAGGAAAGATTTATACTTCTCTTTCCTGGTGGATTCACTTTCCTGGTGGCTTTGGCTGAAAATCCTGCAAATGTGCCTCAAAACCTCCTCCGATAAACTGTGTTGGTCGTCACCTTGGTGAGTGGAAACATCCAAGGTTTTTATCCAGGGGCTGAAAAGTGGTTCTGATGAAGTCCAGCTGACAGAAGGGCAGGAGTTTGATAAATTCAGTGAATGAACATTTGTTGTTCAGTTGTGGTTATTTCTAACACAGTTTATTGTATAAACCATGCCTAAAATATTCAGGTCTGGTTAATAGATCTCATTTTTATGATTCTGTTGCAGGTGACTTGCAAATGCAGCATGACCATGGAGAAGTGTGCACTGGAGGAACATGAGGTCAGTTTATGGTGTACTTCTGTTCTTCTGTTCGCGGGTAGAACGCAGAATTCTCAGGAATGTTTATTTTATACTGATTAATTCTCTTTATATTGACCCCACTGTATTTGTGCTGGTCTCATTTTCTCACTTTAAGGGGCCATTCACGTGTCCACAAATTGCAGATCCGCACAACATTGACACTGGCCATGTGTGTTCCGGCCCTGTGATAAAAAATGCCTGTTCTTGTTCGTGGCTGCGGACAAGAATAGCACATGCTCTTATCTTTTTTGCCCCATTGAAATGAATGAGTACACACCCGTTCCGGACCCCTTTATTCGGACGTGTGAATGGACCCTAAAGGGATTCTGTCACCACCATACCCATGTAACTGAATTGTTAGGTATGTGATGGTCCTCTGAGTAAAATGCTCCTGACCCATCTTAGTTGTTGGCCTCATTCTGGAGAAATTAGTCAAATCATATGCAAATTAACTGCTCAGTGCAGCGAGCACACCACCGTTGCACTGTAAGCCAGGCTTCTGTGTTCCTTGCAATTTTTGGTGCGGATTTGATGCAGTTTCACCGCAGATCTCACCGTTCTGTTGAATTGAGATGCTGCAGATCTCAAAATCTGAAGAAGTAGATCAATTTTACCACCAAAGGAAAAGCAAAGTGTACATGACATTTGTGACGTCTCATACACTTTGCTGGTACTGTATTATGCTGCGAGTTCTCCGCACAGATAAAAACGTGTATGATCGGCAAAGTGTGTAGGTGGATTTAAGGGCATTTTTCATCTTTTTTTTTCTTCTTCTAAACTTTGTTTTTACAGACTAAGGACCCATGCACATGGGCGTGTGTGCCCTATGGCCGTGCTGCAGATCCCAAATAGTGGTCAACAATGCACGGGCACCGTCCATGTGCACGCCGTTTGCAGATGCGGACCTATTGACTTGAGTGGGTTATTTTTTAAAGGCATGCTTACTCTTGGGCCCATTTAGACGGCCGTATGAACGAGTCCGCACCCGTTCCACAATTTTGCAGAACGGGTATAGACCCTTTCATTTCAATGGGACCTCAAAAGATCCGTAGAAATGATAGAGCATGTCCTATTTTCCGCAGTCGAGGACAAGAATAGGCATTTTCTATTGTGGTTGCGGCCATGTGCGGTCTGCAAAACACTACGGCCGTCTGAATGAGGCCTTATGGGCAAAATTTTGTTTAGAAAGTATATAGATCAGCCCGAGAGTAGGCCTGTTATGCTCCCAGCACCCAACCTTCTGTTGGAAAACTCCTACCTTGTGTTTTATTAATTAATACTCCTTTTTGATTTTTATACTCCTTTTTGGTGTTCCATCCATACAGTCTGAAGACTCTTATTATGGGCCATTGTTTCATGTGATCACCAGCCTGGCCACAAGTCAAGAGCGGGTTCTCTTATGTAGACAGGAGATCATTGTCCTATGGCCTGTGAATTACACCAGCATCTACTGAATCCCTCCTCGCTCTTTCCCTCCCCACCAAGTTACCCTGTTTTGTACCTCCCTATGCAACTTTTTAACACATATTTTTGCCGAATCCCCATCCAGAATTCCCTTATATGGTTTAACATGCAGATTCCCCAATGCAATCAATGGAGAGGTTCTGCATCTGTTTTAGTGCAGAATCTGGGCCAAAACCCACACCGAAAATCCACTGTGTGGACATAACCTAAGATCACCTCTACACATTGCAGAATATGCACAGTTTTTCCACGCAGAAAAAACTCAGAGTAGTACAGTACCAGCAAAGTGTATGACATTACACAAATCTCACGTACACTTTGCGGATTGTTTCCATGCAGAAATTGACCTGCAGCCACATCATGACAATTATGTTTGCGGTTTTATCTGCAGATTTCACCCTTTTCAATGGAAGAGCGAGATCTGCTGTAAAACGACATCTAATCCTCAATTAGAATTTGCGGACTTTGGTGCAGATATACTGCAGAAATGCACGGAAATCTGCTCGGAAATTTCTGTGGCTCTTCTGTGCGTTCACCTGCACTGGTGTACTGTCGCACATTGCAGATTACGTGCAGACAAAACACAGCATAATACAGTGCCGGCAAAGTGAAAGAGATTAGACAGATATCATGTACACGTTTATTCGTGCAATTTATTTTTTTCCGGTGCAGATTTTACCTTTTGCAGTGTCACTGGTGAGATCTGCAGCAAATGTTCATGAAATGCATGCAGAAATTCTGTTGCACAACCTGCACTCGTGTACAGGTAACCCAAGGCTACTTGCACACTGCAGATTTGTATGCAGAAAACCCGCATGATATCTGCAATAAAAATTACACACAAATCTCCACTATTTTATTGGCGCTGTGGTTAGTGAGCTGATCGATTGGGGGTCCCGGGTGTCAGACCCCAAACGTTCAGGTACTGATGACCTATCCATAGGTCCCCAGTAGTGTTGAGCGAACTAGTTTTTTTAAGTTCTGCGTCCAAAGTTCGGGTTCAAGTGTTCAAAGAATCGCGTTATGGATTCCGCTACCATGGACCATACCGGAATTTGGAATTCATAACGGGATTCTTCGATAACCCGAACTTTGGACGCAGAACTTAAAAAACAAGTTTGCTCAACACTAATCACCAGTATAAATATCTCTGAAAACCCCTTTAAACTTCCCGGGACTTTCAGCCTGGCTCATTATAATCTATTAGCGTAGCTAATACACATCAGCCTAGAGAGGAGAGGAATTTGCTTCTGCTGTTTTTAGCTTACAATAGGGTTGCCTAGCTCTATACCTTACAGCAAACCAATTAGCTGTGTGAGCAGGACATGGTCAGGAAAGTTTTTCACCCCCTGAACGAAAACAATAGTGAGAGTGATATATCTTAGTTTTGCTTGAGACTGCGTTGGTATTTTTTTGCACCATGTCGCATGTTGTTTATTAAAGTTGTCACATCTTGTCTAGAAATGGTACTTCACTTTTTTGTACTCCACTCCCTACTTGGACTTAGGCTACTTTGACACTAGCGTTTTTGCTGGATCCGGCATGGTTCAGCTAAAAACGCTTCCGTTACTGATAATACAACCGTCTGCATCCATTATGAACGGATCCGGTTGTATTATCTTTAACATAGCCAAGACGGATCAATCATGAACACCATTAAAAGTCAATGGGGGACAGATCCGTTTTCTATTGTGTCAGATAGTGTCTGAGTTAAACGCATCCGTCCCCATTGACTTGCATTGTGGGTCATTACGGATCCGTCTTGCTCCGCATCCCAGGATGGAAAGCAAACTGCAGCATGCTCTCCGGTATGACAACGGAACGGAATGCATTTTGGAACATTCTGTTCCATTGCGTTTTGTCGCCATTGACAAGGAATGGGGACAAAACTGAAGCGTTTTTCTCTGGTATTGAGACCCTAACGCTCGTTGGCAATTATCTGACAGTGTAATACTGCCACTGATTACCCGTTCATCAGGTAATTGGGATCTTTTAACATGTTAAAAAATCCTGGTTTTGCCGGCTGCAGATTACCCTGTGTAATAGGCGCTCTGATGCTGGCTAACATTAAGACAGTATAAGGACGAGCGATGCATTAGCGTTCGCTTGTCCCTATGCTGAAGAGGAGATTGTGAAAACTCTGATGCTGGCTAACAATAAGACAGTATAGGGACGAGCGATGCATTAGCGATCGCTTGTCCCTATGCTGAAGAGGAGATCGTTGCATGTAATAGCAGCGGTCTCCTCCTCTAGCGAGCAGACAATTGACGGAAGGGAACGATTCCCTCCTGACAATTGTCTGCTCTATCTGCCTGTGTAATAGGGCCTTAAGTCTAGAGTGAAACTCATGGTTAGCATAGCCAACCACACCCATTTCCCCACCTACTTTGCAGAACCGGCGAGAGTGGTGTAAAAATTAAAAAATAAATAAAACTTTTGTACAAGTAAACCCAAACAGTTGTGAATGCCCTGTTTTATGACTTTTTGAAGCCAGGATTCTGGAGTGTAGGAGGTGATAAATTCCCCTCCGTGCAAAAGAGATATTGTAAATGGTAAGTAATAAGGCCTAAAGTATGTAAGAAATGAGCGTAACTGTCCAGTATATAGTTTGTTACCCATTTAATTATAAGACTACAGAATAGAACTTTGGAGTGACGGCTCTGAAAAATATACTAACTTTTATGCCTGAAAACAGTGAGGGCTGGTGTAGTTTTTATGCCTGACGCAAGGACTTCTGGAGGTTCGCCTAATTTATGACGAGGCACACGCCTCATCCATACATTAGCTGAATCCTTTGGCAGTGTAGGGGGAACAAAGATTGGTGTAAAACGCTAGTTTTTGTAAATGACCCCATAGTCTTTTAATATAATTGCTTAGTTCTTTTCTTTTCCACCAAATTACATATTTGGTGTTTGTGTAGTTCTGCAGGTGGTAACCATTTGGAAAGGCAGGGCCTGGATCTACTACTTGCCCAATACTAGACAAAATACTGAACAAACTAGTTCACCATGTTAGACAAGACTCAACATGTACATCACCAGGCGTGTAAGCTATTGGAGTACACTAGCACTAGGAGCCTACACTGTATTATACCATGAGCCTATGCAGAATGAGGATCACCACGTTTTCTGTATGGTGCCTCCTACCCGGTCTCGCAGCACAGACTGCCCTGGCACACAGCACTATGAGCTGTCACACTTACTGACATAATCAGTTCCCTGTCAGTAAAGGCATTGGGGCAAATTTACTGATCCTGCTTGAGACCGTCACCTGCTTGCGCTCTCAAAATAAGGATACCGGCTGTGTATATTCTAATACTAGAAATGACTATTTTTGTCTGCAAAACGGACAAGAATAGGATATGTTCTATAATTTTGCCGAACAGCACGTGGATGAAATTCCTGTGCTGTCTGCATTTTTAGGATGCCGACCCGAACTACGGTTGTGTGCATGAGGCCTAAAATTTTGACATGATAGGGACAGACACTTTTGTCTACCCTTTAAACCAACTATTGGTTTTAATTTTAGTTACAATATGGGTTAAAAAGTTTCAACCATTGGTTTAATTTTGGCACACGTTGTTGCACATTAAGCCATCCCCTTTCTATAAAGTGACGCCCAGTGTTGACAGGCGAGCTAGGCGCAGTGGATCATTCTTTCTGACTCCGCAATAGGCCTGAAACATAATGTGATGGGGGAAATGT
Source organism: Bufotes viridis (assembly GCA_033119425.1). NCBI lineage: Eukaryota > Metazoa > Chordata > Amphibia > Anura > Bufonidae > Bufotes > Bufotes viridis. The sequence continues at coordinate 140,636,806 of CM065589.1, read as the reverse complement.
ATCATTCCCCTGCACCAGAAATGTGGCACCAAAAAGTTGCACATCTTGCAACGTTTTTCCTGTTCATGTCTCGCTCATCGCCTTTTAGAAAAGTGGGAGCAGACAGGGCCAAGACGGACTGACAAATGTAGGCGAAAATTAGCATACATGACGGCATCTCTGGTGTAGATGTAGTTTGTTGCACGTGCTTCCCAAGATGCGACAAAATTAAGAACAGTGTTCCAGCAGACTTTATCAAATTTCTAGAATATAAGGGGAAGATTGAGTGAGATCTGCGTTTCGTATACCAGTCTTCGTACCAGATTTAACTCATTTTACAATAACAACATCATATTAGTGGTACTTGGGCCCGACATACTTTTGATCAAAAATGTGCGCTAAGAGCTTCCTTCATTCCAATTTTTGGAATGAGCCCCTTTTTTTATTTTTTGCTGTTAGTTTATGATATATTGTGCAGCCATCTTTTAACCAACATCATATTGGGGGTCATTTACAAAGCATAGGGTTCTACGATTGTCTTTGTTCCCCCTCTATGTGGCTGGAAGGTTCGGCTAATTTATGACGGGATGTAGGCCTTGTCATAAATTAGGCGCACCTCTGGCAGTCCTTGTACCTAGAGTGAAATCTACTCCAGCTCCTGACTGGATAGTTTTGACCCTTTTACGCCCCCACCAGTCTTAAGTGGCAAGGGTGGCATAAAAACACCTGGGTGACAAGAGTTAAAAAATTTATATATTTTTTTTTAAAGTACTGTCTTGCAACTTTTTTTTAAGCCGAAGAGTGGCTTGACGTGCTTAGTAAATGACCCCCACTGAGTGAGACGTTCCTGAAGGCAGAAGCTGATTTAGCATTTGTTGCATTTGACAGAAGGGTATGCAGAATTGACACAATCCTTGTCTTCCCTGCTTGTTTCTTTATATAGGTCCATATCCCGCCACTTTCCTTGGCCAGATCAGAACAATTTCTTGGGTTACTTTAAAGAGGACCTTTCACCTATTTAAAAACTAAAAACTAACTATATCTGTGGGCAGAGAGGCGCCAAGGGGTCCCCCTGCACTTACTAGTATGTCTGGGTGACGCTCCGTTCGCCCTGTATAGGCTCCGGTGTCCAAGCTCCCTCTGTTGTATGGGGCGGAGACTTTGTATCAGGCGTGTCCCTTGCTGCAGAGCTGGCCAATCACAGCGCACAGCTCATAGCCTGGGAGTCCCAGGCTATGAGCTGTGTGCTGTGATTGGCCAGCTCTGCAGCAAGGGACACGCCTGATACAAAGTCCCCGCCCCATACAACAGAGGGAGCTCGGATACCGGAGCCTATACCGGGCGAATGGAGCGGCGCCCAGACATACTAGTAAGTGCAGGGTGACCCCTTGGCGCCTCTCTGCCCACAGATATAGTTAGTTTTTAGTTTTTAAATAGGTGAAAGGTCCTCTTTAACATCTGCATCCGGCAGGGGATCAGCAAAAACGCATCTAGTCAATAATACAACTGTCTGCATCCAGATCTGGTTGTATTATCTCCAATATGAACATGACTGATCCGTCACTAAATCCATTGGAAGTCTATGGGCGTCGGATCCATTTTTTGTGTCCAAAAAAACGGATCCTGCACCATTGACTTACATTGTGTTTCATGCCGGATCCATCTTGATCAGTAATCCATGCTGTACACACAACTGCTGCTTGCGGTGGTTTTGTGTGTGTCATGGGAACGCAACGGAACGGAGTACATTCTGATACACTCCGTTCATTTTTGTCCCTTCTGAAAATAAACGGGGAAAAAAACTTGAAGCATTTTGCTGCGGTTTTTGAGATCCGTCACAGGAAAAACGCAGATGTGCAAGAAGCCTTAGACTTTCAGTAGGGCCTTGCATACGGACCCATTCATTTCTACAGGTCTGCAAAAAATTGGACCTCAAACTGGATGTCATCCGTGTGCTGTCCGCATCCATGTGTCCATTCTGAAAAAAAAAAAAAATAGAACATGTCCTATTCTTGGCGGCGAAATGCGGACCAAGGACCAATTGAAGTCAATGGGTCCACAAAAAACAGCCGTCACACGGACATCATCCATGTTTTGCGGACCACAAAATTGATACGGTTCTGAGCATGAGGCCTTAAGTCGGTGGATGGGCTTAGAATGAAGCCTTCCATTACTTATGACTGAGAAATACGAAAATGATGATGTCTGATGTGCAGCTTGTTTCTGTCTGCAGTCATTGCATGTATTTTATAAATCTATGACCTATCAGGTAAGGATGGAAACAGTCAGCTGTCAGGCTCCATGGGGTAACCTGAAATACAATGGATTAGTATTTGGAAATTATTATTATTTTTTTTTTTTCTTTTTGCAGAAATCCTCTTGTCCTTTGCGTCTAGTTAAATGCCAGTTTTGTGAGCTGGAAGTGACCGTTCATACACTAGGAAATCATGAAGATTATTGTGGCGCTCGGACTGAGCAGTGTGAGAATTGTGGCTCCAGTGTAATGATTAAGGACCTCAAGGAGCACCCGACTGTGTGCGGCAAAGTGAAACTGCAAAAGAAACCCGCGAGAATCCACAGTTGGGAGCACAACAGAGAATATGCGGTGCCGACATTTACGTCTGTGAACAGTAGAAGTGCCTTAGTGAACAACCTTCTTTCTCAGGTGCCAAGTCACGTACCCAAGAGATTTTATAGAAACTCCATTTTAACCCAGTTAGATGACCTAAACCAAAACACGAGGCGAGAACAAGGTAGAGGTAAGATTTCTGAGCTGGTAATGATCTAATACGTCGCAGATTTCGTCCGATTTGATAGAATTAATAATGCGCCATTCAGAGCTACTGGTATATTTTTTTTGTGAAAACAGCAGATTCCATTATAAGTTGCTGCCAGTGTCCGTTATGTGACAGACCTTGTATAGCGTGTACGGCCTCTATGAAGGTCTCCTAGCTCCTTCCGACCCAGCAGTTAAGACTGAATGATTGGGAATCCTGTATTTCAACATGGGCAATCCTTTGTCACCACAGGAGATGAGCTGTGAATTCCCTCAACCATTTAAAGGGCTTGTTTATCCCTGGGGCCTTTTGGGCAGACATCCCCAGCGTGGCAGACCTGTGGAGGGAATCATACTTACCTGATACCCATGTCGCTGGGTTTGAGCTCCTGCACATCGTATTTGATATGGGTCATCTTGCCGCCGCGGTGGAGTTGTGTGGCCCATGCATCTCCTGACTCGTGTGATGTTGTAACGTGTTTCCCATGTATGTGTCTCTTCTAAGTCCCAGATTTCTAAAATGTGTTGCTTGTCCTTTAAAGTGGACCTGTCACCATATCTGAACACCTTAGGGGCATCTTTGCATCTGACTCTGTTGTGCCATTCCTCTATTATTCCTATTAGAAGTTTATGAATAAGTTTCCAGCAGTCTGCAATAAAGGTCCAACTGGGTTTTAGGAGCGTGTCCCTGCACCTTCTAACATTATCCGATCACTGCTGCCACTTGCAGATTGTACAGGGGCACTTTCTTAATTCGTAACATACAGTTATACAATTATTCATACATTTTTAGCAGGAACAACAGAGGAATGACAAAACAGTCATAAGAATAGATGCATCAGGATGGTCATTTTATGTAGAATACAATTATTTATTTTCTGGACTCTCATAGAATGAAAAAATGGGAGAGAGATTTGGGGGGGGGGGGGGGTGTCACTATGGGAAGACATTTTAGGGTACTTTCACACTAGCGTTTTGGATTCCGCTTGTGAGATCCGTTTCAGGGCTCTCACAAACGGTCCAAAACGGATCAGTTAAGCCCCAGTGGGTTCTGAATGGATAAGGATCTGTTCAGAATGCATCAGTTCGGCTCGGTTCCGCTTCTTTTCTGTTTTGGAGGCGGACACCAAAACGCAGCTTGCAGCATTTTGGTGTCTGTCTGAAGAGGCGGAGTCTAACGGATCCGATTTGAATTACAATGTAAGTCAATGGGGACGGATCCGTTTTCAATGACACAATATGGTGCATTTGAAAACGGATCCGTTCCCATTGACTTACATTGTAATTCAAATCGGATCCGTTTTGGACTTTGTCATTTTTCTTTAAAACTAATGCAAACGGATCCGTTCTGAACAGATACAAACGTTTGCATTATAGGTGCGGATCCGTCTGTGCAAATAAACAGACGGATCCGCACCAACGCAAGTGTGAAAGTACCCTTAGAGGCGATCCTGTTGGCCTCATTGAGTGAACAGGGGAAATTGTCTCTTTTCATTATACATACAGTGTACAAAACGCCAATATTTCTGAAACACATAGGCGTCAGAAATGACGCAAAATGCCCAAGATGCTCTTTCGAGCCAGCTGACTTGATTCACGTGATGTGGTAGAGTCTAGATGGGTACTGGAAAGGTATACTGGAGGCGATATATCATACATTGTCAGTGAGGGTAGATAGAGATCCCAAAGTATGTATATTAGGGTATGTCACTAAGGTTGGGACAGATGAATATAGAAAGGTGGGAAGGCTGTAGCCAGAAAATTGATAGCCCTACGCTGGATACAGGAAAGTCCTCCAACGTTGGAGGAATTCAGGATTAAAGGTAACAATATGCTGGTTCGTGAAAAAGCTATATTCCTTAAGAGGATGCCCACAAAAGTTTGATAAATTATGGGGTGATTGGTTGTCTAATAGCCGTATCACGTTATAGAGGGTATGAATGGAGTACCATGCCGGAGTTAATGGGGGGGGGGGGGGTAGGTTCTATTGGGGTTGTTACTAGGGTTATATATGTTCACATATTTCTATGTATAAAAATAAATTGACAAGACAAAACAGAATGTATCAAAAGCTTTATTTTTCTTGGATATGTTTCATTATACATACTGTATACGTGTAAAAAATTTTTTGTCAATAATAAAAAAAGATTTGATTAAAAAAATAAAAATAAGTACAATTATTTATTAAATTAGACATGCTGGGAGAGCTAACCGGTCTGCTTTATTTGAACCTGTAAAGCGCACGGACTCCTATCACTGCTATCTTCTGAGAGTTTCATCTCAATCTGTAATACCTGAGAAAAAGAACTGAAGGTTTCCATCCCCATTAGATGTGCATTGGCTGCATCAGCCAACTGCCTAATGTGTGTGAGGGTGTCACACCTGACGGCAGGGGAATGAAGGATGGAGCATGTTGGATTTCAGCATGCCTGATCTTTTGTTCCATTGGGAGATACACTCCCTTGGATAGTGTAAAGGGACCTGGCTGTTATGAGAAATATGGACTCTTTTTTTTTTTTTTTCTTTCTGTGCTGGAGCAGATGATTTACTTGCGATCTAATGATTTCATATTTCAGTCATGTCAGGATTTCATTTGTCTTATAAGCAGCTGCGTTTTCTCTCTTTTAGGGAGAGATCGGACTCCTCAGAATCTGGACATAGACAGTCCACTGGATTTTTTCGATCACCGTTTGGAAGAAAAGCCTAAACCATTCCGCAATTATGATCATTCCCATCTTCAGCGGCATCAGAACAAAAGTCGATCGAGTCCCGAGTCTGATGGGCCCATTCTAGAAGATAACTCGGACTTCTGGCGTGACTACTACTGCAAAGATAATAAAATGAAGACGAACGTCCGGGGTCGAAGCAACCTTAACTATTTCTCCACCAGTGAATCTGTGCACTCAAATTCACCCAGCACACCCACCGGTACGTTTTATTTAGGGCCTAGCATTGAAATAACTTATTTCTCTAAGCTGCATCTCCATTGGTACAAATAAATTAAGCACCGCAGCTTGTGGATGAGTTTAAATCTCGGCTACTTTGCTGCTGCTGCGAAACGTATATTTTCTACACTCAATTCCACTATAGAAAATCCTCAGCATTTACACCACATATGGCTGTACCCTTACTCTGTAAAGTCAGCGAGGCCTCGTTAACACGACCGTGGGGCTGTCGTGCCGGTGTTGCAGACACAAAAGTCTGCAAAACACGGGCACCAGCCATGTGAACTCTGCGTCGCTGTACAGACCCATTGTGTCCACGATTTGCATTATGCGGAGAAAGATAGGATATGTTCTGTCTTTTGCGGCATGGACCTGGAAGCATACAGAAGAGCATCCGTGTGCTTCCGGGTTGGTGCCTCTATGCCGTAAAAGATAGAGCATGTCCGATCTTTCTCCGCATCTTGCAGATCGCAGACCCATTAAAGTCAAAGGGTCTGCACAGCAATGCGGAGCTCACGCGGTTGGTGCCTGTGTTTTACGAACCTGCGGTTTGCGGTCCACAACATGGGCACAGCACCACAGTCTGAAGTTGGTTTTAGTTTTTCACCCCCATGTTTGTCTCCACAGCCGATGCCATCCAGCTGCCCTGCGAGTTCTGCGAAGAGCTCTTTCCTGAACATGATCTTATCTTACACCAGGTACCAGCGCCACAATTCCTTTCACAGTCCCTTTCATTATGACTGCACTTATCAAACAAGCTGAGCTTCAGTTCTTGCTAGATTTTATCCTTCAAATATAGGGCAAAGATGATGAACATCCACTTCTTTCTGTAGCTTCCTATTGTGGTGTTTTGCATCATTTCATTGCTAAGTGGGGATTTCTTTACTTTCTGCTCACTCGTCACCTTTTTGTTCTGCATTTTGCTCCATAAAATGCAGAATTTTTATTTGTTAGATTTCACCTCCAAATTTGTTCTGAAACTCTCCTATATTTTGTGAATGGTTATCCAGCCTCTGTTTATGTTGGTTTTTAATTCAGAAAAATGTAAAGTAATTTCTTTATGTTTGCAGTCTGGTTGTAGGCCCAATGTCACTTCCTCAGTTAGAAGACATTCTCCTAGTCCCCCGCTGGACTTCACTGAACATCTCAGGTCATCTTCACCTCCTGCTCACAGTCCTCAGAATGTCATCATTCCATGTGAATTCTGTGGTGTCCTGATGGAAGCGGATATCCTGTTCCATCATCAGGTACCTGCATTGTAAAATCTGTGGCTTCTGTGCAGGGCTGTGGAGTCGGTACATAAATGCAGAGGGAGGTAGTTGGGCAGAAGCTGCTGCCTTCTCCTTTGTGTGTTGATCTTCTGCTGAAGATAGAGCAGTGGGAGGATCCAGGAAGGGGCAGGGGAAGGGGCATTTATTTTAAAACATGATTTCCCTAGTAGAATCTCATAGTCATGTTTTAAAGTTTAAGCTAACAATCTGAGTTTACAAGTTTTCATAGCCTTAGCTGAATGATAGCAGTTTTTCAAATGGCTTACAGCTTCAGTCTTGAACTATTGACTATCCATTCCCTTCACTTATTCAAGTGTCTCTAGTCCTGCAAAAAACATATTTACTTAATCAGTTATCAGTGAGAGGCTAGGATAACCATGGGCGTTGCGTTCCCTGTAACAGTGGAACACAACACAATAGAAAGTATAAGTATTGCCGCTCCTTAACTGTGAGTTTCGTGCCATATAGTGAAGCATATGAAAAGCATGCTTCTTCACGGTCCTTTAACGTCGTCGTTTTGCGGTAACGTGACGCGCTGCATGCATTGGCCTTTATTCTTACAGTAGAGAAGTAATTAATTATAACTTTTTGTGAAATGGGACATTTAAACTTGCTTTGTTTTTATTTTTTATTTAAATTTAGTAGGAGTTGAAGTCGGTTCATTTTTGCCGACTACGACTCCAGGTAGGCAAAATTGCCTCAGACTCTGACTCCACAGCCCTGCTTCTGTGTAAAACATTGGACGATAGGTGGTGTGCCTACATGCAGCATTTCGTCTTATGACTGCGTTTTGCACTGATTAAGGCTACTTTCACACTTTCAGTTACATTTTCCGGTACTGAGATCCGGCAGAGGATCTCAATACCGGAGAAAAACGTAACTGAACAGAACGGAATGCTCCAAAATGTATTCTGTTCCGTTTGGTTGCGTTCCCATACCGGAGAGCAAACCGCAGCAAGCTGCGGTTTTCTTTCCATCATGGGATGCTGAGCAAAACGGATCCGGCATGACCCACAATGCAAGTCAATGGGGACTGATCCGTTTTCCTGACACAATAAAAAACGGATCAGTCGCCCATTGACTTTTTAGTGGTGTTCATGACGGATCCGTCATTGCTATGTTAAACATAATACAACCGGATCCGTTCATAACGGATGCAGATGGTTGCATTATCAGTAATGGAAGTGTTTTTGCTGAGCCCTGCTGGATCAGCCAAAAACGTAAGTGTGAAAGTAGCCTAAAATGATCAATACATAAAATACTGCAGTAATGATATGTCACATCTGAATATACAGTATGCTGACCGGGAGTCAGTCTCCAGGAGATTCACTGGTTAAACCAGGCACACTGCCTTGATAGTTGTTGCAGCTCCTGCTTTCCAAGGGTTCCTGCAGTTGGAAAATCTCTTTTAGTTTTCACTTGCATGATACCCAGGGCAATGGAGGTAAGCCAAACTTTCTGCTATGACTCAGACTTCTGTATTTTTCCAAACTCTGACTCCATCTCCGACTAACTGTAAATGACTAATAATTAGTAATAACGAATGTGTAAAATGTTAACATCTGGCTTTTCATCACCATCATGTAAATGATCAAGCGACTTAGAACATAAAGTATATTTATTTGAATACAGTTGCTAAACAAAACCTTTGAAAAATGGGAAACTCATAAAGCATACCATAAATTTATCGGATTGCTGCAAAACTCGGCATGCAGTTAAGTCTAAGACAAATATGTAAATGATTTCAGTTGCGGTTTTATTAGATATTGGGTCTTGCCACAAGAGGGTGTAAAAGTGCTTCCCCACTGTCCTATAAAAAGGCTCTCAGAGGCTACTTTTGGGTTGTGTACATCTCAGTGAGAGATCGCTGACTGCTAGACATGTCTTTATGATGCATTCAGACAATTTGCCCAGTTGACAGACTTTGAGAGGGGGCACATCATTGGACTGAGGGAAGCAGGATGGTTGTTTCGATGAACTGCCCACCATCTAGGCCTTTCTGACCTAGTTGTTAGGAGGTGTTGGGAGCATTGGTTACGTGAGGGCACACACACACGGCAAACACCTTTGTTGTGGAGCGACACACTACCCCAACTGCTGGTGTGATGATCTAGAGAGCCATCAAACATGACAGTCGGTCCACCCTAGTAGTGATGTGAGGAACACTAACAACTCCTCTATATGTGCAGAATATCCTGGTGCCACGTGTGTTGCCTCTTATGGCAGGGCTTCCAACTGGCATTTTTCAGCTCGCCACACACATGAAGGGTTTCCAGATTGCAACACTGCCTGGTCACCAGATTTATCGCCAATTGAGCATTTATGGAGCCAGCTGGGACGCCAGCTTCAGCAGCCTACATTTCTACAGGCCTAGCTGTAACATCTGTGGGCAAATGTGCGACAGGATACCGTACAGAACCTGTAAGGCTCCATGTCCAACCGTGTCATCTTGTATCCAGGCTAGAGGCGGCCCAACAGGGTTTTGGAGCCTCCTTTCATTTGTACAGTTTTTTCCCAATAAGCTTATCCGTTTTAACTTGCATATACCATTCACCCATAGAAAGTGTTATTCCATTCCAACAGTTCCTTCTTGGCGGCTATGTATGTGCTGCATTTGGTTTTATAGAATTCTATAAAATTCTGCATTATGGTAAAATCTGGTGCCATATAGATGTTTATTTTGTGATTACAATTGCATAGATCCCTCTCCTAATTTCTAATATTGGTTTCCCATAGGATCAATGTGACATGGGACCAAACGCTGAGAAAACATCCCACTTTTCAGCACCAACATTTGCTGATGATGTCTCTCCCGAGGTCGCCTCTGAGGATGAGTACAGAAGTTACATGGTTCCCACACCCTCACTCAGTCACAGAGCAGGTTTGTTCTCCTATGCTTCTGAGTACAGAATAATTAAAGCGGAAATCCACTTAAAATTATCCTCTAGCAAGTCAAACAGATACTTAAAGAGGATCTGTCACCGCTCCTGACATGCCTGGTTTAATAGCTTTATGCATCCCCATTTAATAACAATTCTGGAGCATCTGTTCTTATGACTCTATGTTGTGTCATTCCTTTATTATTTCTACTAGAAGTTATGAATGAATAGCTAGCAGTCTGCAGTAAGGGTACAGAGGGGTGGTAACCAGTTGGAGGTGTGTCCCTTCACAGACCACCATGAATTTCCAAAATCGGGGAACCTGAACCATTTTGGTACAGCTTGGAGATTTGTATCACTGAGAAGGCAGACTCGAAAGAGGTAGTCCCAGAACTTTCACCTATGAATGAGGGTACAGTCTCCCCTGTTTAAATGGAGCTGAGGTCGAGTGGCACTGTGCATGCTCCATTGCACCTCTATTTAAATGGGAGACACGGGACCGTACTTTTCATGGCTGGGTGTGTCAGTAGTTAGTCCAACACAAAGCCACTGGATAGATAAGATGCCATTCTGGAATCACCTCTTTAATATTCTATACACACAGAGCCATAATAGTCAGTGAAGGTCCATAATAAGTGTAGATTTCTGTTGACTGAATTGAGTTTAGACCCAGACTGCCAAAGCCACTGGGGGACATTTATCAAGACTGGCGTTCCCATGTGCCAGTCGTCTTCCCCCTGCGATTGAGTCAGATACACCTAATTTATTAAGAAGCAAATGACTCTTAATAAATTAGTTGCATCTCTGGCCCTCCTCGTGCCAGAAACTCAACACAGCTCACCCTACAAAAACGAGCTAAGATGGCTCCATTGACAGAAAAATAAAGGTATAGTTTTTAATTTGGAATATATTTTTAAGTAAACACTCTAAATGGGATCATTTATTATACTGAAATATGCTTATATTACACGTATTTCAGGTGCAGATGGTGGCGCAACGGTTAGTTGCACCGCTATCTGTGACCTCTCCCCACTCACGCCGGGTCTTAAATTGTAGGCCGAGAAGAGGACGGGCCAGGAGGTCTCATTCATAATTTTCTATGTAAGTTTTCTTATAAAAGGTGTCCCTTTTTTGTGACTTCTATGGTCAGATCTGAAATGGGGAGTGTTGGTGAGCCTGCTAGGTGTTCCTGATACAAAAGACTGTCTGACATCACCTTAATACAGAAGAACACTTGATTACCTCTGTAGCAGTATACTGGTAACATTACTGACATAACTAATTTGCGTTCTCATATTTCAGCTTCAGGGAGTGAAGCCACAGTCTCTTTCAGGAACCAGACAAGAAGGAATGCAGATAACACAACTAGAGCTCATAGCAGAATTGACAATCTGTATTGTCCGATGAATAACACTCGTCAGTCCAGTCTTGAAGAATTGAGAAAAAGGAACATGGAAGAGAATGCCAGATTGGCCAGAAGCCAATCCGACGATTTCTTTGGTCGTACACAGGGAGCATCAAGCAGGTAGCAAAATCTACTTGTGCTCTTGATTTAGGGGAAAAATCTTCTGTAATTTAGCTGCAGAATTATGCTATATTTATTCTTTCCTTTTAAAAATGGCAGCAAAACTTAAATATTCGGCTGTTCAAACTATCATGTTCCATTTACATCTCTCTTTTTTGTTTATGTGGCCTTTGGACCCCTTTAGGCACCAAGCTTTAGATGTGACCGCTTCTTCTTCACCCTCTATAGCTGCCTTCCTGCTTGCTGAACTTAGTATTAAGTACAATGCATTCAGAAAGTCTCCAGACCCTTTCATTTTTTCACATTTTATGTTGTAGCATGTTTTCCCCCATTATTCTGCACTTAATATCCAAAAACGCACTCAAAAGTGAAAACAGAATGTTAGAAATTTTGCTAATTTATTGAAAAGAAAATTCTGCATTAACTTAGGGTACTTTCACACTTGCGACAGTGTGATCCGGCAAGCAGTTCCATTGCCTGCATGCAAACGCATGTCATTTTTTTTAACTGATCAGGTCTGAAAAATGCCAGATCAGTCAGAAAAATGCATTGCAATACCGTATCCGTTTTTCCGGTGTCATCAGGCAAAACGGATATTTTTTTTCCACATTTTTAAAGGTCTGCACATGCGCAAACCAGAATGCCGGGTCTGTCATTGCGGTATTTTTATTGCCGGATCCAGCACTAATACATTTCAATGTAAATTAATGCCGGATCCGGTATTCCGGCAACTGATCAGGCATTTTGTACGGAGATAATACCGCAGCATGCTGCGGTATTTCCTCAGTCCAAAACTCCTGACAGTGACTAAACTGATGCATCCTGAACGGATTTCTTTCCATTCAGAATACATTGGGATAAAACTGATTAGTTATTTTCCGGTATTGAGCCCCTTGGTACAGTGTTGCAGGGAGATTAGAAATTTGGCAGCCATCATATCTTTGCTCAATCTGTAGCGTTAAAGGGGTATTCCCAGCTTGTTTTTTGGTTCCCGTCATGCAGAAAAACGTTAAGGGGTTGTCCGGACTTTAAATATTGATGACATATCCTGAGGATCGGTCATTAATATCAGATCGTCGGGGGTCCGACACCCGGGACCCCCGGCGATCAGCTGTATGAGGAGATGGCGCGCACAGTGCACATTAGGGTTGTTTCGGGTATCGAACTTTCGATACCCGATCGATACTTTTCTCTGGTATCGCACTCGATACCAGGAAAAGTATTTTATCGATACTGGGCTGCACTACTGCACAGCCCAGTATAGGAGAGCATGGCTGCGCCGCTCTCAGCGCGGCCATGTTCTCCTCGGCAGCACAGGGAGAAGGAGGCAGTCTCTCCTCCCCTGTGCTGCCGCTTCAACCAATAGAGGGAGAGGGGCGGAGCGGGGCGGGAGGAGGGCGGAGCTGGGGGCGGGAGCACTGGCCAGCAATGCCGAGTAGTTTCTTATATAAATGCAGGCAGAAGACACAGCCTGCCAGCACCTGCCTGTGACCCAGCACTGCAATCAGAGGCAATTAACCCCTCAGGTGCCGCACCTGAGGGGTTAATAGCCTCTGATCGCAGCGCTCGTTCACAGGCAGGTGCCGGCAGCCTGTGTCTTCTGCCTGCATTTATATAAGAAACTACTCGGCATTGCTGGCCAGTGCTCCGCCCCTCCCTAGTATTAAAACATTGGTGGGCAGTGGGCAGTGTGCCCCCTCCCCTCCCTAGTATTAAAACATTGGTGGGCAGTGTGCCCCCCAGTATTAAAACATTGGTGGGCAGTGGGCAGTGTGCCCCCCTTCCCCCAGTAATAAAATCATTGGTGGCAGTGGCCACAGGGTCCCCTCACCTCCTCCTCATTGGTGGCAGTGGCAGTGATCGGAGCCCCAGCACTGTAATGCTGGGGCTCCGATCGGTTACCATGGTAACCAGGACGCTTCTGAAGTCCTGGCTGCCTTGGTCTGCTCCCTGCTGCTGTGTGCACAGAGCACAGGGCAGCAGGGAGAGGGTGAGATCCTATTCACCCTGATAGAGCTCTATTAGGGTGAATAGGATGAGAATATCCCAGGTTCTAGCCCCTAGGGTGGAAATAGTTAATAAATAAACTGTAAAAAAAAAAAAAAGTTAAAGTACACCAAAATATTAATTATAAATCCCCCTTTCCCAATTTTACATATAAAATATATAAACAATACATAAATAAAATATTACATATCGCCACGTCTCAAAAGTCCAAACTATTAAAAATCCACTTTTATGCGGTGAACGCCGTAAAAGAAAGAAAAAGAAAAAATGCACGATTCGCCATTTTCTTTTAGTCGTCTTGTCCCCACAAAAAAGTAGGATAGGACTGTTGTATTATGAGCCGGCGGTTTCATAAAATGTGGAATGCACGCGGATTTTTTTGGCGTTTTTATTTTTTTCGCGTGGTATCGAATGGTATCGAGTATCGCAATACTTTTTTATGGTATCGATACCGAATCAAAATTTTGGTACCGAAACAACTCTAGTGCACATGTGCTTTCTCCCGTTTCTCTTTCTGCTCACCGCTGCTTTGCTATAGACAGCAGCGATGAACAGAAAGAGAGAGAATGGATAAGGCACGTGCACACTGCGCCCACCGTCTCCTCATATAGCTGATTGGCAGGGGTGCCGGGTGTTGGACCCCCGCCGATCTGAGGATAGGTTATTAATATTAAAAGCTGGACAACCCCTTTAATAGAAGGAATTGGCCAATTGCAATGGTCCTTTTACAACTTCTGGCTCTCTCTTCCCTTGTAATGTGTACTGCGGATACGGCCACCGCTGCAATCTTGCAGCAGTGGCAGCGCTTGCGCAGTGGGATAAATTTCTCTTCTTATTGTTGTGGCTGGGATAGCAGGAGCATGCATGCGTGGCCGTTCCCGTCCATGGCGCTCCAGCATTTCATGTGTAGGTCAGCTCCATGCAATGTGCAGTAGTCCCGGAGCTGTCCTATACAGCTTTGATGAGATAGAACGCTGAACCCAGCATTGGGAAAGTGCACATGCAGGCAATGAGCGCATTAGAGTGCTGCTTGCCTTTTGGCTTCAGTCAAATAGAATAGGTCCACCCACTAAACTTCAAGGAATTGCTGACCTATGGAGGTGAACAATAGGACAACCCTTTAGGCTAGGGCTACATCGCGCAATATTTTTTGTAATGATAGTCAGTGGTGTCACACTGTGACATGCTGAAATACAACTTGGATGGGTTTTTTGCGACTGTTCCAGTCGCAGGGTGACACCATCGACCATAATTACAAAAAATGCTGTGTCGCCATGTAGCCCTAGCTACACATGATGGATTTTCAGAACTCATTGAAAAAATCAGCGAGTAATCCGCTCTCATTTTCTGCATGTGTTTGGTAATTTTTTATTTTCAGCTTCTCATTCATTTCAGTGGGAGAATCAACACCAATACGGATTGGTCTTTGGAATATAGTTATGTTGTGAGCAGTCTCCACCTGTCCACTGTTGACTTATCTAGTGACAGTGGGGAAAAATGAAGGATGCAAAATATGGATTCTTTCTTGTATTTGTATATTGATGGGTGCTTTGTGTGGGATTTATGTGTTCATAAAGGTCTGTTTCTCTTTTCTGCAGGAACACCAGCACCAGAGGAAAGGTAAGAAAGCCAGCGTCCCTCCCTATAAAGAAGTTCTGTAAGGTTAAAATGGTATTCCGGTTAGTCTCCTGAGACCTCCATCGATGACACGAGAATGGGGGCCTGGTACCTGGAGGAGCCCTCCTGTATGGACGGAGCGGCTGGTGGGAAATGAAAGCCGCCACTCCATCCATTTCTGTGGGAGCACCAGAGATAGCTGAGCTCTGTACTCGGCTATCTCAGACACTTCCATAGAAATGAATGGAGCGGAGGCGCACTTTTCTGACCAGCCCCTCCGTCCATTTCAAGCGGGCTCCACGGGGCCCCCGTTCTCATGATTATTGGGGTCCCAGCGGTAGGACCCCAACAGATCTTATAGTTATCCCTGGATAGGGATAACTATATTTTAACTGGAATACATGTGCCATTATTGTCATGACTCTGGTGTGCTGTATTAACTCATTTCTGTATGTTCTGATTTAGCCGAAAAAGAAGATAAACTCAAGATCTGACGAAGTTGATAAGGAGGAGTAACGTCTCTATATGTTTCTCAATTCTTTTGTATTATATCTTCTATTACACCTCTGTAAAGGAGAGTCTATAAAACGAACTGCTTAAGAAGGTGCGGGCACACTCCTTTATAGGGCTAGTCCTGTCTGAACACTGTTTTCTTTATGTATCTGATAGGGGAGATATGTTTGTTGTCTATGATGTTTCTTTGTATATATCTTTTGTATGGGGCTTATTAATTTTTAATAATGGGATTGTATGATTTGAGCAGGTTACATTTATTCACCTGAACAGTGAGATTTTGCTTCACAAGAATATACCTGCTGTTATAATGCAGGCCTAGAGCAGAGATTTCTGGGACTGTTGCTATATCCATGGCACCTCCTGTACTGCCGCTCTCTAAGAGATCAGTGTTTTATCAGTGTGCATTAACTTAATTTGCTGGAATGATAAAACTTCATGCAAAAAGATATAAAGCAATTTTTTCATTTAATAAGCAAAATATTCAAAGCAATAAAAGACTAACCATGTATTCAGCCAGAGGGGTTGCATTTTTAAAGAGTATCGGTCAGCATGGTCAAACCTATTAAACCAGCTATACTGTCAAGTAGAATTGATCACTTTGAATAAAACAATATCATCTTTATGTCTCTAGGTTGAACAATTGTCGAGAAATCTCCATTTGTATTATTATGCAAATCGGCTAGGTCAGGGGTAGGGAAACTATGGCTCTCCAGCTGTTAAGCTACAATTCCCACCATGCTCTGCCGTAGGCTGATAGCTGTAAGCAGTCTTTGCATGCTGGGAGTTGTAGTTTTGCAACAGCTGGACAGCCGCAGTTTGCCTATCCCTGGGCTAGATGGAGCACTGAGGGGCTGGCCAGAGCTCTCAGAGCACCAGTTAGTTAATACCCTTCAGTTATTGCCAATCTTCCATTCCCCTGGATTGACAGATCTAGACATCTTGTTATTTCCCTTTCTGCGCTGTGTCTTGATGTGACCTGGAAGTGGAGGCAATTTGCATGATGATAAAAACTGAGCTTTTTCAACCGCAATGCAACATAGAGACATAAGGAAGGTATCGTTTTAATCAACATAATCAACCCTAGCAGGCAGTATGCCTAGTTTAATAGTGTTGAGCATACTGATAGATGCACTTTGGATGACCCATCACCACATAATGGAATGCAATGTGAAGGCTCCATGTAATAGAGCAGGAGAAGCCGAGCAGATTAATATATATATTTTTGTGGAAAAAGACCACCCTCCGTGAACAGAGGTGTTATCAGTGATTGATAGCATTCTCTGTAATATACATAGATAGTTGTCAGTCACTGATAACACCTCCCCGTGTATTGAGAGCTGCTCATAGGGGTGTTGCTAAGGGCTTATTCAGATGACTGTAAGAATGAGTCTGCATTTATCCATTTCGCAATTTTGCGGAACGGGTGCGGAACCATTCATTTCAGTGGGGCAGCAAAAGATGCAGACAGCACATTGTGTTCTGTCCGCATCAGTTATTCCGTCTCACGGCCCCGCAAAAATGATAGAGCATGTCCAAGGCAATTTCTATCATAGTCTCGGCCATGTACATGGGCCGGTATCCGTTTTTTGTAGATCCGCAATTTGCCTAGCACAAAACAGAACGGTTGTCTGAATGTAGCCTAAGTTAGAGAAAACATATGAATGTATAAATTTACAAGTTTTACTGAATATTTTCCCATAATACTATATATTAATCCCAGCTCCTCCTGCTCTATTACAGGCTGCTTGCACATTGCACTAGTCATTGGAATTACATCATCAGTTTACAGAACTGTCTTGTAAAATGGGCTGAATGTCTGCGATGTGTATTTCAGAGTTGTATTCTTTGGGGGGGAATATATCATTAGTGTAAAAAAAAAAGTGTTAGTTAACCTTTACCACTTTACTCCAGATTTACCACTGCAACTCTTAAAGTTGCTAAATCGCACCAATAGGAGGGTGGAGTAGAAAAACCTGAGCAGCATTTCTAGACAAAAATATTAGGTATAAAGATGTTCCGAATTCATTAAACCACGTGCAACATTTGCTAAACTTAGTACTTAAACTTAAACTACCCCAAGGCAGACACAAGCAAAACTGATGTCTAAATTTGCCCTCATGATAAATTACCCCCCGTGTGTATGAATATGTTTACATGTTGTTCTACCACTAAGTACACGTATCATGTATGTTTTCTCACTGTAGCTTCCATTAGCTAATCCTTCAGTCTGTGCTTCTTCCGACTGCCAAAAACTCATTTACGGAACAGCGTTTTCATCAGGTTGGCCATTCTTTTATCAACATCAGGATTTGATTTGTTTTGGACTCTGTTCACATCTGCATCTTGGTTACCATTATAAACAAACTGAAACGGTGTCAGATGACTGACATCAGCGGCATCCAATAAATCCTATTGATTAAAAATAGGTGGCTGATGCTATCTTTCCAGACCAAAACAATAGAATTTGCAGCATTGGATTTTAATGAGCCTTCAATGCAGAAGTGAACATAATGGTAGACTGGCAGACTGATAAATTACATGCACAATTTTTTTTTACTGAGAAATGTCTTAATCGGACCGATCAGGTTCATGCAGTGGAAATAACCATTTTGCCAAAGAAACAATTTTGACAAATGATGGGAATCTGAAGTACCGCAAAGTGCCTGATTATCTAATCTTTTCATACTGGGTGTATTTTATAGAAGCTCGCATAGCTCATTCTCTACTACTTGATACTTTAAAACAGATATTTCTATGTTGCTTTTTGGGGTTGCTAATTTTAACTGTATTTTATACATCAATAAATAAAATATAAAATGTGCATCACTGATATTTAATCTTGCTTCTACCAGTTAGTTATACTATAAAGGCTGTGATAAAGGTCTAAGGGCAGTTTCACATTTGCGGCTGATGTTCTGGCATTGCCCACACACCTCATTGACGATATTAGGGTCCGGTGGAGATCCAACTGCCACCCGGCAAATCTGATGGGATTTGGTTGGATAAATACTGATGCGTGCTGCGTCCGGCCAAATCCCAGCATATTTGTCATGTAGTGGCAGGATCTCTGCTGGTCCCCATTATAGACAAAGGGGCCAGCAGGCATTCCCGTACAATCCAGCAATGCGGGAACCAGAGAGTTCCTGCAGGCTGTTCTCTGGTGGATCTCCTGCTGCAAATGTGAATCTACCCTAAAGTTGATGAAAATGGATGGTTGCAGCCAAAACAATTGTTCACTGGGTAACATGTAATAATGGACGATCATTTTAGCCAACCAATGAAAAGCTATAGACACTAATCCATGATTGTGGTTTTTTTTTTGTTGTTGTTTTTGTTTTTTACTGTATATCGCTAGTCTGAACGCATGTTATATCCAATAAGGGCTAAAATACTTCTGTCAGTAGAACGATCATTCGTTCAATGGTTGTTCAGCCATTAGCCTACTTCTACAGCATCTGATGGGCGTTTCTGGGACCACTGTTCATTTGTTCTCAAGAGGATTGCATCACATGACTGGAACATTGCATTAAATGTAGGGGGCGGCTATCATCGTTTTCTGTATTGCAATAAAGTACCATAACATAGGCCAAAAAAAATCAAAGTACCAGTTGACTTGCTCTAAATCCAGTATTCAGTTACCCACATGAACATTTAAAAATATCCACTGCCAGGCATCTAATGTCTATAGTTGTCCTTAAAGAGATTTTCCAGGAATTAGATATAGATCCATCCTCAGGATAGGTCATCACTCTCTGTAGGAGTTGCTGTGAGTTGGAGCCCCACCAATCAATCAGCTGTTTGATGGGGCTGCACAGCAGCTTCCTCATAGTATACCAAGCCCAGCGCCAAACATTGTATAGAAGCTCAATCAAGCTAATTTGAATAGGACTGAACAGAACAAAGGCCTGGTGATGAGGAAGAGGCTGCAGTACCCTTCTGCCAAGCACCCTTTCCAACAACTTATTGGCGGGGATACCAGTCAGATATTGATGACACATCCTGAGGATAGATAATGACTATTTAAATCCCAGACAAGCCCTTTAAACATAAACATTTAGGGGGACATTTAAGCAGAGGTGTAGCTAGGCTTTCCTGAACCCAGGGCAAGCATTCGGTATATTTTTTAGACTAAGCCACACCTCTAAGGCCCCTTTCACATATGCGTTTTTCCTTTGCGTCCTAGAGTTCTGTCCTCGGGGCTCTAGGATGGAAAGATACTGATCAGGATTTCCCTAATGCATTCTGAATGGAGAGCATTCCGTTCAGGATGCATCAGGATGTCTTCCGTTCAGTACGTGAACGTTTTTTGGACGTTGACAAAACCGCAGCATGCTGCGGATTTGTCTGTCCAAAAATCCGGAAGACATGCCGTAATGCCAGATCCCGAATTAATGTCCATTAAAGTGCATTAATCCGGATCTGGCCTTAAGCTAAACGTCATTTCGGCGCATTGCCGGATCCGACGTTTAGCTTTTTCTGAATGGTTACCATGGCAGCCAGGACGCTAAAGTCCCGGCTGCCATGGTAAAGTGTAGTGGGGAGTGGGGGAGCAGTATACGTACCATCCGTGCGGCTCCCGGGGCGCTCCAGAGTGACGTCAGGGTGCCCCATGCGCATGGATCACGTGATCCATGCGCATGGGGCGCTCTGACGTCATTCAGGAGCGCCCCGGGAGCCGCACGGATGGTAAGTATACTGCTCCCCACTACTACTATGGCAACCAGTACTTTAATAGCGTCCTGGCTGCCATGGTAACACTGAAAGCATTTTGAAGACTGATCAGTCTTCAAATGCTTTCAGGTCACTTGCGTTGTTACGGATCCGGCGGGCATTTCCGGCGACGGAAGTGCACGCCGGATACTAACAACGCAAGTGTGAAAGAGGCCTAACTCTGTCCAAAAAATAAGTAAACACCTAAATGGCCCCACATTGTAATGGCCCCGTTATGCCAGCATTTTCCCTCCTTTACAGTAGTTATGCCCAGTTATGTGCCCCCCTCACAGTAGTTATGTCCAGATATGTCCCCTGACAGTAATATGCCCAGTAAAGTGTCCCGTTTACAGGCAGTAAAAATAAAAAAAACTCCACATACTCGCTTTGTTCCCCAGCAGCAGCCATACCAACAGCAGGACATGCGGAGCTACTGGAAATGCCCCGCCCCCTGTTCAGACCTGCAGTGTGGAGCGCAGACAGGGGGGAGGAATGATGGAGCAGAGAGCTGACGGACGGCTCTTGCATCATCGTTATATGCAGCTGTCTCTGCTTCCTATGGAAGCAGGGGCAGCTTCTAGAAAGCGGGACATACCTCCCCCGTACCGGGAACATGGGACAGCCACTGAAATCCACGACTGTCCCGCCGGATCCGGGACTGTTGGGAGGTAAACTGGTGTGTGAAACGAGCGCAATCCTATCAATGCACAGACTAGTAACGTCTGTAATTAAACCATTTCTCATCATAAATAATATAATCTATTATCATTATTCGACAAGACCGGTATTCCCCCAACCAGCAAACCTGTGCACGGCACCTTACTGACATGTGAGGTGATGGCAGAGAGTGGTTAGGTGCTCCTTTCTGCTCTAAAGACATGTAGTGAAGTTAGAGTGGGTTAATGGCACTAAGGCAGCCTACTAGGGGTTAAGGCTAGTTCAGCTGCCACAGGAGGTCTCCTACTTTTCCCACAGCTCTACTTGCTGGCAGTGAATGGAAACCTTCAAGGATCACATTCACAGACTGAATGTCCATGTCCAGCCACAGCTACACAGTGAGCAGCACTAGAATATGGGCAATCTTTCCTCCCCCTGGCAGCAAAGGTTTTCATTCACTGACAGGCAAGCAGAGGTGTTGAGAGTAAAGCTCCTGAAGTATTATATTTTTATCTGTTATTTTCTCGCTCGTATCATTGGGGGACACAGACGACC
Organism: Bufotes viridis; assembly: GCA_033119425.1. Classification (NCBI taxonomy): domain Eukaryota; kingdom Metazoa; phylum Chordata; class Amphibia; order Anura; family Bufonidae; genus Bufotes; species Bufotes viridis. The sequence goes on along the minus strand of CM065589.1, from coordinate 140,615,369 downwards.
ATGGGTATAGCTGCAGCCACTAGTACACGACACTAAACAAAAAAGTGTTAGCTCCTCTCAGCTATACCCCTCCTGCAGACACTGAGCTAATCAATTTAAGCTTAGTGTCCGCAGACATATTTTTCTGCAGGTCTGCCAAAGCTTCTTACTTTTTTTTATTTTTCAGGTTCGGGCTACAGACGGGCTCTCACCACTTGTTTTCACACACTTGAGGGGGGAGACCAGCAGGTCCTCAAGCCTGCTGCTCGTTCCCCACCACTGGAAGACCAGGAGGAACAGTATATCTCAAATCCTCTGTTACCCGCCAGCTACAGTGTTACCTTGGCTACTTCTTCTGGAAGTTCCCTCTGTTACCGGTGTAGCCACCCTCCCCAAGGGGCAGCACACTGAGGAAGGTGATGCTGCTGTAACCAGGGTGGACAGAAACCGTCTGGGTAAGTATATCACCTACCTCACGCTGCTGGCTCCCCTGTGCCTGAGCACCCCTTCTCCTGTGAACATAGGAATATGTTTCTCGCCCATTTTCCTTGGGGGACACAGGAAACCATGGGTATAGCTCAGCTCCCTAGGAGGCGTGACACTAAGTGAAAGCTGTAAGCCCCTCCTCCAGCAGCTATGTCCTCAGCCTGGAGAGAGAGACTGCCAGTTTTTGCTTAGTGTCCAAGGAGGCAAGACACTCCCTGCTCTGCAGGGCTGCTTTCTCCTTTTTTGTATTTTTTTTTATTTAGATTTTTTATTTTTCTTCCAGATCATCAGGGATAACAGAGGCGCACTAGACCTCTCTGTTCTCCCGGGGTTGAGCTGCGCCAGTGCCGACAATCCGCACTGCTGCCTCCCCACAGAAGGCAAGGTGGATCTGAGCAGCACTAGCTCCCCTACATCCCGCCAGCACAAGGGTCGCCCGCACACCAAGTCCCTCTTCCAGCGTCCCGCCACTACGGTGCCGGTAGCTGAAGGGGCGACCCTGCTGGAACGGACCGAGGGTGAAGACAGCGGATGGTGAGAGGTCGCTGCTCCAGCCCTACCACCCCCCCCCCCACACTCCACCCCGGTCTCCTGCGTGCCTGGCCCCCACTGGGGGTCCTCCACCCTCAGGTGTTCCACAGGATTTCTAATCTTGGCCCAGACACTAGGTTAAATCTCTCAGGGACTAAACCTTGGTGGCTGCTGGGGTGTTCAACGGCTGCTTTAGCTTCCGACCTCCCCACCCTCCCTTCCTGACAAGTGAATGGTGTGCACCCCCGCGGCAGCCATCAGGCAGGGCCGGGAGGGTTTAGCCACATGCCCAGGCCCGGCGCATCTCCCCCCCTCCTCTCCCTGCGACAGGACAGGAGGTCTGCACATAGCACCGGTTGCAGGGTCCCCCCCTCACTTGTGTTGCCGCAGTGTAATATGGGCACGTCCGAGGTCCTGGCCGACCGTCGATGTTCCGGTCGGCCGGATGCAAGTAATGAAATTTAGCCTCTGGCTTTTACGCGGCCTACCAGCCGCAAACCACTGGCCTCCTGCTTTTAAGCTCCCTACCTTCCAGCCGCGGGTTGGGCACCCTCGGCCGGCATGCATGTGCGGTCGCCTCGTTCCGGGTTCCACAAGCACGTGCCGACCACAGGCGGGGCGCTCGGTACTCCTAGGTCCGCCGGGCGCCGCAAATTTGGGCCCCGACTTCGCAGCCTGCTAGGCCGCAATCCGACCTCAAAGGGGTGGGGGGCGGAACTTTTCCCAGGCGCGAAGATTTCCCACCTGGAGGTTCCTCCTCCCCCCCAGGAGATCGCTCCTCTGCCCCCAGGCTTCAATTAACCCTTTATTGCCAGCTGGCTCCTGTATAGGGGCCTGATAGTGGCCCCTTCCTGTCTCTCAGAAAGGCTGGGCCCTACATTGTGGCCCTTCCTGCCTCTCAGTGAGGCCATGTTTTTATAAAAAAAAAAAAAAACTTTTTGGTGGCTGCGCTGGACGCTGCAGCCTACTCTTAGTACTGCTGGCTGTATGCATGCCCCCTTCCATAGGCAGCATGTCGCGCACCCCGCTGCGGTGCTGGCTAGGTGCAGGTTCTCCTCCTAGGCGGACCCTTGCCTTTCCCCAGTATACGGCAGCCGGCCATTTGCGAGCCCCTGTACATCTTTCCATGGGCGGAATCTCGCACCCCCCCCAGTTACGGTGCTGGCCGTGTGCATGCCCCCTTCATAGGCGGAACACTGCACTTCCCTGACTGCCTGCTGACCATGTGCATGACTCCCCCCTCGATAGGCGGAATACTGCACTCCCACTGGATACGGAGCTGGCCATGGGCACGTCACCCATTCCATAGGCGGACGCTGCACTCTCACACAGGGAATACTGTATTTTCACCTGGATACGGTGCTGGCTATGTGCACGTCCCCCTTGCTTAGGCGGATTTCTGCACTCTCACCTGAACGGTGCTGGCCATGTGCACGTCCCTCTTGCTTAGGTGGACTTCTGCACTCACTAGAACGGTGCTGGGCCTGGAGACGTTCATTGCTGGCCATGTGCATGAACCCCTTCCATAGGTGGAGTTCTGCACTCTCTCTGATTTCGATACTGGCCGTATGCATGTTTTCCTACCTCATGGCAATTCTGCACTCTCATGGGCCGTTAACGTCCATGTACATGCCCCTCTTCTGGGACTATATTGCGCTCTCACTGGGTTCGCTGCCGCCCATATGCAAGCCCCCCTTCCATAGGCGGCAATTGCACTCACTGGTTTCGCTGCCAGCAATACGCACAACTCCCCTTCCATGGGGGGAATTTTCACTGCCGGCCATGTGCAACCCCCCCCCCCCCCCACTTCCATTGGCAGAATGTTGAACCCTCAGTGGAGTCGCTGCCAGCCATGCGCCCGACCCCCTTCAAGGGGGAATACTGCACTCTCGCTGGTTTCGCTGCCGGCCATGTGCATGACCTCCTTCGTGGGAGCATACTGCACTCTCAGGTTTCGCCACCTTTATGTGGGCGGAATGTTGCACGCTCACTGGATTCGCTGCCGGCCGTGCACATGACTAACTTCCATAGGCGGCACGTGGCACTCTCGCTGACTTGCCGCCAACCATGTGCGTACCATTTTGTTTTCACACGGGGCAGTGTTTCTAGGGACATCCAGGTGGAATCCTGCTCTTTCACTGAATTGCTGCCGGCCTCGCGCATGCCACCTTTTTCCTATGCCGCATATGCGCTGTCGCTGTCTATAGTGCTGGCCCGGCGCATACCCCCCTTTGTTTCTCAGGCGGGATGCTGCTCTCTTGCCGGCTGGCCATAGGCATGGCCTCCCCCTAGAGGCGGAGTGCTTGTATTCTCACTGGAGGCAGTGTTGGCAATGTGCGTGACCACCTCCCCCCTCTATGCGGCTGTTCTTGTACTCACACTTTCCGCAAATTTGCTGGCTTGTGCATCCCCCCTTTCAAAGGGAGCATTTGCACTTTCAGGTACTGGTCACGGGCTCAGATCCTGCTCGGTGGAGCACTCTCGCCGCCTCAAAGCTACCCTTGTGTGTCCTGCCCTTACACACTGAACGGACTTTAGGCACATTCCCTCTTTCCCCTGGGGCTCTGTCGTGCCCTCCTCCAACTTGGCAAGGTCTGCTGTGTGGTGCGGGCACACTGTGTGGGTATGGCCTGCAGGTGCCCCCCCCTCTCTTCAGTGACCCTCTTCTTCTTCCAGGGTGGATGCTGGCCATATGCTTCCACCCTTCTCTGCGGAGGTATCTCTGCTTCTGCCTGATTCTGGACTTGGCCGCTGCCTCGCCGCCTGAACTGGGCTGGGAGATTTGCATTCCCTGTTTCGGAAAGCAGTGTGCTTCTGCTGGTTGCAGTACACGACATAGTTGGCCTTCCACTTGTGGTCCGTTTGTGGCTACTGGATGCGTGCCATCCAGGAGCGGTGTGTGCTTTATTGCAGTTCCCATGGTACGCCAGAGGTCACATGGGCGAGAGGGCTTTCTGCAGCGCCTTCGCCTTCCCGGGGGACTCTTGCGGAACTAAGGTTCCCTCACCGGCTTCCGTTCCCTCCTCTTCGGATGTGGTGTGCCGTGGGTCCTTTTCTCTGGGCGCTCTCTGCTCTTGGTGCCGTTCTGCTGCCAGGTCGGGACGCTTTCCTCTGACAGGTCACCCAGCTTCCTTGGGTGCTTCAGTTAAGATGGAGGTCCCCAGACCTGGATAGAGTTCTTCCGGGTATCGCCTTCGGTGGGAGGTGAGTAAGGCGACACACAGAGTATCGGGTGTTCTGCTCTTGAGCTGCTTACCCTGTTACCCACTCCTCCTTTTCAGTTGGAGGGGTTATGCCAGCATCCGCCTCAATTGCTTCTTCTCGCCGGCTCGGTTTTTTTTTGGCTCCCGCTCGGGGCATATCCCTCCTTGGGCTTCTGCTGGCCAAGGCTTTCGAGGCTGTTCCTTTTCAGCTCGGGGATCGTGTGATTGGCCTGGGAAGGCTCTGACGTTCTTGTGGCGACCTCGGACGGTCTCCCTTGTCTGCGCTCGCGGTGCTGGCCGTGTGCCTACTCACCGTGCCTACCGCGTCTGTCCTCACGCTTGGGTGACAGTTTGCGTTTTCCATTGTAGGCTGAGGTCCTGCTGTACCTTGGTTTTCGGTCGGTTGACTCCCAGCCTTGGCTCCGGGTCTCTACGGCTGGTAACTGTAGTGCTTCCGGCACTTCCCTCTCTATTCCTTGCCATGTCGGCCCTTGACTGGTAAGCCGTGACTTCTCACTCCCTGTACTGGTAATCCGTGCGCTCGGATCCGGGGCAGTGTTTTTGTCCTCAAATTGTACCTCATCCATCTCAAGGTTCGTTGTTCTCGGCCTTACCCTTCGTTGGCTCCGCATCCACCACGACATGGACTTTGGCCGTCTTGTCCTGGCCTCTTTTGGACGCTGGACGGATCCCTTCGGTTCCTTCCGTCCGCTCTTCTGCTTCCCCATCCCTGGTGGCCACGGGATGCCGTTGCTCTTTGGCCGATGGGTCCGGCGCTTCTGGACTCTTACGCCGGCGCTGCTGGTCCGTGCCTATTCGCGTTGGTTCTTGCTCCCGGCCGTGCTTCGCCGGGCTCGGTTCTCGGATTTGGAAATCCTGCCCTCACATTCTGGGGTACGCTGGCGTTCCCCCACTCCGTCTTTCTCTCCCCAAGGTGATGTTATCTCTCCAGTCCGACCTGGACATGGGACCCTGTTCCCTAAAGGGTCAGCGTCGGCGCTCCCCTTCCTTTTTCAACGTCATCTGGGTCCTCCGGACCTGTCAAGCCCTTCATCCGTGGGGTGGCTCCTTAGTCCATCCGTACCTTTCCCCGGTACCGCTCTACGAGCTCAACACTGTGCTCTCAGCGCTCTAGTCCTCCCCCTTCGAGCCGCTGCGGACGGTCTACCTTCGCCTTCTGGAGGGTGTCTGAGCTGGCGGCGCTTTTATTGTTCTGAACCTTCCTTGGTGTTCCACCATGATTTCGTAGTTCTTCACCCTGTTCCCTCGTTCCTCCCTAAGGTGGTCTCCGCCTTCCCTCTGAACAAGGACATCGTCCTCCCATCCTTGTGTCCTTCCCTTCCCTCTCCCGGGAACTTCCTCGTTTGGACGTTGTCAGGGCCCTGAGACTTCCCTGGAGGTCGCCGGCTCCTTCCGGCGCACTGGCTTCCTGCTGTGGTTCTGGAGGGTTCGCGCTAAGGGTAGCCGCCTCCAAGGTTGCTATCGCCAGCTTTGGCAAGATGGCTATTGCTATGGCTTATCATGCCAAGGGCAGGGTTCTGCCTCCTGGCATTGCTGTTCACTCAATTAGAACCATAGGTGCTTCCTGGGCCCGGAGACATTGGGCTTCGGCTGCACGGCTATGCAAGGCGGCCACCTGGTCTTCTGGCACACTTTCTCCAGATTCTACAAGGGCATGCGCCTGCGTCGGCTGACGCTGCTTTGGGGCCATCCAGTTTTGCAGGCGGTTATTACCTGAGGCCTATGGGTGTTCGTCTGGGAATTGGGGTCCCTCCCTTCTGGGACTGCTCTAGAACGTCCCATGGTTTCCTGTGTCCCCCAAGGAAAATGGGCGAGAAAACGAGACTTTTGTATAACTTACCAGTAAAGTCTCTTTCTCGCTCTTCCTTGGGGGACACAGCACCCGCCCTTCATCTGTTCTTCGGTTGTGGTTTTGGTCTTGGTTGCCCCTGTTGGGTGCTTTACGGTTGTTCCTTTCCGGTTGGTGGTTGTCTTTCACTACTTGGACACGCAACTGGCAGTCTCTCTCTCCAGGCTGAGGGTATAGCTGCTGGAGGAGGGGCTTACAGCTTTCACTTAGTGTCACGCCTCCTAGGGAGCTGAGCTATACCCATGGTTTCCTGTGTCCCCCAAGGAAGAGCGAGAAAGAGACTTTACTGGTAAGTTATACAAAAGTCTCGTTTTGTTCTCCCTGGGTGCGGTAGATGCATCGGGTGACTGACTGGCCCTCAGTCCCACCTCCGGTCCCCAGCCCCATTCCTGGCGGTTGCATGTCTCCTTGGCGGCTGACACTTTTCTCCTCGGGGCATTGATACGCCTGCTCCCAGCCTCCTTGTTCCCCATTTGCTCTCCCGCTCCCTCATTGCATTGCCGTCCCAACCGAAAGTTATTCAGGTCGGCCCTGGCTCTGCGTCCTACTAGGATGCATCTTCAAGAGTGTCTTGGGGGCGGGAACAGTACTATTAGAGCGCGAAAATTTCACACCATGTCTTTGCCCCACTAGCTGCCCAATAAGCTTCGCCCCTGTGCTTAGCCCTTTCCTTACCTCAGAACTACTGCGCTTGGGAAGATACTTACTGGGTTCTATGCTGAGGGTTACAGTATTGGTCATTGTAATGTCTTGATAGGATTTGAGCTGTATGTAATAGAAAAAAAAAATTAAATTTTTATATATATATTACCCTCTGAACCATCTTGTCCCATTTTGGGCCTAGTTCCCACCGCAAGTCAGAGTTTCTTTACCACTACAGCTGGATGGCAGTCCTATGGCACTACTTTCCTTCCATAAACGGTATCCTTGCACTACTGCCTTCCCTGTAGTTCCATAGGCGGAGTTGTTTCACTACTACTGGATTCTGTAGGTCCTGTCACATTCCCTTTCTTTCTTGGGTGGAATATGTGCACTTGCCACTGGATCCTGTAGCATTAACCCCTTCCATGGGCGGAGTAATTGCACTTGCACCGGATACTGTTCAGCCTGTAGCATTACCCTCCTTTCATAGGCGGAGTAATTGCTCTTGCACTGGATACCGTACATTACCTTCCTTTCATCCACTACCACTGGATACTGTACAGCCCATAGCATTATCCTCCTTCCATAGGCAAATAGCTCTTGCCCTGGATACTATACATCCTGTAGCATTACCCTCTTTCCATAAGCAGAGTAGTTGCACTACTACTGGATACTGTACAGCCTATAGCATTACCCTCCTTCCATAGGCAGAGTAATAGCACTTCCACTGGCTACTGTACAGTCAGTACCATTATTCTCTTCCACAGGCAGAGTACTAGCACTACCACTGGATACTGTACAGCATGTAGCATTACCCTTCTTCCAAAAGCAGAGTAATAGCACTTCCACTGGGTACTGTACAGTCCGTACCATTATTCTCTTTCCATAGGCAGAGTAATAGCACTACCACTGGATACTGTACAGCCTGTAGCATTACCCTCCTTCCGTAGGCGGAGTAAAGGCACTACCTCTGGATACTGCACAGCCTGTAGCATTATCCTTCTTCCATAGGTGGAGTACTTGCACTTCCACTGGGTACTGTACAGCCTGTAGCATTACCCTCCTTTTATCGGAGTGATTGCCACTCGTGCCTGTTCGTTCTGTATCATTACTCTCTTTTCATAAGCAGGGTATTTGCACCTCCCGTTGGATCCTATACATCCCGTATTTACACCAAGAGTAGTTGCACTTCCACTGGATCCTATAAAGACTATCGCATTACCCTCCTTCCTTAGGCGGTGTATTCGCACTTCCACCGGATACCATACGTCTTGTTGCATTATCCCCTCCGCAGAGTAATTGCACTAATACTGCATATCTTCTGTCCTGTCGGATTTCCCCCTTCTATAGGTGGATTATTTGCACCAGAATTGCATACGGTAGCTTCTGTAGCATTACCATGCCTTCCATTGGTGGAGTAGTTGCACAACCAGTAGTGCCTGCACTATCCGTGAACCCTGTACCTCTTGTCGGGTTCCCCTCTTTCCATCAGCAGAGTGATTCACTATATCTGGAAGCTGTCCATCCTATCGCATTACCTGTCTTAGTTGGATTAATTGCTTGAACATTGACTACTGTGACTATAATTTCTTCCCTGTCGCATTGCATCCTGTTCCATGGGTGGCCTATTTGCTAGACTCTGTGTCTACAATCAAACACAACAATAGCTGATCTCAGGGAGACCAGCTACAAAAAACACTGCGGAGCCTCACTTAAGAGTCTCAACACAGCAATCCAAAGTGCAAAGTTCCCTGGGAAACAGGAATATGCAAAATAAATGTGGAGCCCCAGTTATGGGTCTACAACACAATGAAAGCCAGATATCCCTCAAAGGAAGGAAAACCAAGCAAAGGGGTGTCTCCATTACAGAGATCACCAAATCCACCATATTAAGTGGCCCCTATGTCAAGATCCCGCTTTTTTACAAGCTTTAAGGATGTGACAGGGAAAACCTAAGCTAGGTATCCATCCACAGACAGCTGTTTCGGGGTGTTGCCCCTCATCAGTGTGGAGTACAATCGCCTTATCCCCCGTCATAGGTGGTATTTTCGCACTACTACTGGATACTGTGACTACTTCACACTATCCCCTTCCTCAGGTAGTCATTGTTTGGATTGGTGCCGGGCTCCTACGTGGCAGCCTCTGTCTTCCAGGTAGGCCTGTCGCTAATAGGCTGTTACCTTGAGTCCCTGTGAGGAGCATTCTAATTTTGTCGATTGTCATTAGCACGCTCGACGTCCACACTTCGTCAGTAGGTGGACCGTCTGCACTGATTGCCAGTTTCCTCCTTCTCAGGTGGAGTATTGCGCTAGCACCAATTTCATGGTGGCCACTGCTGTTTGACCTCATTTTCAGGTGGAGCCTCTCCTCTGGCCCTAGTTGCTTCCTGGCGTTCGGTCTCCATACTCCTTTCCTGGCGCAGTATTTATACCATCTCTGGTTCCTGTCTGGCCGTTTTTTCCATTACTCTAACAATTCTCTTCTTTTTTAGGCGGGGTTGTTCATCAGTGGTGGTCGACAGTGTCTGATGCGTTTACACAACCTTTATATTTTTGTCCCTTTCCCCTTGGTGCTTTCTTCTTCAGCTTCCGGTTAGGTATGCCAGTTCAGGCAGCCTTCCATGGAGTATCTGACTGCTTCTCTCCTCTCTCTTGTTCTGGAATTTAAGGTCCTCCTCTACATGCCTCTGCTTACTACATTGGCGTTCTCCTTGGAGAACACTCTTATACAGAAAACCCCTTGGCCGTAGGTCGGAAGGGGCCGTTTTTGATTCCGGAGGACACTCTTTTCCTACCAGGTTACTCCCCAATTTCTTTGGTGTGTTTTGGGTCTGTTCCACTGCCTTGTTCCCACTGAGTTTCTTCACTTCCTCAGGAATCTTCTCTTGTGGGCCATGTTCATGCCTGACAGGTTCTCTAGCCCTGACTTGTTTGTCATGGTCCCGCTGAAGTGTTCTTCTCTTTTGGCAGCCTGGTATGGTGTTTGGGGCTTTGCCTTTTGGCACCCCTACGTCTTCCCTCATGGGGGAAAGTTTTGTCACATCTGCACTTCTCTAGTCATTGATATTCAGACGCAATTTTCAGTTCGCCTTCTTCCAATCAGTATTCCACTGAGTGGTTCCCTTTTTTTCTTCTAGCACCATGCTGTGACTGTTGACGACTCTAGGATGTTTTTTTCTGGGTATTCTTTGAAGTATTCTGGATCCAGACTAGGTTTCCCTCTCCTGTATCTTCCGCAGTCTCTCTGTTTGTTCTGGTGACTGACTTGTCTTCATTCTTGTCCATCTTGTGGATATTCTGTGGGCTCTCCACTTCTTCTGAAGTCTCCTAAGACTTGACTTGTATTCCCTGGGCTGTTCTTTTTTCTGCCTAGCCGGAGCCTCTGCGTACTCAGCCACTCTCTGACTGGCCTTCCTGGGAATGTTTTTTCTTTGACGTCCCATGGTCTTCTATGCCCCCCAGTGATACGAGCAAGAAAAATTGGATTTTTGTACTTATCGTAAAATCCGTTTCTCGTTTGATGCATTGGGGGACACAGTACCATGGGTATATGCCCAGCTTCTACTAGCTAAAGAAGAGTGTTGGCTCGCCCAGGTGGGCTATACCCTCTCCACTGGCACTAGGCTAATTAGTTTGTACAAAAAGCAGTAGGAGAGAGAACAAAAACAAGGAACCAACAAGTCCTGTACTGGGGAAGAACAAGAAACCAGCCCGGTGACAGAGAAGCCAAAGCAGAGAGTGGGATCTGTGTCCCCCAATGCATCAAACGAGAAACGGATTTTACGGTAAGTACATCCAATTTTCTCGTTAATGGCATTGGGGGACACAGTACCATTGGATGTCCCGAAGCAGTTCCCGAGAGTGGGAAAAGAACAGACATGCCACCAGTTGGGTGCACAGGAGTAGGAGAACTAAGGGACCCAACAGGAGAAAGCATCAAATTGGCCAAGAGGCTCCATGAGGAGGAAAAAACCCAAAGGAATAAGCAGCGAAGACCACCAGCACTCCAGGACAAATGCCTAGGAGAAAATCCCAAATGCAAGAAGGGGAACACCCAACTCGAGCAAAGGCCGGAGAAAAACGACAAAACAGAGCCAAACAAACGCCCACTGGAGAGCTAGAGGGGAGGAACTGGAAGAACCAGGGATCCACCTGAAGAAACAGCAAAGTAGTCCAGTGTAGGTAACTACCCAACGCTCTAAACAGTCCCAGACCAAAAGGACAAACAGTCCGAGGCCGCCCATGTGAAAAGCCAGGGCGGAGAGGAAACAAGGAAGCACTGGGCACCACCAAATATCACTGTGGAGCGTAAGACCAGAGAAAGCCCCTGGCCACAAGAAGTATCAGGGAAAAAAGGAACCAGACGCAGACCCAGGAAATACCAGCGGAGACACACTGGTCTGAGAGGCATGTGAGTAAAGGAGAGTAGTCCAAACAACCTAAGGAGGAACAGTTCTCCAAACAAGCGAAGCTCCCTCCCGAAAAAGACCACACAGTGAAAGTGCAAACCGGAGTACTAAACTACCCAATACCAGGCACTTGACCTGGGAAGATGGGAAGAGAGGCAAGAATCCCAAGAGGTCCACAAGTCTATGGGGACCCAAAATGGAAACAAGGAAACCAGGCCCAAAAAGGCGGCTGTCAGACAGAGCCAGCGTGGACAGATGAGCGGGGGCAGGATCTCCGAAGGAGTACCTGGTATGGGTTTAACAAGAGGCCAAGAACTGAACCAGCAGAGGACAAGAGCCAGAATATCCAGGAAAGGCGAAACGAAACCATCATAAGGGAAAGAACATCTGCCATGGACAACCAGCCATCCCAAGAATAGTCACTAGCAAACTGCCTACATTGTCCGAGAGAGAGCACGTACAGCAGCTTGGATTGTACAACGGAATTGCCAGACAACCATATGCAGGTGGATGCAGAAGTTGCCAGGAGAGACCGGACGAGAATACATTGAAAAGCCAAAAAAAAGCTGCAACCGGCATACAGAAAAACTCCCAGGGGAGGAAAAGAAACGGACAGGTGCAGACAACGGCAGGTTCCAAGGGGACTGCCCGATTGTCATGTAGTACGACCAAGCAGGATAAGGGGTACCAAGAACACCGGGACTCAGAAGGAACTACAGGACCCTGTTCGATACCAGAGCAATCAGCTGAAGATTTCACTTACCAGGCAGGTGTGTGGCGCTCAGTAGTCCTGTCATCGTCGATCAGGGAGGATGTCCAGCGAAGATAAATGTCTTTGACCACTGGAAGGATTCTGCATGGTGAGGGACAGCCAGCGATAACCGAAAGCTGCTGTAGCTGCCGGGGCTCACCAAGCTACATACCCCTAGGACAGAAGATCCAGTGGAGATCCCTGCACTCCACCAGGAATGGGCCGCTCTGTTGAAAAGAAAGAACAACTCGAATGCTCCCTATAACGTGCTATGCGGCATACAGAAGTACTTTATAGGGTAGGCAAAGAGCAAACCTAGCACGAAAGCCAACAACCACCTGCCCATGGTGGAGGGAGTGTGGTCGTATGTGGCCCACCCCTGTCAGATCAGAACAGGTTAGCTAAATACTGGATCTACCAAATGTAACACTAGTCTGACAAAAAAAAAGGGGGTGGGGACTGGCCCACCCCTGACAGATGTTGAACTAGGATGGCCTGTTGAAGACAGTGCTTTGAGAAAGTACGAAAAGACCATCGAGCAAGACAGTAACGGAGTGCTAGATGCATGTTAGGACCAGAAAGGAGCGACGAATGCAGCAACTAGTGATGGAAACATCACTCCGCAGCACAAAGTAGGAAGCACTTAGTAATACAGAAACTGTATGGACCAGAGATCGCAGCATAGGGGCCTGCAGTGGGGATACTACAAATACACGCCTATAATAGGGGTAAAGCGGCTGCATGTTGCACTCTAAGGAGAGTGAAGACCTAGCCACAGCATCAGGGAATGCTACAGCAATTGGAGGGTACAGGGACACAACCAGCAAAGTAGAAATACGGCTGTGCAGGGCAGAGTGAAGACCAGACAGGTGCAATGGGTACAGTATCTGGAGAAGGTAGAGGCACTACACCGACGATGGTAGCCATGAGGCCGCATGGCACGCCCTAGAACCAGAGAGGGGCAATGGCTACCGCCTTAGAAATGGCACCTATACTTCACCCGGGAAGGGGAAAATATTGCTGCATGGTATACCATAGAACAAGACAGGTGCACACTACAATCAGGTAGGCGCAATGGCCACGGCAACTCGGAGCCAGACAGGTGCAACGGCTACAGCACCTGGAGATGGTGCAGGAACTCTACCTATGAAGGGAGCAAGGTGGCTGGTTGGTGCACACTATGATCAGGTAGGTGCAATGGCCACGGCAATTAAAGGTGGCCACCATATTTTTCCCGTAAATGGAGAAATAGTACCACATGGTACAACATAGAGCCAGACAGGAGTAACGGGCACAGCACCTGGAAATGGTGCGGGTACTCAATTTGAAGGGAGCAAGGTGGCTGGAAACAGACAGGTGTAATAGCTATGGCAAATGAAGGCGGCCTGTAAGTCTCGCCTGGAGAGGGAGAATCATGGCTGGCTGGCGCGCCGTAGTGGCGACAGCATCTGGAGATAGTACAGGCACTACAACACGTTTCAGAGTCTGAAAAGGGTTAAGAACCCTACAAGGGGCGTGTGCCTGAGCTATAATCTTGCCTAGAACAGGGACCCCCTGTAATGAGGTAGAGTGGCGCACACCAGCACCAGGATGGTGACCTGGTGGGAACCAGAAAGGTCTGTCGGATACAGCCTTGGCAGTTGTACAGGTACCCCCCGTTAAGGAGAAGGCGCATGTACCTGAGACACCACGTAGGTGTGTACACAGTGACGGCTGACTGACCTGTTCGGTTAATTAACTGTGCAGCCAGGGAAGCGCCATCCGAAAATCCACTAGAGGGGATACCAACCCTGGGTAGGAGAGTCTCCTCTATGGACGTTTGTCTTGACCACCCAGAGGGATGCTGTCTGGTGGAAGACCGCCTGATGCTCTGTTCCCAGGGAATCGGTGCAGAGGTGTCCCCAGAGGCAATGGATGGAGTGACAGGGAAGAATTCGTCACCAGCATCAGGCCAGTCCAGGGGGTGACCAGAGGAGGGGCGAAACCTGGTTGGGACCACCCGAGATTGTTCTGTGGGCCCCGGTATCTGAGCGTTAGCGTGCCCAACTGCAGTGAGGACCCAGGAGGGCAGAGGTAGCCGCAATTTGGGTAGGTAGCATTCCAGCGATTGGGAGAGTCGGGCAGAAGCCGGGGACTAAAGTAGCAAGGAAGAAGCGGTGTGGCAAAGGAGGTGAGAAAAAAATCGCTAAGGGGGGGGCGAGAGGAAGGAGGGGGAAACAAAAATGTAACCCCCCCCTCTCAGAAAATATGGGTGGGGGGGGGGGGGGAGATGGAAACACCCAGGACCCCCGGCAGAGGTAGATCCCGCCCCCTGGCCCAATAGGGAAAGTACCCCGGGACCGTCCGACATCTTCGGGCGCCACAGGGTCAACCCCATCGGCAGACTCGTGGGAATAGCGGCATGCCACAGCAGATGCAGTCTTTGGGCACTCGGTGACCGGCGATGGTACCGAAGTACGTGCCCGCAGGGGGTGCAACTAAGTTGGAAATCCACGATGGAGCCCCAGCCTGCAGCAGGTATATCAGTGGAGATCACTGGGACCTGCAGAAGAGAGCGAAAAAAGAATAAAAAAAATAAAACAATAAAAAACCAGCAGGACCTGCAACAAAGAGCAGGTCAGGTCTGCCTCCTACAGACACTAGACTAAAACTGATTAGCCTAGTGCCTGTGGAGAGGGTATAGCCCACCTGGGAGGAGCCAACACTTTTCTTTAGCTAGTGTCAGCCTCCTAGTGGCAGCTGGGCATATACTCATGGTACTGTGTCCCCCAGTGCTATTAACGAGAAATAGGATTTTTTGTGCTTGCCTGTAAAATCCTTTTCTTGCCGAGTTCATTGGGAGACACAGCTCCCAACCGTAAGTACATTGCTGGCTTTCCTTGATGGCTCCCTCCGGTTCTTGATTCTGACCCATCTGCAGCTTTCTTCCTTTCTATTGTTTTCTGTTTGCTTCTCCTGGCTGCTCCTACTGTTTTCGTACAAACTTATTAGCTCAGTGTCTGCAGGAGGGGTATAGCTGAGAGGAGGAGCTAACCCTTTTTTGCTTAGTGTCGCATCCTAGTGGCAGCAGCTATACCCATGGTCTTCTGTGTCCCCAGTGAACTCAGCGACAAAAGGATTTTTCAGGTAAGCTGCACGCAGCTGCTATGGGGCCCGTGGCACAGGGGGGCATGGAGCTCCAGGAAGGCCCCGCCCACTTTTCTTCTGTTCCAGGCCCTGCTTTCTTTCCCTATGCTCAGTCAGGGCCCCGGAGTGGGGAATTTCCCGGCTTAGGAGTCCCTGCTCTGACTCCATATATGTTATGATTGTGAAAGGGGTATTCCCAAGCATGGTCACTATGCTTGGGGGACACCCTGTGTATACAAGTCTAATTTAGACTCTATTTTTGAAATGTTTCTGTGAGGATTCGAACTCGCATCCATCGACATTAAAGAAACTTCAATGAGGTTTTTAATACAAGAGAAACTTCTATGAGGTTTTTCAGCAATGACTTAGCATTAAGCTCTATAGCCCTGTTGTTAAAGTTCTTGTCTTTAATGTAGATGGTTGTGAGTTCAAATCCCCACAGAAACATTTTAAAAATAGTCTAAATAAAACTTAAATACACAGGACTCACTTCATAAATTTATTTTTTTCTTTTCATCGCGATATTCCGACCCTCATAACTTTTTATAGTTATGTCTACGGAGATGTATGGGGGCTCCTTTTTTGTGGAACAATCTGTCATTTTTGACAATACCATTTTGGGATGTGTGTGACTTGATCACTTTTTTATTCAAAGTGATGAAAAAAACTCAATTCAACCTGTTTTTTAAAAATATTTTTCTGTTATGTCATTCACCATATGGGCTAACTTTTTTAAATATTTTAATAGTATGGGCATTTTCGCATGCGGCGATGCCCATAATGCTATTTTTTTCTGTTTCTTTTTATTTTGGGGATTGTTTTTTTTCCTATATTTTCAAACTTTTTTTTTTTACATTTTTTTTTTTTTTTAACTTTTTGTTAGGTCCCCCAAGTGGACCACAACTTACAATCATCAGATGTATATTGCTCCATTAGGCTATATGCACACGACAGTTGTTTTTTGCTGTCCGCAAATCGGGATCAGCAAAAAAAACTGATGGTCCATCAGTTTTTTTTGGAGGATTCCTTTGTTTTCACAGATCCCCTGTAATAAATGCCTATCCTCGTCCGCAAATGAGAAAAAAGTAGGACATGCACTACTTTTTTTGCTGAAGGGAAACACGGACAACGGACGCGGAACACACACGGATGAACGGTCAGCATTTTTTTGCTGACCCATTGAAATGAATGGGTTCCTGTCCTATCCGCAAAAAAAACTGAAACGGAAGCCGAGAAAAACAACTGTCGTGTGCATTTAGCCTAAGTCTGTATAAAAATCACTATATCACAGTTCAGTGCTGCCACCTAGTGGCCTAAACTGGGATATACTAACAATGAGCCTGGAAGCCTAGTACACTCTGTGGCTTATTTATAGAACAGGGTGCTTTACCTGATATCCGCGGAGGGGGAAGCGCGCCTGAAGAGGCATCCCACACTTCAGTTTTTTAGCACTCGCAGATGTCGTGAGTGAGGGGAACTCATTGCTGTGAGGGGAAGGGGTGGGGGGGGGGGCATGTGGAGTATTTTGGGGCCATAAGGGTGAAGAACTGTTGCATTTTGGGGGGCATAATAGGGGTTGGATAACCCTTTTAACCATTAAGATATCGGAGGTTTTTTATTTTTGCATTTTCATTTCCCCCCCCCCCCCTATCTTCCTTGAGCCATAACTTTTTTATTTTTCTGTTCACATATCCATATAACGGCTTATTTTTTTGCGGTACAAGTTGTACATTAATATGGCATACAATGTAGTGGGAAGCAGGCAATAAATTCCAACTGGGGTGGAATTGAAAAAAAAAAAATAAAATCCTCCACTGTTTTACAGGTTTTGTTCCTAAAGTATTCCCTTTGCGGCAACACTGACCTGTGCCCTTCATTCTCTGGGTCAGTAGGAATACAACGGGGGTGTGGCAGGGGAGGTGCGAGGGCAGGTGGGGGGCAGAGTTAGGGGACCCAATTCAGATTATTGCTATGGGGCCCAATGATTTTTATGTACGCCCCTGAACATGTGACACCTGCTGATGTGGTCACTGGTTGCAATGTCGACTCTCTGAAGTGGCCTTTTAAGGAGTGAAGTGGAGATAGTTTATTTTAACCCATTCTGTGTCATATATAGAAGAATACTGGTTGGAAACCCCCCCCTTAAAAAATTAACTACTCAAAGAGAGTTTGTATACACTAATTTCTGGCAGGACTGGCAGGATCATACTTACCTGATCCCCAGTGCTGGGTCCCGGCTTGTTTGCTACCCAGCTCCGTTGCTTGTCTTGAGTCTCTTCATAAAAACTTCCTGTTTGACGCCGTTACAGCCAATAACTGCTTCCCTTGAATTATGTCAAATGGTCATGTGATGCAAGGGGAGCAATCTCCACTGTGGCCAGTGATTGGCTGCAGCGGCATCAAGATAAAAGTTTTCATGGAAAAACCCAAGACAAGCGGCGGAGGCCTGGAAGTGAATGAGCCGAGGCCCAGCACCTAGGGATCTGGCTAGTCTGCGAGGTCATGGAAATAAGTGCACAACCCCTTTAACAGTGTGGGCTGTAGCCTAGGAAACCCCATGCTCCTACACTTTTAAAAAACAATTATACCCCTCCTGACCATTGTGTCTATGACCTATGGGGCTGCCAGAAAGCAATTTTCAGGCAAGATGCCAGCCCCCATAATCATGTTCAAGAAATAAAATAAACCTGCAATCAGAAACTAAAAACAGTTGCTATCTGGTTTTAACAGATAGCGGTGCCTCAGGGATTAGGAACTGTTGCGTACTCAGGCCCTTCGAAAAGGCTACATGATTTAGCAGTAGGTGGTGCAGGAGGACACGGCTGAAGGTAATGACAACACTGGCCATGATGACCAACGGAACAGCCTGTCGGATCCGTCCTGCCGCTAGGGAACGTGTGCCCCTGGACTACCGCTCCGGCCCCATTGACTATGATGGGGGTGGGGTGGAGTTCCGGCGGAGGCACAGCAGCGTAGGGCGAGAGGCTGCCGGAATAAATGTCGGACATGTCGTAGTTTTATTCGGGCAGCCTCTCACCGTGCGCTGCCGTGCCCCCGCCCCCATTAAAGGCAATGGGGCCGGAGCGGTAGTCCAGGGACACACGTTCACTAGCGGCAGGGCGGATCTGACAGGCTGTTCCATCGGGTAAACAGCCTGTCTGATCCGTCCTGCCGCTAGTGTGAAAGTAGCCTAAGCTGTATGCTGGCTTACATTGCTGACAGGCGTATTATTAGCATCAAGCAAACTCATGGCTACGGGATAACCGTGCTTTTAGACCCTTGCTGTGAAAGTAAAATGAAGGAATGTTTTCCTGATACAGAAAGGGAGGTAACATTTCTGTATTACCTGAATACACTCTGTACACAGCTTGCAGCAGCTTATAGCGAGCAGATGCCTGTTGCCCATGTGTCTGACCAGGAAGCTCCACCTCACCTTGGCTGAATCACTGACCGCCCTCTGTCTCTGCTACAAGTAGCAAAAACCACAGCAGCACCCAATTCAGTTGGATGAACATGATGGAGCAGTCTTTTCATCTGCTGTGCTAGGCTGATGCACATCAGCAAACAGTCACATACCACCTAAACCAGGCATCCTCAAACTGCGGCCCTCCAGATGTTGTAAAACCACATCTCCCAGAATGCCCTGCTGTAGGCCGATACCTGTAGGCTGTTCGGGCATGCTGGGAGTTGTAGTTTTGCAACAGCTGGAGGGCCGCAGTTTGAGGATGCCTGACCTAAACAAATGGTATTAGTCCTATATGGAATGTGTCCTTACCTTGTTCCCTAACCTGACAGGCTTCTGGGCAGGCAGATTTGGAGTGGCTGGAACTGGCCCAGTTTGCTGTCTTTGTACTTTTCTTATCCAGCCCCCAGTGTCATCTCAGAGAGGGTTTTCAGAGCAGCTGGTAACATTATCATACCCAAATGGACAAACGTCCTCCGCAAAGCATGGATCCATGAGGATTTTTACACACCTCTGGCTGAGGCCAGTGAATAGATCTGTCATTGTTGACAGTGGTGATTTATTGAAAGCTCTTTACTGTATTGCTGCTGCTAGATCCCCTAGTCCAGGCATGCTCAACCTGCGGCCCTCCAGCTGTTGTAAAACTACAACTCCCCTGATGCTCTTCTGCAGGATGATAGCTGTAGGCTGTCAGGGAATGATGGGAGTTGTAGTTTTGCAACAGCTGGAGGGCCGCAGGTTGAGCATGCCTGCCCTAGTCAGTCGCACATCCACTGCCTTCCACTATTACTACACCTACACAGCCTTGTCTGTTAAGTTCCATACCGTACTGCGGCTACTATTACACCAACACAGCTGCACATCTCCAGCCTTGTCTATTAGGTTCCATGTCAACACTCTTGTTTCTGATGCCACAAAAAAGGGAGAATTTTTGGACGCTTATTCAGAACAGGCTACTGCTTCTTACAATACTACCACATGTATGTTTGTATAAACATGTTTGCCCTCTTTAACCACTTAAGCCCCCCTAGCTTAAACACCCTTAATGACCAGGACACTTTTTACAATTCTGCACTACACTACTTTACCCGTTTATTGCTCTGTCATACAACTTACCACCCAAATGAATTTTACCTCCTTTTCTTCTCACTAATAGAGCTTTCATTTGGTGGTATTTCATTGTTGCTGACATTTTAGCTTTTTTTGCCATTAATACAAATTTAACGACATTTTTGCAAAAAAATGACATTTTTCACTTTCTGTTGTAAAATAAAATAAAAAAAACTACATTTCTATATAAATTTTTCTCAAAATTTATTGTTCTACATGTCTTTGATAAAAAAAAAAGTCCAAAAAGTGTATATTTATTGGTTTGGGTAAAAGTTATAGCATTTACAAACTATGGTGCAAAAAAGTTAATTTCGGCATTTTGAAGCAGCTCTGACTTTCTGAGCATCTGTCATGTTACTTCAGGTGCTAGAATGCCAGGATAGTATAAATACCCCCCAAATCACACCATTTTAGAAAGAAGACACCCCAAAGTATTCGCGGAGGGGCATGGTGAGTTCATGTATCATTTCATTTTTTTTCACAAGTTAGCGGAAAATGACACTTTCTGAGAAAACTTTTCAAAAAAAATAATAAAAATCTCAGACGGACTATGCCCCTCAGTGAATACCTCGGGGTGTCTACTTTCCGAAATGGGGTCATTTGTGGGGTGTGTTTACTGTTATGGCATTTTGGGCGGGGCTAAATTGTGAGCCGCCATGTAAAACCTAAAGGTACTCGTTGGAATTTGGGCCCCTTTGCGCACCCAGGCTGCAAAAAAGTGTCACTTATGTGGTATTGCCGTACTCAGGAGAAGTAGGGCAATGTGTTTTGGGGTGTATTTTTACATATACCCATGCTGGACGAGAGAAATATCTCTGTAAATTGTCAACTTTGTATAAAATTTTTTAAAAGTTGTCGTTTACAGAGATATTTTTCACACAAAGTATGGGTATATATAAAAATACACCCCAAAACACATTGCCCTACTTCTCCTGAGTACTGCGATACCACATGTGTGCCACTTTTTGCAGCCTGGGTCGCAAAGAGGCCCTAAAACCAATGAGTACCTTTAGGATTTCACAGGGCATTTTCTCGCATTTGGATTCCAGACTTCTTCTCACGCTTTAGGGCCCCTAAAATGCCAGGGCAGTATAAATACCCCACATGTGACCCCATTTTGGAAAGAAGACACCCAAGGTATTCCGTGAGGGGTATGGTGAGTTCATGTAAAATTTTATTTTTTGTCACAAGTTAGTGGAATATGAGACTTTGTAAAAAACAAAATAAAAAAAAATATCAATTTCCGCTAACTTGTGCCAAAAAATAAAAATTCTGTGAACTCGCCATGCCCCTCACACAATACCTTGGGGTGTCTTCTTTCCAAAATGGGGTCACTTGTGGGGTATTTATACTGACCTGGCATTTTAGGGGCCCTAAAGCGTGAGAATCCAAATGCGTAAAAATGCCCTGTGAAATCCTAAAGGTACTCATTGCTTTTAGGGCCCCTTTGCGCATCTTGGCTGCAAAAAAGTGTCACTCATGTGGTATCGCCGTACTCAGGAGAAGTAGGGCAATGTGTTTTGAGGTGTATTTTTACATATACCCATACTGTGTGTGAGAAATATCGCTGTAAGCGACAACTTTTTACATTTTTTATTCAAAGTTGTCAATTTACAGAGATATTTCTCTCACCCAGCATGGGTATATATAAAATACACCCAAAACACATTGCCCTACTCTCCTGAGTACTGGCGATACTACATGTGTGACACTTTTTTGCAGCCAAGATGCGCAAAGGGGCCCAAATTCCAATGAGTACCTTTTAGGAGGGCATTTTTACGCATTTTTCTTCTCACGCTTTAGGGCCTCTAAAATGCCAGGGAAGTATGAATACCACACATGTGACCCCATTTTGGAAAGAAGACACTCTAAGGTATTCCATGAGGGGCATGGCGAGTTCATAGAAGATTTTTTTTGGCACAAGTTAGTGGAAATTGTTTTTATTGTTTTTCTCACAAAGTCTCCCTTTCCGCTAACTTTTGACAAAAAGTTTAATTTTTCATGGACTCATTATGCCCCTCAGCGAATACCTTAGGGTGTCTTCTTTCCAAAATGGGGTCACATGTGGGGTATTTATACTGCCCTGGCATTTAGAGGCCCTAAAGCGTGAGAAGAAAATGCGTAAAATGCCCTCCTAAAAGGCACTCATTAAACTTGGGCCCTTTGCACATCTTGGCTGCAAAAAGTGTCACTCATGTGGTATCGCCGTACTCAGGAGAAGTAGGGCAATGTGTTTAGGGTGTATTTTTACATATACCCATGCTGGGTGAGAGAAATATCTCTGTAAATTGACAACTTTGAATAAAAAAAATTTAAAAATTTGTCGTTTACAGCGCTATTTCTCACACACAGTATGGGTATATATAAAAATACACCCCAAAACACATTGCCCTACTTCTCCTGAGTATGGCGATACCACATGTGTGACACTTTTTTGCAGCCAAGATGCGCAAAGGGGCCCTAAAACCAATGAGTACCTTTAGGATTTCACAGGCCATTTTTACGCATTTGGATTCTCACGCTTTAGGACCCCTAAAATGCCAGGGCAGTATAAATACCCCACAAGTGAGGGGCATGGCGAGTTCACAGAAAAAAAAAAACTGTTAGCGGAAATAGATTTTTTTTTTTTTTTTTACAGTCTCATATTCCACTAACTTGTGACAAAAAATAAAATTTTGCATGAACTCACCATACCCCTCACGGAATACCTTGGGATGTCTTCTTTCTAAAATGGGGTCACATGTGAGGTGTTTGTACTGCCCTGGCATTTGAGGGTCTCCGCAATCATTACACGTATGGCCAGCATTAGGAGTTTCTGCGATTCTCCTTATATTGAGCATACGGGTAATGAGATTTTTTTTTTCCGTTCAGCCTCTGCGCTGAAAAAAAAAAAAAAATGAACGGCGCAGATTTTTTCATTCGCATCGGTCAATGTGGATGAAAAAATCTCTGCCAAAATCAGTGACTGCGGTGCGGTGGGCGCTAGCTACCTAACAAGTAGCTAACTAACTGGCAGTGATAAGGGACCCTTATGCCCCATTCACACGTCCGCAATTCTGTTTGTGGACCCATTCATTTCTATGGGGACAGACTTTGTCCCGCTCGGATCCGGAATTACGGATCCGCGCTTCAGGGTCTGCACTTCCGTTCCGCAAAAATATAGAACATGTCCTATTCTTGTCCGCAATTGCGGACAAGAAAAAGCATGTTCTATATAGTTCTGGCAATGTGCGGATCTGCAAAATGCGGAAAGCACATTGCCGGTGTCCGTGTTTTGAGGATCTGAGGATCCGTGAATCCACGGATCCGCAAAACACATATGGACGTCTGAATGGAGCCTTACAAGGGGTGTGATCAATGACAGGGGGGTGATCAAGGGGTTAATAGGTGAGGGGGTTAGTGTAGTGTTTGGTGCAACTTTACATAGTTACCTGGTCCTCTGGTGGTCGATCCCAGCAAATGGGACCACCAGAGGACCAGGTAGCAGCTATATCAGACGCTGTTCACAAAACAGCGTCTGATATAGCTGTTTGATGCGATTTAATTCGCATCTACAGCCTGCCAGCGATGGATCATCGCTGGCAGGCTGTAGGAGAACTCCTGAGACGCGCTTCACTGTGAACACGCGCGCGTTCACAGGAGGTCTCGGCTCTCACGAGATGACGCGCCGATGCGTCGTCTCAGAACAACAGGACCGCCCGCAGGATGCATCCCTGCGTTAGGCGGTCCTGTAGGAGTTAAGACATACTTTTTGGATGCTTGTTCAGAACAAGTCACTTTCTATTGAGCCTACCGTGTGTGCATAAATATTGGAACATTTTTAATATTAAAAAACATAACACATCTGACAGCGCTATGTTTTTAGTGAGGCTGTCAACCATGTATTTACCCATAGCTTTATATGTCACTCTGACATTTATTATTGCTGTCTTTGTGTTAAAAAGCTTGAAGGGGGAGAGACAGGGAGAAAAAAGAAAGATGAGAGAGAAAAAAATGAATCCTAGGAGTGCAACTTTGCTAGACCCAAAACTATTTTCAAAAAATTTGCTGATTTCTAGTCCCCATATCTTGAGAGCCATTATATTTTAATCCCCCCCCCCCCAGAATAAAACCTGAAAAAAAAGCTCCACAAAGGTATCCTTGTACTGCTCTCCCCAGCCCCTACCTAGTGTTGTTGAAAGTTTTGCATGGTGAAAAGTGCTGACTGACTTCCTTTAATCGTGAGGCAGATGTCATCTCTTTAAAGATGGTGCAAGCTCTGGAGGGAATCGGGCACTTGCTGATTCAAACAGTAGACACCCAGAGCTAATGTCTGCAATCAGCAATAATGCAGATTGCATTTAACCCCCTCAAATGCCATGCAGGTTTTTTGGATTCCTTCTCCCACTAGATTAGTGGGGACCTGGTTAGGATTGGAATGAAAGTAGTAGGGGATCAGTGAGGGATTTTCTTTTTTTTTTTTGTCCATTCGTCCAAAAGTTTCTCTGTCGGATAATCCCTTTACAACAAATATTAGTAGGACTTCTAGACTTATGTTCATTACACATTCACACGTATTGATCAGCTTGTGACATTTAATGTAGTTACACCCACTCATGCTGGCCTGTGTTATATTTCTAGAATAACATATACAGTAAAGGGAGTGTGTCAGCATCACCTCTAGTAAACTAAGTCCAAGTTCACATATCTATTGCTCACCTGAGTGCAAATGCTCATTTGCATATTTTATAAAACTCAAATCTGCAAAAACGAGACTTTTGTATAACTTACCAGTAAAGTCTCTTTCTCGCTCTTCCTTGGGGGACTCAGGAAACCATGGGTATTGCTCAGCTCCCTAGGAGGCGTGACACTAAGTGAAAGCTGTAAGCCCCTCCTCCAGCAGCTATACTCTCAGCCTAGAGAGAGAGTGTCAGTTGCGTGTCCAAGTAGTGAAAGATAACCACCAACTGGAAAGAACAACTGTCAAGCACCCAACGGGGGCAACCAAGACCAAAACCATAACCGATGAAACAGATGAAGGGCGGGTGTTGTGTCCCCCAAGGAAGAGCGAGAAAGAGGCTTTACTGGTAAGTTATACAAAAGTCTAGTTTTCTCGCCCATTTTCCTTGGGGGACACAGTACGTTCCAGAGCAGTCCCAGAAGGGAGGGACCACAACTCCCAGGCTAACACCCAAAAGCATCAAGTAACCGCCGCCTGCAACACCAGACGGCCCAAAGCAGCGTCAACCGACGCATGAGTGTGCACTTTGTAGAATCTGGTGAAGGTGTGCAAGGAAGACCAGGTGGCCGCCTTGCATATCTGTACCGCCGAAGCCTGATACCTCTGGGCCCAGGAAGCACCAACTGCTCTGGTTGAGTGTGCAGTAACGCCGAGGGGCGGAACCCTGCCCTTGGTGTGATAAGCCTCGGCAATAGCCATTTTGACAAAACGGGCGATAGCAACCTTGGAGGCCGCGATCCCTTTGCGCGAACCCTCCGGAACCACAAACAAAGAGTCAGTGCGCCGGAAGAAGCTAGTGACTCCAGGTAAAGTCTCAGGGCCCTGACCACGTCCAGATGATGAAGTTCCCATTCCCAGGGGTGGGAAGGGGAAGGGCACAAGGATGGGAGGACAATGTCCTCGTTCAGATGAAAGGCGGAGACCACCTTAGGAAGGAACAAAGGAACAGGGCGAAGAACTACCTTATCCTGGTGGAACACCAGGAATGGTTCCGAACAGGAAAGTGCTGCCAACTCGGACACCCTCCTGAGGGAGGTGACTACCACAAGGAAAATAACCTTGCAGGACAGGAAACGTAGGAAAACCTTCCACAGCGGCTCGAGGGGGAAGGACTGATGTGCTGAGAGAACCAGGTTCAGATCCCAGGGTGGTACCGGAGGGCTGTAAGGAGGAACCGAGTGAGCCACAGCTTGGAAAAAGGTTTTGATAGGCCCGAGGAGGACTAGGGGACGCTGGAAGAGAATGGACAGCGCCGACACCTGACCCTTCAGAGAACTAAGACCCAGACCGTGGTCGAGGCCAGACTGAAGGAAGGACATAACTGGGGAGAGAGAAACGGAGAGGAGGAATCCCCAGATTGGCACAGAAACCCAGATGAGTCCTCCAGGTCCTATAATAGATCCTGGAAGAGGACGGCTTATGGGCGCGGATCATGGTGCGGACCACGTCCACGGAAAAACCCCTACGCGTCAAGACGGCGGTCTCAATAGCCACGCCGTCAAACGTAGGGACTTTAAACGCGGGTGGAAGATTGGTCCCTGAGAGAGCAGATTTTCTCCGATAGGCAGTGGCCAATCCGGAGCGACTAGGATCGTAGGAATGCCCTCCGCTGCAATTTTCCAAAGGACCTTGGGCAGGAGGGGAATGGGTGGAAAAATGTACGGACGGGCGAAGTCTCCCCATGGAAGAACGAGGGTGTCGGCACCGCACGCCCCCGGATCCCTGGCCCTGGACAGATAGGTGGGAACCTTGTGGTTGAACTTGGAGGCCATGAGGTCCACGTCCGGACGACCCCAACAAAGGCAAATGTCCTTGAACACCTCTGGGTGAAGAGACCACTCGCCCGGGTCGATGGTGGTGCGGCTGAGAAAATCTGCCGCCCAGTTCTCCACCCCTGGAATATAGATCGTCGATAGGTTGGAACGTGGGCTTTCGCCCAAAGGAGAATGCTGGTGACCTCCCGCATCGCTGCGAGTGCCTCCCTGGTGGTTTATGTACGCCACGGCTGTGGCGTTGTCCGATTGCACGCGGACTGGATGGCCCTGTAGCAGGTGAGTCCAGTGCTGGAGAGACAGAAGGACCGCTTTCAGCTCCAGGACTATGATTGGAAGTCTGGACTCCGATCGAGACCAAGTGCCCTGGACGGACTGGGGAGGAAATACCCCTCCCCAGCCGAGTAAGCTGGCGTCGGTGGTAACCACCAACCAGTTGAGCGGCAGGAAGGACTTGCCCTGGAGAGGGGTCCGCAACCACCAGCGGAGGGAGATTCGAACCTGAGGAGAAAGACGGAATGGGCGGTCCAGACTCTCCGGTGACTTGTCCCAGGCGGAGAGGATCGCCCTTTGAAGTGGACGGGAGTGGTATTGCGCAAACGGGAGTGCCTCGAAGCAGGCAACCATTTGGCCCAGGACCTGCATGCAGAGGCGGAAGGACAGGCGACAGTGTAGAAGGAGATCCCGACCCCGCCCGGCGGAGGGTCAGATGTTTTTCCGGGGGAAGGTGGACCTCCGCTGCTTCCGTGTCCAAAAGCATCCCCAGGAAGACTAGCTGTCTGGAAGGGAAAATGGAGGACTTGGGAAGGTTGATGACCCAACCGAACCTCGCCAGGGTCTCTAGAGTGAGATCCACACTGGAGGACGCCTGAGAAAGTGACGGAGCCTTGATGAGGATGTCGTCCAAGTACGGAAGCAGAAAAACACCCCTGGAGCAGAGCAAGGCCAAGACCGAAGCTAGGACTTTGGTGAACACCCGAGGGGCTGTCGCCAGACCAAAGGAGAGGGCGACAAATTGGTAGTGATCGTTCCCTACGGGGAAGCGGAGGAAGCGATTGGTGACACCGGGCTACCGGAACATGGAGGTAGGAGTCTTGTATGTCGATGGAAGACTTGAAGTCTCCTTGCTCCTGGGAGGCCACTACAAAGAGGTTCGAGTAGAACCCTTGGAAACTTTCCTCTGGGGGCACGGGAGTAATCACACCCCTGTCTAGCAGGGTGCGAATGGCCGCGGAAAAGGCGGCCGCGCACTTTGGGTCCCGCGGAGGACAGGACCGAAAGAATCGATCCGGAGGGAAGGACATGAACTCTATTTTGTATCCGGACGCCCAAGAGTCAGAGATGTGAGCCCGCCAGACGTCCCTGAAAAGGAGGAGGTGGCCCCCGTGTGGGTGGGGGCACACCTTCAGGCGGAAGACTGTTTTGCCGTGGGTGGGCGGGCAGCCTGCGATTTGCACCAGGTGGGCTGTGCACGAAAAAATGGCTTCCTGCGTCTGTCCTGGGGAGGGCCCGATGCAGCGGCTGCGGGGCGAAACCCAGAGTTCCTGCGGGAGGACCGAAAGCAAGACGACCCAGGACGTCCGCGAGAGATGCCCTTGGTTCAGGGCTGCGGAAGATGGGTGCTCTTACCACCCGTGGCTTCCGAAATAAGTTCGTCTGAGCGGGTCCCGAATAGACGGGAACCCGTGAAAGGCAGCACCGCCAAAG
The DNA here is from genome assembly GCA_033119425.1 of Bufotes viridis. Classification (NCBI taxonomy): domain Eukaryota; kingdom Metazoa; phylum Chordata; class Amphibia; order Anura; family Bufonidae; genus Bufotes; species Bufotes viridis. The sequence goes on along the minus strand of CM065589.1, from coordinate 140,587,601 downwards.
AGCGCTTTGAGGCAGCATCCGCCGTCCAAACCTTTAACCAGAGCTCCCTCCTGACGGAAACGGCCAGGGCAGAGGAGCGGGCTATAAGGGCTCCAGCATCAATGGAGGCCTCACAAACAAAGTTCCCTGCCCGAACAATAAGCTGGGCCAAGGAACGGAGGTCCTGGATTGGGACGTCCGAATCCAATTCCTGTTCAAGCTGCAGACCCCATGCAGAGATCGCCTTACCCGCCCAGGCGGAGGCCAAGACCGGTCTAAGGGCAGAACCAGAGGCAGCAAAAATGCCCTTGGAAAGAGACTCCATACAACGGTCCTCAGCTGACTGAGCCGTCGGGGACAGGAATGGCCGTGGTTTTTGACAGGCGGATCCACCTTAGGCCGGGACGACCAAGTGGTAACAATATCGGCTGGAAAGGGGTAACATATGTCCAGCTTTTTGGGGGTGGCAAAGCGGGCGTCGGGGCGAGCCCAAGCTTTAGAGACCACGGAAGAAAAATCAGAGTGGATTGAAAAGACTTTGGAGGCCTGCTTAGGTCGGAAAAAGGATACACTGGCCAGGTTAGAGCTAGGGGGGTCGTCGTGTACCTTAAAGGTGTCACGAATATTAGAGATGAGTTGACCCATCGCAGAGGCTAGCTTAGACGGCGGAGCCTAGTCAATTTCCAAATCCGAATCCGCCAGTTCACCTTCAGAGGGCGAATCCTTTGGGGAGGAGCGGCCCAACTGAGTACGCACACGTGGTGGAGAGAGGGACGCATCTGAGGAGGATGCGCACTCTACTCTAAAACGCTTCTGACAGTGCCTAGCTCTGGAAGGTTCACTGGGTGAGGGTGAACTGATGGGAGGGGCAGAAGCGGTGGGCCCAGAGGGTGCGACAGGAGGTGTGGCAGCCTGCGGGGTAGGCGGCCTGTCTACAAGGCGGCCTACGACGTGGGTGAGACTTTCCACGGCCTGGGACAGAGATAACCCTGCGCAGGGGACCTTCTAAGGTCCTGAGGGGGTCCAGACCAGATGTGGGAGGAATCCCCTATTGTGGAAGTGTAGCAGTGGAGGGAAGGAGGGGGGGGGGGGGTTTAGGGCTCTCACCGTCCCCTGTCTTCACCCTCGTTCCATCCAGCAGGGTTGCCCCTTTAGCTACTGGCACCGCAGTGGCAGGAAGCTGGGAGAGGGACTTGGCGTGCGGGCGACCCTTGCGCTGGCGGGACGCAGGGGAGCGAGGCTGCCCTGGTCCACCATGTCTTCTGTGGGGGAGGCAGCAGTGCGATTTGCCGGCACAGCTCAACCCCGGGAGAAACAGAGAGGTCTATTGCGTCTCTGTTGTCCCTGCAAGTAGAAAAAAAATCGAATCAAAAATAAAATAACAAAAGAATAATCTAAAAAATAAAAATCAAGGGAAGCGACCCTGCCTAAGCAGGGAGTGTCTGGCCTCCTTGGACACTAAGCAAAAACTGGCAGTCTCTCTCTCTAGGCTGAGGGTATAGCTGCTGGAGGAGGGGCTTACAGCTTTCACTTAGTGTCACGCCTCCTAGGGAGCTGAGCTATACCCATGGTTTCCTGTGTCCCCCAAGGAAAATGGGTGAGAAATAACGAGATTTTTGTATAACTTACCAGTAAAATCTCTTTCTCGCTCTTCCTTGGGGGACACAGAAGACCTTGGGTATAGCTCAGCTCCCTAGGAGGCGTGACACTAAGTAGAAACTGTTAAGCCCCTCCTCCATCAGCTATACCCCCAGCCTGGAGAGAGAGACTGCCAGTTGCGTGTCCAAGTAGTGAGAAAAGGCAATGTCCAACAAGTGGAAACAACAAGCCAACTACCCAACGGGTAAACCAAGTCTGGAAACCATGTAGAGAAAAACAATGAACGGGTGGGTGCTGTGTCCCCCAAGGAAGAGCGAGAAAGAGATTTTACTGGTAAGTTATACAAAAATCTCGTTTTCTCGCCCATCTTCCTTGGGGGACACAGAAGACCTTGGGACGTCCGAGAGCAGTCCAAGAAGGGAGGGACCACAGCCCAAGGCGAAGCACCCCAAGGCATCAAGAAACTGCCGCCTGCACAAGCTCAAGGCAGCACCTGCCAAGCCCGAGTATGCGCCCTGTAGAAACAGGGAAGGCGTGTAAGGAAGACCGGCGGCTGCCCTGCACAATTGCGCGGCCGAGGCTCAAAGCCTCCGACCCAGGAGACACCAACCGCTCCAATGGAGTGAACGGTGACATGGAAGACAGAACCCTGCCCCTGGCACGGAAAACGCAGCAATAGCCATTGCGAGGAAGCGGGAGAGCCATCCTGGAGGCCGTCATACCCTTGCGCGGACCTCCCAGGAGTCAGAGCGCCGAAAAAACAAGGCCGGTGATCACCAAGCAAAACCGCAAAGCTCGAACAACATCCATTCGAAGCGTAGAGAGAAGACCAACCCACCACGGGAGGAGGTGGTCTGCACGGCCCAAACAATGCACAAGAACGTTCACTCACTGCAAAGCAGTCACCCAGCGAAGGGGGCTAGCCACAGAGTCCCACAGTATCTACGGACGTGCAAGGTGCCGCCTGGAAGGGAGTTATTACAAGACTAGTACGGCATGCGATGGACGCAAACAGTCCATCCGGCAAGGGGGGAATGTACCCAGCAAACACTGTATTCCGCAGGAGTGCTAAGTCCCGCCCCCCCAAAAAAAAGGGGCAGGGGGGCATAAGGCCAGTACCGACTACATAGAAGTAGGACAAATCACATTCCGCCCAGAAGGGGGCCATGCACATGGACCGCCGGTATCTAGTATGAACGCAGGAGTCCGCCTAGCGAAGGAGGACATGCACAGGGTCAATCTTGTAGTAAGTGATGGTGTGATAATCCACCAACACCGAATTTCGTGAGAGTGCAACTACTCCGCCAATGAAGAGGGACATGCACGAGACCAGCACAGCATGTACAAGGACAGCCGCGAGTCTTGGGAGCGTGACAAAATTCCGGCCATAGAATGAGGGGTGGTCATACACAAGGACAGCACCGTATCCAATGGAGGTATAAGCATTCCACCCATGGAAAAGGGCCGTGCTGATGGTCAGCAAGGCGCCCGGTGAGGGTGCAGTATTCCGCCCAGGAGGGGGTCATGCACAAGGGCCACATTGCATCCAAGTCAGTGAGAATGCTTGTATGCCGTCTGAGGGAAGGAGGCCTGCCCATGGCCGGCAGCGAATCCAGTGAAAGCGCAGCATACCGCCTAAGGAAGGGGGTACTCACATGGCCGGCAGCGAATCCAGCGAGAGTGCAGCGTTCCACTTATGGGAGGGGGACGTGCACATGTCCAGCACCGTATCTGGCGAGAGTGCAGCATACCGCCTAAGGAAGGGGGTACGCACATGGCCGGCAGAGGATCCAGTGAGGGTGCAGCGTTCCACTTATGGAGAGGGGACGTGCAATGGATAGCACCGAATCCTGTGAGAGTGCAGCATACCGCCTAAGGAAGGAGGTACACACCTGGTCGGCGAAGAATCCAGTGAGGGTGCGGCGTCCACCCATGGAAGCGGGACGTGCACATGGCCAGCACTATATCCAACGAGAGTGCAGCATACCGCCTAAGGTAGGGGGCACGCAATTGGCCGGCAGAGAATCCAGTGAGGGAGCAGCGTCCACCTATGGAAGGGGGGGGGGGGGCATGTACATGGCCAGCACCATATCCGGTGAAAGTGCAGCATACCGCCTAGGAAGGGGGTCATGCACATGGCCGGCAGCGAATCCGGTGAGAGCGCAGCGTCCGCCTAAGGAAGGGGGACGTGCACATGGCCAGCACCGTATCCGGTGAGAGTGCAGCATACCGCCTAGGAAGGGGGTCATGCACATGGCCGGCAGTGAATCCAGTGAGAGAGCAGCGTCCGCCTATGGAAGGGGGACGTGCACATGGCCAGCACCGTATCCGGTGAGAGTGCAGCAATCCGCCTATGGAAGGGGGAAGCGCACATGGCCAGCCCGCAGTCAGGGAAAGTGCAGTATTCCGCCTAGAAGGGAAACATGCGCCTGTCCAGCCCCCCAGCCGGGGAGCGCGACATGCCGCCTATGGAAGGAGGGCATGCGTACGGCCAGCACTATTAGAACAGGCTGGAGCGTCCAGCGCAGCTTTTTTTTTTATTTAACAAAGCCTCCCTCAGACTGGAAGGCCCACATACATGGCCCAGCCTCACTGAGAGGCAGAAAAAAAGAAGAACCACCTTACAAACCCCTACGCAGGAGCCGTTCCCGAGATGGCTGGCACTGGAGGGGTAACAGGGACAGACTGGGGCGGAGCCGCGGTCTCCTGAGGGAGGAGGAACCCCCAGGCGGGAAAAATTCGCGCCTGGGAGAAGTTCCCGCCCCCCCCCAACCAAGGCCGGAGTTGCGGCCGAGTAGGCCAGCGGCCGGGGCCTAAATTTGCGGCACCCGGCCGACCGGGAAGTACCGTGGTCGGTCCGGCCTTGGAGGGAGACGGAGTGCGAAAACGTCCGCAAGGACATGCCGGCCGCGGGTGCCCAACCCGCGGACCGGAAGAGGTAGTGACCTACAGGCTCGGAATTGCGGCGCACTAGGCCGCAAAGCCGGGGCCTAGATTTTGTGGTGCCCGGCGGACCGGGAACACCGACGGTGGGCCGGGCAGCGCGGAGGTCCCGGCATTTACTGGTGGCTGCGGGTGCCCACCCCGCGGTCCAGAATGGACCTTGTGACCAGTGCCGGGTGGGGTTGAGGTCTGGGGGTGCTGGTGAGGGCCTCCCGGCCCTGCCGCAGGGAAGAGGTCAGTGCGGCTGTTGCCGCTGGAGATGACCGTCCCTATACCATGGAGGTAGAGGCCAGGGTGGTGGGGATGGTGGTGGTGGTGGTGGGTTCTGGAAGCAAGGATTGCAGCCCCTTGCTGACACCCCAGGAGCCCAGCCTAGGTCCAGCAGGAACAGACGGGGAAGGTAGCCAGATTCGGGGAGGACCCCCAGTGAGGGTCAGTCACGAAGGAGGCCGGGGTGAAGGGGGGGGGGGGGGGGACGTAGGGCTGGATCAGCCTCATCTCACCGTCAGCCGTCTTCACCCTCAGTCCATTCCAGCAGGGTCGCCCCTTCAGCTACTGGCACCGCAGTGGCAGGAAGCCGGGGGAGGGACTTGGCGGGCGGGCGACCCTTGCGCTGGCGGGATGTAGGGGAGCAAGTGCTGCCCAGATCCACCTTGCCTTCTGTGGGGGATGCAGCAGTGCGGTTTTACCGGTACTGGCGCAGCTCAACCCCGGGAGAACAGAGAGGTCTAGTGCGCCTCTGTTATCCCAGATCTGGAAGAAGAAAAAATAAAATAATAAATCAAAAATAAAATGACAAGGAGAAGCAGCCCTGCAGAGCAGGGAGTGTCTTGCCTCCTTGGACACTAAGCAAAAACTGGCAGTCTCTCTCTCCAGGCTGGGGGTATAGCTGATGGAGGAGGGGCTTAACAGTTTCTACTTAGTGTCACGCCTCCTAGGGAGCTGAGCTATACCCAAGGTCTTCTGTGTCCCCCAAGGAAGATGGGCGAGAAACTTCTTTGCACTCAGGTGAGCAACAGAGATGTGAACTTGGGCTTGGTTTGTTAGAGATGTTGCTTCTGACAGACAGATGCTCCAGGGTTGTTCCATTGTTAGGTAAAAATGCACATATCACATTCAGGTAGACAATTGCATGGATGAAACACCTTGTGGCCTGGGATAAGGCATTAGCTAGTACCAGTGTTCCATGCACCCTCTTGAGTCACCAGTTTACCTTCTTCAGTTTCCTACTAACAACCTAGTTTGGTCATGGTGGCCATGTGTAATCCTCACTCACCTTATTTTATTTGATAGTAAAAGGGATTTTGTGGATTCATACATGTCAATAAAGTTTGTACATATTTTTTTCATACATGTCAAAGTGCAAGTTTTTGCATGTCACCCATATATCTTTTTCCTAATGTCTAGCATGTAGTGTATGGAATAAGAAACAAGTCTAGCTGGAGGACATTCACTCAGTTTTGTTTTTTATTCTCATGACACTTTTCTTGCTTAGTATGCTTCGTTTACACAGCAGTGTTTTAAATACCGGTACAGACAAGGGGAATGGCAATGAGTTAAAGGATTTTTTAAATGCAACCATGTATAACTGCAATAATAAATATACATCAACTGTACAGCACACTTTTAGGGCTCAAAAAGTAGATATGGTTCACTTAAACCCGCTGCTAAAGTGTTTCGATGTCAGGTGGGACACTCTCCACCCACGGTGCCAACAAAATAAGGCCATCTAACTGGCAAGACTGGTGGGGTTCATTGGGGGCTTAAATGCTGGAGAAAAGCAGCAGTTCTAGCTGTGACCCCCATCTAATTTCTAGAATAAAGCTTTCACGTTTATCTCTCTCAATTAGGAATTGCCAACAAAAATGCGGATCTCTATATTGTTCGTCCAGCTTGTAAGACACAATACTATAGTCATTTGAGTAATTTTACTGATGTGGAAACTGGTCAGGACTTCCAGATAACATCTAAAATAAGTCTATGGTGTCATCAGATTGTGCCTCCATATATCAAATAAAGAAGCTCTACCGTCTGTCTTCTTAGATGATGGCTCTAGAATGGCCATGTTCTTTCCCTACACTAACAATTATGTGACCATGTAACAAGTACATCTCATGAGGCGGTAGCAGCCCTAGTGATTATATGGGCCATTTCTAAACAAGACTGCTTCTATGGATGCCTTGTAAGTTGAATAATGGCAGCATCATACCAGGACAAGTATAATGTTACAGCAGAGAATTAGTGCTGCACTGTTTTTTCTGCTTGGCGTCTCTGCATAGATAAAGGATCCCTGCATAGAGAAACACGTTCGGAGTTAGTAAGAGGGGGGCTTTCATTGAGAAAGAATTCACCTTTTCTAGTCCAAAGCTTGAGGTGCAATAAGGCACTGACTTCCTAAATCTGTGCCATCACCTCTTATTGTTAGTCAATATTAACTTAAGGTAGCAAGGGATTGTATGCACCAATATTCAGTGAACATAGGTTGGACATAGATCATCAAGCTAGGTAGTCTGCATCTACCCAATAACACATCTTCATGGCAAAAAACATACCTTCTTGATGCATTCTCATATAATACATTTACCTGAAAATAAGGTAGTCACTCCTGACATAAGGATTAGCGCTATAAAGCTGCATTCAGTCTAGTAGTGTTACTATATGTAATTTAGTTAAGTCATAAGATGAGTGACAGTTTCCGGTTGACAATACCATAATTCTTTCTGACAACCCTGGCTCTCGTGTTCTGTACTATATAAACACTAACTGTCAGCCTACTGGTGTAGGGGGAACCCCCTCAGAAAAGTAGCACATTTTCATTGACAACTATAAAGTCCTGTGCTTATACCATAATCACAAAGCTGGATGGGCAAAACTAACTGCAAAAACCACCCACACAAAATAGTCATCTACCTTTTCTCTGTGCTGCATATGGTCCAAGCCCTTATTAAATACATTGCATTGTGTATATCTCTGCATGTGCTCCATCACCTTCCAATTCTCACCAGCATAAGGCCACAGATTCAAGTTCTCCAGTGTTCACCATAAGCTGGACCCACAACAGTCTAAAAATGAAGTAGCAAACTTCAAATAAAACCAATAGTTTAAAATAAAAAAAACAAACTTTTCAATGAAAGAAAATTCCTGTGCCGCACGAGCCCCTATATACTGAGCATATTAAAACGGTAAATTCCCCTTAGCATGGGGCTGTTCACAGCCAGCAGTATCCAGTGCCTATTAGAACTTAAATATCATTTTGCAAAATAACTAAATTAAAAAAAATAAACAATTTTTTTTCACAGCTCTATATCCAGTGTGTTACATTCCTGTACCCTGGAAATAATTTATCATTAAATTATATTACCTTATGTATTCTTATTTACAGATAACCTTTGTTCGCATTCCTCCAGTCAATGTATAAAATAGCTATTTTTTAAATTATGTCCCAAACATCCAGAGCTCTGAGACTCTTCTGTATTTGAGGTGTAAATCAAGTTGTCTGCTCACATCATCGGTACTAAAATTATTCTACAAACAATTCACAAACAAGGCAAAAACCCCACCAGAGACTTCACAAATACAAAGGTAAGTGTGCAGGTTTGGGCAGAACAAAACAAAAAGTTTAGCTATCTTGTTGCCTCAGAGTTCTGTCCATGGGGGCAAGCTTTTGAGCTGTAAGAGCTCCCATATAAACAGTCTGGTCTCTTCTTCCAGGTTCTCCTCTTGTCTGTTAGGATCAGGTTCAACCACTGAGTGGGTCTTCTCGATAATGAATGGCATGCCGCAGTTTCTCCTGCATGATCTCAAGGGAAGAGTACTGTGGGAGCTTTATCATGAACATGCAGGTCTCCACACGGATGTACCTGGAGTCTGGGGAACCTGCAAAAAGCATTTTTCAAGGTCAGCCAACAGTAGTGGAAGTATATGATGGTCTGTGCTGTATGCATGGGCTTATAGTTAAGTAGTTATCCAGCTTTCTAATATCAGAACTGAAGAAGAGTTTGGTTTCAAGTTTTAAAGTTATTTTCCGCTTTAAAAATCAACTACCGAAGTTATTCAACAAAGTCACACGCGACTTTGCGAATAACTTACCTCAGCTCATTGGAGCCCATACAATCTACATGCTGTACAGCTACGCAGCTTTGGAGATGAAACAACTTCCAGGATGAAGCATGCGCGCTGCGCTTGGCTCAGCGCTATCATGTACTCTGCAAATACTGCCTAATATGGACCAGAGTGTGCTAGAGCTCCGCCATTGTAGAAAGCAAGCTCCCAGAAGATACCGTTGCAGTCTGCAATAAGCCGTATAGGCGACACGAGCAAACATGTGGATAGATAGGTGCTAGGTGCAGATGAGATCCAGAGCTGCCACTCTACATGTCGAACATACTTAGTACGCTGTTTGTAGCCTAATGAAAGGTCCAATCTTCTAAGTTCCATATCGAGGCTGAGCCGTCTGATACTCAATGGAAGACTGGCTGACCTAACTGGAAGCTGAAGAAAAAAAAACACCTAGGCCAAAAGGACAAAAATATGAAGGTTGTGTAAACTCATCAGACACTATTGACCGCCACTGCAGGACAATCCCGCCTAAAGAAGAAGAGAGTGGGGTTATCAGAGGAATGTACAAAACGGGTAGACAGGAACCAGAGATGATATAAATACTACGGCCAGGAAGGGAGTGTGGATGCCAAACACCACAAATTCCCATAAAAAAAATGGCAACAGAACCAATACCACCCATGCAGGCACTCCACAGCAGAAAGGGGGCATATGAGAACCCAATGACTATGGAAACTGGCCGAGCAGGCAGAAACAGTATCTGGGGGAAGTGCAATTACTCGCCCTGCGGAAAGGGAGAAGGAGAAGAGGCTGGTGAGGCTCAGTAGAGAACCAGCAATTAGGGGTGACAACAAGGACAGTACGACCGCTCTACCCGGTGAGGGGAGCAATGCAGACAACTGACATATGCAAACTGAATAAGTGCATAACTCTACAAGGAGGCAACGCTGATGCTGTCACCATAGCTGATTGTAGAGGCAATGCACTACATGTGAAGCGAACAAGGCGCTAAGCCAGCGCTATAGAAATCGATAGGGTAAACCAGGTACAGAAAACCGTACTAATGTCCACCAGAAGTGAGCAAACCCATCACATGCAGCATGTCATGGTATGGGCAGTTGACCAGCGCCATAAGGAATAAATGTACCTATCAGCCAGCACATCAGGTACACCATACATTCAATGCCTGGTTGATCTATCGCACTCAGAGATGGCAGAACATGAGCCCAGTGCCACGTGTGGGAGAAGGAAATCTAGGCACAATCACAACTACAACTAGCAAAAAGGTTGCACCCTTAAAAGGAGGAATGCTGTGTAGATACCGCATGAAATGCCAGGGCTGATACTCCACATGGAGGAAGGGCATGCGGTAAAAACCATTGATGCAGTGCCCCCTGCCAATGCATCATGTAAGCCAGAACGCAGTGACTGTCGCCAATTGAAGGATGAACGCAAATACTCCCCCTGGGAAAGGGGTTACACAGTAGTAGCCACAGAACAGGAGTAGCCATAATATCTATGGCCAGCGCAAAGACTGCCCTATAGGGGGGAGGCCATACCAGCAACTATGGCCTCTAGAGGAGAGACTCCACCTGAAAATGAGGTCAAACAGTAGTAGGCACCATGAACTAGTGCTAGAGCAATACTCTACCTGATAAGTAAGAAAAACTGGCAATCAGTGCAGACATTCCACCTACTGAAGGAGTGTGGACGCCGAGTGTGCTAATGACAATCAATAAAATGAGAATGCTCCTCACAGGGACTCAAGGCACGAGGAAAGGTATGTGGTGTGCCAACACTCTGTTGAACTTTTATGTCTTGTTCATTAGTGGGTTTCGAACCCTAGGATACTGCATGAGAGCCAGACACACCAACAGTGAGCCACAGGCCTACCTGGAAGACAGAGGCTGTCACGTAGGCGCCTGACACCAATCCATACATTGACTACCTGAGGAAGGGGATAGAGTTAAGTAGTCACAGTATCCAGTAGTAGTGCCAAAAGACCACCTATGACAGGGGATAAGGGGATTGTCTAGCAAATAGGCCACCCATGGAACTGGATGCAATGCGACAAGGAAGAATTGAGAGTAGTCGCGGTAGTCAACGTTCAAGCCATTATTCCACCTAAAAAAGACAGATAATGCAATAGGATGGACAGTTTCCAGTGGTATCGGAATTACTCCGCCTATGGAAAGAGGGGAACCCGACAAGATGTACAGGGTTCACTGGTAGTGCAAGTACTACTGATTGTGCAACTACTCCGCCAATGGAAGGAGGGTAATACCACGGGATCTACAGTATGCAATTGTGGTGCAACTACATCTATAGAAGGGGGAAATCCGACAGGACGGATGTTATCCAGTATTAGTGCAACTACTCCGCCTGCGGAGGAGGTAATGCGATAGTGTGTACTAATGCTACAGAATGTACAGTACCCAGTGTAAGTGCAAATACTCCTACTACGGAAGGAGGGCAATGCTACCGGAAGTACAGGATCCAGTGGTAGTGCAACTACTCCGCCTATGGAAGGAGGGTAATGCTACAGGATGTATAGTATCCAGGGCAAGAGCAATTACTCCGCCTAAGGAAGGAGGGTAATGCTACAGGATATACAGGGTCCAGTGGTTAGCGCACCTGTTAAGTAGTAGGTAGGGGCGGAGCTCATGGGGCAGCTGGTGGGGCGAAGACATTGGCACAAAATTTTCGCACTCTGAAAATACAGTTCCCGCCCCCCCAAAAAAACTCTGGAAGATGCGGCCAGGTAGACTGCAGAGCCGGGGCCTCATGTACAGGCGGGGCCGACCAGAAGAACTTCCGGTTGGGACGGCAATGGAAGGAGGGAGCGGGAGTGCCAATGGGAAACAAAGGAGGCCGGGAATGGGCATACCGATGCCTAGAGGAGAAAAGCAGTGGCCGCCGAAGGAGACATGCGACCGCCGGGAATGCACCGGAGGGCCTGGAAGAAAGTGAGGGGGCTAGGGGCCTGACATGGGACCGAGGTCTGGTGAGTCATGAGTTACCGGGAAAGGGCCAAAGTTTTGAGAAAAAATGTCTGCCTCCTATGGAGACTAAGCTAAAACTGATTAGCTCAGTGTCTGCAGGAGGGGTATAGCGGAGAGCAGGGCCGGCGCTACCATAGGGGCAAGGGGGGCAATTGCACCCGGGCCCCCGAGTCCTTAGGGGCCCCCGCCCCGGCCGCCGCACAACACATTACTACACTTAGCTGTCGACTCGGCACTCGGCAGGCTTTGCGCAGCGGCGGCGCAGGCAGCAGCAGTCTGCAGAGTGCAGACTCAGAGACTATGAAGGCCGGGCCCGCCTCCCGGCCTGAACGAGCGAGAAGGGGGCGGGGCCTGCGGCTGCTCTGAGCTCCGCTGCGTGTCCGTCTCCCTCGCAGTCCCAGTCTCCCAAAACTTCAGAAGACCTTCTCTAGTCGGCCCTGTAGAGAAGTACCGCCAGTATTTATGATATGGGGGGATATGGGGGTGTGCTGCTGCCATGTGTCACTGGCCCATGCCATGCCATGGAGGGGAGAAATGTGCCATTGGGGGTGGGGGGCCACAGAAGGAGAGATGGGGAGGGGATGGAGGGAGGGGAGAAATGTGCCATGAGGGCCATGGGGGAGGGAGATGTGCTGCTGCTGCCATGTGTCACTGGCCCATGCCATGGAGGGGAGAAATGTGCCATTGGGGGTGGGGGGCCACAGAAGGAGAGATGGGGAGGGGATGGAGGGAGGGGAGAAATGTGCCATGGGGCCATGGGGAGATGTGTTGCTGCCATGTGGCCATGGCACATGGAGGGAGAAATGTGCCATGGGAGCTGGGGGAGAGATGTGCCATGGGAGGGGGAGGAGAGATGTGCTGCTGCCAGCCCAATGGCGCAAGGATTGGAGTGGGAGAAATGTTCCATGGGGGTGGGGTGATGTGCTGCTGCCACTGACCCATACAGGGGAGAAATGTGCCATTTGAGGGGGGAGTATGCTGCTATGGAGGGGTGGGAAGAAATAATGTGACATGAAGGGGTGATGTAAAAGGAGAAGGTGATGACGTGACATGGATGGAGCTGGGGGGGTGACATTGAGGAGGTTAAATGTGACATTGAGGGGGAGAAATGTGACATGGAGGCTGGGGGCATCATTGGAAGCAGCACTTTTTACTGGCACATTATTGGGGTCATTTCTTACTGGCACATGATTGAGGGGCATCTATGGAGGCACTTCTTACTGGCACATTATTGGGCACTTTTACTGGCACATTATTGGGGGCACTATGGGGGCTTCTACTGAGGCCACAAAGAAGGGGTATTTTATATGGGGGCTCTGTGTGGTACTAGTATTATCAGGGGTATTATCTGTTTCTGCAGTATAGTATTGGGGAGCACAGCGGCACAGTATTGGGGGTAGTAGGATGATTCGTCCAGAAGATGGGAGGATGATGGAAAAGTAGTAAACTAAGATTTTTTTTTTTGTTGTCAAACTGCAGAGATGGAAAATGGCGGTCTGGTCTGAAAGGAGAAGACGGGGTCAAAGAACATCTACATTAAAGGAGATGTCACTGGATGTAAGAGGTATGGGGCGCTGTATTTCTGTATGCTGCCATAGAGAGGGGGAGAAATAATGTGACGCGAAGGGGGTGATTGATGACGTGACATGGAGGGGGGCCCCTTATTGTTTTTCGCCCCCGGGCCCCATTTCACCTAGAACCGGCCCTGGCGGAGAGGAGGAGCAAACACTTTTTTGCTTAGTGTCGCCTCCCAGTGGCAGCAGCTTGACCCCATGGTCTTCTGTGTCCCCCAATGATACGAGCGAGAAACTAACGCTGCATCTCACCCTGAACAGACCATCCCCACCGTGAAACATGGTGGTGTCAGCATCATGCTTTAGGTATACTTTTTTCTTTAGGTATACTTTTCAGCAGGGACAGGGAACTATGTTGGTGAGAAGATGGATGGAGCTAAATACAGGGCAATCCTGGAGGAAAACCTGGTAGAGGCTGCAAATAACTTGAGACTGAGGCAGAGGTTCGCCTTCCAGCAGGACAACGATCCTAAACATACATCCAGAGCTATAGTGGACTGGTTTAGATCAAAGCATATTCATGTGTTAGAATGGCCCCAAATCCAGACCTAAATCCCATTGAGAATCTGTGACAAGACTTGAAAATTGCTGTTCACAGACACTCTCCATCCAATCTGACTGAGCTTCAGCTATATTGCAAAGAATGGGCCAAAATTTTAGCCTTTAGATGTGCAAAGCTGGTAGAGACATACCCCAAAAGACTTGCAGCTGTAATTGCAGAGAAAGGTGGTCCTACAAAGTATTGACTCAGGGGGGCTGAATACAAATGCATGCAATACTTTCCAGATTTTTATTTATAAAAAATGTTGAAAACCATTTATCATTTTTGATCACTTCACACATTATTGCTACTTTGTGTTGGTCTATCACATAAAATCCATTTAAGTTTGTGGGTATAACAGGAAAAATGTGGAAAAGTTCAAGGGGTATGAATACTTTTTTCAAGGCATTGTATATATAATGAGGAAACTGCCGGGTTTGGGATTTTAACTTAAAAAACCCAGTGAAAATCCTCTGTTTTATGGAAGCAGAAATGGTTGAAAAATGACGATGAAAAGCTGACAGTGTGCCCGTTTTTTTCACCATCGTGTGTAGCTTAACCCTTGGCTTCCCTGCGATCAGCTGTTAAAGAGGTCTTGTCGCTCATGTATGTGTTCTGAGTATCACAGCATTGTCCCAATCAAGTGAACAGAACAAGGCTGCAATACTCAGAACAGTCACTGATTATAGGATCCATATTAGAAAAGCTGGATAATATAAGATTATATTTTACATACTCCACAACACTACACAAATGATATACTCAAACAGTAGAAGAATTTTCAGGCACAGTCACTTGTCTGTTTTTACCTGTAGCTCCATCAGGTGGTGCAATCTTCATGGGGTAGGGTGGAACATGTGCAGTATCAGGCCCTCCATCTTTACAAGGACATGTGAAGGGAATGCGCTCCTGATTGCAGGCAAATTTAATGAACTTACAAAGTTCTTCCTGAGTAAACATCTCCAATGCACACCAGAAAAACTCTATGTGCTGGTCAGTCTCCATAAGACCCACTTGATACATGGTGTGAGCCTAGAACAGGACAAAGGAATGGCGCATTGAGGGATACGATTAAATAAATGTGTGTTCTAAGCCTGCCACTAAGTTTGTAAGACCTGTACCTTTAAAAACTCCAAATTGATAAATGGCAGTCCACATGTTCTGAGCTCCATCTCCAGGGCTGTCAGGCTGGTTAGAAGCTGTAGGGGAATGATTGAGCCCAGCCCAGCACGTACAGCGTTCATACAGTCCGGGTTCTTTAGCTCACGCATGCGGAGGCTTCGGATTCCTGATGCGTATATATCCTTGTTCTCCCAACTGTAAGTCAAAGTCATAGGCAATTATTAAGAGAGGTACACATATACATATTTTCTGGTAGCAGGTTTAATTTTCCGATGCTCCGGCAATAAATGATTTAGCAGCCTGATAATTTCCAAATATCCCCTAAAATTTGTTTTCCCACCCTAAACATATTTAAAAATTTATGTGATTGATATAAATATTATGGGGGATGGAAGACTTGAAGGATATTGATACCTTTGCACTGATTTCATTTCATTGTTACATCCTTTATTAAAAATGTCATACCATTTTGCTTCTACAAAGTGTTTCACCTTGATGCAGAGACAGCAGCCAATCCAGCCAAAAGCAGCAACATTTCAACACCTCTCAAGCTGAATGTGCTCTAAATAAATCATCCTATACTTCATTTGGCCAGTGCCTTGGACTCTTCTTGCAAGATGATCACAATTTGGTATAAGCGCTTGTTATAAGCTGCTGCAATATTTAGGAAGAGTTCACAGAGTTGTGAATTCCATTTTTTTGTTCAGTCACCAGAACAGAAAAATAGACTTCAAATTGTGGATCCGTCATATGTTGGACACAATAGTGTTAGGCGGACCCAAATGACTTACAATGGAGTCTGTCTGGTTCCATTGTGATGTCATATTTTATCGTAAAAAGTAGCGCTGAATGTGGGCTAATTTTTAAAAATGTGATGGAATCTGTGACAGAGGTACTTGCATGGTAGTAAAATGACCATTAAACACATTCTCCGAGAATGATTAAAAATCCCAGCAACCTGTCCTGGTATGTGAGCAGGACTTGCTGCCTCTACCTGCAGAGCTGCCTAGGGAAGTGAGGCCTCACTACACTCTATGCTCTGGTACTTGCATACAAAACATATTGGTGAGTGTTCCTGTCGGGCTGCTCAGCTATGATGGCATATCATAGGCAGGATCACATCATTACCATCTATTGTAGAGCAGTGTAGTGAGGACCAGCCCCCTCAGCATCTGTGCAAGTGGGGGCAACCAGTCCTCCTCAAATTCTAGGACAGGTTGTTGGTGGACAATTTAAATGATTCCCAGAGAACCCCTTTAATTCAGAGTTTATTATTGCTAACAGATCATTGGATTCCTCATGTATATTAATGCAGAATTCTGGGGGAGAATTTTGTAGCATTTTGACCATGTTTAACTAAAACATTTAAAAATCCTTTTCTATATTGTTTTTTTTTCCAGGGAATTAGTGGAATTCGGATTTGCCAGAATTAAAGGTAACATGTAACCATGAAAATGAGCCTTCCCTGCATCAGTATGCATACTGTGATAGCTGACAATCATTATGTAGGAACACACACTGGACTCTGAGTAGAGATTTATAAGAATAAAATACAGTTTTTACTGAATCCTTTCCCCATACATATGTATATCAATCTGCTCAGCTCCTCCTGCTCTATAACATGGCAGAGGCAGTTCAAACTGCTTCTTAAACAAGACAGATTCCTTTTTAGTTTCTTGGGATTACGTGAAAAGATGTAAAAGAGATGTAAACCTCATATATATTTTTTTAGATCTTACGAAAATGCATCAACTATGTTACCAGGCTGATTTATAGACAGGGACTGTGGCTCTGCACATGGACGTTCAGTGGCAGGATAATTAATACAGTATGATTACCGTCAATGCTGTTTCCTTACATGTAGCAGGAAACCAGAAATAAAGTTTCCCCATACATGTACTAAATCAATTCTCTGCACCCTCCCGTACAATCAATTGTACGTAATTTCTCATGCGGAAAACAGATACTCCTAGGTGAAAAAAATATTATATGAATGATTTGGGTTTAGTGATCCTTCCTCGGGTACTCACATAACAGGAATGTGTCTTCCATTTGCGCACAGTTCCACCTCCTCCCCTGTCATTGTTGGATAGGTAAATTTGCAGCTTGGTTTGTTGGGGGAGTCTGGACTATCGGAAGGAAGATGCTGCGACGCTATTTCAGCGCAGAGAGCTTCCAGTTCAGCCTCATCATTTACCTATGAAAACAGACAAGTGAAAAATATTGGGGAAAAAGTCACTCTACAGATTACAAGCACCTCTGTACCTTCAGACAGGGAGTTTCTCCTGGGATATGCCCAACCCAGTGAGGTGTGACTGACCAATATAGATAAGGCTACTTTCACACTGGCGTCTTGTGCGGATCCGTCATGTATCTGCACAGACGGATCCGCACTGTTAATACAACCGCATGCATCCGTTCAGAACGGATCCGTTTGTATTATCATGAACATAGGCAAAACGGATCCGTCTTGAACACCATTGAAAGTCAATGGGGGACGGATCCGTTTTCTGTTGTGTCATATTGTGTCATTGAAAACGGATCCGTCCTCATTGACTTACATTGTATGTCAGGACGGATCCGTTTGGCTCAGTTCCATCAGACAGACACCAAAACGCTGCAAGCAGCGTTTTGGTGTCCGCCTCCAGAGCGGAATGGAGACTGAACGGAGCCAAACTGATGCATTCTGAACGGATCCATATCCATTAAGAATGGATTGGGGCAAAACTGATCCGTTTTGGACCGCTTGTGAGAGCCCTGAAACGGATCTCACAAGCGGATCCAAAAACGCCAGTGTGAAAGTAGCCTAATGTGTTTGCTGCAGAGTAAAATACTTGTGGATAAGTCACAACTCTCAGTCCACCCTCAAGGCATGTATATATTTTGCAGTGTGTGTGTGTAAGATATATATATATATATATACACACCGTACACAAGGACAAGGCAAAAATGAACATGGTACAAAAAAACAGGCAAACCTAAAAGCCAACAAATGTGGAACATTTACATTTTCAAACTTTTTGATGTAGTTGTAGGTTAGAATATCTGCTTCATAAAGATCAGTTTCAGGATCCAGTGGTTCTCCTACGAGCATTTTCCAAAAGCAAGGCAAGAGATCAAGAGGAAGGGGCACATCCGCTCGGATAGCGATACCCAGGAGCTGACCAAAGAAATGAAGCAACTGCTCCTCTGCATAGGTTATATGGCTGGGAGTAAGAAGGTATTTCCCCTGTAAAACACAAGCATTACAAAACAGTAAAGGTAATGGACAGAAAAAAATATATAAATATTACAACATGATTGTGCCATTGAGAACAGTGAAGTAGATAATACTACTAATACTAACAGTGGGGCAGATAATGCTACTAATACTGTCTACATTCTAGACAGTGTAAACATGAGCAAGATTTATCAACGTTGGTGATGCTGAATGACAAATCTGGTGCAAATTTTGAAAGTCTACGTTTACACCACCTATTAAATTGGCTTACTTTGAACCTGAAATTTTGGCACATTATTGGTGTCTCTTAAGCCACATATCTTGTTGAACGAGTTGAAAAAGGTGCATGAAACACTTAATAAAAGTGGTGCAAAGCATGTACACCGATTATTTTTGCACAAAATACGGCTATTTCGATTAGTAAATCTTCCCCAGTATGTGTACCTTTTTTCTTGTAGGTAGGACTCTATGATGTCGCTGCAATTTAGGACAAGTCCCAAACTAGGGGACTACTCCTTGCTTGTCTGTGAGATTCAAATTAGTTAATGTATAAGTCGGCCAGCCTAAGAATCAAAGACTCAGACATGTTTGCTTTGTAATGGATTCCCTGCCAGGCATAGCCTGTGTAACTCTCTTATTTATTTTAGCTTGGGTATGCAGGGCTGCTCTCACCTCCCTTATAAACGCAGAATTTCCATTTTATCTTGAGTCTTGCGTGGCACTAGCTGAAGCAGCATTATATGACACTAAAGGTTGATGCCCCTACCTGGTTACTACATTTAATACACAGGTCTTAGAAAACTAACAATAGTTCCCAGTACCAGCAGAAAGCAGTCAGATTGGGTGTTCTAACCTAATATACTGTTTACGCTCCTTTTTCCATCTAACTGCTGGTGGTAATGGTCACAAAGCCATCTCACTGAGGTCTTACCTTATTCTTATTAACAGCAGAGCTGGGACACAGCAGCAGAAGGGACAATGAGGAGCTCTGCAGTTCTTTACACACTTGCCAGAGGAAATGCCGGAAGGATCCACCTATTAAACAAAGTCCAGCATTACACAAAACATATTTTATCTGGTTTATTGTATGCCTTATTATGCAAAATACAGATTTTTAAAAAAAATCAGAATGTGGAGGGTCCAGTGAATTTTTTTGGACTGAAAAGCTATTTTATATGAGGTAATTGTTACTTGGGTTATTTCATTTGTACATTTATATAAAAAATTCAAAATAATCAACAAAAGTTCTAGAAAAACCCTGGAAGGAGAACCAAACGGTGGCCAGTGTACTAGTCAGTAACGACTATTTTGACAACACAATATAACGTTATTACAGTGCTATTAAAATGTTTGTTTTACATCACATTACTATTATAATTTTTGCATAACTTTATGAAGATCATGTTCATCTGAACACAACCAGAAAGGCAGTAAAAAAACAATACAATGATCAGTTCACCGCCTGTCTCCAAACTGTGCTCGGACTCTTGGGAAAGCAAGCCAACCCCAGTGTCATGTCTACGCGGTTCAGATTCTGAATCCTTATTCATGACCTAGAGCAGGCATGCTCAACCTGCGGCCCTCCAGCTGTTGCAAAACTACAACTCCCATCATTTCTGGACAGCCTACAGCCATCAGCCTACAGAAGGGCATGGTGGGAGTTGTAGTTTTACAACAGCTGGAGGGCCGCAGGTTGAGCATACATGACATAGAGGATTCAGAATATATATGACCTCTAAGTCATGAATGAGGATTCAGAATCTGAAATGCATAGACCAGACTGTGGGCTTCTGGTTTGTGTATTACAGAATTTATGAAGATTTAAGTACATTTCTACATATTTTTATCAAGAATTCAGATTTGGCGCTGGACATTTCTCTCCAGAAAGGCCCCTCTCTGTCACTCACTTGTTCCATGCACCTCTTCCCCAGTGAAGCGAATATTGAAGGCATAGGTTGGATCACCTCCGCTAGCTAGTTTAACACAGAGCTGGGAGGAAGGTATACATGCCAACTGTCGAGCTGCTTGACAGAAATAAGAGTTCTCGGAGCCCCGAATTTCACCTACACAAGAGAAGCAATTACAATTTGGAAAAATTACAGAAGCAACACTTCATTCAATTGCTACAACAATGCAGGCTGCCTTCATATTACGTACAATGTTCAGCATTTAGTGGAACAGTCCAATTTTTGGATCCCAAGACAATGTTCTAATTGAGGGGTGTAGGACAACCTTGTACGTATACATTTTCTGGGCGTTTTAGTTTTGTCTTCTAAAATAATGGGAGGTGTGTGATTATTTCATTAGTAGCCTATTACTCATTACATGTTACTTTTAACATAAAGTACTCAAACAGAAGCTTATGAATTACACTAAAATGCACTGGGACTAATATTACCAAACCCTGTTTGCAAATATGCGCTTTGATCAAACTGTATACCAATGCCTCATGTTTATGCATGGCATATTTTGACATGAATTATGAATTGTGCAGAGAAGCCCGTTTAAATATGGTGAGAAACAGTTGTTATATCAAAAGCATAGTGTTTGAGGATGTGTGACCCAGAATTCATTCTCTCACATGTTTACCTGTTTGCAAATATATTTTTAAAAAAAGTAGATAAAATGTATAAGTTATAGAATGCTTTCTATCCCGTCCCTTCCGTCTGTATAGAGGGACCAGGCAGGGGTGTCCCTTATCGCCCCTGCTCTTTGCCCTTGCGATTGAGCCTCTGGCGGCGGCACTGCGGGAGGCGCAGGGGGTCCGGGGTATTGAGTATGAGGGGATTACCGAAAAAGTGGCCTTGTATGCCGATGATTTACTCCTCTTCCTTGATGATTGGAGCTCCTCCCTTCCAGCTGCCATGAGTATTATCAATCGGTTTGGCGTTTTGTCAGGGCTGACTATTAATTGGTTCAAGTCCACACTACTGCGTTTATCTGCTGGCTCTGAGAGTAGATCATGCTCATCCATGGGCCTGCAACTGGTCGAGACCTTCAAGTATCTCGGTGTCTATGTTACAGTAGATACTGCAGATTATGAACGAGTGAATCTTACACCGCTTCTCCAGAGATTTAGACAGAAGGTGAGGGCTTGGACCAAATTGCCGTTGTCTGTCATTGGCAGAGTCAATCTGATAAAAATGATATTAATGCCACAACTCCTGTACTTGTTGCATAATGCTCCTGTGTGGATTCCTGTGCGCTTTTTGCCACGGTCAACTCCATATTCAGGGACCTCATCTGGAAGGGGAGTTCCCCGCATTAAGTTGGCTACCCTGTGTCGGCCCAAAACAGATGGTGGCTTGGGAGCTCCAGACCCCTGGTTGTACTATCTTGCCGCCCAGTTGCAGCATATGAGGGGTTGGGGAGCGGGTGCTGATGTGAACACTGCTGGACAGATTGTGAGGACTTTAGTGGGGAGGGACAACCTATTGTCGGCGATGGAAGAGGGCGTATTGGAACCAAGGGGAGCAGACATTCCACTGTTGCGAGTCTTGCATAAGGTATGGTGGAAAGCTCGGCAGGTAGCGGGAATGCAGGGCTACTCTGCCTTTACCAAAATTTGCCCCAATCTCATATATACTGAACTAAACAAGGTTGTTGCAGTGCAGGCGTGGAGCCGTTTTGGGCTCCTGTATATACATCAGCTTTATGAAGGTGACATTTTGAAAGATTATGCGAGGCTGCAGAGTGAGTTTCTGCTTCCTCATTCTCAATTCTATGTTTACTTACAACTGCGCCATGCTATCCGGGTACAGGGGAAGGTGGAGGCCATTAAACCTGCCTCCAAAAATGTTATCCTAGATTTAACGGGCTCTAAGGGATCCACCGGTGGAGTTATCTCTTTGCATTACAGCGGTCTCTTGGA
The DNA here is from genome assembly GCA_033119425.1 of Bufotes viridis. Classification (NCBI taxonomy): domain Eukaryota; kingdom Metazoa; phylum Chordata; class Amphibia; order Anura; family Bufonidae; genus Bufotes; species Bufotes viridis. The sequence continues at coordinate 140,565,691 of CM065589.1, read as the reverse complement.
GACGCAGATTAAAAGCAGCCCCTCCGGTTGTATGATAAATGGAAAGAAGATATTCCTGGGCTGACTGAGGTGGAATGGAGCTCGGTACTGGAGGGGTTTACACAGGTGGCGGTTAGTGAGGCCCAGAGGATGTCGCAAGTTCTTCTACTTCACAGGGTGTACCGAACTCCAGCACTCCTTAAGAGAATGGGATACCGCCTAGATGATTTGTGTCCTAGGTGCGGGGCTCCTAATGCCACGTTGATACACCTTATGTGGAACTGTCCCCGTTCACGGAGATATTGGAGGGAGGTGATGGTGATTCTATCGACAGTGTTTGGAACCCAAATTGAGGGGGTCGCTAAGCTGTGCGTCTTGGGCTACGTGGGTGATCTGCAGGTGCCTGCGGAACACAAATTGGCGATAACCCGTATTCTTTATCAAGCGAGGAAAGTGATTGCATACCACTGGATAGATGAGGATCCCCTTTTGGGAGGGAAGTGGTTGCCAAAACTCACTGTCTGATTAAGTTGGAGAGATACGTTTACTTGAGGAGGAACGCTGTTAAAAAATTTGATAAGATATGGGACAAATGGATCCAATTTTACAATTTGACTGAGTGATGTGGCATTGGGAGCCCTGTGGCGGGACTGTCCTCTCATCTTCTGTATTTGTAAATGTGGGGGACGTCTCTTGTAAGATTAATTTTTGATGCTCTTTGCTTGTTATGATGCATACCTGTGACCATAGTTGCCCTTCACCGGATGTACTGTACGTGCGTTACTCTCTTCGTTACATGGACATTATGATCCTGTCTTGAGGACTCGCTGCTGGATATATGTGCCTATGGACTGCGACATGACATAGAAGAGGTGGAGTGCTGCCGCCTCTTTATTTCTCGTGCCTTATTTTGGTATTATGGGACTCTGGGACCGTGGGGGGGAGGGGGGGGGGGGTTTGGGGTATGTTGTTACTCTTGTATATGTTTGAAAAAGTTTAATAAAAACTATCTGATCGAAAAAGTTATAGAATGCTTTATACATCAAAATTTCATTTTCTTTGGGACCAGAAGTTTGTGAGTATATGTACTTGACAAGCCCTAGAGTTACTACATGTTCGGTGGGCCTTACACAACATAAAGCTTAACAGGATATTTCTGTACCTCCTACAATTTCCAGGGGATCAAGGCTGATCTCAGGTGCTGCATGGTCAGCGGTTCTCTGCACAGTTGCATTTAGCAGCCGATTCATCACAGTTACTTTTGTATCATAGAAGATCAGTCCTACAGACAAAGTATACAAAGTCTTATTAGCACACACTATCCCTGGCAGAACTTCATTGCTTGCACAGTAATCAAAGTAGTGCAGAGGGATTAAAATGACAAGAGTTGTCCTACATAATCCCACTTAATTTCTTTTAATCTAGTTAGTGAACAGTCTTATTAAACAACCCAAAGAGTGTCATCAGCCATGGTAAATACCTATGCATCTATTATTTTATTTTCTTATAGAAAATAACCATAAAATAGTCACTTAAGCAAAATATATCAGGTACCTCTAACTTCAGGTGACAAAGAGGAGCGCAACTGCTTTAAAACTAAGAGGAAGCCTGCCTTCATAAAATCAACCTACACATATGGAGCCTTTAGAGGCACAGCCCCTAGAATAATGGTCCCCCATAAAAAGGAAAACAAATACTTTAAATTATAGTTGACTTTAAACATTTTCTCACCTTTTGCTTGTTGCAGTAAAGCAGCAATACTGTGCATGTACATGTCTGTCTGCCGTAACTCCACAAGAGGCAGGAAGAAGGTTTCTAAAGTGGTGTTCAGTGACTGAAGAAGAGCAAACCGGAGCCGTAGACTCTCAATGGGAACATCTGAGCAGTACAAGAAATTGGCAAACAAATTTAGATTACATGCATTTCCCATAAAACGTATTGGGTTTGTATCTATTAAACTTTGTACTGTTAAAGGGGTTTTCTTATTTAAAACATTAATACAGAATATGCCAAAAATGTACACCCCCTGGGAACCTTCATCTATTGGTAGAATGGAGGCCTCCATAAAATGTTACAGAGAGGTGGCTGCATAGTCCACTGCACTGAAGTCTACAGAAAAAAATCTCTCTATACATATGCAAGGAGCCCTTACATGATCATAATGTAAAATATATATATGAAGAAAGAAGCCACCTACTCAGCAGACAAGACACCCTGGGGTCAGCTGTATCAGACATATCCAAATAGACCTCATGTGGGTGTAGCCGAGCTGGTGTTATTGCTAGGTGACGGCAAAGCCGGTTGATATACTGAACCAGAGCCACATCCATTTCCAGGGTCCATTTCCTACTGGATTTCTGAGCATGTCGTGTATCGATGCAAGCACACCTAAATGAAAAGACAAATTACTCTCAACAGAGATGATGAATCTGCTTAACCAGTGAATTCTAGGGAGATCATAATACAAAAAAAGGTATTTAAAATGTTTTCAGCAATAAGGTTAATGGCGAATAATACCTTTCATAGTGAAGGTCATAGCCACAGGACAAAATGGCTCTCCAGATGCTTCTAATGTCTTGCTTTGCTTTGTCAACCACAAACTTCTGGAATCCATCTAGTGTTAAAAATTTTTCCTCTGCAACTGAACAGCACAAATACACATGGATTATATGACTAACACCATGCAGAATATACACAGACACAGCCATATAAATTCAACATACTTTCTTGCTTCTTAGTTGGAGATTTATCAGGGTCCTTTTCATCGGGCCGACTCTTCTCAGGAGATCTGGGTTTCACAGTTGGTTTCTTTTCACTTAGGGCAGTTCTGTAAAGGAATATGTGTATATATATATACATATATTTTTACTTTTTTATTTCAGCATCAATAACAAAATATTGAAGCTCTAGCATGAGGTCACTTTAAGTCACTTATTGGAACACTGCAATAATTTGCTAATATATAATTATTACATAAATTGCCCCCTTCAAATTTGTACAGGGAGTGCAGAATTATTAGGCAAGTTGTATTTTTGAGGATTAATTTTATTATTGAACAACAACCATGTTCTCAATGAACCCAAACAACTAATTAATATCAAAGCTGAATATTTTTGGAAGTAGTTTTTAGTTTGTTTTTAGTTTTAGCTATTTTAGGGGGATATCTGTGTGTGCAGGTGACTATTACTGTGCATAATTATTAGGCAACTTAACAAAAAACAAATATATACCCATTACAATTATTTATTTTTACCAGTGAAACCAATATAACATCTCAACATTCACAAATATACATTTCTGACATTCAAAAACAAAGCAAAAACAAATCAGTGACCAATATAGCCACCTTTCTTTGCAAGGACACTCAAAAGCCTGCCATCCATGGATTCTGTCAGTGTTTTGATCTGTTCACCATCAACATTGCGTGCAGCAGCAACCACAGCCTCCCAGACACTGTTCAGAGAGGTGTACTGTTTTCCTCCTTGTAAATCTCACATTTGATGATGGACCACAGGTTCTCAATGGGGTTCAGATCAGGTGAACAAGGAGGCCATGTCATTAGATTTTCTTCTTTTATACCCTTTCTTGCCAGCCACGCTGTGGAGTACTTGGACGCGTGTGATGGAGCATTGTCCTGCATGAAAATCATGTTTTCCTTGAAGGATGCAGACTTCTTCCTGTACCACTGCTTGAAGAAGGTGTCTTCCAGAAACTGGCAGTAGGACTGGGAGTTGAGCTTGACTCCATCCTCAACCCGAAAAGGCCCCACAAGCTCATCTTTGATGATACCAGCCCAAACCAGTACTCCACCTCCACCTTGCTGGCGTCTGAGTCGGACTGGAGCTCTCTGCCCTTTACCAATCCAGCCACGGGCCCATCCATCTGGCCCATCAAGACTCACTCTCATTTCATCAGTCCATAAAACCTTAGAAAAATCAGTCTTGAGATATTTCTTGGCCCAGTCTTGACGTTTCAGCTTGTGTGTCTTGTTCAGTGGTGGTCGTCTTTCAGCCTTTCTTACCTTGGCCATGTCTCTGAGTATTGCACACCTTGTGCTTTTGGGCACTCCAGTGATGTTGCAGCTCTGAAATATGGCCAAACTGGTGGCAAGTGGCATCTTGGCAGCTGCACGCTTGACTTTTCTCAGTTCATGGGCAGTTATTTTGCGCCTTGGTTTTTCCACACGCTTCTTGCGACCCTGTTGACTATTTTGAATGAAACGCTTGATTGTTCGATGATCATGCTTCAGAAGATTTGCAATTTTAAGAGTGCTGCATCCCTCTGCAAGATATCTCACTATTTTTGACTTTTCTGAGCCTGTCAAGTCCTTCTTTTGACCCATTTTGCTAAAGGAAAGGAAGTTGCCTAATAATTATGCACACCTGATATAGGGTGTTGATGTCATTAGACTACACCCCTTCTCATTACAGAGATGCACATCACCTAATATGCTTAATTGGTAGCAGGCTTTCGAGCCTATACAGCTTGGAGTAAGACAACATGCATAAAGAGGATGATGTGGTCAAAATACTAATTTGCCTAATAATTCTGCACTCCCTGTATAGGGCTCTCCTTCGGCAAAGTACAGGAAGTGGGGGCATGTCAAAGCTAGCTAAGATCACGAGCCTGATAAAATAACTGCTTCAACATCACAGGAGCCTCCTGTCTTTCTTCTGAGTGAAATGCATCTAGCTGTACAGCTGAAACAGGGAATAATATCGCTGAAAAAACATTAGAGAAGCACAAACATAACTGTTCATTCACAGTTATGATTGTACAAAGAAGCACAGCCATTGTGCAAATTTTGTTTGAAAACTCAGATACACTTTAAAGTGTATTATAAGCTCTAAATGTGCATCATGAGCACAGCTAAATAATCGCATATTCAGCTAATTTACATTCTTTTTTCCCCAGAGAAGCATTGCATGGCCTATAAAACTCCTTACGCCCACTGGGCACTATCTGTCTAACAATCTTTCTGCCAATCTGTGTATCTGCCAATCTAGCAATCTCACTATCTGACAATCTGTATCTATCTATCTATCTATCTATCTATCTATCATATCTATCTATCATAAATCTTTATCAAACTATCTAATCTATGAATCAATTGATGCAAGACAAGTTAGCACAAGCAATATATATTTTTCTTGGTGATGCATGCCCAAGTCTCTGGTCAGGATGGAACCATTAGAGAATACTCACCGAACACTATTTAGGACAGCTTTGTCTTTAGTAGAAGGCTTTCCCACCGGCCTCTTTGTGCTCACAACTTTTACCGGGTGCTGCTCCTTTCCAGTTTTACTATATTTGCTTTTGTCAAACTTTGGTTTTGGAACACCATATTTACGTAGAATCTTTAACAAAACGTGGAAAGGAATTGAGAACTATAAAACATCTGCTAAGCAAAAGAACATTTTTGTACATTTTATTATGAAAATAATTAGTTTGACTGGATCCCATGGTATCACAGAAAGAATTTTCTGAACTTTCATTTTAAAATTTCATTTTATCACTATAAGAAAAACTGTGGATTCAGTAAGATGCAAGAAAAATAGTGGGCCATTTCCTTTTAATCACAACCTCTTCTAGTCCCAAAAAATAAGATCATTTACTGTATTTGCATTTTTGGTCATATACTCCAGCACTCATATAGTAAAATAGACAGTGGGCACTACTGTACTGGTCTATGGTGTCATTTTTAGGAAAGATTACCTGGGTCAGCTGATCTTCCAAAACTTTCTTAGGGGGGCGAACATTTGTGAAGAAGGTATGGAGCAGATTTCCTGGAGTCTGTGAGTTGATTTGCTCTTTGCTGAGATAAATATCTGACACTTTGATATACTTCGTAGGAGTTAGGCTTAACATCTGCTCAGCATGAATGCAGCTCTTGAATATCTCTGTGAGAACATCTCTGGCCTCTGGGACCAACTTATCCCCTTAAAAATAAAAATTAACATGGCACTGTAAGTTCAATACACAAATATAAATAGACAAGCCTTTATACAACTTCTCTTTCTAAAATCTTAGTTTTTGAATTTCAAAGAAAAAAACATGTTAAATGCGACAAACTTTTAAGTTGCTTTTTTCTGCTGTAAATTTATCACGCTGTAATTAGGAAGACGAGATGGCGTTAAAGGAGTGTTCCAGTGGGATACATTTCCCTTAAATGGATTGTTTCACCTCATACATTGGTAGCATATGGCTAAGTCTACTTTCACACTCGCGTTTTGGCTTTCTGTTTCTGAGATCCGTTCGCACAAGCGATCCAAAACGGATCAGTTTGCATTCTAATGCATTCTGAATGGAAAAGAAACCGCTCAGAATGCATCCGTTCAGTCTCCATTCTGCTTTGGAGACGGACACCAAAACGCTGCTTGCAGCTCCTGGCTCCGTCCTCACTGACACAATAGAATATGGATCCGTCCTCCATTGACTTTCAATGGTGTTCATGACAGATCCGTCTTGGCTATGTTAAAGATAATACAAACGGATCTGTTCTGGACGGATGCAGACGGTTGTATTATCTGAACGGATCAGTCCATGACACGAGGTGCACTATTGTTCACTTTGGTGGCTCCATTCTAGAGACAGGTGTGGGTCTCTGAGGTGAGACCCACATCTACCTGACACTGGGGGTATATCCTATGGTATAGGAGGTGAGACAACTCATTTTAAGGGGCAAAATGGTTTTAAAAAAAAAAAAAATCATTACTTACCTCACCAATCCCCTTGCCATCCTTTTTTTTTATTTTTTTATCAGACATCATACAAACATCACTAAATGACAGTACACATAGACATAGCACTGGACTGTAGAGAGGGAGAACCACCAACTACGCATATTCCAGGCCTCAAATCACCAGATTACGTGATCACAGTGTCATGTGGCCTATAAGAGGTATATCTGTAAAGAATAAATCAAGGCAACTAGACTTGCTGTAGATTCCTTGAAAACGTTTCACTCGTTCTTCCAATGAGCTTTCTCAATTCTGAGTGACTTGTACAAGAATTCTCTGGGAATAAATATGTAACTGAATCAACATTTGGTAATTAGGTCATTACACCCAGAATGGGTTCAAAGGTGTTGATTCCATAGTCCTAATTGGAATGCAAAACCTATAAGAGGTGTGCGTAGGTCAAGGCTAGAGGTATCCCACCATGGAGACCACAGCTTCTCAAATTTTGGTAAGGCTCCTCACTACTGATAAACATATTTATCTGGTCTTATAACCAGATTAACTTTAGAAATAAACTCTGCTAAAATGGCAGGGGCACTTAGTGCTATAAACTCAAAGATACCTTCTGTATTGATTATAGTATTTCCTGCCATTTATCCGCCTTAGTGACCGGTATCAGCTGTCTTCACTCCAAGTTCTTCTGGATTTTTTCCTTTTCCTTGTATATCTAGGGATCAGACCAGCCAGCTAACAGCCCTTGGCTCCCATGTTTCCCTGATGAGCAACACTCCTTGCGAAACATGCATGTAGGGACCTGGCAGCAAGGGTCAATTAGGGCGGATTAATTCCAGGGTTAGGTTCCGTGCATACCCGGCCGCGGGATCCGTGGCAGGGGTATAAGGGCTAGTAGTCCTTAGGCAGGGTCTTACAGGGTAAGTTATCTATTTCCCTACCTGTCTCACACTGGTACACCTGGTCTACTATCTCTGAGCTCTCCATACACATCAGTTAGGAGACCAGTGCATTACCAAAGGACGGATCCACATGGTGCGGTAAGACCACCGGTTTAATTTTATTATTCGCGGGTGCCGCCGTGCACAATTGCTATTGGGTCCTCCTGGAACCTAAAAACGCATGGTTCCAGTCTAGTTGTGTCCCAATTTATTATTATTATCAAGTTAAGGGTCTATTTTCTTATAGTTATCTATTAAAAGTTATATTTTAACTCATTTAATCCTTGCATCACCCCCCTGCCATTTATTCACCTCTATTGGTCAGAGATCCTTTTTCCATCTCTCTTTGGCCTCATGCACATGACCAGATCTGTTTTGCGGTCTGCAACACAAAAACGCTGGCTGTGTTCGTCCCACACTTTCTGGACCAGCCTTTTGTAAAAATGCCTATTCATGTCCACAAAATGGGCAAGAATAGGACGTGTTCTATTTTTTTCGGAGATTGACATTTGGCTGCACGGCAGTCAGCATTTTTTGCAGCCCTCTTGAAACGAATGGGTCCGCGTCCGATCCACAATTTTTAGAGATCGTATGCGGACCCATTGACTGTAAATATGGCCATTTGCATGAGGCCTTTGAGAGAGAGAGAAAATGTTTTAAAGAAATTCCTCTAAAAGGTACTTATAATGCAAAATTATCCATGGTATGGTACAATACGATAATCCTAAAATTTACTATGCGATAATCCTAGTTGTTGCCGAAAGCTTGAGAAGTCCTTAAAATGATGACCCCCAGTTACCCCCCTGCCATTTTGATGCTGTTTGGTCGTCCCTGCTCTTTACCTCACGGTTCTGATTTGAGACACCGGAAATGGCTCAAAATGCTTGGTCAACAAACCACTGGCTGAGGAGGCTTACCACTGCCGCTGAATGGCTGAGCAGTAATTTCCAGCCATTTCCTGTGTGTAAAGCCAAGAAGTATAGAAAAGTGGAGACTGAAGCAGTATCGGTACTGTAGCAGCAAGGGACCCGAGAGGTAAGTAATGCTAATTTTTTTTATCCTTAACCCATTCTGTCCTCTTTAAAAAGAATATTACTGTAGTATTTATAAGATAAAGTAATAAAACACAACAGAAGAGAACTGGTTCACTGATCGAGGTCAGCTCACCTTTCAAGGACTTATCAGTGAAATAATCTCCTAAACCTGGAATTCCTTGGGTATCAAATAAACTCTGATTTACAGTAGAGACTGTAAGGATTTCTTCAGTTGACATCTCCATGAGCTCATCTTCACCATCCAGGCTGGATAAACCAATAAGATCACTGCTGTTAAACAAACTTGCTCTAATTTTTTCAATTTTCGCCCGAGAGCGCACCTGTTAAAGAGAATTACCAAAAAAAAAAAAATCAGAAGAAAATTCTACAGGCACATCTGTACTGTTCATTAAAAATATAAACCATGTAAAATAGGGCTTAGAAAAAGCATCATATACAATTGTGTCTGCAACTGTATGTTCTAAGAACTACCCCACCTTTTCATCATGTTTTAGGAATTCTGGAAAAGCAGGGGGCAGTAGTGTGTAGAGTGGATGAAATAGGTGTAGGCCTGAAACAGGTGTAACAGGTAACACTAGATAATATTTAAAACAATGAAAAGTTATTCTCTATATAAACACTGGATACAAAGGATATGTCACAAAGACAGAAAATTACCTCCACAACTGCAAAACCTTTGATGGGCTTGGACACTGGAGGCTGGTTGTCCAGTAAACCTGTAACATCCGGTAAAGAGGTGGTTTCTACATTATCAAGTTGTTCGACAAGACTTCCCAAGCTGCCCATACTTCCTGTGCTGCAGATGGATAGGTCCAGACTCTCCTGGCTGGACACTACATTTGGCTCCAAAAGACCTTGAGGTACGGCAAGCTCCGGCACAAACTGCTCCATGGACGCTTCGCTGGTAGCTTGTGAAACACCCTGAGAGCTACACAAGGAAGCCTGACTTGTGGAAGCAGAAGCGCTGACACTAACCGCAGGTGTAACACTGCTGGAACTACTAATATCCATGTTGTCCGTTACTGGAACTCCAGGAGTTTTGTCGGCCTCAGTTTTGCATTCAGCTCCTTCAGTTCCCTCTTTGGTTTTTGGTGTTTCTGCATCTTGAAGGGGGATATAGATCTCATCTTTAAAAACCCCACCATGGGCATTGCATGCTTTTCGAATGGCACCTCTGACAACAGATTCTTCGAGGTGAGTTGGAATTCCAGAAATGACAAGCAAGCGGCTATGTGCTGTGGGTCCAACAAGTGCCTGGCTGGCATCTGCTATGGCATCGTTTGTAACACCCAAGCCTTGTGGATCTTTATTAGTTAGGTGTCTGAGAATCATTAGCAGAGTTAGGGCCCTGTGAAACCACAACATATCTTCTGGCTTACCTCCACCCATACTAAGCAAAGCAGGGTCATTCTCAGCACCTCGTGAAGATGTGCGCTTTGCAGATGCAGTTTTTTCACGTTTGATCTTAACTTTCTTCCGCTTCGAAAGCAGGCTTGGACTTTGTGGAGTTTGTCCAGGAGAAGATGATGATGATGAAGACGAGTCACTAAGGTTTGTTGCAGTTGTTGTGGTCATCACACTTACTGCAGCACTCATATTAATAGGAAGAGTAACTTCAGCCACAGCCAGGCAAGCCTCCATTAAAGCATGAAAATAGGTGGAGAAACGTCCATGCTCAGTAACCCCAGGCACAGAACCTCCACATGCATTTCCGGAAGTCCAGTTTTGGGTCTCCTCATCATACAACTTACGTAACTCTGTTTGCAGAGCCATAAGCATAGCTAGACATGGATTCAGCTGAAGAGCAATTGAGGATGACAAGCCTGCAGGATTCTTCTTTTGCTCTAGGTGGTGAATTTTACGAAGCAGTTCAGCCAGCAAGTGGAACAGTAACTCCTTTACAATCGGAGCCAGGTCTGTTGTCCACATCAAATTACCTAAATAAAATAAAACATTGAATATTTTCTACTGTTACCATGTGGAATATGTACCTAAATATTGCCAAAAGTGAGGTTACCAGCATGCCTCGTTATTAACTCATTTTACAGACCCCCCTCTTATTTCCTAAATATATAGTCGCACAGAATATTAACCATAGCACAAGTTTAATTGCAAAATATACAGCATGAGTAATGTTATAGGACATATATCATCTGAAAGAATATAGTTCCAAGACTGAAAATATTTTGAAGTCTCATTTTCCTAAAGGAACACTAGCATCAAATTTTCTTAAATCACATATTAAACGGGTATTCCCATCTAGGACATTGATGGCATATTGCTAGGATATACCAACAGACAGGTTCAGATGCTAAATGTGGGACCCACACCAATATACAGAACAAGATGCTCGAATTGAACAGAGGGCAGCCACACGAGTGGCCACCCTCCGTTCATCGCTATGTTAGTTCTGAAAACATCCGAGCTCTGGCTTAGCTATTTCTGGCAGTCACATAGCGGTAAATGGAAAGATGGCTGTGCTTGCGCCATGCACTCTCCATTCACAGCCATGGGACTCCTGAAAATAGCGACATGCCATCAATGTCCCAGATGGAGCAAATCCTTTAACAACCTATATGTGAATATTAAATGTATTTATTTATTTTTACAAAAAGTGGTGGATGGTTTCCTGGAAATCATTTTTTGAAGTCACTCCATGTATTCTCCTTTAACTTCCTCCTTTGTTTCGACATTTAGCATAGCAAACAGTTTCACTTGATTTTCTCAGTCAGACCATTCACTCTGACCATAGAGGAAAAGGGGATGAGTGACTTAATTAGACATCACACAGTACACTGATAAGAGCAGTGCCCTCTTGTGTCATCTTTGGAATCTATATAGGGAGTTTTATCATCTATCATGTTGAGTGCTACAGAAGGACAATACTTTGTATTTAAATGTCAATGCTACAGTGCTGCTGAAATGAAAATGAAAAACAGGCAAAAATTCTGTAAAAAAAAAAAATCTAGGAATATTCTGTAAAAAAAAAAAAAAAAAAAAACTTTCTGAAGGAAGTGTTCCTTTAAGCTATGCTCTCAAAGCTTATGAAGTCTAGTGCAGTAATCACAGTTACTATTACACAAAGGAACAAAACTCATGGAGCCATCATAGGGTGTTTTTATCCTTACATAAAAATTCCACCACTTGCAGGAGGACAGACGATGGGATAGTATCAAGTTCATCTTCTGACTTCTCATCCACATCTTCAAGCTTCCATGATAAAAGCTGCTCAGTAAAAGCCATGGCAAGTGGAAATTCCAGGGGAAGGGAATGAATTAACACCACGGCTCCTGGCGCTGGAGATACACCTATATAAGGAATTCCAAAAACACTTTACAAAAATAGATTCAATGAAGGCATTTTGTTAACTTATACACATAAACCTCATCAGTTCTGCCCTGAGAGAAAACTTTAGTAAGATACTGTAAGTAAATATATAACAGAAATATGGTTGGCATTTAACAGAAGGTTAGAATCACAAAACTAATCTGAGGCAAACATTAGAAATATTTTAAGAGGTACAATATACCTAGCTTGACGTGGACCTTGTCAGTAGGAATGATTGCTGTTGGGTATTGGTTAGTGGTTGGCGGTGGTGTGAGGCCTGTATTGCTGGGAGAGGCATCTCGTGGGTAACACACAGATTCAATTAAATTCAGTTGTCCATTTCTCTTCACTTTATGACCAAGGCCATAGAGCAGAATGCGAGCCCATGGAGCTTTGTACAAAGAAGAGCTAGAACCAAATGAGAAGATACATTTAGGCAATAATAGTGCAGTCACATCAACCCAATGTGAACAGAATTCTAGTAATTTATCTCAACACATGCTCCCCACTAACATCTCAAGAATATGTCAACAAGACACTAAAGCTGACTGTAGATTTAAGATAGATATCAGATGAGCAAGCTATTTCTCTGGATCCCCCCGCCCCATCCATATGCATACTTGGCTGAGGATGTCTGTGTTCTGCATGGGGAGAGGGAAGTATCTTCCTTGAGAACAAAAGGGTTAGGAACGTGTACATTTAAGCAAGATGTTTTTGCCTCAAAGGAAATGAGTCACCCAAAATTTTATCTGGCAGTTTAAACCAAATAGAAACACGTCCTTTTTTCTCGCTCGTATCATTGGGGTACTAAGGACCTTGGGTATAGCTGCTGCCACTAGGAGGCGACACTGAGCTAGAAAAGTGTTAGCTCCTCCTACCAGCTATACCCCTTCCAGTCTGGGGAGAGCTAACCAGTATTTAGCTTAGCATCATTGGAGGCAGAGTATTTTTGTGCCATTTTTTATTTTAGTTTGTTACTTTACTTTTCTCATTTCTAGATACGGGGAGTCACCACCCTCTCTGTTCACCTAGGGAGGAAGGCCGATGTCAGTTACCCTCACTGACCGACCTCCCCAAAGATGACGAAGTGGACCAAGGCAGCCCCACTTCCCTGCATCCTGCGAGCCATGTGGTCACCTATACTCCTGCAGTCCCTCCATCCACCCCAGCTGGCAGCTACTTCAGTGCCAGCAGCTGAGGAGGTGACCCTGCTGGAACACTGAGGGAGGAAAAAGATAAGAGGATGAAGATGAGGTAAGTAGGCCTCCACAACGCCCCCCCCCCCCCCTTCACCCACCTGTTTTCCTTCCTCCACCCACTCCGCTGTTCTGGTGTTCCCTGCCCTCACTCTTATTTCGACGGGGTCTCTTTCTTAGGTCCGGCTACTGGCTGCCGTGTTGCATTCCCCAGTCCAGCCAAAAGCTCATTCCAGACAGCTCCCACCAGTTACTACAGGCCCAGGCTTTTGCAGCCTATAAGACCGGCCCCACTTCCTCTCCCCATTGCTATTCGGACCAACCACACATGCCGTCAAATTGAGCCCCCGGCCTACGCCATCTGGTGCTCCCTATTTGGACCTGCTCCTTCCAGCCGACCGGAAGTGCTGTGGTTGGCTTGCCACACTAATCAAGCCCCAGCTTTTATGGCCTACTAGGCCACAGTCTTTGGGTGTCTCCCATAGGCGGGATCTTCACGCTTTTCCGCCAGGATGTGTTCCCCCCGATTGGAGGAGCTTCAGTTTTTTCCTGGGCTTCAGTGAGGGGGCATTCCTTTTCTCCTTCTGTCACTTCATCCACAGCATGAGGCCTCTCCATCTTCTTAGGGGATATCAGAACCAGGATACAGCCTGCCTTCTTCAGTCTCCTCCCTGGTAGGACAGTGTCTTTACTTTTTATTCCTGCTGTCCCCCCTCTGGTCCTAAGGCTAGCTAGTAGGCTCTGTCACTGCTCAACCATGTCTGAAGCTTCAAGTGACCAACTTCTGGCCTCTGCCCCCACTAATTACGCCTGTACCAAGTGTGATCTCCAGTTATTCCGCGGTCAACCGGACTCCATGTGCTCTGTGTGCCGAGACCATCCGCAGCTCCTCCACCACCTGACCATTTGCCCCACTACCGTTACCGAATGGAACCAGAATGGGCTTGTGCCTTGAATTTTGCTGTGGTCAACCTATCTAAGGTCTCTCAGTCCACCCTCAACCCTAATAGATCAGCTGGTTGATCAAACACCACCTGTGCAACTAACCCCATCTTCCGGTGACAAACCCAGGGGCAGACGCTCAAACGAACCAGAACAGGACACTGTTCCTCGTCTGGCTCCTAAGTTTTGGCACCTTGGCCAAGAGCCCGTTCGGACGCCTCCTCCTTTCCTTTGCAGGATTTTATGGGATTTGTTTAAATATAGATATTAACATAGAAAATTAAAAAGATAATCAAAAATTCTTTAAAAATGTTAAAAATAAAAATGTGATTTTCTTTAAGATGGACACTGGTTGTTTGGATCACTTACTCTTTACGGAAGCCAGACTGGCTTTCCGTACAAGATACCACAACAAATGCTGCTCCGGGAAAATTAACATCCATACTGACTTTGGATTCAGTGACTGGGAATTCTTCTGATGGAAACTGCTCTGGAGCATTCTAAAAAGAAAAACCCAATAATAAAGCTAAAAAACACAGCTCGCACTTCTAAAGTGCTGCAATACCAAACGTTACCACACTAAAGAGGGTATTATCTTAAAAAAACAAATAAATATGAGAAATATTGTAAAAGGGTATAATTATATTACAAGGTCTTTAATGGACAGGGATCACCAACCTGCAGGAATGAACAGATCTGCTTGGTAAGGTCCAGAAGACTTTCTTCGCCTTGATGTAGAGCTCTAGTGATGGCCACCCCAAGCCATTCTCTAATAGCTTGAGCATTGCCCTGGTAGAAGAGGTCTGTGGTTGTGCAGTTCTGAGAATGGATGCAATGTTGCAAGGACTGTGCTATTAGGATAGAGCAGGAGCTAATGGTGCCATCTGTCAAATGAACAGTAACACATTTTAAATGCATACAAAAGTAACGTGATGCACTAAAAAATAAAATAAAAAAAACAATTACTGAATTAAACAAATAAAGGTACATATTTACCAGGAAGCGGAGGAGTTAGAAGTTGATTTGATAG
This sequence comes from Bufotes viridis, assembly GCA_033119425.1. Taxonomy (NCBI): domain Eukaryota; kingdom Metazoa; phylum Chordata; class Amphibia; order Anura; family Bufonidae; genus Bufotes; species Bufotes viridis. Next base: position 140,550,529 of record CM065589.1, on the reverse strand, counting down.
CAGTTGCAGATGCTCCAGTGTGATGTCCCGAACAGCAGGAATATGGAACAAGCGTGTAAAGGTGTGTGGAGACTTTGGTGCAAAAATATTGAGTAACGCAATGCGGCAGTAAAGTCTGGCAAGTGCAGATTCACATCTTAGTAACTCCCTGGTCAAGAAATAACATTTTTATTTTAGGGTCACGTAAATCGGCACTGTTGAGTTGTCTTTGAACTTACTCAATATGCAAATGTATTTTCTTCAAAGAAGAAATCCTCTGTAACAATCATAATCCAATCAGTCACTCAATTGAGCCTTTACGTTTGTGATAAACGGACTCCTTACCTGTGAATTTGGATGTTTGTGCTATCTAAAGTCACTAAACCATTGGTGGCCATTCTTCTGTATCCCACAGGTGGACGCTCCAGCATGTCTATAGGATACCAGTATCTGACTAAGACCCCTTCACTCCGGAGATAGGTCTCTACTTGCACCAATTCATTTACCTAAAGGCATACAAACATAAAATCCTGCTAGAACACAAAGTGGAAACCATAGCTACTAGGAGTAAGATAATATACATCAAATATATATATATTTATATATATATTTAAAGAAGGACGTATAATGTATGTGTGTGTGTGTGTGTGTGTGTTCCGTGATCACTCAAAAACGCAACCATCAATTTCAACGAAACTTGGTATATACATCCCTTACTACCTGAAAAGAAATCTTGTGGGTTTCACAGCTCTCTAGGACGTACCGTTCCTGAGATATTCCCAAAAAATGACCTGCATTAGACAATAGAAGCCTGCAAGTCGTTCTCTTTATATCCCAACTGCCATACACACGGTCACATGGCCCTTATCAGCCAATAGAAGCTCGCAGGCCCTTAGTCTCCACATACACACAGTTTTATTCCAGGTTTCCATAACAACACAGCCATTTTTCTTCACAGCTGTAGGTCAGGTTTAGGCTAGGGCTGCACGACGACATGTGTCGCGCAACAATAAGTCACACAATACATAGGGCACAACTACACTGCGACATTGATGTCGCATGACAATTTTTATAATGATAGTCTAAAGTGTTGCACTGTGACATGCTGCGACTGTAATGCAACAGTCACAGAAAAATCCATCTTGGATAGATTTCTTGCGACTGTCATGTTGCAGTCGCAGCATGGCGCAGTGCGACACCATAGCCTATCATTATAAATATTGTTGCGAGACATTGGTGTGACAAAATGTAGTGCGACACATGTTGTTGTGTAGCCCTAGCCTTAAAGGGGAAGGGCGCTGTGGAGGTCACTGTTAAGGGGGAAGAGGCCACTATTAAAGGAGCAGCTGCTGTGGATGTCACTGTGGGGCAGAGGCCACTATTAAAGGGGCAGGCCGCTGTGGAGATCACTGTTTAACAGTGATCTTCACAGCGGCCTGCCCCTTTAATACTGCCCCATTAACAGTGACCTCCACAGCAGCTGCCCCTTTAATAGTGGCCCCTGCCCCTTCAACAGTGGCCTCTACAGTGCCTTGCCCCTTTAAAGCTAGGGCAACATGACGACATATGTAGCGCGACAATTTTTATAATGATAGGCTATGGTGTCGCACTGCGTCATTTTGCGACTGTGGGGCGGAAACTGTGGAGTTCACTGTTAAGGGGGCAAGCTGCTGTGGAGGTCACTGTTAAAGGGACGGGAACTGTGGAGGTTACTGTTACAGGGGCGGACACTGTGGAGGTCACTGTTAAAAGGGGCAAGGGCCACTATTAAAGGAGCAGCTGCTGTGAAGGTCACTGTTAAGGCAGCAGGGTATTATGAGGTCACTGTTAAGGCAGCAGGGTATTATGAGGTCACTCTTAAAGGAGCAGGGTACTGTGGAGGTCACTGTTAAAGGGACGGGTGCTGTGGAGTTCACTGTTAATGCGGCAGGGGCCACTATTAAAGGGGCAAGCCACTGTGGAGGTCAATGTTAAAGGGGCGGACACTTGGGGGCCTCTCAGTCCCCTACTTTAAGGGCTACTTCTTAGCGTCACAAATACAATGGCTAATGTCTGGAAAGGATACCCTCAATAAATACTTGAGTAGAGGCTTTGAAGGCTCCGATCAGTATGATATCTTTTGCATATTAGAGACTGGATTTATTACAATTAAAGGTAAAGGATGCCCTATTAGTCGAATGATAGATCGAATACGGGTGGAAACAAAGAAAATATTGGGTACAGTTATTACGTTTATATATACACCGTTATGGCATAATAGAAATATAACTGAGTTCTCACAAAATATGGATTATAAGTTTTGGGAATCAAGAGATATAAGATATATATCACAGGTAGTTAAGGATGGCATGTTAAGAGAATTAAGGGAGATAATAATGGATAACAAAGCTAATTTCAATGTTAGTTATAGGTATTTTCAACTCAAACACGCATTTAATGCCACAAAAAACAAGGAGTATTTTATTACCAAAATGTATCAGTTTCTGGATTTTTGTTGTCAGAACACTGTTACACGGATATCGATTTCACAGATCTATCGAATTATAAGGAAGGGTTTGGCAAAAATTAATACATTTAAAAGTGAAGATAAATGGGCACGGGATTTGGTTGACAATTCACTAGATTGGGGGAATATATATAAAAATATTAAAAGGGCATCCATTTCCAACAGCTATAGAATGATCCAGTTTAATATTGTTCACCGAGTATATATGACGCCTCTATTATTGCACAAGATCTATGTTAATAGAGATATTAAATGTTGGAGGTGCAAGGTGGAAGTGGGCAATTTTATACATATGGTATGGGGATGTAGTGCCATTCAATTGTTTTGGACGGAGGTTTTTCAGTTATTAAAGGCCCAGTCCACACTTGCCCTTCCAATGGAAATAAAAATCGCCATATTGGGAGACATTCCAAATGTGTTTAAAAAAAGAAAAATTAAAGAGATTTGGATCAGGGGCCAAATGGTTGCTAGAGCCACTATTGTTAGATATTGGGGGATCTGAGAAAATACCGACTATCTCGGAATGGAAAAATGTAACTGAGAAAGTGAAAAAATATGAACAATATTTATATAGAGATAGATAGCAAGACCATTGGTTTCATTTTTTCAGCCATTCCAGTTTGGAAAAAGTGTTAAGGGGTGGGGGTGGGGGCTGTGGAGTTCACTGTTATGGGGGATACTGTCTATATATATATATATATGAAAATATATATATTTGAAGAAAAAGCCAGCAGCAATGAAGCCTACACAGAGATGAGGTATAATGTAAAGATTTTCACCTATTCTGTGTTTTTGACCCGGACCTGGTTTTGGCTCGCAATAACTGATGAAAATAAATGACCAAATTAACCAAAGTGTGAACTTGGCCTAATTGGTTCTCAGAAGCACGAAGGATGATATATGACATGCCAATGGGTTTTCAGTATGGGGAAGGAGCTGTTACATAATCAAAAAGGAGTTCAAAATAAATCACTCTTAAATAATTGGCTTTAATACATACGAATGCTGCATTAAAAGGATTTTCCAGGCTGTAAATACTGATGACCTATACTCAAGATAGGTCCTAGGTATCAGATTGTCACCCGCCACCTTCATCAAACAGTAGTTTCCGGCAGGCAGGCCCTGATCTAATACTGATGAGCTATCCTCATTATAGTCAAATTCAATATTACTAGTCTTGATGACATAAGTATTCCTGTAAAATATCAATTGGTTTGACGCATGCTGGATTAATTTTCCTCTGTTACAATCAAAAAATTGAAAAAAAAAAAAAAAAACACAAAAAAACATTGCCCACTTCAAGCCCAAACATATTAATACAGTACAACACTTCCTTACCGAATCCACATCCAGAACCACTCCATGCAGGGAGAAGGTCTTCAGCATACCCCTGATGGCAAATTTTGGTAGCGCAGTTCCCACAGCGGTGCCGGCAACGTTGTTGCTGTCAGGTGATCTGATGACCACGGTGAGCCCTAAAGGCACAATAACTATTCAGTGATAATGGAACAATATACAGATAAAAAGGATACTTGAGACACAAGGATCTACTTCTGTACCAATTTGTAACTTGTCTTGGTAAAGCTTATTGTACTTGCTTTCTTATTATGTATGCACACCCCTTATCATATGTACAGCGCCTGAAATGAATGGCGCTTTAGTCTACTTTTACACTCGCGTTTTGGCATTCCATTGTGAGATCCGTTCAGGGCTCTCACAAGCAGTCCAAAACGGATCAGTTTGCATTCTAAATGGAAAAGGATCCGCTCAGTATGCATCAATTTGCATCAGTTCAGTCTCTATTCAGCTTTGGAGATGGACACCAAATGGGTGTCCATATGATGAAACTGAGCCAAATGCACACAATGTAAGTCAATGGGGACGGATCCGTTTTCACTGACACAATCTGGCACAGTAGAAAAAGGATCAGTCCTCCATTGACTTTCAGCGGTGTTCAAGACGGATCTGTCTTGGTTATGTAAAGATATTACAAACGGATCTGTTCTGAACGGATGCAGACGGTTGTATTATCTGAACTGATCCATCCATGACGGATCCGCACAAAACGCGAATGTGAAAGTAGCCTTAATAATAAATAAGAAGAAAGTTTAGACCTTCAGGGTGGTCTGACTAGATTTACTGATAAGTAGCTTTAGGCTAGGGCTACACATGTGTCGTGCGACAAAAAGGGTACGACAGTGGCACATAAGTCCAACTTTGATGGATTTTTTGGGACTGTAGTGTCACTTGACTATCATTATAAAAAATTCTGCCCAACTTTTCTGCGACACATGTCGCCATGTAGACCTAGCCTTATTGGATTAAAGTACTGCATATCACATACTATATACTGGCCAAAGATAAGATGAATACCATTGATTACTAGCTAAACAATTCTTTCTAGTGCTACAGAACCAGGAAAGACAACATATACTTTTTTTTCCCAAATACATTAGGTAACCTCTATATCCAGCTTCTTAGGTCAAAAGGTTTTGATTATAACAATCTGCACATACAATATTAAAAATATGTCAAGTATGCAAAATCCGGCAATCACAAAAGCCAGAGATGAATAATCTAAGACTGATGCAGAAATTTTATTGAGGGCAAGATGAAACAACGAGGTAAAGAAACGAGAAGGATTGTGGGGGAAGAAATTGAAAAAGACAACAAATCCCATTAGCGTCTTAGAAAGGAAAATCAAGCATAAGTTCCACACTGTCAAACTATCAAGGATAAGTCAAAGGTCTGCAGCCTATTAGCTTCTCGAAAGTGAACCCCTTTCCACCCACAGAGTATACTCAGGGGAGGATCTGAAGTCAGACCATGGAGACCATTATTTGAGAAACACGCTTAGGGATTGTGCATCTTCTGCTCTAAGTTCCTCCACCCGCATGATCGGATTGAAAGCCTCAACCCAGTCCAATCTCTTACGGAGGTGGACAGTGGTACCAACTGGGGAAATAAGAGGAGCCACAGTTGGGCACTGAGGACACCCTGAAATGAGTCTCCAAACACATGGCCAACAACACTCTCTGTTTGTGAAGATGATACAAAATCTGACTCCGCTTTTTAGGTTTATTCAGACCCCTGACATTAAATGAACAAAACATTTAGGCCCCTTTCACACGGGCGAGTTTTCCGCGCGGGTGCAATGCGTGAGGAGGACGCATTGCACCCGCACTGAATCCGGACCCATTCATTTCTATGGGGCTGTGCACATGAGCGGTGATTTTCACGCATCACTTCTGCGTTGCGTGAAAATCGCAGCATGTTCTATATTCTGCGTTTTTCACGCAACGCAGGCCCCATAGAAGTGAATGGGGATGCGGGAAAATCGCAAGCATCCGCAACCGAGTGCGGATGCGTTGCGATTTTCCCGCATTGTTGCTTAGCAACGGGACCCAATCTCTATTATTTCCCCTTATAACATGGTTATAAGGGAAATAACAGCATTCTTAATAAAGAATGCATTGTTAAATGATGAGGAAGGGGTTAAAAATAATAAAAGTTAACTTACCTTAGCCACTTGATCGCGTAGTCGCGATCTGTCCTCTCTTTCCCTGCAGCATCGATGATCTAAAGGACCTGTGATGACGTCACATCACATGGCCCAATCACCTGCTCCATCACTATGGTGATGGAGCATGTGATTGGTCCATGTGACCATGTGACATCATCCAAGGTCCTAACCACTATCCTCAGGCTGTGGATAGTGCTTAAAGACCTTGGATGATGTCACGTGGTCACATGGACCAATCACATGCTCCATCACCATAGTGATGGAGCAGGTGATTGGGCCATGTGATGCTGTGACATCATCACAGGTCCTTTACATCTTTCAAGCTAACGGAGAGGAGGCTGGGCTTCGCGATCAAATGGACCAGGTAAGTTATGATTAGTTTATTATTTTTAACCCATTCTGCACCGGGTTCAACATTAGGGAGATGGCCAAGGGTATTATTTTACATTATAACTATGTTATAATGTGAAATAATACCAGCGGGACAATTTCTGACCCAAACATACACTTCTGTGAAGAAGTGCAGGTTCGGGTCTGGGTACCAAAAGTGCCGATTTTTCTCCAGCGCGTGCAAAACGCAAGACAGCGCTTTGCACTCGCAGGGAAAAATCGCGGCAATTCCCGCAACGCACCCGCACTGTTTGACGGAGTGCACCCGCAACGCCCGTCTGAAAGAGGCCTTAGGTGACCATGATGCAGAAAAGTCACCAGAAGAAATCAATAAAAACAGAAGCTGCCAGGACTAGAATGAAGACACATGAAGGAAAGAGATGGGGGATGGAGGAGGGGGATAAGAGACAAGACAAAAGCATACAAAGCATACTGAACACACATCGACATTATACAAGCTAGTACTACTAAGTGACTAACGACATCAACAACAAGTGCCAACATCCCTATAGAGGAAAAGAGGAGACCAATGGCAAAGGTAGCTTCCTGCCACTCCCCATAAATCGAAAGACCTGAAGAGGTCCAATAGTAATATCCTAGGCAACTGTCAAACTATGAAAAACAAAACAAGAATTTTTTTATTTATTTTTTTAACCAAAGGCATACTATAAAACATGACGTATACGGAGTAAGGTACATCTTTGACCACAGCTCCGGGGTAGGTGTAGATATGGATGGATGGTTAATGGCGAATCCGGAAGACTCACTGGTGGAAGCTCAAAGGAATTTCTAGGAATTTAGACAAGTCCCCCAGAGATTTGAAGACCGCCGATTTTCCATCCACACGCCATTATGTTTTTATCCTGGAGGACAGTCAGGAGCAGTTTTAGAGATTTCCGGAGAAGAATAGTCCATCTAGCCAGATCTCAGAGAATTAGTAGAGGACCTCGTTGGCATGTTAAAGCCTCAGACCATCCTACTTTAGTCAAGATAGCGTCCTTCTCTTTGAAAAAATGGATCCTACAGATGACATCTCTGGGGCATGCTGGGTCAGATTGTTTCGGACCCAGAGCACGACGTATTCGATCAATCTCAATCTTTTTATCATGAAGTAAAGTACCAAAGAAAGTTTGAGCCCAAGTTTTCAAATTAGATGCCTCAACTTCCTCACTGAGGCCTCTAATACGATGATTTTTTCTCCTGTATTTATTTTCTATATCGTCCAGGTGGTTCTGGAACTTAGATATTTGTGTCAAATGAGCCTGTAGTATTTGGGCGTGTGCCTTAGAGAATCATGCAGCTTCTCTTGGGTGTCCTCTAATGCAGAAACTCTGCCCCCAAAAATGGTGAATATCCTTTTGTAAGGCCTTGATATTCTTTATTGTGAGAGGGCTCTAAACGCTGGAACAGAGCATCCACTCCTAATCTAGTAGGGATGGCTCTCATATGAGTTTTCCAGTCACAATCTTCCTCACTCCTGTCATGTCCCTTCTTCTTCACGGGTGGGTGAGCAGGCAAAGAGCCATGTGAGGAGGAGGCCCAATATGGTGACGGGGCCGCACTGTGTTGAGCTAAGGGCCATTCAGGAGAAGAGTGCACACTCACCACCGGAGAGGCTGGGAAATGTTGCGAGCCCTCTGCGAAAGCTGGGGGACCCAGAGGAGACTGGCTGACCGGATGGAGTACGGGGCTCTCCTGTGAAGCCAGCAAATTTGCTGCCTGGGCATCCACTGAGTAGCTGGCGTTTGGGAAAGCTGAGTTTGGCACCATCTTGGACAGCATGTCTATCTCCCCAGAGTCACGCTCAGAGTCTGCTCCAGGGGTAGTGGTCTTCCTCCTGCGAATCATCGCCCTGGTTTACGGAATATGGGTTGCCTTAATTAACTATAATAATCTGGGGAGTACTGGAGCTCCAGAACACAGCTTCTTACTCTGTCGTTATCTAGCCACGGCCCCTCACATCCAGCTTCTTAAAGGCATAATACCCTCTCAGAAAAAGATGGCACATCATTATATTATGCCATCCCTTTTATGACCCCCACGATCCTGAGAATGAAAGGTGCCAGGGCTGATTCCCCCCCACAAGGCTGAGGTGAAGGGGGCCAGCTGGCTGGCTGGAAAAGCAGCTATGCAAGCAAAAACAGCGAAGGGACTGTAATGCTGCAGCCTCTTCATTCACAGGATCATTGATAATCTCAGTGGTCAGACCTCAAAGATCATAAATTGATTGACAGCCTAGAAAAATCACTTTGTGAGACGGCACTGCCCCTTTAAAGAATATCCATATTGCAACTGCATAGTTATCTACCACTTCAATCTGTATATTGATGGAGGAGAGCTAGGAAGGCAATTGGAAATTAGAAAATGTACAGCTAAAATGATGCATGTAACATTTTTCGTCAGTTTAATTTGATTTATTTTACATTCTGTGATTTATACCTTTACGAACTTTGTCAATAGTGAATTTGTTTGCTTCATCCTTGATGTCTTCAATGGTTGGAAGATATAAATCTCTAGGGATTCCACCATTCTCCTCATACAAAAACTCCACTGTTTGCCTTGCTATATCCACCATTCCTTAAATAATAAAAAAAATAACATGATACTCCTGAAAAAAACAAGCAATAAAATATCACACTTTTGGGGCTGCCTTGGTGGTGGTGTTGGGAGGGGATGGCGGGGGTGCTGGGAGATGGGAAAATAAAAAGGATCAGTATATTAAAGAAAACAGCGGCTCTATTCATGAATGTCATATAGCACTGCGGCTTGTCTGTAGTGTGCTTGGAACTGGTATCTTTACTTGTCACTGTATCAGTATGGCCTTTTGTTGTGTAACATACAATATACAGTTTGTTTGACACCAGTAAGGCTACTTTCACACTGGCATCTGGTGCCGATCCGTCATGTATCTGCACAGACGGATCTGCACTGATAATACAACCACATGCACCAGTTCAGAACGGATCAGTTTGTATTATCATGAACATAGGCAAAACAGGGGACGGATCCGTTTTCTATTGTGACCTATTATGTCATTGAAAACGAATCCGTCCCCAATGACTTACATTGTATGTTAGGACGGATCAGTTTGGCTCCGTTTCATCAGAAGCACACCAAAACCGTCCGCCTCCAGAGCGGAACAGAGCCAAACTGAGGCATTCTGAGCGGATCCTTTTCTATTCAGAATGCATTGGGGCAAAACTGATCAGTTATGGACCGCTTGTGAGAGCCCTGAAACGGATCTCACAAGCGGACCCAAAAACGCCAGTGTAAAAGTAGCCTTATATACACAATTAGCAAACATAGGGAACAGTTTTTGTACAAATAAATTTCACCACAAAATTAGGATGCAAAAAAAAAAGCCAAATATAAAATTTCATACCAAGCTGCAAAGCTCCCTTAATCTGGTCCAGGCCTGATTTTCTCTCAGCCTCATTACGAAAACGTCTACGAATGGTTGGAAATACCTTGGTCTCCCAAGCTTTCACCAGTAAGGCATAGTGATCCTCCTTTACAATACAGAGAATAATCACAATGAGTTTCCTTTCGTGTCACCATTTCGCTCCATTTTAAGTGGACACTACAAGATCTTTTATTTTAGGATTTACAGAAAGAAACAGCATGCCGCCACCTCTCTAGTGAATTATAAGGGAGAGCTGCCACTGTGAATTAGTGGACAGGGGTTACGCTACCCATTCTTGCTTGTGTTCACACGCCATTAATGTTTAAGATAGAAATAACACTCATTGATAAAGCTATGTGATGACTTGTAATCCATAGTGACAGCGTGTGAAACTGCCGTGACCAACTGCTGCCTGGGACCGAGACACTGCCTCAATACAAGAAATCGTCAGGGTGCAATGATTAGCTGCTGCAGTCAGGTGACGTCTAGTCTCCATGAACATTATGTCCCTCCATGTAGCACTGTCAGTGTAATAAGTAGCTGTTCACCAGCGAATGCCACTGATTCAGCAAATGCACTTATAAAACCTGATTTGTAAAAGTGAGATGTAATGCATATAATGAAAAGCATATACACCAGGCACAGACTGCGCCAGAACTTATTTTAGTAAATCTTCTCCAGGAAAGTAGGTTCCTGTTAATGTAATTGTTATTATTAAAATGATATTTAAAATATCTGACCCGTGGTATGTCATCATCATCGTCGTCATCACTTTCATCATCTGCAATAGGAGGAGGATGTGGATCAGGACCAGATGTAATAAAGTTTTCATAGCTCAATTCCACCTTATATCTGCAGGAAGCATTGCTGTCATACTCTGAAAGAAGAGAGAGATGTATATACAGAGAATAGATTAACATAATATATACCAGAAAATAGTGAATCCTGTAGATAACAGAAATAGTACTTACGTTGCAAAATAGTGGCTACTGCAGCAATGCGGCAAGGTGGGCCATGATTTCCTGGGTCAGATGCTATGCTGGTTCCCGCATCATTGTCACTGTCAGATGCCATAGCAAATGGTAATGCTTCAAAATTTGCACTGATTTCTTCAGCTAAGTCAATGCATAAATCAGCAGCATTGCGATGAGCCTGCCCCTCAGCAAAAGCAAACTGCCGTGATCCAAAGTTTGCCCGAATCTTTGTATTCTGTGAAAAAATAGAAGATTGAGAAACTGGATTTTTTGTTACTCACCGTAAAAGATTTTAGGTATAGCTGTTACCACTAGAGACACTAAGCAAAAATTAGAACTTTTACCACCAGCTATACCCCTCCTGCGGACACTGAACTAATCAGTTTGTACGGAAGCAGTAGGAGAAAAAGACATAAGTAAACATAAAAAAAGAACCTTTGCAACCAACATGTCTAATCTAAAAGGGAAAACAACCCAGCAAAGGTTACATGCACAGTGCACGTGCAGATAACAGATAGTGTGCAAGAGGTGTGGGTACTGTCCCCCTCAATGAACGAGATCTGAAAAGGATTTTAGAGTTCTAGAGTAGTCCCCATGGGTGAGAAAACAAGAATTAACTGTAGTAGCGTAAATGTTGTCAATGCAGCGCCGCTTGCAGCACCCAAGAGCTACATCGGAGGATACAAAAGATATGCACCCTATAGAACTTCGTGAACGTGTGTAGGAAGAACCATGTAGCTGCCCTGCACACTTGCAACTTGGAGGCCTTGTGCTGAACCGGCCAAGAAGCGCCAACTGCTTTGGTGGAATGGGCAGTCACCCAAAGAGGCGGCACTCTGCCTTTGGAACAATAAGCCTCAGGAGGGCTTTGTCCTGATGCAGAAGCAAAAATGGAGGCTTAGCAAAGAGTGGGGTGAGCTCAGACACTCACCTTATCGACGTGATGGCTACAAGAAAAGCATCATTCCAAGAGAGAAGGTAGAGAGGGATCTCTTGTAGGAGTTCAAAGGGGACACAGCTGCATAGCATCCAGAACAAAAATTGAGGTCCTATGGAGGAGTAGACTAATGGTATTTGGGTAAAAATCGCATAATTCCCTGGACAAAGGTAAGGACTGCCGAGATAGGAGCGAAGAAGCGTTGAAACAAGATGGAAAGGACCGAAAGCTGGCCTTTGAGTGAACTTAGGGCCAACCCCAAATTCGAGGTGTTCCAGGAGAAAGGCGAGAATGCGTGGAATAGAAAAAACGAAGAGGATGAAAGTGGTGGCCCTGACACCAAAGAAAGAAAGACCTCCAAGTGCAACAGTATATCTTGGAGGAGGTTGGCTTCCTAGCTTATTATGGTTCAGATCACCAGATCTCAAAGCCCACAATCCCTTAAGTTGGTCACCACGCCGTCAAACGAAGTGTGTCTGAATGCGGCTGGAAGATCGGACCTTGTGTGAGAAGATCCCCTCTGGGAAATATTGATCAAGGGGCGTCCGCCAGCAGAGCTACCAGATTGGCGTAGGCCAATCTAGGGCGATGATGATTACCAGGAGTCCTTCTGCTTTGAGCTTCTTGAGGACCCTGGGGGGAAGGGTGCCAGGGAATCACCAGGGCGTCCATCACTACCGCTTGGGTGTTCCAGAATCAGTCCACAAAGTGTTGTTTAGCCTGGAGGCCATCAGGTCAACGTCCAGTCTCCTCCATCTGAAGCAGAGTTCATCGAAGACGTCCAGATGGAGGGACCATTCTCCAGGGTCTATGCGTTCCCTGTTTAGGAAGTCTGCTATCCTGTTGTCCACTCCCAGAATGTGGACTGCTGACAGAGCTGGAACCGTCTTCTCTGTCCACTTGAAGATCTTTGTTGCCTCTGCCATAGCGGCTTGGCTGCGAGTTTCTCCTTGGTGATTTAGGTAGGCCACCGCGGTTGAATTTTCATATTGAATCCTGACTGGGAGGCCCTATCAACAGCTGAGTCCAGTTTCTATAAGAGCTAGAAAAATTGCTTGGAGCTCAAAGATGTTGATTGGCAGCCTCGTCTCTAGGTGGGGCCATTGGCCCTGGACTATGTGGTCGAAGAAGATCCTTCCCTAGCAACCAATTGAGAGGAAGTAGGTACCTGCCCTTGGATAGGCTGAAGGGGTGGATTCAACAATGGAGTGAGTGGTGAGCAGTCGCTGAGAGAAGCATGGGACGGTCCAGGTAGGTCATGGTTTTGTCCCGAGAATGGAGGATCGCCCTCTGTAGAGGACGAGTGTGGGACAGTGCGAAAAGCACTGCTCCCATTGACACCACCACGAGAGTTAGTATACACTTGCGAATATAGATTGGGTGATATGGCAGAAGTGCCTTAACCGCTTTCCTGAGACAAAGCTGTTTTTCCAGGGGAAGAGGGATCTTTGCTGTCTGTATGTCCAAAGTCATCCCCAGGAAGGTGATGGATGTGGATGGATGGAGAGACGATTTCTTGTGGTTAACAATCCAACCGAAGGGCAGCAGGGTGGGTGCCTTGATTAAGATATCGTCCAGGTAAGGGATAGCTTTTATCTCCCTGGCATGAAGAATGGCCCTGACTGGTGCCAGAATCTTTGTGAAGACCCTGGAAGCTGTCACCAGGCCAAGGGGCAGGGCCACAAACTGGTAGAGATCCTCCAGTATGTGAAAGAGCAAAAATCTCTGGTGAGTGACCACGATGGGCACGTGAAGATAAGCATCTTTGATGTCTACAGAAGCGGCGAGCTTTGACAAACTGGTTGAGGCTCGAAATCTAGTACCGGCCTCATGGAACCATCCTTCTTTGGAACAGCAAAAAGATTTGAATTAAAACCCAGATAACATTCCTCTGGTGGAACTGGGACGATTATTCCCAGAGCCAGGAGGTCCCAGATTGCGGACAAAAGTTTAGAAGCTTGACATGGGTTGTTTGGAGGAACCAACCTGAAGAATTGACTGGGGGGAGTGGGCCCGACCTCTATCTTGTAACCAAATTCGATAACTTTGTGGATCCATGAGTTGGAAACGTGCGCGAACCAAGCATCCTTTAAGTACCGTAAACCACCCCCCCCCCACCCCTCTCCCCCCAGGAGGTCAAGGGGGTGCGGCACATCATGCTAAACTGTGCTTATTGGAACCGGTCTTGGCAGTCTGGGCTCTTGGGCGCCAAGCCGGTCGAAGTTTAAATGACGGCCTCTTCTTGGTTTCCTGGGCTTGTTTTCTGGAGGAAATGCCTGGGCTAGAACTGGGGCGAAAGAAGCAAAAGCGCGATCTAGGTTCTCAGTAAGATCTGGGGAAGCAAGGTGCTATTCCCCCTTGTGGCATCCAAGATGATTTGGTCAAGGGGGGATCTGAACAAGTGGTTACCCTAGAAAAGAAGAGCCATAAGGTAATTCTTTGATGACTGATCCACTGCCGAGTCTTTCAGTCAAAGAGTCCTACGAATGGCCACAGACCTAGCTGATGCTCTCACTCCCATCCTGACGTTTGTAGAGCAGAGAGTCCCGGGAGCAAGCCAGAACACGTGTCTTCATCCAAAAGCTGGGAAGAAGAGGAGGAGGAGCCAAAATGAAGATGGAGGAAAAAAAACAAGGCCAAAACCCATCCAGAAGAAATGTCTTGGCGCGCTGGCTGATGGTTGGGAGCTGTGGCAGGCACTCCCCCAGCTTGAAGGTGTCTAAAAAGCAGAAAAAACGCCACAGGGACCGCCACGGCCTAGCAGAGAAGGAAGCTGGGGCCTAAGTTGATGCCACCGGCAGACTGGAACTGAGGTTTACTGCAACGGAAAATGTGGTCAGCAACAGGCGCAGAATGGGGAACTGGTGGTCTCTGGCTCGCTGGGGCCAGTGGTGCCGCGACACAGCTGCAAGAGGGACCGCTGGGGCTTGCTGGGGACAGGAGCTTGGGAGAGGAGGAGGGGGGATCGGGACGGGGTGTGGATGGTTTTGTCCCCATAAAATACCATTTTTAAACACTAGATTTTGTCCTTAGAAGCACAGAGAGATAAAACTCCTATATAGATAGGTAATCCATTGTTTAGTTTATTGCTGTTGTTGTAGAGGGAAAGATGTTATCTGCTAGTAAAATCAGTGGAACTGGGATGACAGTATTCTCTACTGTTCTCTTGATAGGCCTATATAAAGATGCCTACAGAAAAGCAATGCACTTAACAGTGTAATGTGTGATGCCTTAATTGAGTCTCTCGTGCACCTCCTCTCCGGCTGCAGTGAAAGGTCTGACTGAGAAAGTCAAGAGAGGCTGTATGCTGTGCTAAAATTCCAAGCAAATAAGAGAGTTAAAGAAAAAAAAATAATTTTAACATATAGGCTGTTAATATGGAATTTAAAAAAAGATGGTAGTGTCCCTTTAAACAGACCTTTATTGTGTTCCCACAAAAAGAAGATTTGTGTCCAACCAGCAACCTAAGATCTACTAATTAACTCCTTCCAGAATTCTAGACAAAATGACTTACCTTTTTCTGAATGTGTACAACTGGCCACATTCCTCCAGAAACATCCTCCAAGTAGGGTCCGAGCCTTTGGCCACAGTAGGTAAAGTAAACTCTGCCCTTTGCAGGCTGTCCTGGGGGTGGTGGTGTGCCTTCTGTTCTCTCCCAACCAATGCCAGCAACGTCCCCTAAAAACACAAAAAAGACAACAACTTTATACATATAATCTAAGCACGCTCATTATCATATTGGTGATTCTCCAGCAATTAAAGGAGCACAGTTACAAACTGATGCATCTTTTCCTTAGTATGAGATGACAGAAAACAACGAGCTTGGGACAGAATAAGCATGAATAGATATAACAACTAGGTATCAATAAAAAAAAAAAAAAATCCATACCAGGGGACAGAGCTACATCTAACCGCACGCTCTTCCACTGCAAAAGACTCGAACCATTGTAGTGCACAGCTCGCCCATTGCTATAAAAATGGATGGAAAACTGGTAAGGTCATATTTTTTAAACTGCAATTATACAAACGCTAGCGCACTATTATCACACTTGTATAATCTTAAAGTTGAAGGGCTTTTCCAACTTTTTTTTACTGATGACCCATCCTCAGGATAGGTCAACAGTATCTGATTGGCGGGGGTCTAACACTGGGGGACCACCGCTGATCAGCTTTATGAGGAGACCACAGTGCTCTGTTGAGTGTCCTTCTTGAAGCTTAGGTTTCGTTCACATCACCGTTCAGCCTTTCCGTTCTCCTGCTCCGTTTAGGAGCAGGAGAACGGAAAGGACGGAGAAGGCTCATAACTGAGCCAAACGGAGCCCTTAGGACCCCATATACTGTAATGGGGTCCGTTATGTGTCTGCACAGAAGATGATTTTGGAGCGGAGACAAAAGTTGTGCATGCAGGACTTTTGTCTCCGCTTCAAAATCATCTTCTGAGCGGACACATAACGTACCCCATTATTGTCTATGGGGTCCTAAGGGCTCCGTTTGGCTCAGTTATGAGCCTTCTCCGTCCTTTCCGTTCTCCTTGCTCCTAAACGAAGCCTTACCAAGCACAGCACTATATATTGGACAACAGCTGTGCTTGGTATCGCTTGAACGGGACTGAAGCTGATTAGGCCATGTGGCCAATGAACGTAACATCACTGGCCTAAGGTAAGCTGCGAGAAGGCAGTAGTGCTTACATGAACACCGCCTTCTTAAACAGCTGATCGTGGGGGTCCCAAGTGTTGGAGCCCCACCGATCAGAATAATTTTTTTTAAAAAAGCCCATTAAAAACTATGCAGAATACAAATTAAGGAACAGTACCAGGCATGTTTTCCTGAAACACTTACTTGTGAAATAGACATGTACCCACAGGGTTAGTCCATGCCCCATCCCGCTTTTCTGCTTCTGTTGCAAATCCAAATGAGACAATCGGACCAGTGTCATCGTCTATGTCTCCATAAGATACAATTTCAATCTCCCAATAAAAAGATGGAGCCTGGTAAAACAAATGTATCCAACTTTCAAATGTAACAATGATGCTTCACACAGGTTTCTGGGTGTTATCATGTACTATGCAGAGTTTGTGTTAATAGCATTTTGTTTCTTTTAAAATTAAGAAAGGCTGGAAACAATAAAAAAAATGTAAATTCTAATTATATAAACCAACCATTACTATGGTTTCGATGGCATCAATCAATTAGCTCATACTGATTATAACTGGAAGTTTGGTTGAAATAAAAATTGGATGACCATAAAAAACATAATACAAAATCCTTACTTGTATTGGTACAGGTGAAGTTGCATAGATGAAGGTACCTCGAGGTAAACCTCCTCCCGCACTCGGGTCAGCCAGAAAAGTCACAGCTGTCAGATGTGACGAAAACATGCAGGCCCGCACTGGTGGGAACACACGGGATGGGCACCATGTAATCTCTTTAGGCTAGTACAGAAAACATGGCATCACCAAGAAGTATGTACATTACATAAGCACTGAAAAACAACAATGTAAAACCCTTACCAGTCTACGCTCAGTCTGAAGAGGTGGTGGGGGTGGTCGAGCACAATCCAGATACAACATCCTCAGTCTTTCACACTGTACTTCCACCACAGCTAAACGTTCACCTGACATTGGAAAATTCGGTGTACAAAACAGCTTTAATATTTATTTCCTTTACTTATGCCAAGAGCCACATCTTTAATTTTCTGAACATATAGCTGCATGAGGGCTTGTTTTTTTGACAGATGTCTTATATTTTCCAAAGCAATCATTTTGGGATGCATATAATAGATTGATTAGATTTATTGTTTTTGGGGGAGCAAGGAGGTCCTGCTTTTGTTTACTTTTTCAGCTGTTACTACTCAGTAAAAAAAACTAAAAAAACTATTCAATTTATTCTATGGCTTGGCAAGAATGTGGCGATACCAAACATGTATGGTTTTTAAGTGTTAGTTCTTCTGTACAATAAAAAGACAAAACTTTTAATGTTTCCATTGACTTTTTCGGGACTGACTGAGCACTTGTTTTTCAGGATGCATTGTAGTTATCATTAGTACCATCTTGGGGTGCATACAATTTATTGTATATCATTTCATAAATTTGCTTGAGGGGAATAGGGAAAAAAGCAAATTCACCATAGTATGTTTTTAAGGCATGCACAGTGCGGTTTAAATAATACATTCATTTTATTGTACACGTCGCTATGTTTGCTGTGATACCCTTCAAAGGATCGGCAACAGAACTGCCTGCCGGATTTCAAGGCTGAAAACTTACTGGGACTACATTCCTGGGCTACTAAATTGAGGACTTCCACAGCGGCGGGGCACTGCTGTATGAACTCTTCACAAAATGAACTGTCCTCTAACAGCTGAGCCATGACCAGACAAGCTCTAAGGGAACAGAAGAAACAATGATCACATAAAAGCTGTAAACTACTAAAAATATAAAAGAATGACACCACCACACAGCACATCACGTTTAGCTAGTGGATGTCTGGATTTAACAAGAACATGTCTGTCTTAGTAAACACGTGTATACCTCTATGAAAGAACAATTCTGCAGCCTCTGTCTTAAATCTATGTATTGTGCTGTACCTCTACTATTCCTCCTGAATAGTTATGAATTAACTGATAACTCAGTGATGTTATTCCTCTTGTCAAAGAGGTGTGACCCCCAACTAGTAACACGCAGTTATCAATATATTCATGATAATTCTACAGGGAATAATAGAGGAACCGCACAACATTATTTTATAAAGAATGATCTAAAACAGATATGTCTGGAGAGATGACAGATCTCGAACTGCGTAATAATTTTCCATCAAGGAAAAGGGCAATACATAATACAAGAAAAAAAATAAATAAAATAAAACATACTTACAGGTAGGGGTGGGCGATATGGCCTAAAATTTATATTGCGATATAATATGAAGCATGTGCGATATGCGATATATATCGCGATATAAATTTTCTATATTGGAGGGGGGGTTGTTAAACTTTTTTGTTTTTTTTTTCCTTCAACTTTTTATTTAATAACTATTTAGCCTCCTTTAGGGGCTAGGACTCTTGTGCTATTCACCCTGATAGAACTCTATTAGGGTAAATAGGACTTGAAACTGACCCTGATGCCTTGTGCTCTGTGCACACAGCAGCAGGGAGCTGACCATAGCAGCCAGGACATCAGTAGTGTCCTGGCTGCCATGGTAACCGATCGGAGCCCCAGGATTACACTGCCGGCCATATACCATACTGGGCCTCTGTGACTGCACTCTGCGATTCACCGCAATTAACCCCTCAGGTTCTGAGGGGTTAATTGCGGCGGATCGCAGCAGGCAGTCATAGAAGCGGGTATGATATATGGCCGGCACATGCAGGCATATAGGACCTTTAATTAGGGGGCACATAGGGGGCACTTACTATTATGTATGTGCGGGGCTCCGTTCGCCCGCTCTGGCCCCCGTCACATGGTGGGAACACCAGGAGGAGACATCAGCTTCTCTCCCTGGGCGTTCCTTCTCCCTGCCTGTGACGTTCTGCCACAGGCCACAGTCCCTCCCTCCTCCGCTCTCATTGGTAGCAGTGGCTACAGTCCCTCCCTCCTCCTCTCTCATTGGCGGCTCTCAGTGGGGAGGGAGGGACTCCTCCTTCTCCACTGTGCTGCTCAGGAGAACATGGTATGTGCCGAGAGCGGCGCATACCATGTTCTACCGCGATATGGCGATATAGACAAAATCGATATCGTGGCACAAATTCATATCGCATATCGTCTATATCGCCATATCGTCCCACCCCTACTTACAGGGGTTGTTCAAGAAATGGGAGGGGATGATCCGTTTGACATCGCCTGCAGATAATCACTGACTACGGAATTGACCAGATCCCCCTGTGCCACTTGACTATTTGTTATGACGTAAAGGGAGCTCATTACTGCTGCAGCCAGTAATAGGCTGCAGATGACATCAATCCGGATGTTTTCAGAGAGGGAGCGCAGAGGAGCATCGCAGGCCAAGTGGGTGTACTGCCGCCACCCCCCCCCCCCCCCAATTCTTGCACAACCCCTTTAACCCCTTAAGGACCTCCGCCGTACGGGGCTGGTGGACGTGACTTAAGGACCAGCGCCGTATATGTACGGTGGGCTGATCAGGTGGGTGCAGCTGGGCCCCTGCTGCATACGCTGGCATCGGTGAAGACACCGATGCCGACGTATTAACCTCTTGTATGTCGCGGTCAAAGCTGACCGCGGCATGCAGAGGGTTTGCGGAAGGTACAGGTGCCCTCCGCATCTCCATCCCTTAGGCTGGGTCTCACAGGCAGGCTGTCAGCATATAAGCTGACATGCAATGTATTACAATACAGGATGTATTGTAATGCATTGCAGAGGGGATCAGACCCCAGAAGTTGAAGTCCCAGAGTGGGACAAAAATAAAAAGTAAAAAAAAGTTTTTTTCATGATAAAAAAAATAAAGTCTCAAGTAAAAAACAAGAACAAATTACTTTTCCCAAAATAAAACACATAAAATTGTAAAAAATAAAATAAATAAATAGAATAAAAAAAAAGAAAAAACAGACATATTGGGTATTGCCGCATCCGTAACAACTGGCTTTATAAAATATCACATGATCCACCACCTCACCTGAACACAGTAGAAAAAAATAAAAACTGTGCTAAAACATTTTTTTGTCACTTTACATCACAAAAAGTGTAATACCAAGTTATCAAAAAGTCATACGCACCCCAAAATAGTACCATACAGTCACCTCATCCCACAAAAAATGAGCCCCTACATAAGACAGTCGCCCAAAAAATAAAGAAAACTACGGCTTTCCTTCTGCGCCCCCGGCCGTATGCCTGTACAGCAGTTTACGACCACATATGGGGTGTTTCTGTAAATTACAGAATCAGGGCAATAAATATTGAGTTTAGTTTGGCTGTTAACCCTTGCTTTGTTACTGGAAAATGGATTTAAATAGGAAATCTGCCAAAAAAGTGAAATTCGGAAAAGTCATCTCCATTTTCCTTTAATTTTTGTGGAACACCGAAAGGGTAACAAAGTTTGTAAAAATCAGTTTTGAATACCTTGAGGAGTGTAGTTTCTAAAATGGGGCCATTTATGGGTGGTTTCTATTATGTAAGCCCCGCAAAGTGACCTGAACTGGTCCTTAAAAATTGGTTCGAAACTTCTAAGCCTTCTAACGTCCCAAAAAAAGAAAATGTAATTTACAAAATGATCCAAACATGAAGTAGACATATGGGAAATGTAAAGTAATAACTATTATTGGAGGTATTACTATCTGTTTCAAAAGCAGAAAAATTGAAATTTTTAAAGTTGCTAATTTTTCCCAATTTTTGGTAAATTTGGTATTTTTTTTATAAATAAAAAATGAAATATTTTGACTCAAATTTACCACTGAAGTACAATATGTGATGAGAAAACACTCTTAAAATGGCTTGGATAAGTAAAAGTGTTTTAAAGTTATCACCACATATAGTGACACATGTCAGATTTGCAAAAAAATGTCCTGGTCCTTAAGGTGAAAAATGGCAGGGTCCTGAAGGTGTTAAGGACATCCGTTTAGCTAAACAGTACATAGAATATTAATACTGTATGACTGCTTAGCATAAATGCAGCTTCTTACCTTGTCCTAATCTCTGCAAGAAGCCGAACCACTGCCATAACGGGAGTTGAGGCATCTCCTGTTGCAGGAAGTGAGGTGTGAATAGACAGGCATCCTTCCTGGGGGAGTAACATGGACTGGACTGCCTGCACTACCTTCTCAGTAATGGACAGTTTATGAAGAGGCAATGCCTGATGGGGGGTGGATATTGGTGCGGTAAAAAGTTAAATTCAAGCAGTTAGTTTCTAAGAAATGAGGGACGTCATTAAATGGAGTTTTCATTTCTGCTTAATCTTCACTATAAATATAGGAATCTTACAAGTAGATCTCAATAAAAGGGTGGACTGTCATGTGCTGGGCTGTAAGACGCATCCACGAACATGCAGAGAAAGCAGACATGATAGTTCATCACCATTTTATGGAAAAATGAGTTGTATCGCTCTTGCCTGAATAAACTGTGGATGTGCTCTGCCTCTGCTGAAAGTCAGTCCTCTGACTACTCTGGGATCGTGTGGCCCTTACTGCCATACAGGGAAGCAGACACTCTACATATATTTGGTTTATTCAGGCAAACTTGAGACACATCTTATTTTTGCTAAAGTCATAGATTCTTTACAATATTAAGAAACCCACTCAACTTATAAACTGTTTGGTACAACAACAAAGCACATTACTGTAGAAAGGTGTAAAGAAGCAGTATATAGCTGTACACTATGGTCCAGCGGTGACTTTTTCACTGCCAAAGACATACGGTATGTAATACATCTTGGCTCTAAAGGGGTTGTTCCATAAAGAAAACTGCCCATTATTCTAAACTGTTTTTGTATTTACACTTTATACATTAAAAAAATGCTTATATTCCCAAATACTGAATAATGTTAGTACAGCGCCACCCAGTGTATATTGAATAGCTTTTTGTGTCCACCTCCATAAGGGCAATTCCACTGTTCATGTGTGTCCAACCCCGAACATTTAGGGCAACTTCACACAAGCGTATTCAGTCTGTGGAATATGCTCCATGTGACAAAAGTATTTTCCGGACTGAACGTTGGTCCTGTGACACAAACTCACAGCATTATGATGATTTATAATGCTGTGTGTTCCTGCTTGACCTCGGTTGTAATGAATTGTACTCACAGCACTATGCTGAGGTTGGGCAGGATCCCAAATAATTATAATGCTGTGAGTTTGTGTCACAGGACCAGCGTTCAGTCCGGGAAATACTTTTGTGACACGGAGCATATTTCACAGAATGAATACGCTCGTGTGAAGTTGCCCTAAATGTTCGGAGTTGGACACACATGAACAGTCTTAGGTCTCTGTTCCTTCAGCTGTGTGAGAGATTCCCTATTTGAGCCACGTGCTTCCCAGAGCAGATGCTAAGCAAGTGAGAAGATAGACCGCATTTACTGTAATTACATTTGCTCAGCATCAAGAAGTAGAGAAGACATTGTAGCTTCAGAAGCAGCTGGCTTACCACACCAAGGATCCCTCCACACACCTGAAGGAACAGGGGGAGAAGCAAGAATGAGCATGTGTGTCTACTTGACCTCCACCATCATAGCAGATGTGTGGCATTTCAGAAGTGCAGTCATGAATCCTTGAAACTTTTATGTTGGGGAGAGGGGTGTGCATACAGGTGCCACAAATGTGTGTCCAATAAGCTGCATGTGGCTTCCAAGAGACAAAGTGATTGAAAGGGTTGTCTGAGCTAAAGAAAAACCCAGTCAGCAGCCGTAAACGTGGTAAGTTATACTCACGCGTCACTTCCAGCATCGCTTTCACCAAAACGATAGCTGATCTCAGGGAGAACAGCTACAGAAAACACAGCGGAGCCTCATCTAAGAGTCTCAACACAGCAATCCAAAGTGCAAAGCTCCCTGGGAAACAGTAATATGCTAAATAACCGTGGAGCTTCAGTATTGGGTCTACAACACAATGAAAGCCAGATATCCCTCAAAGGAAGGAAAACCAAGCAAAGGGGTGTCTCCATTACAGAGATCACCAAATCCACCATATTAAGTGGCCCCTATGTCAAGATTCTTCTCTTTTACAAGCTTTAAGGATGTGACGGGGAAGACCTAAGCCAGTAGTCTCCAAGGCATTGCTCCCGGTTAGCCAGAATCCTACTCCACACCGACGAGGGGCAACCCCCCGAAACAGCTCTCTGTGGATGGATAACTGGCTTAGGTCTTCTCTGTCACATCCTTAAAGCTTGTAAAAGAGAAGAATCTTGACATAGGGGCCACTTAATATGGTGGATTTGGTGATCTCTGTAATGGGGACACCCCTTTGTTCGGTTTTCCTTCCTTTGAGGGATATCTGGCTTTCACTGAAGACCCAATACTGGGGCTCCACATTTATTTTGCATATTACTAGCATCGCTTTCTAGTCCTCTCCTGGCTGCAGCAGTGACGTCCCCCCCACAGCCAATCACCCCATCACCCACGCATCAACTGGTTCAGCAGTCACACTAGTATACCTCTGAGGCCAGTTATTAGCCGCATTGTGATGTGGTGTGCACAAGATATCACCGCAGGACTGGAGAGCAATGCTGGAAGCGGCAGGGTAAAAGAGGGGTAGGCATGACTTCTTTTGTCATTTTATCACATTTACCACTGATGAGGGGTTTTTATTTAACTTGGCCATCTCCTTCAACCAATATAATGTTAGATACAATATCTTAAATACAGTTTGTGCCACTGTTATAGGGCTAGGGTTTTAGAGTTTACTGAGGTTGTACACCAATCCATGCAGATTATGATTTACTACATTATACTAGCAATTCATAAATATATCATGATGCAAAATGACAGTCACAAAAATACATTTATAAAATGCAACCTGGGTTTCCACGAAAACAGTCAGATAACTTCCTAGACATGTCATGTGAGCTGGCTGTTAGCACAATCTGAATAGGAGTTTAAGGCTGGGGCAACTCGGCAATCTTTGCAAGTGTCACAGTGTAGCAGTGCAGCCAGAGAAATGAATGGGCACGAGTTTGATGCGACTGCGACTCTAGAATTGCAAAAAAAAAAAATCCAGCAGGAATCGCCATGTAGCCCCAGCCTACAAGATGGGGACAGTGCGGTACAGACTTTTACAAATGTAGACATTAGCTTTATACTGTATTCAATTAATAGAGATTCTTACCTCTGAGCGCGGGACAGAGAGTCTAAACAGCGGGATAGTCAGGGTATCAGAGGCTTTGGAAGATTTTCTAAAATCTAGGGGTGGGAATTTCACAGTAGCTATACCTTCCTGTTCATTTATGGATACAACCACTCCAACACTCCCAGATATACCTTTACCAAGTACCTGTTGGAGCAAAGAGATGATACAACTCTGAATCACTTCACACCATTAACCCTAAATGTAGGTGTATTGCTGCAATATCGTTTACATATATATATATTTTATCTACTGGTCAGCACTGCTGTATCGCATGGAAGTTGAGGTGCAGGTGTCCGTGGGATGGCATTCCCAATAATAACACTGGAATGAACTAACTGTATATGTGACCAATAAGGCAGCAAGAAAATTATCTTCAGCGAGTGCCGGTCTTCATTCCAGTGTGTATATATATATATATATCACGTCATGCATCACATTCATTGATTCAGGAAATAGATTCAAGTTAATTTAATTGAGGAAATGATAATGGCTAGTTACTTATAAAGGTCTTTTTTTTAACCTTTTATGATCTATTGCTTGAACACATTCTCTAAGTCAGGGATGCCCAACCTGCGGCGCTCCGGCTGTTGCAAAACTACAACTCCCAGCACGCTTGGACAGCCTATAGCTATTAGGGCATGCTGGGAGTTGTAGTTTTGCAACAGCTGGAGGGCAGCAGGTTGAGCATCCCTGCTCTAAGCAGGTGGTCACATTGAAAAATTTGAGGTTAAATTCCTATTTGAAATTTTCTGAACCTAGTAACTAAGAAATTATACTGGTATTTAGAGAGATGAAAGAGAATTTTGGTTGCCACCACTGGCCACAAATGGATGTCTTAGAGTGGTCAAACACATTAGATATTAGTTTGTTCAGCCGACAGCTATTCCCTTTGCGCATGCATGTGATCTCAACACAGACATGGGAATAAGTTCCTGCCGGACACATCTAGAGGCCACTTATGTCTAGTAAAAGAAACGGGCATGATGAAATCTGACATTTCTTTCCCCCAATATCTGCTGTTAAGGGAGAATCTGAAGGCCCCCATGAACACTAGATGGTTGGCCTGTCCTGCTGAAATAGACTTTGCAAGCACCTATTTCTAGGCTCCAGCTGGATCTATGGATGAATGAAGCAAGTGCCCTTACACTGATATTTATTATTTAATAAAAAAAAAAAAAAAGATAGTCTTTTCCTAAAAAATATGGGGCTGTATAGCCTAGAAGCATATGACCGCTAAAGCTAGTAATTGGCCACAAGTCACAGAACCAAGCCACTTTGGGCGGTGCAGATCGGTGGGACCAGAGACAGACAAGTTTTTTTTTTGTTTTTTTTTTTAAAGCAGTCACAGGATACAACCATTGGGGGTGTCTGCTACTAGGCCGGAAAACCCCTCTTTAACAAGGAGCAGTTCCAATACATTTCCTCTTTTTGTACATGGCATTAATAATGTATGAAATATATTTTTGAATAGATTATGTATAACACATCGCATTACCTGGACCTCAGAACCTATTTTTATAGTCTCCTTGAACCCTCCTAGGGCACAGAGTGCAGCAACAGCTTGTCTTGCTATGCTTTGCAGTTTGGCCAGTTTCCTGCCACTACCACTCCCATTCTCCAATATGCTCTCAGCATATTTTCCCAGCTGTGGAATATGCATAAGAGCACGGGATAGAACCTACATAAGACAAAGGGCAAAAAAAGATCAGTCCATGTTTTCAAATATAACAAATATAAAAATATAACAAAGACTCATAAAGCTTAAAGGGGTTGTGCCATGAAAAATATTTCAAACCAGAACCTGGGTCTGAATACTTTTGTAATTGAACGGGTTGCGAGTTATTCACTGAAATCTGTAGCGTCACCTGCTGTTTGCTCACCGAGACAGAAGCAAATGCTCAGTTCCATCCTTCACCTGCCACCAGATGCAGTAGAAAGGACACACCCCCTGAGCTGAAAGTTTGGACTAAATCTAGCAGTGCAATGAATTGGGAGATCTCTGGATCCCTGTGAAGTACTGGCCTAATTCTACATTTGTTAGTAGACATGTACGTTTGGTAGAGTCATGTGCTATATGATACTGGATTTTTTTCTTTTTTACATTAATTATGGGATAACCCCTTTTATGGGTAATTGCACAATGTAAAATTATGAATGGTCAACAAGTCAAGAAAATGCCATACATTCTCTGGAAACCCATACAACAGTGAGATAATAGAAAGAAAATACATAACACAGAAGACTTCACCTTTTCTGCTGTTGTGGTCCATATCTGAGCTGCATTAGACTCTGGGGCCATGAGCAAACTATGAAGTAAGGCAATGACTTCGGCAGCCATGCTGTTAGCTACGTGTCCACTGATGAAAGGGCGCACAGGATCAGTTCTAAGAGCAAAAATAAAGTAACAGTAAGATTGCAGATTAATAAAGTTAGAAAACTAAAAAAATATGATCTATATATCAAGTGGTTAAATGGAAGGCATTGTGTTGTGGGGTAGGAACAGATAGCATCTAAAATTCTAAAATATACTAGAAATACTTGATGTTAGAAAAGTCCAATTTTAGACTGTTTTCCGCTGACTGGCAGCTATCGTGATATCATGCTATCATTCAATATTAATTTGATGAAGTTTATCTGTAACTGTACCTGGCAAGATCATAATTTCTCTCTCTACAGACAGATGTCTGGGCAGTTTTCTTCTTGTCTCCAGTAGAAAGGCCGCTTGCAGTTTCTGGACTAACAGTTTCCACCGGTGGCCCGACGCTCACTATTAAACCAGACTGGGCCCATTTAGTTGCTTTGCGCAGCGCAGCAGCTGATTCTTCAGTGATCACTTCACAGCAGCCACTCTGCACAGTGAAATCACAAAACAGGAGCCATGGTAATAATATATATGGAAGAGTCTGACACATTTAGTCGGTGTTTCATCATATACCCCCTTTATCATTACCATCCTAGATACTGCAATTAAGAAAATATACATAAATTCTTGCGGTCTTAAGTTATTCACTTGAATAAAAATAAATACTAACTTTTGTCATATCTCGATCCATTTTCACAACTTTTTCCATGTTTGCACCAGTGCCAAGTCGAAATGGACGGCCCTCGGAGCTACTATAAAACAGAAGAAAAAGTGATCATCAGAAGGATAACTACAGAGGAACAGAGATTGCCATTGCATTGGGTTCAGGGGTCCTTTATGGTCCAATGACTCCTCCTTACCATGTAAGAGCAGGACGTACTACAAACAGTGTGTACAGCTGTGGGGGGGGGGCTCTTAACAGCAAGGGGAAGGGATGCAAAACGCTTACAAATGCTTACAACCACGTGCCACACATCATTCACGTGACAGCTGCATCCAGAGATACTAGAAAGCATGGCCCATGGCTTCCGAGGCCAGTGATTAGCTGCCGCACAACTGCGCATCAGAAAGGAGGTTATAACTCACAAATACAGTCCCTGGTAAGAAAATTATCTTCACTACAGTTTACATCAGGTACTTTTCAGGTCAGAGAATAAAACTTTTCATAGGAGTGCTTCTTTAAGGCCTCTTTCACACTTGCGTTATTCCTTTCCGTCCTCGAGTTCCGTCCTCGGGGCTCTGAGACGGAAAGATACTGATCAGGATTATCCCAATGCATTCTGAATGGAAAGAAATCCATTCAGGATGCATCAGGATGTCTTCAGTTCAGTATTCAAAGGTTTTTTTGCCGTTGAAAAATCTGCAGCATGCTGCGGATTTTCCTCCGGCCCAAAAAACTGAAGGCATGCCGCAAGGACGGTTCCAGAATTAATGCCCATTGAAAAGCATTAATCCAGATCCGACTTTAAGCTAAACGTTGTTTCGACGCATCGCCGGATCCGACGTTTAGCTTTCTGAATGGTAACCATGGCAGCCAGGACGCTACTAAAGTCCCGGCTGCCATTGAAAAGTAGTGGGGAGCAGTGGAGAAGCTACTTACCGTCCGTGCGGCTCCCGGGGCGCTCCACAATGACGTCACAGCGCCCCTACGTCGCATGAATCACGCCATGGTAACACTGAAAGCATTTTGAAGACTGATCAGTCTTCAAATGCTTTCAGGTGTGTTGTGTTGTGACGGAAATGGGGGGCATTTCCGGTGACGGAAGTGCACACCGGATCCTCACAACGCTAGTGTGAAAGAGACCTAAGGTCTTATTTAGATGTATGAAGTGATAAATTGAGAGCAAACAGGGCAACAATTTTATGAGTGACATCATAGAAAATAGTCATATTCGTGAACTGTACTGAACCATAATACTGCATAAGATATGGCTTCTGAACGTCCATGATGCTTTAGAGGAGTATACGACATGTTTGGTTACCCTCACCTCCTTTTATCTAACACGCTGGAGCACAATTCATTGCAAAGAAGCTAGCATCTTTCAGCTATTACAAAAGTAGTCACTATCCGCTCTTACACCACAGCTATACTGGAAGGAAAAAAATATGACTGCAAAGTATTTTCTTCTTTGCACTCTGCTTATTACCTTAGCAAAGGTTGCAGGACTTCATGGGAAGACTGATCTTCTCGTTTGTGAATAAAAATTGATAGTTTGCCGTCCACAGCTTCACTCTCCTCCCCAGTATCTTTATCGCCCTTCTGAGAGCCTTTAGGGCTGCTTTTAGATAGACTGCTGTCTGGTTCAGAGGCAGTCGGGGAGAGAACCGTCTGACAACCTGCAAGAGAGGAGGATGTCAGAAGTGGTAGCAATAATAGCTCACCTTTAAAGGGTTAACCAGGAATGGATCGGCTGTTTCAGGGAGCCACCACACTCCGCATACCTCTGGGCAGTGCAGATGGCTCTCGGCACATTTCCAAGCACAGCGCTGTACACAGTACATCGTCTGTGCTTTGTACTGCAGTTCAGCCCTGTTCACTTCAATGGGGTTCAGCTGCAAGGTCATGTGACCAATGTAAGGTGATGTCACATGGTCTAGGAAGAGGCCATGACGTTCATGTAGTGCCGGCCTCTTGAAACAGCTGATTGGCTGGGGTACCGGGTGTAGAACCCCCGCCGATCTGATATTGATGACCTATCCTGAGGATACGTCATCAATATTAATTAACTGATAACTAGAGATGAGCGAACTTCTATTTTTAGTTCGGCGTCCAAAGTTCGGGCTATCGTAGCACCCCTTTATGGATTCCATAACGGCATTTGAAATCCATAAGGGCCTGCTTCATTGAACCCGAACCTTGGACAAGCCTAAGGACCTGGGGTGACTTCATCGTCATGTGATCAGTGCAGGGGGCGTGGCTCAGCACTGGATTGGATAAGAGGTGATCCAGTACTGAGCCACGCCCCCTGCACTGATCACATGACGGTGACGTCACCCCAGGTCCTTAGGCTTGTCCAAGGTTCGGGTTCAATGAAGCAGCCCCTTATGGATTCCAAATGCCGTTATGGTCCGTGGTAGCGGAATCCATAACAGGATGCTACGATGACCCGAACCCGAACTTTGGACGCCAAACTAAAAATAGAAGTTCGCTCATCTCTACTGATAACCCTTTGGGTAAAGCATTTATACTGATCTCTGCTGCAATCATTTTGTACAGTAGGTGAATTTGGTTCTCATGGGCTCCTCCTCTGTTTTAACACACAACCCCAGGACTTCACTCCCTGCATATGTTTGGAATGTACCTGGTACCACATAATCAGCCAGTTTTGCCAATAACAGGGATGCAATCTTTGAGGCTGGGTCACTTGGATCTTCCTGCTCGCTGTTAAGAGATGGTACAGAGTAGCTCCACGGTGGAAGCTCCACATTGCCACAATCTTCCACGCTCATGAGGGGCAGAGCTGCGCGGCATAGCTGGAGGATTATAAGGACAAGTTTTGGAGATGGGCGCTGATCCAGCAGCAGAGAGAGAAGCTTGGAGACACAAGCGGGCTGGCTCAAGATTGCTTTTCCTATTTGACTCCTGTGTAATTAAGTACGGTAGTTACAATTAGTAATAAATAATCAATGGAGCAAACACACATCCTGCTGTTTCACTTAGGGTACTTTCACACTTGCGGCATGCCTATCCGGCAGGTGAACAGCCCGCCGGATCCGCCATGCCGCAAGTACCCATGTGCTGCCGCTCCGTCCTCACTGACTATAACGGGGGTGGGGGCAGAGCTACGGCGCAGCACGGCAGTACAGGGCCAGAGATCGCTGTACTAAAAGTACTGCAGGTCCGACTTTTTAGTCTGGCGATCACTGCCGTAGCTCCGCCCCCCGACCCCATTATAGTCAGTGGGGACGGAGTGGCAGCACACGGGTACTTGCGGCCTGCCGGATAGCCATGCCGCAAGTGTGAAAGTACCCTTAATGTCTCAATTCAACTGATTTCATCTTGATGGGACTTTTAATCAGAAAAGCATGAGCACGTATAGTAACGGGATCTAACATTAATAGATAAAGTGACAATCATAACATCAAGTCGCCTGTATTTAACCTTACAGTTTATATTATTTTCACAAGTCCTGATCTGGTGATTTGGGGACCAGCAGAATGAACTTGACCTAAGTGTCTGTACCTCAAAGAGGAACCGGCAGCTCTCTTGACAAGTCTGTTTTAGTAAATAATTGTACTTCCCATAAGTAAAAAATTCTGGAACCTGTTACCGTTCATGTCTTAATCATGCTAGAAATGTATAAAAAACTGAGAACTGGGCGTTATCATTCCCTTTGTCAAAGGAGCATGTCCCTACACATTCTGCCACTGTCCGCACTGATAGGATAGTGTCAGAGAGGGCACGGTCACACCCAGCTGTCCATTTATTCATACATTTCTAGAAGGAATAATAGAGGAACGGCACAATGCAGAGCTCTAAGAAGAGATGATCCAAAGTGATTATATTTTGAAGAATACAATTTTCTACTAGGGTGCAGACTGATCCTCTTTAACCGATCAAATAAATAAAAACAAAATGATGACTGTAGTTGTCTTTCTTCATATTTACTTATCCAGGTTATATTGTATGTAATTAAAAGCACCATCATGTCTGTCTATAGATCAATTTACTTTCAATGCTTCACTTTAAAGAAATAAAAATAAATTGAATGTATGTCGCATCAACATTGAGACTGGACGTGCTACATGGATGCCTTGTGTACACAGAGTTTAATGTATACAATCACTGGTTTTCTGTATTGATATGCACGTGTAACAAACATGCACAGTATGATGCATGCTACCTTGGTTCACAATTTTGCTCACTTTGGGAAGGGCTGACACTTCCTCAACACTTAGAGGCTTTAAATGTAATGTCAAAGTAAAGATCAATCTTTAGAGGTTCCTATCGATTACCTAGACAGATCATTAAGAAGGCTGAGAACATCCTGAAGTGCATCATTCCCAGCAGCCTGGTTACCACAGCACTCAGTGGCTCGTGCCAAATGGTTGGTGAGGAGAGTGGACACCTGTCGAGCTAAACCCGAATGTACAGCCTCTGTAGATCCTCCTTGAAATGGTACCAACAACAAAGATTAAAAAAGGTAAAAATCCACGTTATTAAGAAAGAAATGTAAATCATATATAGAAGATATAATCAGACAAGTACATTATATACATATATACACACTGGGGGATGTTAGCAGATTTTACAGAAGAATTTTGCACGCCAAAATTTCTACCTCCTTCCCGCTCCTACTCACTTCAATGGAAGGCAGAGCTGAGGATGGTGGTCCTGTGGCTTAGGGCTCATTCAGACGACCCCGCAGTGTTTTAAGATCCACAAATTGTGGAACGCCCGTGTGTGTTCGCAATTTGCAGAACAAACGGCCTATTATAGAAATGCCTATTCTTGTCCACAAAATGGACAAGAATAGGACATGTTCTATCTTTTTTTGCGGGGTCACGGAACAGCGGTGTGATGTCCGCATCTTTTGCGGCCCCATTAAAATTAACGGGTCTGCACTCGTCCTGCAAAACTGCGGAACGGATACGGACCCATTCATACGGTCGTGTGAATGAACCCTTAAGGACACGGTTGCACCAAGTAGGGATATGTCACTACAAGCCACCGCTCCGTGATTGTCAGTCCCCTTTAGAGATGCATGGGAGGCAAAAAGGACATGGCCCCACTTAAAACCCACCAAGGGCTGTGTCCTTTCTGCCTCCCATGCAGCTCTTTTCTGTCAGCACCAACATTCCACTGTAAAATCCGTCAAGCAAACTTCCCCTGATGTTAGGGTACTTTAACACTAGAGTTTTGGATTCAGTTCAGCCCCAATGCATTCTAAATGGATAAGGATCCATTCAGAATGCATCAGTTAGGCTCCGTTCCGCTTCTTTTCTGTTTTGGAGGCGGACACCAAAACGCAGCATGCAGCATTTTGGTGTCCGTCTGAAGAGGCGGAGCCTAACAGATCCGTTTTGAATTACAATGTAAGTCAATAGGGACGGATCCGTTTTCAATGACACAATATGGTGCATTTGAAAACGGATCCGTTCTCCATTGACTTTCAATGTAATTCAAAACGGATCCATTGTCATTTTTCTTTTAACTAATGCAATCGGATCCGTTCTGAACGGATACAAACGTTTGCATTATAGGTGCGGATCCGTCTGTGCAAATAAACAGACGGATCCGCACCAACGCAAGTGTCAAAGTACCCTTAAATGTGTTTTCATCATCAATCAAATGAGCACAAGCAAATCCAAGGAGCAAGCTACAGTAGACAAGCAAGAGCATATATTACAACACAAACAGGACTAGGACAGCTTCTGTACATACATACACATCTCTACATGTAATAGCTGGAAAACAGCGCTAACCTTCTTCCTTCTCCCACTCTACACATCTGTTGGCCAGCACCTGGAATGCTGCCCATGCCATGGTTGCCACTTTCTGCTTCTTGGTCTGTTTTTCACTGGAGCTTGACTCAGTTTGGTTGCTTAAACTGCATAATCTGTCCATGAGCTGCACCAATCCACTGCGTACCAAGCACTTTTCTTCACTCCTTCATGATGAATCCACAAAAGACAATTTAGTTTTCTAAGAACATAGAGCTGTCATTTTTGTCAGATGCAAGTATTTCTAGTTAGCGCAGAATACAAGTGCTATCAATTCATTCAAACAAAGCTCGTTCCTAAACTGGTGGTAAACTAGAACATGGAACTAAAAATATATATTCTACATGAATTGCTAATCTAGACTAAAAATACATAAAAAATGACTTTTACAAATAAAAACCCGTTAAAGGGGTTGTCCTAGCTACAGCTATTAGATGACCTATCCACAGGACCGGTGATCAATATCAGCCCTCCACAGTGGGCTTCGCAGCCCCTCCAAACAGACGATCTGCAGAGGTGCTGCAAGCCTGACCCATGCCGATGTGATACTGATCACCTGTCCCGTGGATAGGTCATAAATATCTGTAGCTAGGACAACCCCTTAACTCAAATACAGTTAAATGTTTTTATATGATTTCAGCATTCAAATAGTACAGCTTTCAACTATATCACATAATATATAGGGGGCCATTTATGAGGCTGAAATATGTCTATGTCCGCATAATTTTCTCAGTACATAGTGTCCGTAAAAAAATAAAACATGTCCTATTCTAATCCGAAAATTGCTGTCCGTTGTGCAATTAAATTTTATTCTTCTATCCGTTTTTTGCGGATCCGCAAAAAACGGATGACAAACGGAAAGAATTCTTGGAAAATAGGATCGGCAAAAAACGGTCCTATTTTCGGATTATAGAAAAACAAGACGTGAGAATGGACCCTTACTCTGCACAGTACACATGACTAAAGGGAAAAAAAGCCGCACTGTGATGGCCTGACACGTCTGTGTACAAGCTTACCGTGTGTAAGGTATGGTGCATAACAGACCTATGCTATTTGCACAGGCAATAGGATAACGGGCACACAGTGAAACCACTGAAGTCATGGTCTCCCCAAAGGCTTCTTGAACTTGTTCCACCATTCCTCCACATGTAAGCTCTTCAATTCTGTGAAGAAAACATCCATTACAAAACAGCTATGAATGTACCTGGGGTGCATACAAGTTAACAAACATTGAGAGCAAAACCAAGTATTAATAGTGGGCATGGTGGCTCTGTTTCTTGGAACCACTATTTAGGCTATCCCACTTATTCACCGTTCAAATACCATTTCTAGAGAGAATCAAGGACCAACCTACAGCAAGAAAAATAAAAAACTAAGTTCTATGGAAGGAAAGGCGCTCTTCTAAACTTATCTCCACCCAGATGTTCCTTATTTCATTAAAATTGGTTTCCCGTCGTAGACCATGGGGGCATATCCCTCTGGGACCCTCACCGAGAACGGAGCCCCGAAAGTTGTGAAGGTTGCACTGTGCATGCGCAGCCGCCCTCTATTCTATGGGGCCGCCAAAAAAAGCGGAGCACCGACTCGGCAATTTCCTTCAGTCCCATAGAGATGAATGGGAGTGGTGACTGTGCAAGAGCGGTGCGCTCGCATTCATAACTATGGGGAGAGTGTTTGGTGGTGGCTGGACCCGGGGAAACCGGGGTCCTCCGGCCACCACCTTGACCGATCCAGTCCTGGTGTTAGGTGCAGGTCTCAGAAGTGGGACCCACACCTATCAGAGAATAGGAGCATATCCTAGCAATATGCCCCCATTGTCTCACATGGGAATATCCCTTTGATATTCACTGCAGCATATGGAAATTTGTGTAAAGAAGACACTCCTTTAAGCATCTATTTTAAAGGGATTTCTGTATGGCATATTCAAAGGACATTTTGAGATCGGGGCTCCATCTACTGCAGATATGCCATAAATGTCCCATTAAGCAATTGTGAAACAACTACTGCAGAAATGCATTTACCAAGTATAATTCAAGTATAATAAAGCAGAAAAACAGTCTTGCCTTGGTCCTCCTTGCAGCACCATTGTAACGGGTCCAACCAGATGCGTTACTCCTCCGACACGAACCGCAGCAGTAAGCAACTCTCTCATGTGCACTAGGGCTTGTTTACGTGTATTCCCACGGCGCCATCTTGTCTGAGCAGCAAGTAAAAAGCTACTGCTGGATACCTTAACATGTGGAAATGCAAAGAATTCATACAATCATTAGAGGTTCCAAATTTCCATGTGACTAAACACAATATTGATCACGTATCATGCACTACAAAACATAAGTAGGTCTACAGTATGACTTACAGCTTGATCGGGATTAGTCCCAATGAATGCAAAGAGTTGACCTAACAAGACGCTGTAGGTGGGCTTATCTCTGTTATCTTCAATAGCCAGAGACTGCAGAAGTGTAAAAGAGCTGCTTCTGTGACTCGCTGCATTCCTTCTCCTGGGAAACAGCAACACATTGGAAAGCTGTAAATGTTCATTAATGGACCAGAATTCAGGAAAAAACCTTATCCATCAAAGACTCATTTTACTTTAATTCTTTTCTAAACGGGGTTTCCAGGGTTGAAATAATCTTCAGCATAGGTCCTCAATATCTGATCTACTGATCAGCTGTATAAAGAGGCCTCGGGACTGGATGACCACTGGGGCTTCTTAGGTCTGTAAAGCCACATCTATTAGTCATATGGCCTTTGTGCAGTTCCGTTTCATTCAAGTGAATAGGACTGAGCTGCAATACTGATCACAGTCTCTATAAAATATGCAACAATGTGCTGGGCATAGTATGAAGAGGTCGCAGCGCTCGCTTGAGCCTTCAGACAGCAGATCAGCAGGGGTGTGGGAAGTCAGACCCCCATCCATCTGATAAGAATTGACTATCCTGAGAATAGGTCACCAATATTTAAAGGGTTTGTGCAGTGGTGTAATACTGATGACCTATCCTCAGGTCATATGAGATCAGAGGGAGTCTGACTCCCAGTACCCCCACTTATAAGTTGTTTGAACGGGTGTGGAACTTGTGCGAGTGCTGCTTCCTCTTCAAAGTTTACCTGCATGTCATCTCCTTTGTAACAGTGGCGCAGGTTAATTACAACTGCCCTATCCCATTCTAGTTACTGAGACGAGCAGTTGTAATTGCGGACGTAGAAGAACTGAAAGGAACAGTGATAACACGTCACAGTGATTTCCTGACAAAAGCCATTGAAAGCCTTGAAGATATATATATACACACACATCGGTATATATATTCTCGCCATTGTTTACTTAACTTGTTAAGAGTTCCTTTTAGTTCTGCTACATCTGTACACTGCACTGCTGCTGCAAACAAGAAAGCACGCAGGTAAACTTAAGACAAAACTGCCTTCACATGAGCGCCACAACACCTTCAAATAGCTGATTGGCGCTGGGAGTCGGACTCCCGCTATCTTGAGGATAGGTCATCAGTTTGACTCCACTGCACAACCCCTTCAACATAGTTACCAAGGTTGAAATAAAAACACAGGTCCATCAATTTCAACCTTTCTCAGATCAATTATATGACATTCAACATCATTATTATGTTGACTGAAATAGTACACCATGTGTGGCAAGTTGTAAAAACAATGATGTTAGCCCATCATAAAAAGAAACACATGCTCCATATGATGCCTACCTTGAATTTGATCTATTAAACTCCAGGTCATTACTGCCGATCATTTCCAGATCAGAGGGTGCAGACATGCTTCGCAGGAAGACTGGCTGGCACATTGCATGGGCTATCGCCTTGGCCTCAGAAACAGATTTGCAGGCTGAAATATGCCAACAGTATACAATTACAAAGAAATGGTACAACAAATGTATGCGATATATATATATATATGTTTTACATACCTGGAGGCTCGGTAGGTGTGCCAGATATACTTCTGGTGATGCCAGATTGTGCGGCTATGGTAACATGCAGTAGTAACTCTGCTCGATTCATCAGACTCCTCACCAAAATTTTAGTTTTTGCCATAGCATGTGAGGATTTCTGTGTGCTAGAATTCACCTCTTGGAAAAATCTCTCTCTGGCAAAAAAAAATTATATTGGATATATAAGTTGCACGGTTTTCAAAATGTATACTCATAACAGACCAAAACCGTGAAGATGTAGCCTAGTACTCCAAGTAATGATCCACTAGGTCAGTGGTGTACTTTCTACCTGCTACGGGGGTCGGCGCTGAACTCCTCTTTCCAACCAGTAAACACTGCATTTTCATGCAGCCACCGCTAGGGGGAGCTGAATGCAATAGCATAATTTCAGCTTCCATTCCAGTAAATCGTAACTGTATAAATTCCTATGCACTGAGCTCCCCCTAGTGGTGCCTGCAGGCAGACAGCTTTTTAATAGATGGGAAGCAGGAGATTTATCAATGTATTTATGTCAGTTCTCTGGTAAGAAAGATGTTAAGAAGCTGTGCCATATTTAGGAAGCACCTATTCCACCTTTTCCAACATAGAAGTTGAGGTGGATGGGTGACATTTTTCTTTTTAATACAATTTTCTTTCAATTAAAAATTTTTACTGTACTCTGCTTAACAAACCCTATATATGTCAGGAATCTGAAGCGTTGCTCTTTGCGTTGCCTGGGAGTGATTGTCGCATTCCTTCTTGGAAACTGGGTGGGGAGGGGGCCATGCAAAGTTTTGCTATGGGGCCTTAGGAGATCTGTGTATGCCCCTGCTCTAAGTCATTTACATGACTTGGATGGGACAACACTGACACAACTCATGTGCACACAACACCCCTGTGTATATCACCCATACATAAGTAATAATACAGTCAATATGGATTTGTATTATTAAATGATGAACTGCCGCTATGGTTCCTGGCTTCATCTACCTACCTGAGAGATAAAACCATATTCTCAGGATCACTTCCATCAAATAGAATTTCTTTCATCGAACACAACAGCTCTAATTCTTTTACTTTGCTCTAAGGACATAGCATAAAACAGGAATTAAGAAGTGATCGTTCTGATGTCAGAGAAATTCACGTGAAATTAGGTTCAGTATACAGGGGGGGTTATAAGGGTTTGTTTACCTCATTAAAATGGTAGTCATAAAAGAACGGAGCATTGTTCTCTAGTTTTCCATTGGAGGCATCCTCCACTTCACTGTGCCATTTCTGCTCCAGTTCGGCAACACTCTGCAAAAAATGTATATTTCCAATGGTCAAAGATTTATTTCCCTTTCGAGACACAGCCTAATTTTTCCATTTAATTTTTCCTTCCCTGCTTTCCAAGAGACATCATTTTTATTGTTTTCTGTTTTTAGCTGCATAAATTACAAGTTTTCCTGAAACTATGGGGGGGGGGGGGGGGGGTCATTTACTAATCTGAAATGCGCCAAAATTAAACATATTTTGGGCACAGATGGCAGAGCAACGGTTTTCCCTGCTCATGCCAGGTCTAAGATTGTTGGCGTGGCGTGGGCAGGCTGACGGGCCCGTCTCATTTATCATTTTCTACTCCTGTTTTAGGCATAGAAAATGGTCTAAATGTAAGACAGCTCGGAAGCTGTCTTACATTTAGAACCGGCGCTGGATGTGCTAAGTTATGGACAGGCCGACGCCTCTTCGTAACTTCGGTGGATCCACTGCTAGCGCATGGGCTTTATTAAGGCCGGTGTCTAAAATGCTGGCCTCAATAACTGTGCCCCTATATATCAACCTGCTCAGCTTCTCCTGCAGGTTACACTGCATTTTGTGGTGACAGGTCCTCTATAAACAGTACAACAATGTAGAGGGAATCATTGTTCCCGCTGTAATAAAGTTATATATAATGAAAGAGCAATACAATAATACATGGATAATAAATCAAATAAATTACAAAGATAACTATGACAACAATCATAAGCAAATACTAATAAGGCCCTTTAATACGGGCTGATGATTGGGCAAATTTCCAATCATTGCCCTGTGCGGACAAGCCTAGCGATCAGCTAACAAAAGGGCAAATGCTCGCTATGGCATGTTTCACAAGTGCATGCCAAAATACGCATTTTCACTTTGCAGTGATCCCATTTTGTACTGAACTTGGTTAAATTGGTGTTAGACACAGAGTATATATATATCTGTCAAAAGAGAATAAACTTGAAGAGCCCCCACTGCAAACAGAGTGTAATGGGAAAAAACTAAAATAGTAAAGTGCGAAAACGTCCAGAAATCCATGTCCATACTTTTGAAAGAACCCCAATGAAACCTAGAAAATGTACCATAAGTCATTCCATAAGGGACACAAAAGGGCAGTTTAGTGACAATTTATATATATATAATCTGAGGCGATTGAGATGTACGTACTGCCTGACAACTCCACTGACGAGGCTTTTCTTGTTATGCCTTGTACACCATCCAACCAGACTTTTACACGCCAATCGTACTACTATCCACCTAAAGCACTCAAAGTGTTGTAATATGTTCTTTCTTAAATTAACTTTCACAATACAACTGGATTTACCTGCAATTGTCTTTCCATTGCATTCAGTTTCTTGAACGTTTCTCCCATTATTTTACACAGCAAGTCATACTCCTCGAGGTGCTCCTCTCGATACTGATAGTTAATCAAGGATTGAAGGGCATCAACCAAATTTAAGTGTTTAATGACACAGGAGACTACCATTTCTTCCATTACATCTGGCTGGATTATCTCCCTGAATGGGAAGAAGTGGATAATAGCTTTATATGTTTAGATGAGGAAAACTATTTATAATCCATTAGATGTGATAATAAAAACAGGCGAGTAAAAGGGTAACACAAGAAAAGCTTAAAGGGGTATTTCCTACTGTATAAAGTTATAAGCCATCCCTTTTGATTGGAGAAAGTGTGATCCCTCTAAGGGTACTTTTACACTTGCGGCAGGACGGATTCGGCAGGCTATTTAGCCTACCGGATCCGTCCTGCCGCAAGTGGCCGTGCACTGCCGTGCTGCCGCTCTGTCCCCATTGACTATAATGGGGCGGAGCTACAGCGCAGCCGGAGATCGCCGGACTAAAAGTCCTGCATGTCCGACATGTCCGTGCTGCCGCTCTGTCCCCATTGACTATAATGGGGCGGAGCTACAGCGCAGCCGGAGATCGCCGGACTAAAAGTCCTGCATGTCCGACTTTTCCGTCCGGCGATCTTTGCCGTGCACTG
The DNA here is from genome assembly GCA_033119425.1 of Bufotes viridis. Taxonomy (NCBI): domain Eukaryota; kingdom Metazoa; phylum Chordata; class Amphibia; order Anura; family Bufonidae; genus Bufotes; species Bufotes viridis. The sequence goes on along the minus strand of CM065589.1, from coordinate 140,510,026 downwards.
CCGTGCTGCGCCGTAGCTCCGCCCCCCGCCTTATTATAGTCAATAGGGACGGAGCGGCAGCACGGCAGTGCACGGCCACTTGCGGCAGGACGGGATGAGTCCTGCCGCAAGTGTAAAAGTAACCCTAATTCGGAGAAAAACGTGGCTGCAGCACTGATTCAGTGATGTGGCCCCGTTACGGCACCTAATCACCTGTTGTGCAGGAGACTTGGAGCATTGCCCCGTTAAAGTGAAAGGGGCCGAGTGCAGTTTTCTGTACTGCCAGATGGCTGTGACTCTGTGCAGGAAAACCAGTGAAAGTGCTCTAGTGAAACCACAACATTCCAGTCTAGACTGGTCGGGGTCATGAAGGTTGGACCTCCACAATCAAAGTGATGGCATATCCTAATGAATACCTCTTTAAGAATATTTTCTCTCTTTCCTTACTGATCTGTAAACTGGCTGTTTGCCCTAGCACAAAGTCCAAGGGCAACTTGTGACTTTAGGTTATGGGAGGCAATAAAAGCTGGAGAAAGTTACTACTTAAAAGAGTCCACCCCGATGGTCTTTGTTGGAAGCTCAATTTAATGCCCCCCAGACGTCCTGCCTATTTATAGGCAAGCTCTAAAAGATTTGAAGGGCCGCTAAATCCATCACAACCTTTGATTACTTCTCTACATTCCCTTGTGGATCTTTCGGCACATAGTATTACTCGATAAGGAGACCTTTTATAGATATCTCCTTCAAATACTTTACCCAACTACAAGAGAATCACAACATCCTAGAAGACGGCAGCAGAGGCATGCTCCTGTGAATTGCTTTAGCCTAGGAAGTGTATCTCTATATCCATTGATAGTCCTAGAGGTCTCATTTCTGTCATACATACTAACCTGATCCAGGACAAGATAATAAGCTCTCCCATCCCAGCAGAACTCTACTGGAAGACACACATTCCCAATCTGCAACATGAGGACTGCAGAAGGTATGTCTCTTCCTCAATGAACAATAAATTGATCCAAATGAATATAGTAAAAGGAAAAAACGCATGCTGTCTTCACCGTTTTTTTTTTTTGTTTTTTTTTTTGCAGTAATAAACGCCAAAGCAAATTTGTTTGTTAAGGAGCCTAAGGGGGTTCTGTGGACCTACCCTGAGGAGCTAACAATGTTAAAGTCTCATGGAAACCCATTCAAACATGGCTAAAAATAAATATAACCCTTTGTATTACCACAACCCTGCTATAGAAATAGTAAAAAAAAATGCTGTCAAATCCCCACATCTTACTTTATACTTGGTCTAAACTGAGGCCGAGCGCGACCAGCGATTTCCCGCAATTTGATCATTATTCCAGGAGGAAGTCTGATTCTAGGCAGCTCAAAGTAATTTCCTGATGGTGGCAACAGAATGTCAGAGGGATAAGTGAACTCTCGATCTTCTTCTATGGTAAGGGGCAGAGGAGACGGACTTGGAGTCAGTGCCGGGGATAACGCCCCATTTGCTTCCACTTGCCATTGACACCTTAAAAGAGAAGCCTAGATGTTAAACCATATAAGACATAATCAACATATAAAATCACCCATTCACGACTAATGAGTAGATTTGAATTTACATTGTTTTAATTTAATAATAACCATAAGAAAAAAATAATGACAGTGAAAGGCCAGTAAAGACAAAGAGTAGGTAGATATCACACTGTAAAACTAACTCTGACAATGGGCTGCCTATATTAGGCTTTTTTGGACAAAAATGCGCACATTTTTGCACCACTCGTTTTGAAAAGTGGGTAGGGGTGTGGGTGTGGTTAGTTATGTTAATTTGCTTCACATCACATTTATCACCAAGACTTTTGTTTTTTACAAACTCAATCCAGCAGGTGATGGCTTAGAACAGGGATGCTCGACCTGTGGCCCCCAGCTGCAAAACTAGAACCCCCAGCATGCCCTAATAGCTGTAGGCTGTCCACAGGCATGCTGGGAGTTGTAGCTTTGCAACAGCTGGAGAGCTGCAGGTTGGGCACCCCTGTCTTAGAAAATTTGGAATCTTAATTTCAGATACATTTTTAGGTTTAAAAATGTGGCAAATTTAACAATGTGCAACATGATAAATTTGGAGCAAAGTACTCCAATGTAGACTCAAGCAAAACTTCAAATATTACCCTAATGATAAATTCAGTCAATGACATGACCTGCAATAGTATCACAGTCTGACAAGGGAAATGAGAATGCTTGAAGATGCTAGTTAACTTTTGTCGAGGTTTCTTAGTTCAAAAAAATATTATAGTGAGCTCTACACCAACAATATGCAAAAAAAAAAAAAAAAGCAAAAGACGGATGGGAACAAACACAAAGACAGAAAAAAAAGAAAACAGCATAACCACAAGCACTATATATCATGGAGTACAAGATTATGGTAAAATATACACAGCGGATGTACACAAATCACGTATCCACAAAATACGGATATTGGCTGTGTGCATGCCGCATTTTTCTAATAGAACTGCCAGTTCTCGTCCACCAAACGGATAAGAATAGGTCATGTTCCATAAATTACGGAACAGACGCAAACAGTACACAGATGACATCCGTGGCTGTCCAAATTCTTTTTTACGGACCCATAGAAATGAACAAGCCTGTGTGACATTCACAAAAAATGCAGATTGGACTTGAAACAACGGTTGTATACATGAGGCCTAAGGCCCCTTTCACATCTGCGTTTTTCCTTTCCGTCCTAGAGTTCCGTCCTCGGGGCTCTAGGACGAAAAGATATTGATCAGAATTATCCCAATGCATTCTGAATGGAGAGAAATCCGTTCAGGATGCATCAGGATGTCTTCAGTTCAGTACTGACACGTTTTTTGGCCGTAGCAAAATCCGCAGCATGCTGCGGATTTTCCACCGGCCAAAAATCCTAAAGACATGCTGCAAGAATGGATCCAGAATTAATGCCCATTGAAAAGCATTAATCCGGATCCGACTTTAAGCTAAACGTCGTTTCGGCGCATCGCCGTATCCGACGTTTAGCTTTTAAGAATGGTAACCATGGCAGCCAGGACACTACTAAAGTACCGGCTGCCATGGAAAAGAAGCGGGGAGCATAGCTATGTGATCCATGCGACGCAAGGACCCGGTGACGTCATCGAGGAGCGCCCCGGCCGCCGCACGGAAGGTAGTAGCTTTTCCCCCGGCTTCCCGTTTCTTTTCCATGGCAGCCGGGACTTTAGTAGTGTCCTGGCTACCATGGTAACCTAAAAGCATATTGAAGACTGATCAGTCTTCAAATGCTTTCAGTTGTCTTGCGTTGTGACGGACCCGGCGGGCATTTCCAGCGACGGAAGTGCACAGCGGATCCTCACAACGCAAATGTGAAAGGGGCCTAAGTCTTGCAAAAGTTTAGCAGTAGGCTGGGAGTTCTGGTCAGCATAACAACTGGGTATCAAGAGCAGAATAAGTATTTTAGCATTGGAGGTAAGATACTTGCCTCTGTAAAAGCTTTGACCTTAATAGATCATGGCAAGTCAGTTCTTCTTTTGTAATCTCTGGGCCATTGTATAATATTCGGAGCATGGAACAAGCCAGAACAGACAATCCTAACGCAAGGTCAACTAGAAATGGTAGTCCTCCTGAAACGTCTTCTGAAGACTCCTGCAATGAGAAGATGAAATAAGGGATGGTGGATTGTGAAACCGATGGCATATTGGAAGCACTGAGATCACAAGATGCACGAGAGGATGGCCCTGTTCAGATGAACTTACAATCTATGAGGTAGGAACAAGGAGGTGAAAGATAGGTCAGAGGCACGTAACTGGACAAGATGAGCGACAGTGTGGAAATACGATGTGTAGTTATGAAGAGGAGAGTACTAATGAGGTTGTACTGCACAGGCAGCGTTCCCCAATGAGGTTGTACTGCACAGGCAGCGTTCCCCAATGAGGTTGTACTGTACAGGCAGTGTTCCACAATGAGGCTGTACTGCACAGGCAGCATTCCCCAATGAGGTTGTACTGCACAGGCAGCGTTCCCCAATGAGGCTGTACTGCACAGGCAGCATTCCCCAATGAGGTTGTACTGCACAGGCAGCTTTCACTAATGAGGTTGTACTGCACAGGCAGCGTTCCCCAATGAGGTTGTACTGCACAGGCAGCGTTCCCCAATGAGGTTGTACTGCACAGGCAGCGTTCCCCCAATGAGGTTGTACTGCACAGGCAGCTTTCCCCAATGAGGTTGTACTGCACAGGCAGCTTTCCCCAATGAGGTTGTACTGCACAGGCAGCGTTCCCCAATGAGGTTGTACTGCACAGGCAGCTTTCCCCAATGAGGTTGTACTGCACAGGCAGCGTTCCCCAATGAGGTTGTACTGCACAGGCAGCGTTCCCCAATGAGGTTGTACTGCACAGGCAGCGTTCCCCAATGAGGTTGTACTGCACAGGCAGCGTTCCCCAATTAGGTTGTACTGCACAGGCAGCTTTCCCCAATGAGGTTGTACTGCACAGGCAGCGTTCCCCAATGAGGTTGTACTGCACAGGCAGCGTTCCCCAATGAGGTTGTACTGCACAGGCAGCGTTCCCCAATGAGGTTGTACTGCACAGGCAGCATTCCCCAATGAGTTTGTACTGCACAGGCAGCATTCCCCAATGAGGTTGTGTTTTTGGGTCTACCGTCTTAGATTTTGGAACCTTTAATGCACTTTTTCATTTAAAGGCAGTGCTCCTAAGGCTAGCTTCACATGACTTGTGTTCTGTCATTGTCTGTTATTTTACCAGAAATAAATAGTACAGTGTGCTGCCTTTTTTGGTTAAATTTTGACAGAAACTGCAATGAAGGTGCTTAACAGAACCTCCAATGGGAGCCTAGCCTGAGCTGTAAATGCTCTAAACAAATTATTATCTCAAATTATTCTGCCCTTATCATCATGTATGTAACAAGGGAAATCTTCCATGGCTTTACAACCTAATAATAACTTGCTAGGAGATCCCAATTAAGTCAGAGGAATGTACTTAAATGACATTTGTTCATTAACAATCATTACTGATAACTGGCACTGGTAAGAGACTGTGTGTGAAGCCTTATGTCTGTATGAACACATCATAGCTGAGGCCACATGGTCTATTTCAGCATTTTAACTAAATCCTAGGCCGTACTTTTAAAGAGGTTTTCCATGTCTTCTATATTGATGGCCTATCCTCGGGATAGGTCATCAATATCTGATTAGTCAGGGTCTGGCTGCTGGCAACCCTGCCGATCAGCCGTTTGAAGAGGCCACGGGGCTCCATTGAGCACCATTGTACAGCAGCTGTGGTACTGAAGCTCAGGCCCATTCACTAGACTGGGACTGGACTGCAGCCAAGCCATGTGACCAATGAACGTGACATCAATGGACTAGGAAACTGATTAGCTACTTACTTATTCCAGTCCCAGGAAACTTTTGAATATCTAATTGTATAACGTGAATATCTAAGGCTACTTTTACACTTGCGGCAGAGGAATCCGGCAAGCAGTTCCGTCGCCAGAACTGCCTGCCTGATCCGTCAATCTGCATGCAAACGGAAAACATTTGTAGACGGATGCGGATCCGTCCCACAAATGCATTGCAAGAACGGATCCGTCTCTTCGTTTGTCATCCGGAGAAACGGATCTGTTATATATTTTTTTCACATTTTTTAAAGGTCTGCGCATGCAATACATTCCTATGGGAATTAATGCCGGATACGGCATTACTGCAAGTGTTCCGGCATTTTGGACGGAGATAAAACCGCAGCATGCTGCAGTATTATCTCTGTCCATAATGCCGTACAGTGACTGAACTGAAGACATCCTGATGCATCCTGAACGGATTTCTCTCCATTCAGGATGCATTAGGAGAAAACGGAAGCGTTTTTTTCCAGTATTGAGCCGGTGTGAAAGTACCCTAAAAGAGATGATCGGATAATTGCTGCAGGGTCTTCAGGCAATTATCTGGCAAGTATATAAAAAGTATATTATATTACGTAAAGCTGGCTGGCACTCAATATAGTATATAAAAAGGGCTAAATAGCAGTAAGAACATAATTTATTGAGTGGTATGCAGAATTATAATAAAGAACCTTACCAACTTGTCAGAGAATACAGTAAAAATCTAATGGCAGGTTGCAGGAGACGCGGGGGAACACTGCTTGTGCAGTGCAACCTCATTGGGGAACACTGCCTGTGCAGCAGAACTAATCAATACTATTTTTATTGTAACTATATCATGCTGATTTCACATAATGCATTTTATTGCTAAGTTAGCTCTAAGTTTTGAGATAATGGAAGCCCGATTAAAAACTAAAAAAAGCATCATCAGTAGCATACTCACAAATCACATGGCAAATGTCTCACATAATACAAAAGAGAACACATGAAATATCCAATTGTATTCAGTACAATAACAGAGTAACCAATTAAGCCAATTCAGATAATCACAATTAATGCAGTGAAAAAAATCTGTTTGTACAATTTCCTCTGACGTCAGAACTATCATGTTGGAGGCTCAAGTAGTAGTCTGATCAGCCGGCCTCATCTGCCTTCGTACCTTTCCTCCATTATCTTGTTACCCTGATAGAAGTTCTCTCCTTGTTCCTTACTAAAATCACTGCCTGCATCGAAACGAATCAATTCAGCAACACCAATGACATTTTTGGATCCAGGATCTCCAAAATGCCGTAAACTTGTTCAAACATCACTGGCGACTAAAATGTATTTATGTTGGGCTGCCTCAGTTAGCACCCTGTTAAAGCAGAACCTTGAAATATCATGACATTTTTAACCTCCCTTATTTGCAAGATTCACGTGATTTTAAAAGAAAGACAGTTAAAGGGTGGTCTGATTGATGCAGATCCCGCTTCCCCTGACCCCTGCCAATTTGCTGTTATTGCCAGGTGACAGCATCTGGCTGCTGCAGGGGTAATGTAGGACTACTTGCCGGCCACTGAAATAGCTAACCAAGTAAGGGTACTTTCAGACTTGTGTTATTCTTTTCCGGCATAGAGTTCCGTCAAAAGGGCTCTATGCCGGAAAAGAACTGATCAGGCATATCCCTATGCAATCTGAATGGATAGAAATCCGTTCAGTTTGCACCAGGATGCCTTCCGTTCAAGCACTGTCAGTCGTTTTGGCCGGACATAATACCGCAGCATGCTGCGGTATTATGTCCGTCCAAAATGCCTGATCAGTCGCCGGAATGCCGGATCATTGACTTGTATTAGTGCCGGTTCCGGCATTGCGAAAAAACTAAAGCACGGATCAGTCCTTCCGGTCTGTGCATGCGCAGACCGGGAAAACTGAGAAAAAGACTGCAGGACGGATCCGTCTATCCGCAGGACAAGCAATGCGACGGAACTGCCTGCCGGAGCACACGAATGCAAGTGTGAAAGTACCCTAATACATGGACAGACAGGTAAACCACAGCAAGCGCTGCCCTTCCACAGCAGCTGTCCATTCCAACAGATAGAGGAGGGTCTTGAGCAGGGCACGCCCCTCTGACATTTATGCTCTAACTGGCAATACGCATAACGACAACATCTTTAAAGCCAATCTGTCACTAGCGACCTGCCCATCCACCTGTTTGCATAGACACATTGCTGTGGTTCACCTGATTCTTTTGTTGATCTGAGGATCCATTCCTGAGCTACGATACTTTTTCTTAATATGCAAAAAAGGCCTTTGGTGTAATGAGGGCGTCATCATTGCTCCACTCTTTTCTGTGACCAGCCCCTCCACGGCTGCTTTGATTGATAGGGCCAGGCAGTGGGGCTGACCACAGAAATGATTGGATCTTGGGTGCAACAAGAAATGATTGGATCTTGCACCCAAGATCCAATCATTTCTGTGGTCAGCCCCACTGCCTGGCCCTATCAATTTAAGCAGCCAGGGAGGGTCTGGTCACAAAATAGAGAGGAGCAATGATGATGCCCTCATTGCACCAGATTTGCATATTAAGAAAAAGTATTATAACTCGAGAAAGGAGCCGCACACCGACAAAAGAAAAACTGTGTTTTTATCAGGTGAACCACAGCTGTGTGTCCATGCAAACAGATAGCGAGGTCGCTGGTGCCAGATTCCCTTTAAAAGGGTTGTCTAACATCAGCAAATGGAATTTATCATACTTTTCTTACAGTGTGCCAGCAGAGCCACTGCAGCTGAATTGCAGGTTGGTGGAAACTAGCAGTGTATAATGCAGTGGAAAAATGAATGAAGCCAGCAAGGAAAGCAATATGGACAATCACAATACATTAGTAAGTGCCTTGTATTAACTTAGTCTACATGATAAATGCCATTTGCTGAAGTGAGACAACTCCTTTAAGACCTACTGGCATCCTTTATTGTTTTAACACTTCAAACAATACACCATAAGTAAGTGACACAAGTGACTACAGTAAAAAAACAAAAACAAAAAAAAAAACGTAGAAACACTTTCATTTTCTTTACGCCTGATCTTACCATTATCCTAACAAACTCACCTGAGCTCTGACAGTGCAGGAGAATCCCCACATTGCTTTATCAGGGGTATTGTGTTCACGGCCACTTCTCATCTCAAAAGAGAAGGTAACAGTGTCGCCCTCTACCTGACAACACATAAAAAAACATCAATTACGCAGAGGAAAAGAATAAAAGGGAAATAAGGCAAAATTATTAATTCTTTTCATTATAATTGATTACTGAATTTTCTTTCCATGACAGGAATTCATCACAAGACTCCTAGAAAAAAAAAAACCCTGTGAGAGCAGGTTATCTGCCCACACAGGCTGACTGTAGTGGAAGCAAAAGAAAGAAGAGCCGCAACCTCAGAGAACGATCCAAAATGGAACAGATAATCTTCCACAGTCCCAAAACGCATAGTAAAAACAACGTTATAATAAATAAAAAAAAACACAAGATTATCTGTTCCATATTGGATCGTTCTCGGAGGTTGCACCACCAAAAGAGTCCTCTTTGTTTTGATCCCACTACTGTATATTTTGGCCTAGAGTTTAGATCAGGTTAGGACCTCATGCAGCACCTAAGGACTTTGTAACCCTCATACTTATAGGCTGTTGTGCCCTCAGCACAACCATCTAAGGTGGGCAGCACCGTGGTAGCTCACTGAGTCTTTACCGTCCTGTCTATGATGTGCTCTCCTGGTTCCATCTGCACATCACACAGGCTTACAGACAGCCTCCTGCCTGAGTGGGATAATCAGGACCCTCACTGTATCTCCTAGCAGTATTATACATGACATGGATCTGCTTCCCTCCTTCCATCATATCCTGCTCTCAGATAGGGCAGCATGAAATTATTAGTAACACAAATAACAGAAATTACAAGCTTACCTTCACCAAATCTTTAGGCCAGCCAGTTCCCAGGACACTTCTACTTCCATATCCTAAAGTATTTCCACCATACTCTGCAACTTTCCGACTGTTAGTATTGGGACCAGCATAGATCACCAGCTATTCAGAATTATAAAGAAGTAAAATATCTTTTAAAATTGCATAAGTATCACAAACTAAAGATTCCACCCTGGGCTGGGTACCAAGCTTGCCCCAGATAAAAAAAAAAAATATTAAAATATAACATTTATTGATGCATCTAAAAAATGACACTGAGCATTTTGTCAGTATTTATTAAAATTGCATAAAACACTACTTATTCCTAAGCATCCACGAGGCACAGGGTGAACCATAATGCTAACAAAATTAGTATACGGTGCATTAAATCGGAAAAAAACTGAAAAAACAGTGCAAAAACTTTTCACTAACCTTATCATAATCGTATTGTGAGGAACATCTGCTGTCAAAGCGGAGATACAGACATCGAGCACCAGGTATGTGAACACTCTCCTTAAACTTGTAGTTGTCTCTAACAGGGTGCGCTGTCTCTACGGTCTTTCCAGCAGCCCACGGTGCAGGAATCTTCAGTCCCGTCAGAAAGCCTGGCTCCTCCTTCTCTTCCAACATCCTACAGAAACCCAAAAGCTATGTTAGATAGATAAGAAATTGATAAGATGCCACATCATGGGGGTAGCGTTGTTTTTTCATTGAAAAATTTCTTTAACCTTCACACTATAAAAATCTACATACAACAAATAGAAAAAAAAAAAAGGTTACAGCTCCTGTACACATTATACAAATCCCAAAAATCACTTCAGGAGTTGGTGCTGAACCTCCTCTGAAGCTGCTCCCAACATGGCCGCCGAACTTCCTGTAAAACTCAGCAGCGTAAAGTGGTAAACTATGGGATCTCGCCAGTTATTACAAGACCTTGTGGCTCTGATGAAAAAGAGAGATGTATACAGGAATATATATGGATACTTGCTGTATACATACAAATATATATATATATATATATATATATATATATATATATATACATATACACACACACACACACACACACACAGGCTCTTTTCACAAGGCCACCTATAAGCACAAGCCTAATGTCAAGAGAAAATACGAGAAGACTGATCAAAAATGCTTAAGCATGGGTCTTATGGATGTGTTTTTAATGTTATGTTACAGTAAAGTATGGCCTTTAACAGTGGTGTGAGCTTTTGCTGATTATTTTCTTCCTTACTGGTACCCAGAATTCAGCCTGGTCTCTTCCTTCCGTGCATTGGTTTCATCAATTACCCAAAAACATGTTTCCTCAATAATTTCTGCTTGGCAGAAAGCGGATTCATGCTTTTCCTCCCACTTTCTGTACTTTTAGGCCTACCACAGATAAATCTGGTCCTAATAAGAACTATAAGGGTATACCCAAATGGTGTATTTTGACAGTGTAAATTTGACATGGATTCCACGAGGCCACCAATGATTTTTGCTGTTGAATTCGCACAATATTACTGGTGTAAAAAGATGTCTTGTGAACATATTCTTAAGTTCCTTTTACACAGACCGATTATTAGGCAAATTGTATAAACGCTCGTTCCTGATTATCTGCCTGTGTGAAAGGTGCTGGCAATCATCCGATGAATAGGTAAATGCTTGTTCACCGGGTGATCGTGTCTTTCCAGGCACTGAAAATCATTATTCCTGTACAGCAGATTGTTCTGTCACACGGATAATATTTTTCTATGAGGACTAGCGATCGCTATATCAATCTCTTGTCTCCGTACAGGAATATGCAAAATAAATGTGGAGCCCCAGTTATGGGTCTACAACACAATGAAAGCCAGATATCCCTCAAAGGAAGGAAAACCAAGCAAAGGGGTGTCTCCATTACAGAGATCACCAAATCCACCATATTAAGTGGCCCCTATGTCAAGATCCCGCTTTTTTACAAGCTTTAAGGATGTGACAGGGAAAACCTAAGCTAGGTATCCATCCACAGACAGCTGTTTCGGGGTGTTGCCCTTCATCAGTGTGGAGTAGGATTCTGGCTAACCGGGAGCAATGCCTCGGAGACTACTCAAACACAACAATAGCTGATCTCAGGGAGACCAGCCACAAAAAACACAGCAGAGCCTCACTTAAGAGTCTCAACACAGCAATCCGAAGTGCAAAGTTCCCTGGGAAACAGGAATATGCAAAATAAATGTGGAGCCCCAGTTATGGGTCTACAACACAATGAAAGCCAGATATCCCTCCTTTGCTTGGTTTTCCTTCCTTTGAGGGATATCTGGCTTTCATTGTGTTGTAGACCCATAACTGGGGCTCCACATTTATTTAGCATATTCCTGTTTCCCAGGGAACTTTGCACTTCGGATTGCTGTGTTGAGACTCTTAAGTGAGGCTCTGCTGTGTTTTTTGTAGCTGGTCTCCCTGAGATCAGCTATTGTTGTGTTTGAGTTGTCTCCGTACAGAAGAGGCGATTGCTGCATGGAAATGCAGCGCTCATCTCCGCTGATGATCTGACAGATATCAGGAGCATCTGATTTATTCCTCATAATCTGTCAGCTCATCTATGCCCGTGGATGAGATTTTAAGAAACCTTTATTGGAGCCTAAACAGGCAGATGTCTCATGGTGTCAGCGAGTGCTCCCTGCCGGCAATCGCCTGCTCGTTAGCAGAGGAGACCGCTGATATTACAGGCAGCAATTTTCTCCGCAGCATGGGGAGGAGCGATCGCAATGCTATCGCTTGTTCCCATACTGTCTAGTGGTTTGCCGGTGGCAGATCGCTATTAGACAGCACGATCTGTCACCAGCAAGCACTGAATTTTGAGCATGCTTAAAAATCTGAATTAGCCGATGAACAAGCCGCAGTGTCACCCTGCAAGATGATCGCTAACGACTGTTCATGTGAATCCTCATTAGCGATTATAAGGTGAAATATCAGCCAGTGTAATACAGTCTTAAGGTCTACAGACAATCTATGAGGATGAGTGCTACAAACTGTACTTCATATGACAGAAAACCTTTGGCTAGAATTGGGTTATGTGTCCCAAAAAAAAAAAAGAGACCGGAAAATGATTCAAACTAAATTATTAGCGGTCACTTATCAATAGAATAAAAATTACCTATCATCCGGTAATAATTTGCTCTTCTGTTCTGAAATTCCGCTTAGAGAGTTCCCAATATCTGCCAGAGCTGTGCACTGGGTTTTAAGAAGTAAAGCAGTCTGACGACACACCAGGGAAACAAGAAAAACAGAAATAAAAGTATTTATTGAAAAGTAAGAAAACACAGGGGAAGAAATTGATCGCAAGGGGAATTCTGAAGTTAGTTTTTCTTGTTTGTGTTGACGTAATTTGCCTTATTTTATCAAATGTCACACGTTTGATGATAAATTTGATGGCTCTTTAAAGGGGTTGTCCGGGTTCAGAGCTGAACCCATTTTCACTCAGCAAGCCCCCCTTGACTTGAGCATCGGAGCAGTTCATGCTCCGATGCTCGCCTTTGCCCTGCGCTGAATCGCGCAGAGCAAAGGCATTTTGTGTTGTTCCGGTGACGTACCGGGCTCTCATTAGGGCTACCGGGCGGAGGCTTTTGCCCAGCAGTGAGCCTGGTGACGTCACCGGCACTGATAAGCTGGCTTTAGCGCTCCCCTAGCCTGTAAAACGGCTAGGGCAGCACTAAAGTCCGCCCATCAGAGCTGGTGACGTCACCGAACACACCGCTGGGCGAAAGTCTGTTATTGTAAATAAAAGATCCTGCGCAGGGCAAGTGAGAGCATCAGCGCATGAACTGCTCCGATGCTCTGAACCCGGACAACCCCTTTAATGCCTTTCTAGAACATTTTAGCACTAGCGTGAAACTAGCCTTAAAATATTATTTTGTAAATGATTAGACATATCATTTCAATATCCATCTACGTGATTTCCACTGTATTACATGATAAAGACATAAGACAAACTTCCATGTCTTACCTGACTGGTATACAGAACAAGCTGGACAAGCTGGGGCATTAGAGCATCTGCCATTATTAAAGTCTGTAGATTCGGGTGCATGAGGGATGTTAGAAGAACAGGAAGGAGATGGCCAAGCATGGTGGATTTTGTAATCTGCTCTAAACCCTTTAATCTGAAACAAAATGTAGTTAGATCATGTTAATTATGGATATACAACACATATACACTGCTTATCAGGAAGGGATCATTTGGTTCTTGGATGCATGGGCAGAGGAACGGGATTTCCTGATTCACACCTTTCTAAAGCTAGCCATAGGGAACAATAGAGGGTGGTCAACCATACAATAGGAGGAGTTGTTAGCTGGGAAACTTATGATTATGCCGGACAGTGCAAACAAAAAAATCCTCAAAAGATATAGATTTTATGAGACAGCAAATGAAAGCAACACTAATTAAAAAAAAAAAAAAATGATTCAGCAGCTATAAAATCTGGAGCTTATAATAATGAAATAGAGCTTACATTAATGGGCCTGTTGGTAACGATGTAAGATATTCACAAACCTAACATCCCGGTCTGAAATATCACTGTTGATTAGAGCAGTTGTGACACGCTGGAGCATTTCGAGGACTTCATCACATCCTGTTAATATCTGTGTTGCTAAGCCCAAAATGCTAGTCTGAAGTTCCTAAATAAAAGGAGGGGGATGGGGAAAAAAACAAAAACCAAACAAATCCCAGATTAGTTATTATACATCTGACATACAAATGAAGCTAAGCATGCGCCTAAGCGTGATGCCTTAAAAACTCTAAAAAAGGCCATTAAAAAGCTTAAAAAATTCTACAACAAGATGCACACTGCACACAAACAGGATGTTAGGGGAAAAGGGGTTCTCGTCCACATGGAAATTCTGAGTACATGGAGGCAACTGGAAGTGTGGTAATCTGTGTGCCGTCATCTCCCTCTAAAAGCATTGCTTCTAAGGAAGAATACTGCCAATGATCATGCCCTCATATTTGGATTATAAAAACCTACATGTACCTTTAAAGCTGCTTTCACAAAGTCAGTATTTGATCAGTGATTTTCATCAGTGATTGAGAGCCAAAACCGGAGCAGGTACAAAACACAGAACATGTGCAAATCTGTCCATTATACCTGATCTCTTTGGAGGCTTCACTTCTGGTTTGGGCTCACAATCATGGATGGAAATCACTATCAAACACTGACTGTGTGACAGCAGCCTAATCCAGAAAACAGTGTCAGTCCATGGAAAATTGGAAATTGATGTGATGGTAAAACAGGCCCTGAATACAAACACGTTCATACACCTTTTGGGCCATTGTTAGTGGCACAATTAAATATGCGGTAGAGTTATTGCAAGCAGAAACCATCTGTTTCCTTTATAACGAATAGGGTGCAAAAAACTGTTGGTTTCAGCTACCAAACAACGTGTGACATTGTGCTACTCTTGGTGATTGCAAGTCCCGCGGTCACATACAAACTAACGGTATCATAAATCGGTATGATACAGTTTAGGTCACAGGATCCGCCGTCGGCCCAGAAGTTTGGCTAACGCACGGGTCGTGTGAATGAGCCCTAAGCTTTATTCACTTAGGGATGTAGTCTAGTTTGTACTTAATGATAGCGACCTCTACATTTTAAAAGCCATGTTTTATTTATCTGTTAATATAACCATATGAGGACTTGGGATGGCAGGATGGTTTGTAGTTTTAAATGGCACCACTTTTGGAGAACTATTTTTTGAGGGGAATGAGTTAAAAAAAAAAAAAATCACAGTAATCCTGCCACAGTTTTTTTATTTTACGTCACTAATCCTACTGTATAAATAATAAAATAACGTTATTCTGGGGGAGGTTAGAATTGTGACAATACCAAAGTTATTTATACCAAAGTCTTTTTTTTTCTACTTTTTCTACTAAAAAAAAAACATGTTTTTGTATCTTCAAAAACCAATTCAATTTTAATTTTTTCATCGATGAAGCTGGGTTAAGTCTTTGTGCGTTTTTTTTTACGGGATGACTAAGGCCCCTTTCACACGGGCAAGTTTTCCGCGCGGGTGCAATGCGTGAGGAGGACGCATTGCACCCGCACTGAATCCGGACCTATTCATTTCTATGGGGCTGTGCACATGAGCGGTGATTTTCACGTATCACTTCTGTGTTGCGTGAAAATCGCAGCATGCTCTATATTCTGCGTTTTTCACGCAACGCAGGCCCCATAGAAGTGAATGGGGCTGCGGGGAAAATCGCAAGCATCCACAAGCAAGTGCGGATGCTGTGCGATTTTCCCGCATGGTTGGTTAGCAACGGGACCCGATCTCTATTATTTTCCCTTATAACATGGTTATAAGGGGAAATAATAGCATTCTTAATAAAGAATGCATAGTAAAATGAAGTGGAAGGGGTTAAAGATAATAAAAGTTAACTTACCTTAGCCACTTGATCGCCTTGTCGCGATCTCTCCTCTCTTTCCCTGCATCATCTAAGATCTAAAGGACCTGTGATGACGTCCCATCACATGGTCCAATCACATGGTCCATCTTACCATGGTGATGGACCATGTGATTGGACCATGTGATGTGACGTCATCACAGGTCCTTTAGTTCTTAGCTGATGCTGGGAAAGAGAGGAGAGATCGCAACTACGCGATCAAGTGGCTAAGGTAAGTTAACTTTTATTATTTTTAACCCCTTCCTCTTCATTTTACTAAGCATTCTTTATTAAGAATGCTATTATTTCCCCTTATAACCATGTTATAAGGGAAAATAATCAATTCTCCAGAAGACCCGAAACCGGACTTCAGTGATGAAGTCCGGCTTCAGGTCTGGGTACCAAACATGGCGATTTTTCTCACGTGCGTGCAAAACGCATTACAAACGTTTGCACCGCGCGGGAAAAACGTGCATATTCCCGCAACGCACCCGCCTCTTATCCGGGCGTCAAACATGACGCCCGTGTGAAAGAGGCCTAAGTGTATTTTAGGGTAAGGTCCAAACCATTTTTCATTTTTTCGTTTTTGTCTTCCTGCCGTCCAGGAGCCATAACTTTTTTACTTTTCTGTTCATAAAGCTGCATGAGAGTTTGGTTTTGGAGGACTAGTTGTACTTTCTAATGAAACGATTTATTAGACCAGGCACTGTATTAGGAATCTGTAAAAATTATTCATGTTTTATGGGTTTTGTTTTTGCAGTTACTGGGCAGTGAAAATGTTTTTTTGTGGATTAGATGCTGTCCAATTCACTTCTATGGGGCCTTTTTCTTCCATTGCACGGTTCAGCAAAAAAATAAAATAAAAATGAGACATGTCCTATACTTGTCAGTGAAAATCATGACATGGCACTATTGAAGTCTATGGATTAGCAAAAAAAAAAAAACGGAATGCAATCTTTTTCTTTGCAGAGATTAAATGTCTGTGATTACAGTTAACTCCAATCACAGACATTGTCAGCAGGAGTCTGCTGTGTCATACTGCAGTCACCGGCTGGCTATAGCGCCCACCCTCTCATATTTAAAAACCTGACTTCCACCGTATACGTACAGCAGATGTCGCCAAGGGGAAAACAGTGGTCAGCGAAGACAAGAACAAGCCTAAACATGGTCAGTGAAAAAACACAACAATCATTTATGGAATACCTTGCAGATATGCCATAAATACTAAAGAACAGAATTTCTCAGGGAAATCTTCAGTGTTAATGAACCCTCTGGAAGGGGCCTGTCCGCAGGAATAAAAACAAAATAACTATAGTAGGCAGCTCTTTCAGGACCGCTTAAAATATTTTACTTTTGGGTGGTTTTGAAAGAAAATTCTCCCAAAGGACCCTATAGATTCTGGTGAGTTCTTGTAGTTGTTTCTTATGGAGATCGCAGCAAATTATCAAGCATGATAGTTACAAGTGATCTCAGTCACTAAATGAATACACATTCCAATAAGTTGTCTACAGAACTACACTACGGGGAAGTTTTATCATCTCCCTTGCGCCTGAAAAGTGGTGTTAAAAAGTTGCATTCTATGCGTTTGCAACTTTTTAACATTTTTTTTTTAAATTGTTGCATCTCCTACATTTTGCACCCACCTTGCCACTTTCCATCAAGGGGGCATATCAAGGGCTGGATAGGGGCTTGGCCAGCCCCCCCAACAAATTTATCTTCATATACGCTAGTTTATGACACGAAGAATCTATGGCTTCTCTAAGTTGTAATAGATTTCTGTTTAGGCGCACGGACTGCAGGAGGAAGCAGCCAATTTAATGACGAGGTAGAATGATCCATCAGGTTTTCTGCACCGGTCTTGATAAATCTCCCCCCTATGACTTTATGTGCTCCTTATTCTAATAAATAAGTTGTCAGTGGATGCTCCCAGCATGACCTGGCACATAACCATGAACACAAAAGAAATCTGACATCACAGTGGAACCTTTCCACCATGTAGTGGGCACCATTTCACATTGTGATAGCATACAGCACATCTGGGTGGGTGGCAATGGAGTGTTCTACGAGTGACATGGACACACAGAAAAAGAACATTATTAGAATAAAATATGGTGTTTACCTGTACCTTCAATGTCTCCCCTTGCAGGGAGCTGTCACTGTCATCACTCTCATCAGGTTTGATTAAGACAGTATTACTAAGTAGGTGATTTTGTACAGCCATCAGATAGCGCAGGCATGGTGAGGCAACCTTAAAACACACAAAAACATTTTAAATATGTGAACTTTAAAGTACGTATCAGTGGTTTTCAAAAAAATTAAAAGGCTGGTCAACCCTTTTAAAAGGTGGTCATACACATTTATAGGATGAATGCCAGCAAAGTCCACAGGCCTCTGTGGCAATGGCCAACTCTCTAATGTTGGTGAAAAGAAGGGTCAAGAAGGGTTTTGGATTTCAGAATTCCCTATTCTATTGTCTGACAGCTCCTTACTCCCTTCTACCCGTTGATAACAAATGCACTTTTGAGCAGAGTAAGAATGTGTATTGGGGAAGGAAGCACTGGAGGAACAGCGGTCAGGCGAAGGAGTTTTCCGCAGAAAGCTATCTAGTAGGTATGGACAGCCTAAGACAGGGGCTAGATGATGAGAAGCAGCAGAGAAATAGGGATAAATAACATAAAGAAGAGTATGAGGAGGTTATGTAGTGGGCACTGGTCTTACAGGCACAGTTGATAAGAGTCTTTGGAATTCTTCTTTAGACACAGTTTGGCACTTGGTGATCAGAACACAAGATTCACGAACAACAATCTTCAAAATATAGTGCAATAGTTCATCATTTAGCCTAAAAGAAAGCAGAAGAACTTTTTGCAGCAATGTTGCAGCTATACATTAGTACATAAATTATTAACGGCAAAGCCCTCCTTTACATCTAGTTTTTTTGTGGTCTTAAATCTAAAATGAGAAATGAAGCAACTGTGCAAACGTCTTGCAGTCTTATGCTGTCATGTGTCCTCTTCTCTGTGCTAAGGAAAGAAAAAAATCCAGCTCCAGCAGTGGATGCGATAGAAATGAATTTCGGTCTTTATTAAGCGATTAAAAACTCCAAGTCATATTGACACCATTCATGCCAGTATTGTCAACGCGTTTCGGACCAAATAGTATGTACAGTCCTTCCTCATGACAGACATTCTCTGTGCCAACATGCAAATGGTAGGTTAGCCAAAAGAAGGGGAATAACGACCAACCTACACTTTGTTGTCTGCAAAACCCAAACGGCAGCTGCAAAAACCAAACGGTAGACTAGCTGTCATTGGGACCTGTTGCAAAGTTGCTTCATTTACATGCATCGAGGTAGAAAAAGAAAACTGTTTGTGAAGATAGGCATAGACTATAAATGATCGTTAACATGCGGTACATTGTCCACCAACTAAAATAAGAAACAATAACCAACAAGTACATTAAAAGGGGTATTCTGGTTGTTTCAAGTTATCCCCTAACCACAAGACAGGGGATAACTATTAGATCAGTGGGGGTCCTACCGCTGGGACCTCACTGATCACAATTAAATGGACCCCCTTGAAATCAACGGAGCGGCCGTTGGCATATGCTAGTGGCTACTCCCTTTATTCCCATAGGAATTGCGGAAATAGCGGAGTGCTGTACTCAGCCATCTCCGTAATTCCTATAGAAATTAATGGAGCGGCCACACGCATGTGCAATCAGCTGCTCCGTTCATTTCAAGGGAACTTAGGGAGTATGGGGCCCCCATTCCCATGATAAGTGGGGGTCCCAGGGGTAGGACCCCCACCAATCTAATAGTTATCCCCTAACCTGTGGAAAGGCGATAACTTGAAACAACCATGATACTACTTTAGTAGGGAGTCTGTCACCTACAGAACATGTTTTAAACTGATTACATAGCTCTGTGGGAGGCAGATCCATAACACTGATGGAACCCAGGTTTAGTTTTTCAGAGCCTCCAAAGTGCCAAAAACAACATTTTAAAGATATACAAATTACCTATTGCAAGTGCCCAGGGGCGGAGAGTGTGCTGCAAGTGCCCAGTGCTCCCCTGCCTTACTTGCGGCGTCATTCTCGTCTCCATTCATAATCCAGCGCCTGTGTGCTTCCCCTGCTGGGTCCGGGCATGAGCAGTACATTGCCCACTGTGGGCAGAGGCATACTGATATGCAGTGCGCAAGCGTCGGTTAAGTAACGGACCCGGCATTGAAGCGCACAGGCGCTGGATTATGAATGGAGACGAGAATGACGCCGCAAGGATACAGGGCTGGCCGGACGATACAGAGGGGAGGAGTCAGGCCAAAGTAAGGCGGGGAGCACTGGGCACTTGCAGCATACTCTCCGCCCCTGGGCACTTGCGCCAAGTAATTTGCATATCTTTAAAACTTTGTTATTGGCACTTTGGAGGCTCTGAAAAACTAAACCTGGGTACCATCAGTGTTATGGATCTGCCTCCCACAGAGCTATATAGAGCTATCCGTTTAAAACATGTTATGTAGGTGACAGATCCCCTTTAACATTTGTATTTTAACCCTTCTAAAGTTCTAATTCCCTTCTAATTCATAACAAAAACTGATTTAGAGATAACATTTTAAATCTCCATTGTGTGCGGAGAAATCTCGCTAGTCATTTTTTTTGGAAGTGTAACTGAATAATGGTAATCGCTACAAAACATACCTGTAATGTTCATCTTCTTCACTCCCAAACCTGTTATTCTGCAGCTGTTCAGTCAGATTTGTCAAAATTACATCTCGGAGTTGGGAAAGCCCACTATTCCGATCACCTGTAAAAATCAAGTGACATTAAGTGGTGCCATTTTCCCATATATTATAATATTATTTTATGTCTGGAATTTACTTTTTATTACTTAACACATTGTTGCTATCTAGATCTATTGGGCTTTTTCTGAAAAAATTTAATAAAATGTAACAGTTAACCAATATTTTCCTAATGTGTAAATGTCCTTTCAGGTGACTTTTCAGAATATATAAGAAATAACACTATATCTGGCCATTATATGAATTTTATTCAGTATTTTCACCACTTTTCCTCTGTGCAGGCTCCATGTGTAATTGTCAGTTTTCTATCACTTATTGGGTAGAGACTAGATGCTACAATGTCTCCCTTCTGGGGAACATACAGAGAAAAGGAGATCCTGCTCCTCTACCACTCTGTTACACACCTTTAAAATTAGCAGTATGGAAGACATTATACTGCGGTGCTGAGCAGAGTACCAGTGAATCCAGCACTGGGGTGAGACAGAAAACATACTAGAGTCAGCATGAGTGTGTCTGTGCCTCTGTCTCTCTCAAGCAGCTCCAATTACTTCTATGAGCAGCGGTTGCAAACTGATACCTTACTAAGCCCAGAATGATTACTCCAGGAGCCGAGGTAGAAGAAGTAGCTAATATGTGGAGAAAAAGGCATTTTTCTCTAATAAAATATATTACAAAGTTTCTTATCTTTGCTTGTAGTATTCATTTATGCAACAGTTGTTGAAATGCCAGTGCCAGTTTACTTTACAGGGTGTATAAATTGAAGGGAACCTGGGAACATATAAAACCTCCAAAAATACCTCATAGTAGCCACTAGTCTGTTAGTAATCGCATGTTTTATCCGGTAGTCTGATGCTCCATAGATAAAAAAAAAAAATGTTTTAAGCACTATTTTGCCAGTCAGCTTGAAGTCAAGGTAAGCACACCCCCTAACTGTCCTCTCTTTTGTTAGATGACAGCCTGCAGTGCGGCCGGGATCACATAAGTCTCGCGCATGAGCGGTGTGCCCCTGAAACCCGGCTAACAGTGGCAGCCGGAGACAGGATCGTGCCTTACCAAGGAGCGCACCGCGCATGCTCAAGACTTATGCAATCCCGGCCGCACTGCAGGCTGTCAATCTAACAAAAGAGGGTATGGTTAGAGGCAGCTTGCCTTGATTTGAAGCAAGGAAGCCGCTGCTGATGGTGCATAAAACATATTTTTTTAATCTATGGGGCATCAGACTACCGGATCAAATGTATGATTATTAACAGACTGGGGGCTACTATGAGGTATTGCTGGCGGTTTTATATGCATTTTTGAGGTGACAGGTTCCCTTTAATGGTATATGCTTTGGATAAATCACCACAACAATGAGTAAGTTAAGCCACATCCTAGTCAGATGTCATAACTTAAAAGGAGTTGTCTCACTTCAGCAAGTGGCATTTATCATGTAAAGAAAGTTAACACAAGCCACTTACTAATGTATTATTACCCATACTGCCTCCTTTGCTGTCTGGATTCATTTTTCCATCACATTATACATTGCTCTTTTCCATGGTTATGACCACCCTGCAGTCCATCAGTGGTGGTCGTGCTTGCACACTATAGGAAAAAGCATCAGCCTCTCTGGTGGCTGGGACCATGGGAGCGCACATAGGCTGGTGCTTTTTCCTATATTGTTCAAGCACGACCACCACGGATGGATTGCAGGGTGGTCATAACCATGGAAACGAGCAGTGTATAATGTGATAGAAAAATGAATCCAGTCAGCAAAGAAAGCAATATGGACAATCACAATACATTAGTAAGTGACTTGTATTAACTTTCTCTACATAATAAATGCCACTTACTGAAGTGAGACAATCCCTTTAATATAATGCGAAAACTCGTGCAGGGAGCTTGATAGAGTGACCCTGGGCCCATTTGATTTGGCTAAATTGATAGGTCCTCAGTCTTAGAAACTTCTCCAAAGGTTTTAGAAAACTGATGGTGCAAATTTAGTAAATTCAGAAGTGTAACAACAACAACAATTTAGCCACAGTAAATACGAGGCAGGTAATAGCAGTCCTCAGGAGAAGATCCCACTGTAAGTGGACACATCTCCACGTCTGGCAATAGCAAGCAGTTATCTTTCGCAACCAATAAAATATTACAATCTAGATAAATGCCGTGAGATTGATTGTGCTATTTAAAAGCATTCGTACCTTCTGTTAAAATCAGCTTGAGTAAGTTATTGATTTCCATCTCTCCTGGGTTTAAAATGTTTAAGCCAAAGCTGCAGTAAGAAAAAAATATCAAGGTCAAGATGAAATAACATCAAAGGACATCCATTAACTGAGAAATAGACTGCAGTTGTATGATTTACCATAACAGATGCTGCACATCTCCATGCACAGCATAGGCAAAAATGAGACCAGTAAGTCTGTGATTATTCATTGTTAATGCTGTAGATGTATATGCCGCTGGTGAAGGTTAAACAGGCTCGGCAGATAATAAAAGGACTGGCTTCATTGCTCGGAGACCTACAATGTTCTTCTCTATGTGGTGATGAATGTTCCTGATGCTCAGACATGCAGGGTCCTTGCCCTCTAAATGGTCGG
Source organism: Bufotes viridis (assembly GCA_033119425.1). NCBI lineage: Eukaryota > Metazoa > Chordata > Amphibia > Anura > Bufonidae > Bufotes > Bufotes viridis. The sequence goes on along the minus strand of CM065589.1, from coordinate 140,486,946 downwards.
ATTATCAACTGGCTAGAAACGAGGGAACGCTGTCCGGAGAGAGGACTACTAGCCTTTAAAAGTGGTCACTCTCGGTCATGTCAGGCATCATTCTGATATTTCTGTTACGACATCATGGAGGATTTTGATTTGAACTGATACAGTACTAAATTCCACTTCATTACTGTAAATAAAAAGTAAAGCTGGCCATATACCTTAGAAAGCCATCAGCCGAATGCTTGTTCAGCACGCGTTCCCAAAAGGGTGAAGGGAATAAGCCCCCCCTTGAAAGGTCTTGCCCCCAGCATCTGCCACCATGGGAGAGTTGGTAGGCTCCCATGGACGTCAGAGGGCCGATATCTAATGTGTCAGTAAACAGCCCTGTAATGTAGACCCAGGAGCTCCTTCCACTGGAAGTATGTCTGCTAGGGACCCTTTCCACATGAGTACGATGTTGGAGGGTGCCTATGGTATATATGCGGGCGTGTTATATTACAGACGTATCCAAAGTACAATATGACAAGGTACATCACTCCAAAGTACGTTAAAGGAGTTTTCCACTCATTCAATATTGATGACTTCTGGCTCCAGATGGGACGTCAGTATCAGATTGGTGGGGGTTTGACATCTGGCACTCCCACTGATCAGTTTTCGTCTGCCTGAGCCGGAAAGAAGAGAGTGGACAGAGCCAGAAGCAGAAAGCTGCTGTCAAACTACGGCTCAGCTCCCGTTGATTGTCACTGCTTTGTTTCCCCTTTAATATACTGGTGGTTTTGCAAAAAAAATAAAAAAATAAACTTGTAACATCTCTGGCTCATTATTAGTTAGTGTTTTGCAAGGGTGAAAGATTGGAAACTGGGTGGACTTTTCGTTTAGATTTCATAAGGCGGCCCATGTAGGGTTGCGCCTAAGACATTAGAAATATGTACTGTCTGCTACTTTGGTATTTTTGTTTTAGGCACAATGTAACCAAATGTCTAGAACATTCTGCCCTAAATAACATTTCTATTTTTGATAAAATACTGTCATTTTAGCATTTTGGGACAAAGGCCAAAACATGAGACACAAGGAAAATGGACACAGAAAGGACTTGGAACTGAAGTAGCCAGGAAGAAGAACTGGAAATCACAAGGTGGTGGTATATACAGGAGCACAGGTAAATCAAGACCGGATGACCTACCTAATAGCCAGACAGACCTCCTTCTGGATCTCAGGGCAGATTTGGTCCTTTGGTGCCATAAGCAGCTGCCACAACAACAAGCCAGCCCTTCGGATGGTATCTCTGTTCCTCTCAGTTTGAGGGTTAAGGAAAAATTTTAACACTACCTGCAAGCACAACATTGTACTATTTTAATACACAGGCACCATAGTAATCATTATGTGGTTATCAGCAATTTGAAGTGAGCATGCTCTTTTGGGAGTGTATATGAGGAGATGTACTGTGTAGTCTGACCATGTACCCCATCTGTTCTCCCAAAGGTGGAGGTCAATAGGCTGCAGCTTCATCTCCCTTCTCTACGGTATGTGTTTACTCTATTACTGAAATTGTCCTGTTTGGCACTAGACTGCTGAGGCCTGTGATTGGCTTCAGCAGTCACATGCCATATAACTCTTTATCACTGCTGCAGCCTTGTATACAAACACCAGGAGGAGGACTGGAGCTGAATACAGCAGGGGAGAAACAGGTGAGTATTCGAGTAAACGTTAAACTAATTCAGACAACCCCATTAAAGAGCGTCTGTAAGCATGATCAACCCTATTAAACCAGACACACCACATGGTAGGGTTGATCATGCTTATGTCTCTACATTGCACTGTTCCAGAGAAAACTCATTTATATTAACATACCAATTAGGTAGTTGGTTCACTGAGGGGCCGGCCAGAGCCCTTTGAGCACCAGTTTCTCAACACCCATGCAGCCTTAGCTGGGCTGGATATCTCAGGGAAAGGGAGAAGCGGCTAAGGCTGCAGAGGAATGACAAACTAGTGCTTAAAGGGCTCTGGCTGGCCCCTCAGTGCTCTAAATAGCTAATTGGCATATTAATAATATATTGATAATTTTCTCTGGAACAGAGCAATATACAGACATAAACAAGATATCATTTTAATCAGCATAATAAACCCTACCATGCAGTGAGTCTGGTTTAATAGGGTTGGTCATGCAAACAATTTACATAGATTGCACATATGCCATTAATAGATATGTGCACTTGCCAATTTTCTTTTATTAGGTTATTAATATTATTTTTCAGTATGACTCTATTTTCAAACTTCATTCTAAAACTCAAAGAGAAAAAACATAAAGTACCTGAAAGACCACAAGGATGCAGCGGATGATACATTTATCTCCATTAACCATGGCTTTTTCCATGATATCACATATACTGCTCAGATGATGTGATTCGATTGGATGCTGCTTTCCTAGAAAGGTTGTGATTGGTAAACTGTTGCTGTTGGCCAAGAGGTTAAGCTGATGAATGCACATGGCCCCCACATGATGAAGCAATTGGTTTATAACCTCATTTGTGGTTACGGCCTCTCCTGCAGAAAATATTATATAGCATTAAAATGCTGGATACAAATAAATGACAAATAATATTACTGATGGCTCAAGCGCGTTCTCCGGGTTCAGGGTTGAACCCGGATATGAGCTCTTCATTATTCTTTTATCATCCTCCCTCTTGTCTCGCATCGCAAGGTCTGTTTGTTGACTGCCGGTGAGGTACCAGGCTTCACATCACTATGCTAAGTGGAAGCTTCTACCCAGCAGTGAGCCCGATGACATCACCACCACAAATGGGTGGCCTAGGCCGTTTTGGAGGCAGTACCTATAGTCAACACTATAGTCCACCCGTTTGTACCGGTCATGTCCCCAATGCTAGGCGGAAGTCTCTGCTTAGCATAGTGATGTGAAGCCCAGTATGTCACTGGCAGTCAAACAGACCTTGTGCTGTACGATGAAGAGCAAGGCAAGGAAATGCTCCGATGCTCCACTCATGTACGATAAAGGAAGATTAGACTGTCTGCTAAGAAATCGCTTTTAAACAGAGAACTTTAACTATAAAACAAACCTCCCCCATGAGGGAATGTCACTTGGATGTGCAATGATGCTTGTCCAGGGAAACTCTGATTTATGTCCAGGGAAGCAAGTAAAGAACACCAAACCGCGCCAGAATCGAACGTTAGGAAACACACTGGTATTTACACTGCTACATTATGGTCCTGCACCGATACTCCAGTGGTCCCTGCCAGTCTCTGTTCACAGTGATGTCTACATACAGCATACAACTACTGCGGATAGTGACTGGCTGCATCTGTCCCGTGCAAGTCCTGTACGTCACTGCTGCTGCAGTGCAGTGACCAACACAGGCCATGGTGGCATTGGTACAGGAGTGGAGGCTTTTTTTTTTATTTTTTTTATAAAGTGCTGGAAAACACTGAAGTTTCTTAAAATGTAGATGGGAAAGCTTCAGAAAAATAGAATTAGTGACAAAGAGTACATTATCCCACCACAAAATATTCTGGAAAGATAATTTACATTATTTAGTCATGTGTGTTATGAAATTTCACACCTCATCAGAAAAAGACAAATTTACCTTTGGGGTCAGCAATGATGTGGGTAACTCCAAGTCTCTGACACACCACATGGAAAGCCTGGTTTCCTGGATTACACCACTGGTCAAAGTAATCATTGGAGCAGGTCCAGATCATATTATTCATGGTATCATAACAAGCACCTGCAAAAACACAAAAGTAGCAGACCATAAGTTTATACTAGAAAGGGTGAGAAAACAGAAGCCAGCCCTACATTTATGCCGTAATTCATCGTTTGTAATGTGCACCACATTTCCAAGTATGCTTTGCTTATAATCACCAACAACGACGGTGCATATTTTATTTCTTACCAAGTCCGGTCACCAGAGCCCCGCGGCCCAGGGAGCTGCCTGCAGCGTCAATGAGATCAGCCCGGTTGGTAAACTGTCCATCGGAAATGTTAAACACCAGACTGGAAGCCAGGACTGAAATAAAGAATCGAGGTCTTAATGAATCTGCATGATAACCGTGCTTCCAAGGTTCTACCCTGCCCTGCAATAGTCATTGGATTTTTACAAGGTAAACCATTTGTGGACAGAAAGCTGTAAAGCAGGATATTATACAGTAATAAGTAATGTCAGCTAGGAAACATTTTACAGTTCATTTTGTTATTTATTGTCAATGATCTGCGCTGCCGTGTTGGGGAATATATGATGAGACCTCATTCTAAAGGCTGTATTAGATCTGCAGATTTTGCAGGTGATTGTCGAGAAGGAAGTGTTCTTTCCCGGCAGTCGCCTGCTCATTAGTGCAGGAGACCGTTGTATTTACATGCAGCAATCTCCTCCACAGTATGAGGAGGAGCAATCGCTAATACCATCGCTTGTCCCCATACTGAATCATTGTTTGCATGCAGCAGATCATGATTAGACGGCACAATCTGCTGCCAGCAAGTGATGATTTTGCTAGTTTGGATAATCGGCAGCAGTATTACACAGGCAGATCATCGCTAACCAGCATTCCTACGAATGATCTGTCTGACAATTGCCTGCTGTAATACAAACTTAAGGTTACTAAAGACAGTCTGTCACCAGGAAACTCTATATTAAACCTACGACTAGCGCAGCTGAATGTAATGATGCTTCATTCTGGTGAAAAAGTACTTGTAATCCATAGACAAATGAGCAGTGCACCAAGGACCGGCCCAAGTAACTCTGTGCACCCTTGCTCCTTTAACTCTTAATTGACAGGACTAGTGTGGAGCGAAGTGTGCTTCAGATCCAAGATCCGAATTCACTTCGTTCAAAACTTCATCTGAATGCTGTATGGAGACCCGTCTCCATACAGCATTCAAATGTCTGGGCTACGCAGAGGTGAAATTCGTTAAATCTCACGAGACTTTGGCGGAGAACTTTGGGCTTCGATTATACAACTTTAACACCATTTTAAAACAGCAATCCGAAGTCGGCTTCGGTACTGACTTACCAGTCCATACAGCATTCAAGTGGCGTTTTGAACTAAGCGACTTCGGATCTTGGATCCGAAGCGTGCTTCGCTCAACACTAGACAGGACCAAGTGAGATGACTATGCAGGAACCTGGTCAGGTCAATTAAGATGGAGAGGGAGGGAGCACAGAGTGACTTTGACCCGCCCTCAGTGCGTTTAACGGCTCATTTGCTCATATGGATTAAAAGTGTGTTTTCTCCAGGATGAAGCAAACAATCGTTAAATGAAAAGTATCCTTACATTCAGCTAAGCCAGCCCTAGCATTGTGACTGGTTTAACAATGAATTTCCTGGTGACAGATTCCCTTTCAATTCTATGGAGAGTAAATATAATATGGATGCACCAGTGTGTTATCTGCATTTCATCTATATTGCATCTGTCTCATGTAGTTCAGTTTACTGCCTAGAAGACAGCTAATCAGTACTAATTAGTAATACTGATTATATACTGATGCATCTCCATCTGTAACATGTCCAGATTTCGGATCCTTATTACAAATGTTTTGCAATATGACAAATCTAACTGTGGTAGCCGCACAGTAACATGAAATGGAGCATTGCATAGTATCACCATACAAACAAAAAAGAATGAGTGCAGCAAGGAGAAAACCAGGAGTAAACTGATAACCTACTTTTTAGGGATGACAAGCCACTGGTTCCACCAAACAGAGACCTTGTTGCTGAGCTTCCTGAGCCTCCAGGAGGTGGTACAATAAGTACCAGGTATGTTCCACATGTATACATTGGCGTCTTTCTTAACATTTTCAGAGGAAGGCCACAACTCGTATTTGCAGCTACAAGACAGATTTACAGTTTCATTAACAAGACAAGCTTATCTCTAGTAGGGTAACAGCTACCAAAGGGATGTCTTCCTATAAGGCCTTGTTCACATCTGCCTCAGGGCTCCTGTTTATACCAGAAGTCACTCTGATGAATCCATCATACAACCAATACCAACAGAACCTGACTTACAATGGAGTCCGCCAAGGTCCCATTATCTGTCATAATATTCATCATTTCTGACAGAATTTGCAATGAAACTATCAACATACGGTAAATGTAAACAGAGCATAACTGGTAGAGTCAAAGATTTGATGAGTGGCTGCAATTATTTCACTACAACACCTACAAACACATACTACACAGTCAAGTAATCAAATGTTACTTTATTGAACAACAATTTATAAAAAAACATGACCCATGTATCATTTTTGTTATAAATTGTTGTTCAATAAAGTAACATTTGATTGATTACTTGACGGTGTAGTATGTGTTTGTAGGTGTTTTATGCTTATCACACAGCGGGTGACCAGTTGGTCACTATTTGGTTGGTGTTTATTTCACTACAAAGCATCACCGTTCAGAGAATTGTAGATATTACCATAATGTCAAACCTGGCTATTCACAGCTCAGTCTGATGATGATTGAACCAGTAACGGAAATGTATTGGAAAAGCACACCGTAAAGCCGTGCGGTGCAACTAGAAAGGGTTCTTCAACCCTATTGGAGTGTTGAATGGATTCAGTGAACACGCAAATGTAAATCAAATTGTCTCAGCGAAAAGTTGAAAATAAAGGTAACTCATCATTACTCAGATCATCTATCTGAGAAATAATTCTTGAAATTATGAGTTACCTTTATTTTCGAACAAGAATAGGTATTTCTATTATGGACGGCCCATTCCATTCCACAAATTGCGAAATGCATGCAGCCAGCATTTGAGTTTTCCAGGCCGCAAAACACGATGCAGTCGTGTGCATGAGGCCTAAGGCCTCTTCCACACAGTCAGTATTTGGTCAGTAGTTTTCAGCAGTATTTGTAAGCCAAAGCCAAAAGTTGAACTTAAACTGAAAAAGTCAGTTTTGGACGCACTCCTGGTTTTGTCTTACTAAGGCCTCATGCACACGACCGTTGTTGTGGTCCGCGTCCGAGCCGCATATTTTGAGGCTCGGGTGCGGACTTATTCACTTCAATGGGGCCGCAAAAGATGCGGACAGCACTCCGTGTGCTGTCCACATCCGTTGCTCTGTTCCGTGGCCCCCCAAAATAAATAGAGCATGTCCTATTCTTGCCCGTTTTGCAGACAAGAATAGGCATTTCTACAATGGGCCACGTTCCGTTCCGGCGGAGCAGCTTCCGTGTTTTGTGGATCCGCGGACTGCAAAACACATACGGTCGTGTGCATGAGGCCAAATACTGATTGAAAATACTGAGTAAATACTGACTGTGCGAAAGTAGCCCAAGAAGAGGGATCGAGGAGAATCCTGCAGCCACTCCTGCACCATGTCAGTATGCAAGGACAAGAGCTTGTATACATCTCTTCGGAACAATTTTTTAAACTATGGTCTGAAAAAGCATTTGTGAGGGTCTCACGCACATTGCCATCATATCACTCCTCATAGACATCAGGGACGAGTACTGTACACGTCACTATGATAGTCTAGGAAAGAACACTCAAGTAGTTTCCCATATTGATTGCAGTCAAATGGTTGAAAGAAGGCTCTGTTCACATTACAATTGAACCTTCTGTCAAAGGTATACATTAGGATTTCCCGACACACAATCATTGATAAAACAATTTATAATAACCCACCCAGATAGAAATGTTGAATTGAAGCAAAGTTTGGCATGTAGTTATGTATCAGGCAGATATGTAAATGATTACAGGTGTGGTCTTGGGTCTTATCACAAGAGGGTGTAAAACTGCTTCCCATGCTGATGTATATAAAAGGCTCTCAGAAGCTACTTTGGGGTAGTCTACCTCTTGATGAGAGATCATTGACTGCTAGACATGCCTCTACGACCACTCTGAAGACATTCTGCCCAGTTGACAAACTTTGAGAAAGGTTGCATCATTGGACTGAGGGAAGCAAGATGATTGTTTCGACGAATTTCCTACTATTAAGGGCATTCTGACCTAGCGTTTAGGAGGTGCTGGGAGCAGCGGTTAAGTGAGGGCACGCACACATGCAGGGCTGTGGAGTCGGAGTCGGAGTCGAGGAGTCGGAGTCGGAGGCAATTTTGGGTACCTGGAGTCGGAGTCGGCAAAAAATGAACCGACTCCTACTAGATTTAAATTGGAATAAAAAAAAATTGGAATAAAAAAAAAGCAAGTTTAAATGTCCCAATTCAGATAAAGTTATAATTAATTACTTCTCTACTGTAAGAATAAAGGCCAATGCATGCAGTGCGTCACGTTACCGCTAAACAAAGACGTTAAGTGACCGTGAAGAAGCACGCTTTTCATATGCTTTACTGTGCAGTTAAAGGGACACTGACAGGCTGATATATCTGCTGGTATTCATCAGAGGATTAGGAATACAACTAGACGACTGTTACCCCCAGTTGAGGTTTACTTGTGTTTAAAAACGTTTTAATCAATATGCAAATTCTCTACCTTTGTGCCCAAGGGGGCAGGCGCACATGTAGAGTACTGGCAGCACTAGACAGGACTTGGAAGCGAGGAGGAAAAGAGAAAGCTGGCACAGCCTCAGCATAGCCAGACGAGGCTGCTGCCAGCACTCTACACGTGCGCCTGCGCAGGAATTCAGCGTTCGGCTAGCCTGAAAAAAAGGCCAGTGCAGTGAATAATAACGAGGGAACAGCGCTGGGAAGCTGTACTTCGGGCGCGGCTGGGCACAAAGCCGCAGGAGACGCTGCCCCATTGGGCACAAAGATAGTGAATTTGCATACAGATTAAAATGTTTTTAAACACAAGTACAGCTTAACTGGGGGTAACATTAGTATAGTTTTATTCCTAATTCTCTGATGAATACCAGTATATATATATATCTTTAGCTGGAAAATCAGCCTGTCAGTGTCCCTTTAAGGAGCGGCAATACTTCCACTTTCCATCGTCTTGTGGTCTGCTGTTACAGGGAATCCATGGTTATCCTAGCCTCTCACTGATAACTGATTAAGGACTGGAGACACTTGTATAAGTGAAGGGAATGGAGAGTCAATAGTTCAAGACTGAAGCTGTAAACCATTTGAAAAACTGCTATCATTCAGCTAAGGCTATAAAAAATGTAAACTCAGATTGTTAGCTTAAATTTTAAACATGACTATGGGATTCTACTAGGAAAATCATGTTTTAAAATAAATGCCCCTTCCCCTGCCCCGTCCTGGATCCTCCCACTGCTCTATCTTCAGCAGAAGATCAGCACACAAAGGAGAAGGCAGCAGCTTCTGCTCAACTACCTCTCTGTGCTAGAGGAGATTAGAAGAACTTGGTGGAACAGCTTCGTATTTGCATATTAAATACAGAGGAGTCGGAGTCGAGGAGTCGGAGTCGGAAGTTTCAAAATCTGAGGAGTCGGAGTTGGAGTCGGACAATTTATCTACCGACTCCACAGCCCTGCACACATGGCAAACAGGCTCCGGACTGCTATGGCAGGGTCTACAGGTCCAGCTGTATCATCTGTGGGCCAATGTGTAGCAGGATACCGTATGGAACCTGTATGCCTCCATGTCCAACTGTATGTCATCTTGTATCCACGCGAGAGGAGGCCTAACATCGTACAAGAGCCTCCTTTCAATTGTAAAGTTTCCCCAATAAACGTTTCCTTTCGCACTAAGGGTCCATTCACACGTTCGCAAGTGTGGCGGTCCGCAAATTGCGCATTCTGCGGACCACACATTGCCGGCACTATAATAGAAATGCCTTTTCTTGTCCGTATCTGTGGACAAGAATAGGACATGTTCTATTTTTTGCGGAAAGGAAGTGGGGATGCTGTCCGCATCTTTTCCGGCCCCATTGAAAATGAATGGGTCCGGATCCGTTCCGCAACATTGCGGAACAGATCCGGATCCATTTTGTGGACGTGTGAATGGACTCTAATATTGTAATCACTTACATATATCATTACATTCACACATAGAAAATTTCATTTGACACCAACAGCTCCTTCTCAGTGCATGAAGTGAAGTCTAATGCTCAGTATAATTTAATTTCTAGGATGCCTCTACATAAAAAAGTATCGCAAAGCGTGTGTAAATATGTTCTTATATACTACCTAGAAGGCCAAAAGAACATTCTTTTGCCATCCCTTCAAGGGAATGGGGGGCCTACGGCGATGTTCAGCGTATGTGCCAGGACGTTTCCTGGTGCATATACCGAATGTGTTCACATAATGTGATGTAAAATAAGCAATAACAGATGGACATTATATTCACACGCCATTGTAGGACTTCCAGGAGAGACTCACCAGTCTGGTCCTCTTTTAGTGTGTTTGAGATTGTCGAGCCGGTAAGGGCAGCCAGGGTTGCTGAAGGAGAAGCCCTATATCTGGACAATCTACTGAGCAGCATTTCGTTGATACTTTTTGAAGACTCCCCCTCTTTTCTCATCAGTATGATGCGCTCATGAAGGGGCCTTGCTGAGTACACACCATTTTCAGCCTGAGGAGAATATAGACACTTTGAGCACGGACAAATAACATAGTCTCATTGGCCTATAAAGGCCAAAACTTAAAACTGTAAGAATCTGGTATACATAATAACATTTGTGCTTTATGCACTTCATGAAAATTAAACAAACTGAGTGATTTAATTTAGATCAATAAATGATATGCAAGAACGCGTATAATATACCCTATGAAGTGCTTAGGTGGACGCGGATCTATCAGACAATAATGATATACAAGGAATTGTAGCGCCTGAATTAAAGGGGTTAATAAAAACTGGTGAAAGGCAGGGAAGGTTATACTCACTGGCACAAATCCCTGCTCCAGTTTTCCAGAAGGATCACGTTTACATGGCTGCAGAGGCGAGATGCATGACATGTGGCCACTGCAGCCAATCGCCAACGTCAGCGGACTCGTGCCGCATTTTACGGAGGCCAACGTTGACCTGCAGCGGTCATGGTTTACATGTGGAACCTGCATTCCCTGGATTTTATGTGGCCGTCATGTCGCATAGCAGGTAGGATTTAGTGTTAGGAACCCGTCTAATCGAGTTCACCTTGAGGTTTGGCAGACGGGCTCAAATAATTTTGTGCAAAGCATCTCATTTGCAAAACTAGTGCAGTATTAGCACCAGAATGTTTTCTATGGCATTGTTGTACATTATATGTGTATGCAGAGTGCTGCTGCATAACCCCTTTTTTTTCCTGTATGTTTCAAGCCATGGCAGCGTGCACCTGTGCATAGGGATGTGCTGACTGACGCCCTTTTTCTTTGCATGGTTTACGAGCATATCATCACTGCAGCCAAGAAGAGGACATTATAGCTGCATTGGTGGCGAACATCAGAACGGCAGCGCTGGAGTGGAGGGGTTTGAACATTTAAGTATAACAGGGCTCCAGATGGCAACCAAAACGGTTGCCAATGCGCCTTAAAATTTGCAGATGGCGACAAGACTTTTTAGTCTTGTCGCCATTTGCGACTGGACGGCCGTGCTGTAGCTGTAGGGTTGCACCGTGTATCGCTGCGCAGCCTAGTATGCTATGTTGTCTTCAATAGCACAGTGTGCTAGTTCTCCCGCCCCACTGTGACGTGGCTGCCGCTGCCACCAATAGGGAGATAGCAGGGAGGAGGAGAGGAGCTGTGGCCGCTGCGCTACCAATGAATGTTATTAACTCATTAATTCAAGTGTAGGCAGCGGGTGCCGGCAGCGGTATCACAGACCCGGCACCCGGCCTCAATAACAGGGCATGCGATCCATGGAAATTAACCCCTCAGGTGCAAAATCTGAGAGGTTAATTGTCGCGGATCGCATGCCCTGTTATTGAGGCCAGCTGCTGGGTCTGTGATACCGCTGCCGGCACCCGCTGCCTACACTTGAATTAATTAATTACATTCATTGGTGGCGCAGGCCCCCGGTATCATAAATTATATAAACCATTGGAGGTGGCGACTCCCCCTATAGTGTTAGTATTATTGGTGGTGCAGTGCTCCCTCCCAGGTACCCCCCCTCCCCCCTTGTATTGGTATCATTGGTGGCAGTGGCCACAGGTGCCCCTCACCTCCTCTCTTCTGATCGGAGCCCCAGCAGTGTAATGCTGGGGCTCCGATCGGTTACCATGGCAGCCAGGACGCTACTGAAGCCCTGGCTACCATAGTAATCTCCCTGCTGCTGTGTGTACTATGCACAGGTCAGCAGGGACAGTGTGAAGTCCTATTCACTATAATAGATCACTATTAGGGTGACTAGGACAAGGGATTAAAAGATCCCAGGTTCTACCCCTAAGGGGGCTAATAGTTAGTAAATAAAAGGTAAAAAAAAAAGTAAAAAAAACACCAAAATACTAAAAGTCGCCCCCGTTCCCAAATTTACAGATAAAATTTACAAACAATAAAAAATAAACATACTACATATCGCCACGTCTGAAAAAGTGTGAGCTATTAAAATATTAAAAAAAATATTTCCGCTGCAGTGAACGACGTAACAGAAAAAAAAAAATCAAAACCGTGCAATTCGCCATTTTTAGTCACCTTGTCCCCCAGAAGAGGTCACTGGATGTGAGAGGTATGTGGCTCTGTATTCTCCTATATGTAGAGCTGGCTCACTACTGTGACCTGCGTCTCATCTTCTCCGCCAAGTCTTTTTTTAAATTATAATTTATGCATTTAAAATTTGGCGACTAAAAAATTTAATTTGGCGACTAAAAAATTTTCCGTTTAGGAGCCAATGGCTCCTGGTTATTTTTTTTAGTCTGGAGCCCTGTATAACATCTCTTATAATTTTAAAAACATCTCTGCCTTTCACCATGGTTTGGACAACCCCTTCAAGCATTCAGGTACCACAGCAGGGCTGTCCATAGCTGTTCAAGTGACAGTTCACCACTGAGCACAGTTTAGCTTTTTTTCTGACTAGGTCCAAAATACTAGGATGATTATATTTCCTAATATGTCTTACAATGATTACAGCTCAATTAGATACAGAGCTCTAAAACCCTTGCGTAGTAATGGAGCGTAAGAGGAGCTGTCATCACGCCTGACATGTCTGGTTTACTAACTACTTGCATTCCCTGTGAAATAACTATTTGAAAGCATCTTTTTCTATGACTCTAGGCTGTGCCATTCCTCTATTACTCCTGTTAGAAGTATACAAATGAATTGCCAGCAGTCTGCAATTAAGATCCAACTGGATGTTACAACCAGTAGCCCGACACCGGCTGCACTTATTGGACAAGGGAAAACGGTGCGGGGACACACCCCCACTGGTAATATACAGACTGCTGGCAAGTCATTGTCATAGTAGTAATAACAGAGGAATGACACAACATGGAGTTATAAGAAAAGATGTTACAGAATTGTTATTACATGGGGAACAGAAGTAGTTCCTAAACCAGACATGTCAGGAGAGGTGACAGGCCCTCCAAAAATACAGATGTAGCCACCGTTATTTTGACTCGCTTAACGCATTAATGCAACAAAAGCACTTTACAGTAATACAAGAAATTGTGTTAAAGTGACCAACGCTGGCAACATCTGTAGGTTTATCCACATCTAACATTCGTTACTTAACCAAAGGATAGGTGGTAAATGGCTGATCACTGGTGACCCCCCCCCCCCCCCCCCCCCCCAAGTCACCAGAAGGGGGTCCGGCATCTGTTTAAGCCAGCCCAACAAACACCGAATGAAGCAGCGGGGGGGCATGCTCAACCTTCTCCCCGATGGTGCAGTAAAAAGAACGGGGGACTTGGAGCCCGCGTTCTAGTGATCATGGGGGGTGGCATTGGTGGGGTCCACGTCAGGCCTCTGCAAGTAAAACTGTGGATAGGTGATAAATGTGTTATGTGGAACAACCCCTTTAACTGATTTAAAAAAAAAAAAGGAAAAAGAAAAAGGCCAATATTAGATGGCGGGACAAATATACATTTCATCAGCAGAAAGACAATAAGGACACATGCTGGTGACACCGTCATATCTAGCACACACAAAACGCGCTAAACGTCATCAAGCATCTCACATTTAGTTCAAAGATGTCCATGAACACAGAGTGGCCCTTTGGGGTCTTTTCGTTCAGACTCGCCGGAGACCAAATCCAGTAAAAGTAAGAGCCATCAGAACATAGGTGTACAGTCGTCATGTTACTCCCAACAGGAAAATGATTGGCTGGCATTGTGATTATCTGAGAGATCTGAAGGAAAGAAGAAGAAATTGGTCACTAGGCCACCGATCAGTAATGTGTATAAGTTATCACCGCTCCTAGTAAAACCCCCAATACAGCACCGCTGTGTCAGCATTCTCCTTTAAGAAGTGAGAAGACGTACAATAGTGCCTTTGTCAGGGTGGCTATTATTATACTGTGCTTTCTTATGGCACTACACGGGTAGCTCTTTAGCTGGCATATCAAATTGCTTCATGGTTCAGCAAAAGTTATTTTAATTTTGCACTGCTGAACCCACACAAGACTCAGCATTTTTGGGCTTAAAAGGCATAACGCAATGCAGATTTTACCGGGCCCAGAAGAGGACTTCTGTCATAGCACATCTCAGGACGTCTGTGAAAAGAGACAGTAAGGCTCCATTCACACGGACGTGTGTGTTTTGCGGATCCACGGATCCGCAAAACACGGACAGCGACAATGTGCGTTCTGCATTTTGCGGACCGCACTTCGTCGGCACTCTCATAGAAAATGCCTTTTCTTGTTCGCAATTGCGGACAAGAATAGGACATGTTCTATTTTTTTGCGGAACGGAAGTGCGGACCCGGAAGTGCAGATCTGCAATTCCGGATCCGGGCAGGACATAGTGTGTCCCCATAGGTATGAATGGGTCCGCAATTCCGTTCCGCAAAATGCGGAACAGAATTGCGGACGTGTGAATGGGGCCTTAATGCATGGAAGAGGTAAAAATAGGTTTTTATAGTGTACCCCTCTGAGAGCTGCTAGTAGACCGAGTGACCATGTTTAGACATGGTGGATTTGTTGCAGATTTTGACATGAAAATTTGCCACAGAGTACAGTGTAACAAATGTAAATGGGTTTTTCAAATCTACCAATATGTCTGCAACTCAAAGGGAGAAATCCACTGCAAAAAGTAGGTGGATCTGCAAAAATGTGATATGTGTATTCGCCACACATGAACTCCCCCTATAAAGATAAATTCCCAAAGCGTTTTTTCTTTAAGTGGGCAGAATACAAATATAAAAAGCACAGAAGTAAGAGGAATTTTAACCCCTGCAGACTTGCACTTTAGAAATTACAGATCACCATAAGTGGATTCAAGTCCAGGAACCAGGGTCACCAAAACCAGAAACCGCTGAAAGAGGAGCTGTCTGAAAACTCCTGACGTTATACTGACAGGTCCGAAGTTCTGCTGAGACCTCCCCAATATTGGGAGCCAAAACCGGTAGTGAAGCATACCCAGAGACCAGGTATAATGGAGAGATCTACTCCTGTTACCTGCACCTGGTTTTTGGTTCACAATAACTGATCAAATAACTGAAGTGTGAACTCAGCCTAACTGAAAAAAGCGCTGTGCCCCTTTAGCTCTCCTCCCAGAGCCCTTCAGCAACAGGCGGGCATCCACTGCCTGAAAGCATCAGAGAAAAATGACAAGTGCTATATTTTCCTATCCGGCATTAAAACCGATAAGCCTGATGGCAGAAATCATACCACGTGTTCTAGTATCAGTTTCTGTATCATGCCAGATGAAATCTACATTGGGTGGCCACGTATATGGTTACCCATCCTAAATGGGATTTAGGCGTAGACTGTCATAAAATCCAGGAGCCTGCTGGCAGCGCAGCCATAATGAATTCAAATGACCACAAAAGCGCACCCTTCTGTTTTCAGTCTCGAAGCTGAGCTGACTTTATTCAGACCCATCTTTGTACCAGACTAAATAACTGAAACTTTTTAGGAGTTCCCTACTGGACCCTCTGGCCTGATAGGCCTCCAAGAATCTAAATCTCTAAATGACCTTTACATACATCTTATTTCCTTAAAAGGGTTTTTTAGGATTTTAATACTGATAATCCATCCTCAGGATAAGACATCAATATCAGATCGGCGGGTTTCTGACACCCAGCACCTCCGCCGATAAGCTTAAGCAGGTAAACAATGAAGGGGAGGCTAATGGAGAGCTGCCTTCTCTTTAACCAGCTGATGAGTGGGGGTGCCGGGTGTCAGATCTATTCTGAGAATAGGTCATCAGCATTAAAATCCCAGAAGACCCCTTTAAAATTGAAGTCCAGAAAGCACAATTCCCTCAAGTCACGGTTACCTGTAGTGTGTACTGATCAATTATTTGGAAAAGAAAGTGAGGCTTGTTGTCAAAAGATGCTGGTCGATGAAGAAGCTTTCCACTTCCATAAGCAACCCAGCCAGCCTCCAGCTCCTCATTTCGACAGTAGACAAACCCCCTGAAAATGAATTGAACAGCATTAGTGACTGGGGCTTCACATGAGCGGCCACAAACCATCTTAGACTAGACACCTTAACCTCTTAGCAGTCAATATTAAAATTGAAAAACCTCCTGAAAATGTCAATTTTTAATTGTAGATTTCTTAATAATTAATATTGTTGGTGCACAATTCTATGGACACTATTGCGTTTTTAACCCCCTTAGCGCCATAACTAGTTTTCGCCTTACAAACCAGTAGCATTTTCCCCAGCTTGTGTTCCAGCAGTCATACATTTTTAATTTAATTTTATTTATTCTTTTTGCTGGATTAGTTGTAGGTTATTTAGGAACCATTTTGAGGTATATATACTGTATTAAATAACTTATTATTTTATTTATAGGGGGGAATCTAAAAAAAACAGTAATTTTAACATTATTTTGTAGAATTTATTTACTGCGTTACTGTGTGGTATAAATAACATGGTAAATTTATTCTGTGGGTCAGAGCAAATATAATAATGCCATATTTGTATATTTTTTTTTCATTCCTCCTGCAGCCTGTCAGCTCCCCAACTACCTCCCTCTCCTCCAAACTGAAGGGGGAAGAGGGCTGTGTAGCTGCTTATCTCTCTGGATAGGTAGAGATATGGGCCTAGTCTTGTTTGTAAGCTGGCATTCCAAGCTTTTGGAGAGTACCAGAATCGCAGCATTTTATACATTGGAAGATATCGCTGTTAGAACTTAGGATGGCAGTGAATGCAGCTGAAAGTTAAAATAAAAGCAGGTTTTACCTCTTTTGCTCCCGAGTCGATTTCTAAAGCTATATATCCTGATATTGCAGGGATAATGCTGTTCTTATTGGATTAGTGGTATTGTCTGAAAGCTTGGAATGTCCATATACCCATAACTCTAGCTGCTACCAATCCGGAGATATGAGCAACTAAAGCAGCCTTCCCCCTCTCATCTGCTGGAGCTGAACCGATAAGGGGGACCTGTCACCATAAAAATGCAGTGTAATCTGCAGACAGCTTGTTATAGAGCAGCAGATTGATCTACAGCTTTTGGAAAAGATTCAGTAAACCTGTATTTCATTCATTTAAATTTCTGCACACTCTAGGCTTGAAGTCAAGTAGGCGGTCCTATCAGTGATTGACAGCCTGCCCTTTTTGACTCTGCATACACAGATAGCTATCAATCACTGACCGGACCGCCTCCTTGACTTCAAGAACGAGCAGGAATTTAAAAGTGTAAAGTTTTACTGAATCTTTTCCCACAAATCTATCAATTAATCTGCTCAGCTCCTCCTGCTCTATAACACGCCGCCTGCAGCTCAGACTTAATGTTCAATGTGACAGGTTCCCTTTAAGTGCTTTTCTCAAAGTTCAAATAGAGCTCTAGCAAAATAGTTAGTTGGTTAATAGCACTTTTCTAGTGGTCGTACACATCCAATGAACAAGCAAAACAAGACATATACTGGTAGCAAGGGTTCACTTATTAAAAGATCAGTGAACTTACATTTTTTTATACTTTTTCACAGTGTTTTTTGTTTTAATTTTTAGCCATTTACTTTTACCGATATGGGACATAGAAGAGAACACGTGCTCTTTGTACTTTCCCATTTGCAGATCACAGGTACTAGCAATGGTTTGTAATTCATCAACCCATTAGTAAAGTGGAAACAAGTCAATTCTTGCTGCGCTTTCAGCAGCAGGTGGTAACACACGGATCAGCCAAGCTGAATGGGATCCATGGCATGTACACCTAGAAATCCATGGCAGAAATGCACAGTGTGAACATGCTGTGATAATTCAGGCCACGCTCGCATACACAAGTTTACAGAGCGTGAAAAACACTGTGGTACACTAGCCATACGCTAGAGATTCTGGACGGCTGAAAAGTCTAATAGGGCCATTTTCTGCTAACGAATGCTACCTTTTTGTGGCAGATGATAGCAGAGCTCTGTCGAAAACCTGATCTGCTGAACATTTGTTCCTGCTGAATGACCACTCTGTATCCCGTCAATGGAAGCCCAGACCAGGCCACCGATCATGCCAGAAATTGGTGTCTATGTTTGAATTTAATGTACGGTCTGCTTAGAATTAAACACTTACCGTAAAGTGCCATGAAGTCCAGAGCCCAGCTTACTCAGGCCTCTCCCCACTGAGTTAGTTGTAAATAGGTATAGTCCATCAGATGCCAGGCAGCGACCCAGGTCTGCATCTATAAGACAAGAAGGAGTTAGAAGGAAAGAGGTTTCCACTTTGTACTTTTTATTTTTTTTAAAAAAAGGAAAGAGACCCCAGAGAGAGAAGAGGGATGGAGATACACAGGAACTGATCAGACGCATTTCCTAGCCGTTTATACCAGTACACCATTTGCCTATTCATCAAAGTCTACAGCAGTCCTAGCAGATCACTCTTCCTAAGGCCAGGTCCATATGGTGCAGCCATTCTGCGGCTGAAACTGTCCTGACCTGCGGTGTTACTGCAAGTCGTGAAGGGGTAAACAGCAGTGTAAATGGTAAAACTGTGCGGCCATTAACAAGCAGCAAGTCAGGTTTCAGCTGCAGCCCAGCCAAATTTTTTTTGCCGTTAATTAGGACATGAGCGATTAGGCTAATTTCAAGTATCGTTAGGAAATTGAAGGTGATGGGCTATGTAGCAGAGGGATATCAGGAAAAGAAAATATGGCTGCTTTCTTCCTTAAACCGTGCCACATCTACCCATGGCTTTTAACGCAACTCACCTCTAATCAAAGGGTTGGCCACTATATATAACAAGCTGCACATGTACTGGGAGCAGCACATAAATGCAGCTAGTAACAGGCGATGTCCGATGGTTTAAGATGCCTAATTTCTAGTTATTAGCCGGTCCTCTCCCCCGCTTGGCAGTATTGTTCTCCCCAATGGCCGGTGATGGAGGGCCATATAATCAGTTCCGTCTATTAGGATAAATTGGGGACATGCTAGGACAGGGGTCAGCAACCTCCGGCACTCCAGGTGTTGGGAAACTACATCTCCCAGCATGCACACTTGCTTGGCTGCTCTCTAAACTCCCACACAGGTGGAAAAAGAGCACACTGGGAGTTGTAGTTGCACTGCAGCTGGAGTGCCGAAGGTTGCTGATCCATGTGCTAGGACAATAACTACTGGTGAAGATAAAAGATTTCAGCCCTGTTCATATTGAGTTCCTCTTCATTCTCGGCATCAAAAGTAACCATAGGCCCAATTCATCAAAGAAGACCAAAAGCATAGTCTACTGTGCTTTCTTTTACCATTTCCTGGGGCCTATGGACAATGAACGTCACTGTAGGAGTACACCAGTGCATAATTCAAGATATTTCTGACCATAAAGGAAAACCGCAATGTGAACCGAGCATTATCATAGCAGCTGCAGAGCTCCCAGGTTAAACAAAAAATCCTGTCAAAGTGGATTATTCATCTTATTCTAAACCTCAGCAAAACGGTGGAAAATAAAGTGACCTTTGTTTTCATTGTTGGAGCCACTGGTCCCATCAGGAGCTGGAAGCATATCCTCAAAACCCCAGGATACAATGTGCTTGCTTCCCAGTAAACAAGAGGGAGATCCTGGTCCTCCTTCCAGAAGCAGCAGCCTAAGGAAAATGAGATGCGTAACAAGTTAGTAGGACTACCCCACTGCTGTACATGCTGAAGTTGAAAATGAATAAATCAAGAAGCACAAAGAGGAACACTAAAGAGAAGGTGAGCTGTACGAGATAAACACACATTCATAATTCATAGAAGCAGAACACATGCTGTGCTATGGCCGGGCTAGGCATGTACTTCGTAATAATGATTTGATTTCCCAAGTGTATTAGGATGCTGCCTCAACAGTAAAGGGGTTCTCTTATCTTGTCGTTACTAAGGCAAGATGAGACAGAGTGCCGACCACCAGACGGCCAAGAAAAAGCTGACTGCGCAGGTGCTCGCAGTTTCAGTAGCTCAAGTTATGTTATTTCCGAGTTAGAGAATCAACGTAGCTTGCTGTGCGACCCTTCTTCCGTAGCCCCCGTGCACTGCAATAGCAGATACGGAACCAGCACGCAGCGGCACAGTCCACTGTTTCCTGGCCAGCTGGTGGTCGGGACTATATCTCATCTCATCTTAGTGATGGCAAGATTGACATCCCCTTATTATTATGTGAAAGCGCCATTAATTCCATGGCACTCTACATCAAGAGGAGGGGCACATACATAATATAAAAATACAAGAAACAAGAAACTATTAACAGACTGGTACAGAGGGGGAGAGGACCCTGCCCGCAAGAGCTTACAATCTACAAGAGAAAGGGAAGAACACAGTAGGTGAGGGTAAAGTCTGCTCATGTGGCTGTGTGGTGGCAGCATGCTTATTGCAGGTGGTAGGCTTTCCTGAAGAGCTGGGTTTTCAGGGTTGCTTTTGAAGGTTTGGATGTTGGGGGGGGGAAATCTGATGTACTGGGATAGTGAGTTCCAGAGTAGGGGAGAGGCACGTGAGAAATCTTGTATTCAATTGTGGGAAGAACAGAGGAGGAGGTCCTGTGAGGATCGGAGATTACGTGTGAGGATGTATCAGAAAGCAGGTCAGAGATGTAAAGAGGGGACTGGTTGTGGACGGCCTTATACGTGGTTGTAAGTATTTTAAACTCAATTTGCTGGGCAATGGGGAGCCAGAGAAGAGATTGGCAGAGGGGGGAGGCAATCTTTGTCTTGGGCCACTGAGATTTGTGTAAAATGCATCAAATAGTAAATCTGGATTCAATGACCCAGTGATGGGCATTACAAGGAATTACCTGTGGGTACCCTCTGAATGCTGCCCCTTTCCAATGCCCAGGGTTCCAGGCAGACTAAAAGTGGTGATGTCCTGTTCCTGGTGAAATGGACCACTGCAACCATTTACTGGCCTCAGCGGTGACGTTCTGTCCAGTGACACGGGACTCTCGGAGCTGAAGTTGTATTTCGGAGTGCGTTTTTTTTTTCCTTTTTTCGGAGGGTTTGGACAACCTCTTTCATTCTTAGTTTTTTAGTTATTCACTATCTTTAAGATCTTTGCTAGCGGTCGGTGAGTTAAACGGGCTTGTTCCCATTTAGAAGCCTGTGCTACTTTCACACAACTGTTAAGTATCTATGCAGGCTGAGCTGCTCACAGACATTACACATGTTCTTCATTCCTCCACCCCATTCTTCATCCTTCTGAACCTGCACATTGGCAAATCTTTACCCCCCCATGTACTGAGAAGCACTAGGATATTGGCTGGTGACGGCTCATGCAGGCTTATATCTACTCCCCTATTGTGTTAACATGGTAGGACGACTGCACAAATCAAGCACGTGTCACCCCTATCTATTCATAGATTGTAAGCTCTTGTGAGCAGGGCCCTCATTCCTCTTGTTTTAATTATTGACTTGTCTGTTGCTATGTTATGTACGTACATGAACCCCCTGATTGTAAAGCGCTGCGGAATGTGTTGGTGCTATATAAATAAAGATTATTATTATCTGCCAAGAAGTTAATGTTGGGGGGTAAATGCGGACCAGTTCTGATTGTTCTGCAGAGGTGTGCTTCAGCAGCTCTTTCCCTCTCTCCATTGTAATAAACATGCATGCTTGGCCAAGCTGTGTGTGCATGTTTACAGGGAGGTTGGGGAAAATGGTTATTAGTTGAATGCTACCTATGGCTTTTCTCACAAACAGCATTTATCACCTGTCCATAGGATAATTACAAATGTTGGATTGATGGGGGTCCGACAAGGGTGATCCAGTGATCAGGGGTTTCTGAGTCTGTCTGTAAAGAGCAGCAGTGTGCATGCCAGTCCAGTGCCCCATTCTCTTCTATAGGATTGACGTAGACAGCAGTCCATAAGTCCCTAGAAGCGAATAGAGCAGTGGACCAACATGACAGGACGCTCGTTCATCCGGTGATTGGCAGTACTTTTACACAGGCAGACCGCCGGGAACCAGAGTTTGCAGGAACGTTTGTTCCCGAAATTTGGGCCGTGTAAATCCACCTTTAGTGCAATCAGAGATCCTGAGTAAAAAACAATAATAATAAGCTAAACTATCTAATGACAGACCCGGAATAATAATGGCTGCTGCTTTATAAGAAATGTGATCCATGCTTCTCCACAAAGCCCAGCTAAAACTAAATGGGAACCGGGACAGAGCATGCCACTATCAGTCAGAAATGAGCACGAAATATTATGGAATATTTTAGTGGTCCTTGTACCCAGAGAGGATAATTCCTTGAGACCAGAAAATAATCAGGGTAGATTATCATATGAACGTTCACAAGGCCGACATCTGTGGAAAGCACAAATCTAAAAAGGAATCATGAAAGACTGACGATGGCCGATACTGTACATAAGAAAGCAAGTCCATAGCAGATACGACTTCACTGATGCACTATTTTCCAAACCTCTCTCCTACAGACATGAAGTCTTCAACAAAATGGAAAGGAGTTGTACTCACCTATACAATACATCTGCCACTGGCAGGGATCCTAGATCAGTCTGCTTCTGTAGCAAGTGTACAGTGTGAATGAATGTCTTCAACGATCCTCTAAAATACAACACAAATAATCAAAACTGTGAAGAATACAATACACATTAACACTGTATTCAGGGGAAGTCCAGGATTAGAAAAACATGGCTGCTGTCCTCCAGAAAGAGCACTGTGGACTGTGCCCGACACTGAAGCACAGCTCCACTGAACTGTTCAGCTGCAATACCACACACAACCTGGGGACAGATGTGGCACTGTTAGAACAAAGCAGCAATGATTTTCTAACATTTAGACTACCCCTTTAAGGGAAAAAAAAAACTGCAAACATTGTATTTTACATTGATTAAACCCCTAAAAATACCATAAATGATCAGCCTCAATCATAGCATGGTAAAAAACAGTATATATATCACTTAATTTTCTATTAGTTATGTTCCATCAAGCATAATTTTCAACAGCCATAGTGCATCTAAGGTGAAGGCAACACACTCCTGTGTTATTCCCATGGTTATAATATACTGTAGAAGTACACCACACATGCTTACTTACCTAATCCCCTTTGGTCCCTAGCCGCCGCTGCCATGCTATGGTTTTAGACTGTCAACATCCAGTGTGACAGTGGTCACTGCGGTCAATGACTGGCCACAGCGGAGACATGTCCCCCATGTATCACTCCCACGTGGGCACAGTTTCTGCTCACCGCAGCGCCATTAACGTACATCAAAAACAGAGAATTTCTTCTCATTTTTGCCGCACATGTACAGCGATGAGAAGGAAAGGGTTGATATGAGTTTCTGTTGCAAAATAGTCACAAAACCCAAGTCATGTAACATTACAAATGCTATTCGGATCGACGCACTAAAACTAAATCAGGGCAAATGTGACATGCATATGTAATGTATTCCTATGAGCCTTAAAGTTGGTGATTCTGATCACTGTTTTAAAATCAAGGTTTACGTTAAAGGAGGCTAAACCTTTGCTGAAACCATGAAGGCCCAACGGTGCTTCTACGATCTCTCCGCACCTTCACACTTTGTCAGCTCTGCACAGCTTTGCCAGGATGCAGAGTACAGACCCACAGGGTATACAGGAATCGCACTCTGCAGGCTGGAAAAGCCAAGCAGAGCAGATAATACCAGCACCTTCATGGTTTCAGCAAAGGTTTAGGTCCCTTTAGGTTGTATGGTGGGTGGACAAATGGCACCATAAGCGACGTGGAAACTGTGGAGCACCACGTGCCATTGATGTGATCTAGTGAATGTTGGCTAGGAAGGTGCACAAGGGGGCAGCTCACCGCCAAAATGAACCAAGGGGCTAAAACAATAGTTCAGCGAACCCTGAGTATGGGGCTCTGAAAAATGTGGCCATTATTGGGAACCAACACTCTCCTTCTGCCGGCAGCTAACAGTCTTTGAAGTCTTGCTTTAGGATTTGCTTCCCACACTTCTTAGCTGAGAAGCATTCTTTGGTTGCTTTTCGTGTATAATTTTTATACTTGTGGCCTCCCACCATAAGTTTAAAAATGATGGGAGATGCAGCTGGGAAAGCGTGCACTCGGGTTGCTGGAGGCCCCTTCTGTAGAGCAGCTTTGAACCATCGGCTTTCGGTATGATATGGTTACCTAGCCTGCTCCGTGCCTCCTGCCATCGCTTTACAAACTGACAGCTGTTGTTTTTTCCTTTTGCAAAACTTTGACCCCTTATTCACTTCGGAGTGCCTAACATGTATGTTACTCATTGATGAATACCTCATTTATAATGAACAGGTATGGTTAAGGCTACTTTTACACTAGCGGCAGCCTTCTCCAGCAGGCTGTTCCGGCGGCTGCCGCAGGTCCGCTCCGGCCCCATTCACTATAACGGGGGCGGGCTGGAGGTCCAGCGGAAGCACGGCAAACATGCCGAGAGGCGGCTGGAATAAGACTGACATGTCTCGGCATGCGCAATATGACTAGTGGTTTATCTGCCCATAATGGGCAGAGCAGTGCACATGTGCGGGCCAACTGTGAAGAGGTGCAGGCGCGAGATCTGGGAAGTAGTGGAGGAGATGATCGTAGGAAAGAAGGGCGGGCCAGAGGGCTGAAAGAGGTGTGGTTTTCTGGGCACTTGCGGCAGTAACGCTGCCCCTGGGCACTTGCCGAAGCTAATTTGCATACGTTTATTAAGTGTATTTTTCACGTTCTCGACGAGGGACACAGACAAGAGAGGTGGGTACCATTGTAATGGGGGCCAAACAGTCTATAACCTGATCTGAGCGGTCTAAAACGCTCAGATTAGGTGACAGACTCCCTTTAAAAATATGTTAACCATAAAAATGTGATTTAAAACAATAGCTCCTGGGGACACAGAGAAAATTTCTTTATGTATTTCTCAAAACAGGACCAAAGGAACTAAGTAGATGATGTGATAGTTGTTGTTTTTTTTGGCATTTACTATGTTTAGTGTTCCTTTAAAAGAAAGAAATTCAAACAGCTGCAATACATACGGTATGACAGCTACGGTATGCACTTTAGTCCAAGCTACACTTACCTAGCACATGCTAACGCAACTAGAGCAGCAGCAGAGTTTTCCTTCTGCTTGTAAGAGACTTGTTGGTCCAAAGCAGAGGTGTCCTCCAACCAGGAGCAAAGCAACGACTCTATTCCGTTCAAGCAGTCTGCTGGTTCTTTAGTCAAACTCAATGGCTGACAGTCCCGAAGGCAATTCAGTAGCACCTCAGCGGTTATGTTACAAAGAGAGGGGTCTGTTTTACTCTGAGACTGAATAAGAGGAAAAACCAACAAGAGTCCCATCCGCGAAGTGAATGGCGCCTGTTCTGGCTGCTGTAACAAGCCTTGCCGCTTGAGCAATGCGAGGGTTTCCTCATCGGAGCCGTCCCGTTCATGTTGCTCTTCCAGAGCCAGCTGGCGTTGTGCGTTCCATAAACCACGCAAAGCATTGAGGCGATACTCAAGTAATCGTGCATAGGCGTTGCTCTGGTTCCCACACACGGCTCTCAAGCGTTCCGCTAGTTCAGTTGGGTTCTTGGTCTCAAACGTTAAAATCTACAAAACAAGAGAATTGAACCGTTTTACCTTATGAGAAGTACAAATGCACTGAACGATGAGACATCATTCCACCGAATGACCTTGAAGCTAGCACAGTAATGATCAATGCCTGGAAGATTGCTGTGGGTTTATTTCAATCGATCCACTGGATGGGAAACCTGCTATGGGCCGTAGAAGACGACAATAACACAGGACTGCAGGTTTTAACTAAATGCATACGCTGCTGCTTAACCCTTTCACTGCAAAGGCTTCCAATGCCTAAATGTTTTTTCTTTCTTATACAATTGGTTTATGTTTCTATTTTTAAACAGGGGGAACAAAAAAAATAAAAAAATAAAAAAAAAATTGCACATACCGTGTTTTTTTTCCCTCTGTTAATTTAACACATAATCATATAAACCAGAGAGAGATCTATAATCACTAAATAATCCCCATATATAAGGATAGCAAAGATATGATCGTCCCACCTACATGATGGCATTAAAAGGGCTATTCAGGAATTTGATGCCAATGGCCTATCTTCAGGATAGGTCATCAATATTATATCGGCAGGGGTACTGGGAATTTGAAGAGATTGGTGCGCTCACCTGAGCTCCATAAAGGACAGCGCCGTACACTGTATAGAGGCCGTGCTTGGTATTGCAGCTCGGATCCATTCACCTGAATGGAACTCAGCTGAGCCTAGGCCCCGTGACTGATGTATGGTGATGTCACTGGCCTAGGAAGAGACCTAAGCACTCACGGAGCTCAGAGGCCTCTTCCAATAGTTAATCAGCTATTTAAATGCTGTCAGGAAAGCCTGTGAGTCCAGCTGCCCCAGACCGCCGTGATCAACAGATTTTCCTGTCTGTATACAGGCAGAACTGTCAATCTGCAGTATGGGGGCATGAGAAGCAAGAGTAGGGCTACACGACGACAATTTTTATAATGATAGTCCATGGTGTCGCACTGCGACATGACAGTAGCATAAACTCAATCCAAGCTGGATTTTTCTAAAACTGTTGTGTCGCAGTATGTCGCAGTGCGACACCATAGACTATCACTATTGTCGTGCGACGTCAATGTCGAGCGACACATGTTGCAGTGTAGTTGTGCCCTATGTCGTTGTGTAGCCCTAGCCTAAGTCTCACAGGCTCTCTCCGTAATACCTGGCACCATTTAGGCAGAGATCTGTATGAAAATATTGAATCAACCCATAGAAAACTGTATTCCGTCTATGCTATGCTGCCTTCAGATACAGCAGACTAAGTAGCTAAAGCACATAAGATTGCCAACAAACCTAGGAGGAGACCCATCGAAGCCACTGATGATTGGCAGAGATGCGGGACCCTCAAGTACAGACTGTACACATTAGTATACACGTGTGTCATAAAGCTTTTCACAAACAATATCAAGACAAAGGAAAAAGGGAAGAAGCATGATTTTTCACCATCTGAAAAAGAAGTTGTCACAAGATTTGTGATGTTGACTTTTTCATTTCATTCTGAACCCCTATAAAAGGATGGGAAGTTCTACAATTATGATAAAGAAAGAGAGAAATTGTTTCCCAGTTATCTTTTTTTCATAAAAATCTGTAGCCATTTATTTAAAAAAGCCTGAAATTGCCAATAACCGAAAATACCATCCACTGCAGGCCATGTATGTGAAGAAGGTATCCCCCGAAAACACAGCTTCTTGGGCCCTTAGGTTAGGTCATGCGACTGAAGCAGTCAGATACGAGGGTTACTAGCTGTTGAAATGTATGTTTAGTGGTCCAGTTTACTGGATATTAACCTATGCACAAGCAAATTTAACGAAGTACAGGTGAATATAGGAAACACAGGTTACTCGAGCAGAACAGGCACTGCCATAGCTCACAATTACTGCAGCAGCATATTGTGTGAATTCTGTGTACGGGAAAAAGAAAGGCTTTCTGTATTCTAGCTGGTGTCAGCCATAATAATACTGGTGATTCACAAATGAGAACCCCCCTAGAAAAAGCACACAGGCAAAAAGCTTAACACATACAATTGGTGGAACATTGTCATTGTAAGGGCATGTGACTTAGGTACCCAGCGCTGTACAATCACATTGTCTGTGTGGGGAAAATCAAAGTTCCTGATCAGAGGTTGCACTACATTTTTCCAGAAGGTATAAAAATACTCCTCCTACCATTTTTGAGGGGTATTTTGAGCTGAGGAGGAGTACGAAATTTGCAGTAATTCAAATACGTAGGCCTACACATCTGCGTTGGAGGCTCCGTTCTAAACCTTGTATGTAGGACTTTGATAAAAAGACGAGATCTTGAACAGAAGTTGAACAGACTTCGTTATAGTCAGTGAAGTCTGTTCAGCTCTGTTCCTGACAGTTAGGTGCCCGATCCAGCACTTCCGTTATTTTCGTTGTTCTGTTCATCTAACAGAGCAGAATAATAAAAATAAATAGTGGCGGTGTGAACGTGTCCTCCCGTCACCTTCTCCAACATAGAGTTCCATGTGAATAACATTGCTCCCCTCCTTCCAGGATAGGGTTAATAAGCCAGCAGGGAATCATATCCAAGTGATAAGGTACAGGGAAGAGCCATTATATTGGACTGGACTTTATCACTTCATTATAATAGCCTGCTGTGCATTCACTCCAGGCCGGCCAACTTATTAGAAGTCTGTGGGTGCCCCAACACCACCAAGCGCTTGCATGGAGAGGTAATAAGCTATACTATAAATGAGAAAAAACGGGTGCAAAATCCTACCCAGAACCGAGACCAAGGTCCTATTCAGATAACTTGAAAAAAAGATGGCATCACTCCAAATTGTGATGAAGAAAAAGTGGACGGTTTTAATGACCCATCAGTACAGCAACGTTTCAGCTCTCTCAATGGAGCCTTTGTCTAGCTGAATCAACAGACGCAAGACATAGTGGATTCGATTTGTACATTACAGAACCATACAGGCGACACAAGATTGGTTTAATCTTTTCGCATATTTGCACAGGAGACCACATAAATTTGTCCAGTTTGAAGCTGATCAGCAGTGTCATTTGGGACAGGGGAGTGAAGGTTTGTCACTGCTGCTCGTTTTTAATTTTATTATAATGAAAGATGTTTAATTATACACAGTTATCAGCCCTGAAGCAATAATTTTTTTTCCCTTGACTTGGGTGGGGACTGCGGATCACACAAATGTGACACCACGGCCGCCTTCCGTAACTAGGCAGATGATGCACTATTCAAGGTGGTCCCTTGGGTGGTCCGTCTGTCTCTTGGGTATATTCTAGTCATTGATATTGTGACTTGGATGTTGGGAGGAGGCGAGCGCTGTCATTAGGTGCCGGCGACGTCCTCCTCTTTGACTTTGTGACACTGATGCCTGTGATGGACACAGATGGATTCAGACTCATTCAACTAAAATGGATTTGTGATCCGTCTGCACCCCTGCAGTGCAGAGGCACGGACAGAAATCCCACAGAAGCACTCCGTGGAGCTTCCATGGGGTTCCATGCCTCCGTTATGCACCAAACCTTCCGGATTGTGGACCCATTCAAGTGAACGGGTCCGCATCCGTGATGCAGGCTGCATACGGCCAGTGCCAGTATATTGCGTACCCGCTGTTTGCGGGCTGCAATATGGCCACGGCTGGGCAACAGCCCTGTGCAGGAAGCCTTAGACTACCTTCCAGATCCTCACACCGCAAGTGTGAAAGTAGCCTTAAGGGGGCTCTCAGAGCTGGGACCCTAAGAGTGCCCTTCTGTGCAGGCTATGGGCGGTTTTTGGCCACGGAAATTTGGATATGGATGATAAGTAGTCAGAGGCCGTCAAGGAGACATACCAGTGTAGAACATGCTTCAACCCTGAAAGAGTCGTTTATCTACAGCATGCAGACATGCCTTGTACAATAGGGCTGCAGTACAAGCAAGAAAACAAAATTCATTTGAAGGTCTATTTTCTACCTTATAACTATAGTCCCAAAACCCAGGTGTCACAAAAATAAACGTGGCCTAAATGGGTGGGACTGCTCCAGACCCCAAACACTGTGGCGTGTTTCTAACTGGGGGGGCAGTTCCTCCGCATGTGGTTCGCAGCGAACGGCTATCCCCAGCAAAAATTGCATACAATGGAGGATGCCGGCGCGAACCACAAGCACCACACAAACATCCTACACAAAATAAAACATGTGCGGATGAAAATATATAAACACATAACTCACAGAAAAAAGATGCACCACATGGATAAGCAACTGACAACACTGGCTAATCCCTCACTCTGGTGTTAAAAGCTGAGAGATTCGCCAATATTTCCAATCAGGAACATATCGGAGCCCCTTTAGGCACCACTACACGGTATCTCAGCATGACATGGGGTCCTACCACTAGACTACCTATGGTGTGTGAACAAGGTCTGAACAGGTATTAAGTAGCCTACAGCCCCAACCCATCCCAAAACCCAGGTGAAATAAAGTAAAAAACTGAGGTAGTCTATGCTTTTCTTAAATGTAGTATAATCAACTGAAGTGAAACGGTTATGTGAAGCTTTGTAAATTAATTATTATAAATCAGGCTCAGTCTTTGATCTTCTGACTAGAGGTGATATCTCTGATTGTACTGTCCTCCAGATTACCCATCTGAAAAGCGTAACAGCATTCACACGACCATATGTATTTTGCAGTAGGGGTCGACCGATTATCGGTTTGGCCGATATTATCGGCCGATATTCATGATTTGCACAGTTATCGGTATCAGCCCCTAACCAGGCCGATATACCGATAACTGTGCTATCACAGAACATTGCCGCGCTGCTCTTAGCGCGGCCATGTTCCCTCAGCAGCTCAGGGGAGAAGGAGGCAGTGTCTCTCCCTCCCCCTGTGCTGCGCTGCCCTGCCAATGGAGAGAAGAGGAGGCGGGGCTGAGGGCGCACTGGCCACCAATGATAATAAGGTTTAAGATATTACAAGCACATTGCCCAGACCCTGCCTCTGATAGAGAGCTGCGATCCGCGGCAATTAACCCCTCAGGTGCGGCACTAATGTCATTAATGTCATTAAAAAAAGCTTAGCGCCCATTCATAGAAGCTGATAAGATGGGGGCCGGCCACATTTTTGGAGAACTTGCAAATATGCACAATGGCTGGGTACAATCAAGTTGAAGAACATCTTGTTGTGGTAGCAGAGCATTCATGAACTTATGTTGGGAAAATCAATCATGCAGGAATCCCACCGAGATTGGGGGTCGGGAGTGGCCTGGGTTTCACGTATCCGTTATAATTGGGGAAAGGAACGCGCTGCCACGACACAATGGAAGCTCCTTAAAGGTTACAGTACAGAAGTACAACACCTACAGTAAGGGCTCATGCACACGAACATCTGCCGGCCGTTCCGTGCATTGGGGACAGAAATTACGGTCCCCAATGCACGGGCAACATCTGTACGGCTGCCGCAGATGGATCCAGAACCATTCAACTTGAATGGGTCCGTGATCCGTCCGTTCCGCAAAAAAAGCAGTGCATGCACTATTTTTTTGCGGTGCGGAGGCACAGCCAGAAACACCACGAAAGCACTCTGTAGTGCTTCCGTGGGGTTCCGCTTCGTCCTTCTGCACTGCATCTCCCGAATCGCAGACCCATTCAAGTGAATGGGTCCGTGATCTGTGATGCTCACGGCCGGTGCCCGTGTATTGCGGACCCGCTGTATGTGAGCGGCAATATGACCACGGCCGACACAGTGTGGTGTGCATGAGCCCTAATTCAGATGAATAATACATGGGTGCTTGTTTTTTGTTTTTTTTTGCGGGGCTAGCTATAGTTTTTATTGATACCGATATGGGGTACACAAGACTTTTTGATCACTTCTTTTTTGGTGGACGTAACAGTACAAATAATGTAGATCTTGTTTATTGTTTACTAATTTTTATATGTAAAATTGGGAAAGGGGGTCATTTAAATTTTTTATACTTTTGTGTGTGTGTGGAGGGGGGTTAAATTTTTTAAAACTTCTTTTTTTACACTTTCATTTTTAGTCCCTATATGAGACTTGTGCAAATCTTAGATCTCTTACCCTCAGTTCACACTTGAGCGCTTTACAGCGCGTTCGAACGCGCTGTAAAACGCTCAACAGGAGAAAACTCATGTTTCCCTATGGGCATGGTTCTCACCTGAGCGTTTTACAGCGCATTTGAACGTGCTGTAAAACGCCCTACGCTCAAAGAAGTTCTTGAGCTTCTTTGGGCCGTTTTGTCGCGCGTTTGCATCTATAGACTTCAATGGGAACGCGCGTTTAACGCGCGTTAAGTGTAGATATGCCTTTTTTAATTGGTCTCCAGAGTCACGAACGCGTATTAAACGCGTGTTTACTATTGCCAAAAACGCGCATTAAAACGCGCGTCTCAGAAACGCTCAGGTCTGAACCCAGGGTTATACCATAGTATACTACTGATGTCTCTCCTTTGCAGGCAGTTTGCTATGACAAGCCTGGGAGCCTAAGGCCCCAGGAGGTTACAGCAACTCATGGTAAAGCGTGTGATTTCACCACTGGGGGTATGATCAAAAGAGAGAGGCGCCCCCTCCTTCTGTCTAACCTCTCACATGCTGCGGTCACTATTGACTGCGTCATCTGAAAGTTTAAATGACAAGGATCAGATTTCTCCATCCACAGTCATTAAGGCTGAGTGTCAGCTGTATTACAGTGGTGGCATAGACCAGTGTTTCCCAACCAGTGTGCCTCCAGCTGTTGCAAAACTACAACTCCCAGCATGCCCGGACAGCCTTTGGCTGTGCAGGCATGCTGGGAGTTGTAGTTTCGCAACAGCTGGAGGCACACTGGTTGGGAAACACAGGCATAGACAGTGCTCAGCTTGTGAGCCTGTTACATACATTCCTCACAGGCAAGTGGTCTTAAAGGGTTAGTAACAATCACCTCCTTACTTGCCGCCACCTACCGTTGACTGTGAGTAAGCAGCTTTACTATTGGCAGGGTCAGGCACCAATGTATCGCTGAGCCGGCTGGAGCTCTCGCCAGTGCATGAAAAGTCTCATGCACAGAATTAGTCATGAGACTTTTTGTAAAAGAGTAACATTTCTTTTACATGCATCTATGACGGGTTTACATGCGTTATTGTGACCTCAGAAGCCACCAGATGGAATCCGGATCAGCTCTACCTGTGTATAATGTCTCTTGTGGACACATCATTGCTGAAGCCAGCGGTGGCCTAAAGAGGACCAGGTGGCCAACCCCGGACTGGAAGATGAAGATGCCGAAGCCAGCGCAGAGGACTGGACTGGTGGGAAGCAGGCAGTTATGATCCCTTCAGTAGGGGAGGCAGACTGCTGACACCTGCTAGAAATTAGGTCTTGTAGCCGATCGGTTCTGATTTCAGCTCATGGACACTTAAGGCTGTATTATTACACAGCCCGATGTGGCAGACGATTGTCGGGAGGGAAGCATTTCCTCCCAGCGATCGCTTGCTCACTAGCAGAGGAGACCGCTGCTATTACATGCAGAGCTCTCCTCCGCAGCATGGGCAGGAGCGATCACTATTCCATCGCTCGTCCCCATGCTGTATACGAGTTTGCCGGCGCCAGATCGTTATTAGACACCACGATCTGATGCCTGAAAAACGATCATTTATTAACAAGTCAAAAGGTTTGGATTTCCCAATGATGAAGCGTTTGCTTGTTCATCAGGCAATCAGCAGCAATATTGCTCTGCAACATGATCACTAACAAGCGTCTATGCAAACGCTCGCTAGCGATTATCTGACGAAAACTTGTAATACAGTGTTAATGGCAGTATATTATTGGGCATTGATATACAATATGGTAAAGAAAAAAAAAAATCCTTTTCCCCAAAAAAAATCTTAACAGAGAAAAAACATCCCTAAGCTGTATATTACATGATACGATACACCTTATTCACAAAGGCATTCTTCAGCAATGTCCAGTCTGCGCTCATGGATACTTACAGTTTTCAGTAACCCAACCCCAGGAGAAGTTCACACATTTACAGGAAATAATAATGGCTACTCAAAATGATGTTTTGGGGTTATCTCCAGCAGCGAAGAGGATTTAAAGAGCTTTCCTAATGTAAATTAGGAGAACGAAGCTGAGCTCCCAGATACAGCGCTGAGGTGAATGTGCTGCTGTGTCTGGTGAAAGCCTAAGGTGCTGCAGCACTTCCCTCAGCTCAATGGTCCCTGTGTTCTGGTGATCAGTGAGGGCCCCACACGTGGCGTTTCTCCTCTGCCCTAACGAGGGTGGTGACCGTGGGCCCGGCAAATTTATCTTCTTTTAGGTGTAAAAGAAGATTGAAATGTACGCCAGCAAGGGGCTGGAGTAGATTCCAGTCAAGGTGCACGGACAGTCGGAGGCAGGCAGCGTTTCATTTATGACAAGGTGTACAACTTGCGTAAAATGCCGGTCTATGATAAATTCTCTCCATAGGCTTTTACTTATGCTTTTGTGCATTTTTACTTCTTTTTTTTTTTAAAGTAACACAAGTGTTTTTTGGGTGACACCATAACAAATTTATGTGTTGGAATCCTAAAAGTATTGCTTTGTATATGCAACACATGAGGGAGCTTGTATGGCAGCACACACAGGCCTATGGCTTCCTATTAGGCCTCTTTCACACGGGTGTCATGTTTGACGCCCGGATAGGATGCGGGTGCGTTGGGGGAATATGCGCGATTTTTCCGTGCGTGTGCAAACGTTTGTAATGTATTTTGCACGCGCGTTAGAAAAATCGCCATGTTTGGTACCCAGACCTGAAGCCGGACTTCATCACTGAAGTCCGGTTTCGGGTAGAGTATTCTGGAGAATTTATTATTTTCCCTTAGAACATAGTTATAAGGGAAAATAATAGCATTCTTAATAAAGAATGCTTAGTAAAATGAGAATTAAGGGGTTAAAAATAAAAAACTTAACTTACCTTAGCCACTTGATCGCGTAATTGGCGATCTCTCTTCAAGCATTAGCTGTAGTCTAAGGACCTGTGATGACGTCACAACACATGGTCCAATCACATGGTCCGTCACGGACCATGTGATTGGACCATGTGATGTGACGTCATCACAGGTCCTTTAGAATACAGCTAAAGCTTGAAGACAGAAGAGAGATCGCTAACTACGCGATCAAGTGGCTAAGGTAAGTTAAGTTTTTTATTTTTAACCCCTTAATCCTCATTTTACAAAGCATTCTTTATTAAGAATGCTATTATTTCCCCTTATAACCATGTTATAAGGGAAAATAATAAAGATCTGGTCCCGTCGCTTAGCAACCATGCGGGAAAATCGCACTGCATCCGCACTTGCTTGTGATTTTCCCGCAGCCCCATTCACTTCTATGGGGCCTGCGTTGCGTGAAAAACGCACAATATAGAGCATGCTGCGATTTTCACGCAACGCAGAAGTGATGTGTGAAAATCACCGCTCATGTGCACAGCCCCATAGAAATGAATGGGTCAGGATTCAGTGCGGGTGCAATGCGTCCTCCTTACGCATTGCACCCGCGCGGAAAACTCGCCCGTGTGAAAGGGGCCTTAGGGAACCACAATAGCCACCACGGTTTACACCTCACGTAGGTCAGGATTTCTCAACTCCGGTCCTCGGGACCCATCTACCAGTCATGTTTTCAGGATTTCCTTAGTATTGAGGTGATATAATTAGTGTCCATGCATCAGGACTTACCACAGGTATTTAATTCTGTGGGATATTCTCAAATCCTGTCCGGTAGGTGGGTCCGGAGGACTGGGGTGAGAAACCCTGACGTAGGTAGTACTGGTATAACCAGACACTCTGCGCCAATCACTAAAGACCCAGATATTCATACTAGATTAACGAGTAGCGTCAGTAAGGGACCTAATAGAGATTACAAATGTACATTTATATATAACATCATCCATTCTTAACTGTTCTAAATTTATTGTGCGCTTACCTATTTAATAATGAACCAGTCATGTCCTCATACTACAATCTCATAACGACTAATGCAGGGCTCCAGACAAAAAAAAATATCAAGGAGCCATTGGCTCCTAACCTGAAAAATCTAGGAGCCAAATGAAATTTTTAGTCGCCAAATTTAAAATACATATAATGAGATTTTCTAAGCCACACCCACGCAGTTAAAGGGTTTCTGTAGTCATTTCCATGACCTGTCAGACTAGCCAGATTCGCATTGGTAATTCGTGTGCTCTCTGCATCCGTATGTCCATTTCACACCCCCCAAAAAAGATAGAACATGTCCTATTCTTGTCCGCACCACGAACAAGGATAGGACTGTTCTATGATGAGCCGGACGTTCCATAAAACGCAGAACGCACATGCCATTATCCATGTTTTGCAGATCACCAATTTACGGACTGTAAAAAATCCAACAGTCGTGTGCATGAGCCCTTACAAAGGGTGACATTTGCAACATAAATTGATGTGATGTAGATTTTCTTGTGGAAAGTGTCTGCAGAGAGTGAATGAGATTTCTTAAAGGTTAAATATACGTTCCTAAAATCCCTAAAATGTATTTTCGCAATGTCCTGCAGGAAGACTGTTGCGCTTATTACAGGAACAGGCCCCAGTGTCGGCTCCTGCCTGTGCCCACTCCATAAAGCCTGGCACAGCACTTTAGCTCAGGGTCTTTTGTACTGACAGGTTATGCAGAGATTTAAGAATAAGCAATTTTTGGCATCTGGGTTTGTTTTTTTATTACACATTGGCCAAGATTTACTAATCCTGTAGATGGTGACCCAGACCTGCACCAGATCTATCACAGAGGTCAGGCTGGAAGATAAAACTGGTGCAGGGACAGACCATTAAGGATCCATTCACATGTACGCAAGTGTATTATGGATCCGCAAAACACGGATACCGGTTGTGCGTTGTGCATTTTGTGGCCCGCACATGGCCGGCCCTCCGATAGAAATGCCTATTTTTGTCTCCGATTGCGGACAAGAATAGGACATGCTCTACCTTTTTGCAGGGTTGCGGAATGGAGCAACAGATGCGGACAGTACACGGTGCACCTTTTGCAGGCCCATTCAAATGAAGGGGTCCGTCCGTTGTGCAGAATTGTGGGACAGATGCAGACCCAGAACT
The DNA here is from genome assembly GCA_033119425.1 of Bufotes viridis. Classification (NCBI taxonomy): domain Eukaryota; kingdom Metazoa; phylum Chordata; class Amphibia; order Anura; family Bufonidae; genus Bufotes; species Bufotes viridis. The sequence goes on along the minus strand of CM065589.1, from coordinate 140,450,041 downwards.
ACGGACGTGTGAGCGGACCCTTACTCTGACTCTGTACCAGCTACTGATTGGCTAATTTTGAGTCAGAATTTTATGCCAGAACTGTGGCACAATGTTGGCACTAAGTGGTGCATCTAGGGCTCTATCCATTTCCGCTTCCCTAGGTGTAGAAGACCTAGATGCGCCACTTTTTAGACAGATCTTTGGCGCAGATACATTAGAAAATATGGGCCAGTGTGTCTTCCTCCTAAACTGAAAAAAAAAAAAATTCCAATAAAAACACAGAAGTGCAGAAAAACCACCAAATACCCACATGTGAAATCATCCTCAGGCACAGATTGTGCACCAAAAAGCCACCAGCAGCAGCATCTGCCTCCCACTGTTTTCAATGGGAGACGGCATGTAACGTGGCCACGGCTTATAGCGGCTAAACCACAAAGGGGTCTGCAGATTGAAACTGAAAAACCGCACCATGTGAACCAGCCCTAAAGCAGATTTTTTTGACTGGCTGGGACTGACGTATTAGATTCTGCCACTCTCTGAAATGGGACCGATAATAGAGAATGAAGTGAAGATTTGTGCAGGTCCTTTTAAGAGTAAAACACTAACATTGTAAGCAAATATCCCCAGCACCCGTGGTACTACAAATACCATAGAGCCAGCCTAGCTAATCATATGTGGAATCTGACTGTACAACCCCCACTAGTTGGCCGGGGCAGAACATGTTGCTGTGACCACCCAGGCTCCCTCACCTTCACACAAGCGCTCCTCATACATAGTGACCGGATACTGCATACCATTAGCGCTGTCCATCAAAACGCCCGCGATACTAAGCCCCGCCCACCGAGCATAAGCCCCGCCCATCCATCGGCAACAGCCTATCACAATGCTGGAGTGCCAGATTAGCCAATCAGTGAGCAGAATCCAAAGTCTTTTGCCTGCATGGGACCAGACATCTGATTGGAGGATGAGGTTTCTTGCTATTCCGGCTGGGCTGACAATGGTGATTCGATGTGTGAAGCGCAATGTTTGAAAGAGCAGTGGAGTGTCTAGGCGCAAATGGCGACAAGACTACAAAGTCTTGTCGCCATTGTGCAATTCTAAGTCGCATTGGCGACCATTTTAGTCGCCATCTGGAGCCCTGTAATGACTAATTAGGCTAAGTTCCCATCACAATTATTTTACTGAAAACTGAAAAATAAAGAAAAAACAGATCCTGAGCATCAGTTATGCACATTTGTCAACTGTTTGAGCCATTTCCGTCAGAGATCCGTTATGACTTTTATTTCCGTCTTATAAATAACCAATCTCCAACTGAAATGCCTCCAACGGATGGCAAATGTGCATGACTGATGCTCAGGATCCTTTTTTCTTACAAGATCCTTTTTTTTTTCTTTACTTTTTGGTTCTTCTGACGGATCTGAAGAACGGAAAAATAACAGTGATTTGCAGAACGGAACGGGCGGCCCATTATAGAAATGACTATTCTTGTCAACAAAACGGACAAGAATAGGACATGTTCTATTGGCCTCTTGCACGCGAACGTTGTATATCCGTTTGCAGTCCCCAATGCACGGGCAATGTCTGTGCAGCGGCTGAGACGTATCGAGACCCATTCAACTTGAAAGCGTCCGTGATCTGTCCGCACCGCAAAAAAATAGAACAAGTTCTATTTTTTTGCGGTGTGGAGGCACGGACAGAAAGTACCCCAGAAGTACTCCGTAGTGCTTCCATGGGGTTCCGATCCGTGCCTCCATTCCGCATCTCCGTGATTGCGGAGCCATTCAAGTGAACGGGTCCGCATCAGACATGCCGAGTGCACACGGGCCGGCGCCGGTGTATTGCAGACCCCCCGTACGCGGGCCGCAGTACAGCCACGGGCACACAACGTTCGTGTGCAAGAGGCCTTTTATTGGGGGGCCACGGAACAGAGCAACGGATGCTGACAGCACACGGAGTGCTGTCTGCATCTTTTGAGGCCCCATTTAAGTGAATTCGTCTGCATCCGAGCCGCAAAAATGCGTCTCGGATGTGGACCCAAACACCGGTCGTTTGCGTGAAACCTTCTTCACACGATCAATAAGTGTTTTATCGCCACTAGTTCAGTCGCTTCACCTCATCCATGAGATTTACAGCTGAAAACATACAGAAGTATTTGGTGGCGTTTTTCTGCAGTTCGAGTGCAGTTCGAGTTCTTGGTGCAGGTCTTGATGTACAAACGTTGCAGATTTTAGCTAAAAGTTTATGGGAAATATGAAAAACAAACGAGCCATTTTTTCAAATTTTCACATGAGATCGGAGGTGGTTTTATATGCGATTTTCTAAAATTCATGAACGGAAATGCTTGGGAACGTGGAAAAAAACAAAAAATGAAATCCCATTATGACACTGCACAACACCCCAGTCGCATACGGCCTGTAATTCTGATAAAATCCTATGAGGATTACGGGGTGAAAACTACATATCGATAATCACCAACAAAAAAACCTGTTTGTGCTATTTTTCTATAAAGGGCGATATTGCAGTAGTATCCCATGGCGTGTACACCTGCCATTTTCCATTATCACATAAAAACCCACTGCACGTAATATTGTACCGCAATCTAATGTGATCACCGTACTATGATAACCGTTCTAATTTCATGGAGCGATAGCTTTGAAAAGCATCAGCATTCCACAAAAACCAGTTTAGTCTCTACAAATAAGCTAGCACCTATTACTGGAAGCGGGCTCGCCTCAGCTTGTGGGTGGGTTGTGCGCCCAGAAGGAGAGGCGTGCTGCTATCTAGCCTGTGCACACTACTGCTGATGTGTTATTCTGAAAGAAAAACGCCACCTCCCCATAAAAGGCAAAAAAAAAACAAAAAAAACACAATAACCAGATCTTCCATGGCGCACTACCTGCAAAGTAAACATGTTTATAAGCGGGAGTGTAGGGAAGCATCAGACTGCACCGCAGACCATTTGTGTCATCAATATTCATTGATCTGGCTCCAGATACATAGGAGGAAAAAACAGCAGTAAAACGTCGCTTACGCTTACCCTGTGCTTTACTGGGTACACAGCCGATGGGAAGAAATAAAAAAAAATTTGACTTTAGTAACGTATGAAACATTCATGTACGGTTATGGATGGGGCTCTGCAGTCCGATCTAACTTGGGGGTTCTCTGGGTTTTCGCATTAGGGCTCATGCTCATTACCGTATGTATTTTGCGGAACAGAACAGCCGGCCTCTAAAAGAACAGTACTATCCTTGTCCGTAATGCAGACAATAATAGGACATGTTCTATTTTTTTGCTGAACGGACATACGGAAACAGAATGTACTCTGAGTAACTTCCTTTTTTTTTTGTGGACCCATTGAAATGAATTGTTCCGCGTACGGTCCGCAATAAAAATGGAGCGGACAGGGAGAGAAAATAAGCCCGTGTGCATGAGCCCTTAAAGGGGTATTTCAACCTCACTGATGTGGTGTCATACAGTAGTCCAATGCAATTGAAGGCACTTACCAAATACATTCATTTTGTGGAAGTGCCTCCTCTGTGAGATCAGCCTCCCTGTGCAATGCTCATTGTCAGGGGATACACTCACCGACGCAGCAGTGACCGCATTTCGCAGTGCCGCTAACCCTTCCCCCATCCCGGCCTCCTCATTCCAGTACACCACCAGGGCATGCCCAGCCGCACTGGAGCTGTTCAGCTGAGCTAGCGCCAATGCCGCTAATGAAAATATTTCATAAGGCCTCAGTGCACATGGCCATGGTTTCGGTCCGCCTCCGATTTGCGGATCAGATGCTGTCCGCATCTGCAAGGCTAGGGCTACACGGCGACATGTGTTGCATGACAATAAGTTGCGTGACAAAAAGGGTAAAACTACACTAAGACGTGTGTCGCACAACATTCATGTCGCGTGACATTTTTTATTATGGTTGTCAATGGTACATGCTGCAACTGCGACAGTCGCACAAAAATCCAACTTAGCGTCTATTCAGACGTGCGCAAGTTTTTTGCGGTCCATGAATTGCAGATCCGCAAAACACAGATTCCAGCCATGTGCGTTCCGCATTTTGCGTCTCGATTGCAGGCAAGAATAGGACATGCTCTATCTTTTTTGCAGGGCCACGGAACAGAACTACGGATGCGAACAGCACACGGTGTGCTGTCCTCATCTTTTGCAGCCCTATTGAATTGAATGGGCCCGCACCCGTCCCGCAAAATTGCGTAACGGAGGCGGACCGTGAACTACGGACAGCTGAATGGACCCTTAGATAGATTTTTTGTGACTGCACAGTTACAGTGCAACACCACTGACTATCATTATAAGAAATGTTGCGCAATGTTTGTGTGACCAGAAGTAGCACGACACATGTCGCCGTGTAGCCCTATCCTAAGTCCGCTCCACGGCCCCGCAAGAAGATAGAACATAATTCCTTGACCATTTTGTGAACAAGAATAGGACTTTTCTCTACACGTGGGGCTGGAGGGAGGCATGCTCACAGCCGGGATCTGTGTTTTGCGGTTCCGAGATTTGCAGACCACAAAACACTTACAGCACAAGCAAGTGGCGCAATGATGTCATCAAATCACCACTTGTCTGTACTACCATTCTGAAGAAAAGTACCCACCCCGAGGAGAGGCAGAATGTCTGACAGATGTGGGTGACACCTCTGAAACCTGCACCCATATCTAGAATGAGGACCCCCCAAACTCACAGCGTTGGATGCTGCATCCAGGTTGCGAAAGATGGCCGGTTTGCAGAAACAGTTAAGTGGCTGTCCGGCCTGTTTCCGTAGCATCTATACAAGTGAATAGCAGATATGGAAATGGCGCAGCACAGCAAACTTATCTGGTTTAGTAACTTGTGAGATATGGAAAATAAGGTAGCACAGCGCGCTCGCTGTTCCTACGGCAGACAGCATGCACATGGTGCACTTGGGTTTCTGTATGGAAAATCTGCAGCGTAATACAGCACCAGCTAAGTAGTTGAGATTTTTCAGATTTCAGGTACACAATGCCCAAAGTTTCAAAGCGGAAATTGACCTGCGATGCAGATTTTGAAATCCACAGCAGGTCAAACGCTTGTGTGGATCTTCAGTTCAGGTTTTACCCTTTGCTATGCAAAGATTTGGGCCAAATCCGCATCAAAATAACACATATGGATTTTGGTGTGCAAATCGGGCAAGACCAGTGTGAAAATCCGCATAAAGTACCCCGTATTGTGCATCTACTCCTAGGATAAATGCACGCATTGGGGGGAATTTATCATGAGGGTAGTATTTGCTTGAGTTTTGCTTGAGTCTACGTTGGAGTACTTTGCGCCACATTTATCAAATGTCACATGTTGTTTAATAAATTTAGCTTGTCCTTAAACCTAAGGCCTCTTTCACACGGGCGTCACGGATTCTGTCCGGATAAATCGCCGGTGAATTGCGGGAAACCAGCGCAAGTAGGCACGCAATTTCAGTCAGTTTTGTCTGCAATTGCGTTCCGTTGTTCAGTTTTTTCAGTGCGAGTACAATGCGCTTTGCACGCGTGTGATAAAAAAACTGAATGTGGTACCCAGACCCGAACCCGGACTTCTTCACTGAAGTTTGGGTTTGGTGCTCTGTAGGTTTTATTATTTTCCCTTATAACATGGATCTTTTATCTTCTTTCAGCAGGACCTGCGCTGACGTCACCGCGCTTACGTCATCGAAGGTCCTTTTGCAGGTCCTGGAAGAAAAAGAAATAAGATGATACCGGCTGCGCGATCAAGTGGATGAGGTGAGCTTATTTTTTTATTTTTTAACCCCTCATTGGACATTTCAGTTAGCATTCTGTATTAAGAATGCTATTATTTTCCCTTATAACCATGTTATTAGGGAAAATAATACAGTAAATTTAATTTAATGGGGTCCGGGGTTGCTCATCCCTATCATCTCCTAGCAACCATGAGTGAAAATCGCACTGCATCTGCACTTGCTTGCGGATGCTATGCGATTTTTACGCAGTCCCATTCATTTCTATGGGGCCTGAATATATAGAACATGCTGCGATTTTCACACAACGCACAAGTGATGCGTGAAAAACATCGCTCATGTGCACAGCCCCATTGAAATAAATGGGTCCGGATTCAGTGCGGGTGCAATGCGTTCACGTCCTGCATTGCACCCACGCGGAATACTCGCCCGTGTGAAAGGGGCCTAACACTTCTGTCTAGAGAAGCTGCTCCAGTTTTCCTACTCCACCCTCCTCCTGGAGTGAGATTGCGACTTTTTAAAAAAGTCGTAATGATAAATCTGGAATCAAACTTATTAACATAGCTAACCACACCCACATGACAAAACTGGAGCGAGTGGTGTAAAAATGCTAAAAGTCGCACATTTTTGCGCAATCGCTTACATTTTTATGCAAGCGAGTGCAAAAAAGGCGCAAAAGCTCTATTTTGCGACCTTTTGACCACAGAATTCTGGAGTGAAGGTAGGATAAATCGGGCCATTGAATTTTTTTTCCCATGTGGAATTTTTGTGCCAAAACTGACCTGCCATGTGGATTTTGAAATCTGCAGCGTTTCTATTGTTTTTGTGGGTTTTTTGTGCAGATTTCATCCTTTGCAATCCAAAGCGTAAGATCAGGGCAAACCCTGAATAAAAAGCTGCAGGTAACACATGCAGAGTTGGTGCAAAAATCGCAGAGAAGTTCACGTGAAAACACGTGGGGAGATCCTGTTTGTAAACCCGAACCCATGAACAAATAGCCTTAGGGCCAGTTCTCACAGAGCTTTTGGCGCTGATTTTGGAGTGCTTCTGCCTCAAAATCATATCCAAAAAACGCCTCAAAACAGCCCCCCATTCCTTTCAATGGGAAGGAGCACTTGCTTCTTTTTTTATATGTGGAAAAAAGAAGCAGCGTGTCCTATCTTGGGGCAGAATCAGCGCTGAATTTCCCACTATAGCAGAAAAAAACAGATCCATGTACTATAAGTCCAAGCATTTTCAGTGCGTTTTTTGGCACAGATCTGCAACAAAAACCTCAAGCTGAAAATTAAGCTTTGACCCATTGGTCAACCCTTTCCTGACCACACAACGTAAATTTACATTGGCGGTCTGGCATTTAAAAATTACGCCCGCTCGTGAGTAGACGTACCTGCTGTTTTATACAGCAGGCACCCGGGACTAATGTATAAGATAGGCAATAAAGTTGATCGCATACATTAAACTCCTCAGATGCCGTGGTCAAATGTGACCATGACATCCGAGAAGTTAAAGACCGGGAACGTGTACAGGCTCCTCTCGGTGAGCGTGCGGCAGCCCCTATACTCAGGAGTGGTACAGGGCTGCCGCACACTAGTTCCTATGGAAAGCCTGCCTGTGGCAGGGCTCCATAGGAACTTATGGGGTCATTTATCAAAGTGGTGTAAAGTAGAACTGGCTTAGTTGTCCATAGCAACCAATCAGATTCCACCTTTCATTTTTGACGGCTCCTCTGGAAAAAAAAAGGTGGAATCTGATTAGTTGCTAGGGGCAACTAAGCCAGTTCTACTTTACAGTTTGATATACTGTTTGATACATGACCCCATGAGTGTAATTCGGGTAGACTCCAATGCTAATTAGAGTCTATAAGAGAAGCAATCTAATGAGTAAAAGTAAAGAAAAAAAAAAAACATAGATATATATAAAAAATATATAAAAATTCAAATAAAAAAAAATTTCAAAATTCAAATCACCCAAATTTCCCAAAATTTAAATAAAAATAATAATTTTAAAACGTTAACATCATGGGCATCGCTGTATGCGAAAACGTCCATACTTAAAAAAATGGAAAAAATATAAATAAATGGCCAATTTGCCGTTTTTTTTTTTGGGTTGCTTCACCTCACATACAGAATAAAAAAGTTATCAAAAAGTCGCACACCCCAGAATGGTATCAGTGAAAAATAGGAGTTCCAGCATCCGGCATAGCCGGTTACCACCGCACGCCACCGAATTCCCATTGGCTGGATTCAGCAGCTTTCCGGCATAAATGCTGGCTTTTGGCTGGATAAATACCGCTGCATGCAGTGTTATTTGTCCGGCCTAAAGAGGGGGATGACAGTTCAGGGACGGCACCGCTGCAGCCAGACACTTCCTCTGCCAGTCAGGGGAATGTCAGCTCCAGTAAGCAGGGGACCAGGAGAGCAGGGCAGGCCAGACAGGTGCTGGTAGTGGGAGACTCAATTATTAGGGGTACAGATAGGGCAATCTGTCACAAAGATCGTGATCGCCGAACAGTGTGCTGTCTTCCTGGCGCTAGAGTTCGACACATCGCGGATCGGGTTGGCAGATTACTGGGAGGGGCTGGAGAAGATCCAGCGGTCATGGTCCATATCGGAACCAATGACAAAGTTAGAGGAAGGTGGAGAGTCCTTAAAAATGATTTCAGGGATTTAGGTCAAAAGCTTAGGGAAAGGACCTCAAAAGTAGTATTTTCTGAAATACTGCCTGTACCACGAGCCACACAAGAAAGGCAGCGGGAGATTAGGGAGGTTAACAAGTGGCTCAAGAACTGGTGTAGGAAGGAGGGGTTCGGATTCATGGAGAACTGGGCCGACTTCTCTGTTGGCTACAGGCTCTATCGTAGGGACGGGCTGCACCTCAATGGGGAAGGGCAGCTGTGTTGGGGAGAAAGATGGCTAGAAGGTTGGAGGAGTGTTTAAACTAGGCACTGGGGGAGGGTAATTACGTTATAGGAGGGGAAGATAGTGCAGATAGAGACCAGGGGCGAGGTAGTGTGACTGGGGGAGGAATGGAAGGGGGACTAGAACAGCTCAGAATGAAAGATGTAGGGTAAAAATACACATAAACCTGTCAAATGTATGTATACTAATGCCAGAAGCCTGACTAACAAGACTGGTGAACTGGAATTAGTGATGTGTGAGGAGGACTATGACATAGTGGGAATAACTGAGACATGGCTGGATGATAGCTATGACTGGGCAGTTAATATAAAAGGTTACAATCTGTTTAGAAAGGATCGTCAAAACCGGAGAGGTGGAGGGGTCTGCCTCTATGTGAAGTCGTGTCTAAATCCCGTAATTCGAGAATACATCTCTGAGGGACATGAACATGTGGAGTCACTGTGGGTAGAAATACATGGAGCAAAAACAATAATAAAATACTAATAGGAGTGTATTATAAACCACCCAATATACCAGAGTCCACAGAAAATCTATTACTAAACGAGATAGACGAGGCGGCAAATCATAATGAAGTCGTTATCATGGGGGACTTCAACTACCCAGAGATAGACTGGGAAACTGAAAGCTGTACATCCCAAAAGGAAACAGGTTCTTGGCAATAGCCAAAGACAATTTCCTTTCCCAACTGGTTCAGGACCCCACTAGAGGGACGGCCATACTGGACTTAGTATTAACCAATAGACCTGATAGAACAACAGATGTGCAGGTTGGGGGACACCTGGGAAATAGTGACCATAAAGTTATAACCTTCCAATTATCCTTCAAACGAGAGTTTCTAAAGGGAGGAACAAAAATACCAAACTTCAAAAAAGCTAAATTTAGCCAACTAGCGAGGCCATAGGCCTAACTAACTGGGACAAAGTCCTCAAAATAAAAATACAACCATAAAATGGGAGATTTTTAAAAGCATTGTAACATCTAATTGTGAGAGGTACATACCTTATAGGAATAAAAGGCTAAGGAACAATAAGAAACCAATGTGGATAAATGGAACCGTAAAGAAGGCAATAAATGACAAAAAGAAAGCATATAAATCCCTAAAACAGGAGGGGAGTCAGGAAGCACTGATAAACTATAAGGAAAAAAATAGAATATGTAAAAAACTAATAAAATTTGCCAAACTAGAGACCGAGAGATTAATTGCCAAAGAGAGTAAAACTAACCCTAAAATGTTCTTCAATTATATAAATAGTAAAAAATATAAATCTGAAGGAGTCGGCCCTCTACATAGCAATGAGGGGGGTGTTGCAGAGAGCGACGAGGATAAAGCAAAACTATTAAATATTTTTTTGTCCACTATATTCACTGAGGAAAATAAACTGTCAGATGAAATGCAGAATGTAAAAGTAAATCCCCCATTAAAAGTGCCCTGTCTGACCCAGGAAGAAGTACAACATAGTAACATAGTAACATAGTATATAAGACCGAAAAAAGACATTTGTCCATCCAGTTCGGCCTGTTTCCTACAAGTTGATCCAGAGGAAGGCAAAAAACCCCTGTGAGGTAGAAGCCAATTTTCCTCACTTAAGGGGAAAAAAAAATTCCTTCCCGACTCCAATCAGGCAATCAGAATAACTCCCTGGATCAACGACCCCTCTCTAGTAGCTATAGCCTGTAATATTATTACACTCCAGAAATAAATCCAGTCCCCTCTTGAATTCCTTTATTGTACTCACCATCACCACCTCCTCAGGCAGAGAGTTCCATAGTCTCACTGCTCTTACAGTGAAGAATCCTCTTCTATGTTTGTGTACAAACCTTCTTTCCTCCAGACGCAGAGGATGTCCCCTTGTCACAGTCACAGTCCTGGGGATAAATAGATGATGGGACAGATCTCTGTACTGACCCCTGATATATTTATACATAGTTATTAGATCTCCCTCAGTCGTCTTTTTTCTAAAGTGAATAACCCTAATTTTGATAACCTTTCAGGGTACTGTAGATCCCTCATTCCAGTTATTACTTTAGTTGCCCTCCTCTGAACCCTCTCCAGCTCTGCTATGTCTGTCTTGTTCACAGGAGCCCAGAACTGTACACAGTACTCCATGTGTGGTCTGACTAGTGATTTGTAAAGTGGTAGGACTATGTTCTCATCACGGGCGTCTATGCCCCTTTTGATGCAACCCATTATCTTATTGGCCTTGGCAGTAGCTGCCTGACACTGGTTTTTGCAGCTTAATTTGCTGTTTATTAAAATTCCTAGATCCTTTTCCATGTCAGTGTTACCGAGTGTTTTACCATTTAATATGTACGGGTGACTTGCATTATTCCTTCCCATGTGCATAACTTTACATTTGTCAGTGTTAAACCTCATCTGCCATTTTTCTACCCAAGCCTCCAATCTATCCAGATCCCTCTGTAGCAGAAAACAGCGACTTAAAAAGATTAAAATAGACAAATCGCCAGGACCGGATGGCATACACCCCCGAATCCTAAGGGAATTAAGTGATGTCATAGCCAGACCATTATTTCTGATATTTACGGACTCTATAATAACAGGGAATGTGCCACAGGATTGGCGCATAGCAAATGTGGTACCAATATTCAAAAAGGGTCCAAAAACAGAGCCTGGAAATTATAGGCCGGTAAGTTTAACATCTATTGTTGGTAAACTGTTTGAAGGGTTTCTAAAAGATGCTATTTTGGAGTATCTCAATGAAAATAAGCAAATAACGCCATATCAGCATGGCTTCATGAGGGATCGGTCATGCCAAACTAATTTAATCAGCTTCTATGAGGAGGTAAGTTCTAGACTTGACAGCGGCGAATCAATGGATGTCGTATATCTGGACTTCTCCAAAGCATTTGACACCGTACCTCATAAAAGGTTAGTATATAAAATGAGGATGCTTGGACTGGGAGAAAATGTCTGTATGTGGGTAAGTAACTGGCTGAGTGACAGAAAACAGAGGGTGGTTATTAACAGTAGATACTCAGATTGGGTCACTGTCACTAGTGGAGTACCTCAGGGGTCAGTATTGGGCCCTATTCTCTTCAATATATTTATTAATGATCTTGTAGAAGGCTTGCACAGTAAAATATCTATTTTTGCAGATGACACTAAACTGTGTAAAGTAATTAACACTGAAGAGGACAGTTTTCTGCTACAGAGGGATCTGGATAGATTGGAGGCTTAGGCAGAGAAATGGCAGATGAGGTTTAACACTGACAAATGTAAAGTTATGCACATGGGAAGGAATAATGCAAGTCATCCGTACATATTAAATGGTAAACCACTCAGTAACACTGACATGGAAAAGGATCTAGGAATTTTAATAAACAGCAAATTAAGCTGCAAAAACCAGTGTCAGGCAGCTACTGCCAAGGCCAATAAGATAATGGGTTGCATCAAAAGGGGCATAGACACCCGTGATGAGAACATAGTCCTACCACTTTACAAATCACTGGTTAGATCACACATGGAGTACTGTGTACAGTTCTGGGCTCCTGTGAACAAGACAGACATAGCAGAGCTGGAGAGGGTTCAGAGGAGGGCAACTAAAGTAATAACTGGAATGAGGGATCTACAGTACCCTGAAAGGTTATCAAAATTAGGGTTATTCTCTTTAGAAAAAAGACGACTGAGGGGAGATCTAATAACTATGTATAAATATATCAGGGGTCAGTACAGAGATCTGTCCCATCATCTATTTATCCCCAGGACTGTGACAAGGGGACATCCTCTGCGTCTGGAGGAAAGAAGGTTTGTACACAAACATAGAAAAGGATTCTTCACAGTAAGAGCAGTGAGACTATGGAACTCTCTGCCTGAGGAGGTGGTGATGATAAGTACAATAAAGGAATTCAAGAGGGGACTGGATTTATTTCTGGAGTGTAATAATATTACCGGCTATAGCTACTAGAGAGGGGTCGTTGATCCAGGGAGTTATTCTGCTTGCCTGATTGGAGTCGGGAAGGAATTTTTTTTCCCCTTAAGTGAGGAAAATTTGCTTCTGCCTCACAGGGTTTTTTTTGCCTTCCTCTGGATCAACTTGTAGGAAACAGGCCGAACTGGATGGACAAATGTCTTTTTTCGGTCTTATATACTATGTTACTATGTTACTAAAGCCGGATCCCAGTATCGTCAGTGGGGATCCACTGGTGCCCCCTGCGGGACTACTGGATTACCTCTAGATGGGAGGGGAATGTGCCTAAACAAGCATTTTTTACTTGGATTGGTAAAACACACACAAAACCACCCACCCAACTATGTACAGAAATTGCAGTAGTTCTGTAAAACCTTTATTACTTACATTTTTTTTTTTAGAAAAGTCATTGTTCTTGATGTATTCAGGTGCTATAATGCCTCCACCGGCTGCTCATAGCTCATGGCATTTGCTCAGAAAAACAGACGGTGGGAGTCAGAATTAAAAAGCAAGCAATCACCGTAGCACCTCGAAACTATGGAAGACAACAATGCGGGTAAAAAGGGATTTGTTTCTCCATGCACAAACGACATAAAAATGAAATACCAAAAATAATGGTTGCTATTCATGGGAAAACAGAAAAAGCATCGCTGTCCTGAATTCCACTCAGCATTTCCAGAGGTAACAGATGCTGGGTGACTGCAATGAAATAGCGGCATTAGGCCGCTTCACGTGTGGTCCGTGAAATGCGGTCCCATCTGACCTGAACTCACAGCAACACACATGTAGGGTTGCACTGGGTATGGAAGTCTTGATACCCGTTCAGTTCCATACCAGGATTACCCATTTTTCAATACTAAGTAGCGCAGCTTAGAATCAGTTCCCATCAGAAAACATGATGCGTGCACAGCATGGCGCTCGCCATGTTCTCATCAGCGGCTGCGCAGTAGAGAAGGAGGGAGGGCATCTTTCCCTTTCCACTGTGATGCGGTCTGCCACTGCCACCAGGGTTGGCAACCGTCTAGAAATTTCTGGACAGTTTGTCAGTGAAAAAAAAAATAGATATGTCTGTGAATTTTTTTTAGGCCGGTGGTACTTGACTAGGTTATTTTGGCGGTAATTATCATTTAACAGATGAATTCTGATCAGTATATTGAGTTATAGACATGGATTTTCATGCATCATCTTTATCATTCATTATGGTTTTCCAACTTGTCTGAAAAAAAGGCAGTACTGCTAAATTTCAACCCCCATGGTGGGGTAAGTCAATCAAAAGTAGGTGTACAGGTAGGATAGGATCCGGATACTTGTAACAAAGGGGCCACCTGACCTAGAACCCAATCTACGTGAGGCACCCAGCGAGGGGAAACCAGCACAGAACTGAGACCTATCGCTGTCTGCACCCTACATACGCTACGGGGTTCATCTATTAAAGAAGGAGATGGGTGACGACAAACCTCCCAGATAAAAAAGAAACAGTCTAAAAGGCAAAGATACCAGTACAGATCCCGACATGTTTTTGACATGGCGTCCTTCATCATGCCATATCTGCTCAACCAATCCTCGGCCGCAGAGGTGACCCACCAGCGACTGATGAGTATTAACTTATTAGCACAATAAGGCCTCATTCTCATTTGACGTCCGTGAAACAATGTGTCCATTTAGATGTCCGTGAAGGATCCGTGTTTGGTCTGTGTGTCCGTTTTTTGCCCTCCGCGTGTCATCCATATTCCACGGACACTGCTCAGCTGAAAGGTAATTTCCAAACAATCTCCTATCAGTGGTCAGTGAAAAATGGACCAAACACAGATGCCATCAATGATTTTCACGGAGCCATAGTTTTCATATGGGCATGTTTGGTCCGCGTCACGAACCAGCGTAGTGCATGTCTCTGTGATTTTTTCACAGCCAGCAAAAAAATACTGATGTGTGAACAAACCACATTAAAATCAATGGGTACACGTGCTGTCCGCAGAAAATGTGGACAGCACACGTCAATGAAAAATGGGAATGTGAACAAGGACTTAGAGGCTGTGGCGTTCCAATAAGTGCCATGTCACCTTCATTGTTTACACAAGCACATTGGCTCTTCTCTACCCGCTACAGCAGTAGCACAGCCGCCAATGCAGGGGAGCGGCTGTGTGTGTGGTTACCCTGGAATTTATAATGACAACCTATCCCCTGGATAGGTCAATATCAGATCGGCAGGGGTCCTGGCTGTGAGAAGGCCAGTGACATAACGTACATCGGCATGTGGACTAGTTACAGCTCAGCCCCATTCAAGTCAATGGAGCTGAGCTGCAGTACTAGGCACTGCCACTACACAATGTACGGCGCTGTCCTGGGAAAGCTGCACTCACCAGAACTCCGATGAGTGCGGTAGCTCCCTGATCGGCGCGGGTGCTGAAACATCGGACCCTCGCTGATGTGATAATGACCTATCCTGAATAATCCTATAATCGCACACAGAGGTCAAATTGCTGTTTATTGCTGCGGTCACCGGGAAATCACAAGATGCTACTTTTTCTTTTGTACAATTGTGTGATAACCACAGCAATAAACTGCAATTTGACTGCGCAGTAACAAAGAACGGGACGTGGTGTAAGGACGCGCTATCCTTGTACGACTCCAGGAGAAATCCCTCTGAGACCATCCCTCTGGATTTAACTATTCATACCCTGTTTACGGTAAGGCCTCATGTACAAGACCGGATTTTCGGTCTGCATCTGATCTGCATTTTTTATGGATTGGATGCAGACCCATTCATTTCGATAGGGCCATAAAAATGCGGACAGCAAGCGGTTTGCTGTCTACATCCGTATGTCCGTGCCGTAGTCCAGCTAAAAAAAAAATAAAGAATGGAACGAGTCCCATACTTGTCAGTTTTGTGGAAAAGACTTTTCTTTTGAAGGGAAAATATGCACACGGGCAGTATCCAAGTTTTGCAGACCACAAAAGCCATACGCTCGTGTGGATGAGGCCTTGCGATATGACAAATGTCAGTTCTAGTCAGAGAGTGAATGTACTTTTGTGAAGAATTTAGAGTACTTTACGTTCCAATATTCAGTTTGGATTGAGCAAGCTATTGTTTTAAAGGGAATGTGCCACTAACACAGGATTTGTGTGACCTCTGGGGTTCTGAGCACTGAAACACTTATTCCCTATCGTATGGATCGAGCGCTTCAGTACTACAAAACGTTTCCGTAACTCACATTCAATACAATAGAAGTTACGGAACAAGCAGCGTGCGGACCGCTTGGCCTTCCTCCGTAACTCCGCCTCCCCTGGCCAGCACTTACTGTGGTTATTCCCATCTCGGCCTTTTACAACCCCTTTAAGGCTGGGTTAACACACACATTTTATTATGGTGTTTTTACACTTTTTGGTGTTTTTGTTGAAAGTCTAAGGGAATTCTGAAACGCATTAGCATGTTCTCTTTTATAGTGCCATATTTTTCTGCATTTCTTATGTCCACAGCGTTTTTTTTTTGCAACATTTTGTAGCAATAGCATTTTTTCCCCGTTGTTTTTCTATACCCTCCGTACAGTCAAAAAATGCATGAAAAATAAATAATGTTACGGTACTTTCACACTAGCGTTAAAGTTTTCCGGTATTGAGTTCCGTCCTAGGATCAGTTTTGTCCTAAGGCATTCGGAATAATAGCATTCTGTTCAGGATGCATCAGGATTTCTTCAGTTCAGTCACTGTACGGTATTTGGCCGGAGAAAATACCACAGCATGCTGCTGTATTTTCTCCGGCCAAAATTCCAGAACACTTGCCCGAATGGCAGATCGGGCATTCATTTCCATTAAAATGAATTAATGCCGGATCCGGTACCAAGTGTACCGGGAAAAACGGATCCGCTTTCCTGGTCTGCGCAGACCTTTAAAAACGTGGACACCTTAAATACCGGATCCGTTTTTCCGGATGACACCAGAGAGACGGATCCGGTATTTCAATGCATTTGTCAGACGGATCCGTATCCGGAAACAAATGCAATCCGCTTGCACACGGATTTCCGGATCCGGCAGGCAGTTCCGGCAACTGAATTGCTTGCCGGAATCCAACAACGCAAGTGTGAAACTAGCCTTAAACATGTGAAGAAAAAAAAAAACATTTCAAATTTGTGTGTGTAGCAGTGATGTTATATATATATGCTACGTGGTGAGTTTGTACGTGACTCGCACCAAAGTACTGAAGTGTAGCAGGGATGCTGCGGAGTGATTTACACGTTTGCTGCGACCGCGACACGCGATTTAGTATAAATACAAATTGGGAAAATGTGACATGTATTCGGTACAGGATCCACAATGGATCTCCGAGGCTGACCCTCGGATTTCTGGAGCGGAACTGTGGTTTTACTGCAGCAGGTCCGATTATGGGTTAGCCCAATTTATTGTACAGCAGTTGGACTGACAAATAATGGGATGAAAATTCTGCGCAATTTCAATGTGGAATATGCACACACAGTGTGAACATACCCTAAGGCCTCATGCACACAAACGTATTTTCTTTCCGTGTCCGCCCCATTTTTTTTGCGGACCGTATGCGGAATCATTCATTTCAACGGGTCCGCAAAATAAACGCAACCCCGGAACAGTCATCCGTATTTTTTGCAGATCGCAAAATACACACGGTCGTGTGCATCAGCCCTAAGGGTGAATTGACAGATGGCAGATTTGCAGCCAAAATTTCTCCTACTGTCCAGTTCCTATGAACAGAGCTTGTAGAAATCCGTGTGCGTGCAGGTGAAACCACCCCACTGACGTGTACGGATCTGACTTTCAGTCTGCCTTAAATATGCTGTGTGTGAATTCACCCTTTTAGTCTTACATCACTGTCTAAAAACCTCCCAGCGCTGAGACATTTTGGAACATTACCCATTCTTTTCCTATCCTTTTACAAACAATGAACCTGCAGAAGATGGAGCCGACAGCGGATTTGTTCTCGACTAGATATCACTACGGGGTAAATCAATACATATGATGATATTCATCCGTATAAACTTCCACAGCCTTCTGCGCCAAATTTAGAAAAATCTGCGCGCCAATTTTCCTTTTGTGCGGCTAATATGACGCGTCTAGGCGCTTTTTTACCAACTAACGGTGGTCTTTTTAAAGCTGTTCTCATATGCACATGGGCACCAGGGCCTAATCTGTGACGCGTCTCAGGATATTGCGTGTATTTACCAACCCTCTGGTATGTCACGGGTGTCATTTCTGGGTTTTTTCCCCCCAGGCAGAAGCGTTATATTATATCCTAGAGCTGAAATCCAAATGAGCTCATCCTGACAGGGAGACACAGCCTTACAACCCCAACAGATGCCTCGCATTTCAGGAGAGCGATTATTGAGAGCGCTCATCATTAGGAAGCAGAAAGAGAACAGCACCTGCTCTCCCAGAGAGCGCAAGTACAAAGGGCCCGGCCGCTGAGAAAATCCATGTGCAGCCATCCTTGGACAAAGGCTCATCGGAAGGCATCTCTGACCTACAGCTGTGTGAACTGGGGCAGGGTGTGGAAGGCAATATGACACCCCCATCCATTCAGCGGGTGATCACATCAGTACCACACAGCATCACCGTAGGGAAGCTAGTCAGCCATCGTCATACAATGAACCATAGAACGCCAAATCCTCCATGACAGGCCCTGCGTCACCCCCATGACAGGCCCTCGTCATCCCCATGACAGGCCCCGCGTCTCCCCCATGACAGGCCCTCTCTCACTCCCCATGACAGGCCCCGCGTCACCCCCATGACAGGCCCCGCGTCACCCCCATGACAGGCTCCGCGTCACCCCCATGACAGGCCCCGCGTCACCCCCATGACAGGCTCCGCGTCACCCCCATGACAGGCCCTGCGTCACCCCCCATGACAGGCCCTGCGTCACCCACCATGACAGGCCCTGCGTCACCCCCCATGACAGGCTCTGTGGCACCTCCATGACAGGCTCTGTGGCACCTCCATGACAGGCTCTGTGGCACCTCCATGACAGGCTCTGTGGCACCCCCATGACAGGCTCTGTGTCACCTCCATGACAGGCTCTGTGTCACCCCCATGACAGGCTCTGTGGCACCTCCATGACAGGCTCTGTGGCACCTCCATGACAGGCTCTGTGGCACCTCCATGACAGGCTCTGTGGCACCCCCATGACAGGCTCTGTGTCACCCCCATGACAGGCTCTGTGTCACCCCCATGACAGGCTCTGTGTCACCTCCATGACAGGCTCTGTGGCACCTCCATGACAGGCTCTGTGTCACCTCCATGACAGGCTCTGTGTCACCCCCATGACAGGCTCTGTGGCACCCCCATGACAGGCTCTGTGGCACCCCCATGACAGGCTCTGTGGCACCCCCATGACAGGCCCTTTGTCACCCCCAGGACAGGCCCTATGTCACCTCTGTGGTCATGGCTGGTGTGGGCCTCCATAGAGATAAGACATCAGGAGGATGGACTGGGAATGAGGTATGGATGGATCTCCTGGGCCCCATAGGGTCAGGCTCCATACACTGGCTGTGGGAAGCCTGCCCCGTGCATCTATATAACGATATTATTTATACCCACGTCTATTGTGATAAATACAAACCTCTACATGACGTATGACATAATACACACGGCCTATTGAAGCCCATGGAGCACATTGCGGGTAACTTACCTCCAGGTCGGTGTCCCCGGCCTCCGTCACCCCGATCTCGCTGGGGAGTTCGGCCAAATCGGTGACCCGAATGAGCCCGTCATGTAAAAAGATGGTCTCCTCCTTCACGGAGAGCCACTGAGCCGAGTCCCCGGCCGCCGCCGAGCCCATGTCTTCTGGTCGTCAGCCTGCGGGCCGCTCCCTCATTCCCCGTCTGTCACTGACACCCGGTGACCCGCAGCATCACACACAGCACAGGGTGGGGCAGCCACCGCTTCGCTCCTCTGCCCGGCACACCCGTACTAGGCAAGGGTTAAATAAAGACTTCCAGCGGGCGGCTGTGAGGACAGTGCCCCGGTTATCCCCCCATACTCCACACACCGGCAGCGCAGCAGTAACGGCGGCACAGCTGTCACGGAGACGCCATATTGGCTGGAGAAGCGATCCCAGCGTGCACCGCGCCGCCCGTACCTGAGAGCAGAGCAGCCCGGGGCAGGCTGTAGTCAGTCCGTGTGAGGGCACAGGGCTGACCACGGGCAGTTCATGCCATGTATACCCAGATACTGAATCTGTGCAGCAATGGCTGTGTGCTCAGGAAACCATAGGCATGCTGTGTCACGTGACCCAAGTCCTGGACGGGCCCCTACATGGCACCAGGCACTAGGTCATGGGGGGTTGTCACTAATTGTCTTCTTGGCTTTATAATCAAGAATTTTCCACTACTACTGGAGTCCCATAATCAGTAGTTGTCACCAGGGAACCCACCAGGTGTCCACTGTCCATGATGGTATCCCCTGGTACTTTCACACTAGCGTTTTGGGCTCTATACTGGAAAAGAACTGATCAGTATTATCCCTATGTATTCTGAATGGAGAGAAATCCGTTCAGGATGCGTTAGGATGTCTTTAGTTCAGTCACTGAATGTTTTTTGGATGGAGAAAATACCGCAGCATGCTGCGGCTTTCTTTCCGTCCTGGAATGCGGAGCAAAACGGATCCGTCATGACCCCCAATGTTGGGGACGGATCCGTTTTCTATGGCACAATCTGCCACAATAGAAAATGGATCCGTCCTCTATTGACTTTCAATGGAGTTCAAAACGGATCCGTTTTGACAATGTTAAAAAATAGTTAAAGTTAATACAAGCGGATCCGTTCAAACGGATGCAAGTGGTTGTATTATGTGTAACTGAAGCGTTTTTTTCCGGCATAGAGCCCCGACGACGTAACTCTATGCCGGAAAACAAAAACGCCAGTGTGAAGGTACGCCTTCCGTGTGCACGCCGCATTTTTCTCAGTATTGTCCACAAAATGGTCAAGAAAAGGAGGTGTTCCATAATTGGCGGGACGGACATACAGATGTGGACAGTACATGGATGATATGGAAGGGTGACCAAAAATAGGTTCATGTGCATGAGGCCTAATTTGGGTTGCCACTAGGGTTGAGCGAACTTGTATTTTAAGTTCGGCGTCCAAAGTTCGGTTATCTTAGAATCCCGTCACGGACCATAATGCAATTTGGAATCCAAGTTCGCGCAATCGTCCTTCACTGCTCTACTTCCTTCTTCTCCTCCACACAGAGCACAGGAGCTCCGCCCCTCATGTCACATGATCATTATACCAGGCCCATTACCACCTCTTATCCAATCTAGTACTGAGCCACGCCCCCTGCACTGATCACATGACGGGGACGTCACCCCAGGTCCTTAGTGTTGTCCAAGGTTCAGGTTCATCGAAGAATCCCCTTATGCAGGCATGCTCAACCTGCGGCCCTCCAGCTGTTGCGAAACTACAACTCCCAGCATGCCTGAACAGCCTACACCTATCAGCCTACAGCAGGGAATGGTGGGAGTTGTAGTTTTATAACAGCTGGAGGGCCGCTGGTTGAGCATCCCTGCCCTTATGGATTCAAAATGCTGTTATGGTCCGTGGTAGCGGAATCCATAATGGGATTTTTCGATAACCCCAACCCGAACTTTGGACGCCGAACTTAAAATACAAGTTCGCTCAACCCTAGTTGCCACCTTTCCCAACAAAAAAAATACAGGCCAAATTAAGCTGTGGGGGCGTGGCTTAACACAGGTTGTTAAGTCGCTATGTCATAATGTGGCTCCCAGTATTAATAATTCCCCCATTAGTGCCCCCCAGTAATATCAATGCCTCCATTAGTGCCCCCCAGAATGGATAATGCCCCATTAGCACCCTCCAGAATTAATAATGCCCCCATTAGCGTGCCCCAGAATTAATAATGCCCCAATCAGTGCCCCCCAGAATCAATAGTTCCCCAGTAATAGTAATAACCCCATTAGTGCCCCCAATAATATGAAAGCCCCCATTAGTACCCCCAATAATATTAATGCCCCAATTAGTGCCCCCCAGAATTAATAGTGCCCCCCAATAATATTAATTCCCCCAGTAGTGCCCCCCAGTAACAGTAATGCCCACATTAGTGCCCCCCATAATAGTAATGCCCCAATTAGTGTCCCCCAGTAATAGTAATGCCCTCATTAGTGCCACCAAGAAATAATAGTGCCCCCTAGTAATAGTAATTCCCCGATTAGTGCCCCCCAGTAATAGTTATGCCCCCAGTAGTGCCCCAAAGTAATAGTAATGCCCCTGTTAGTGCTCCCTGGTATTAGCAATGCCCCGTTCTCTGTACTAAAAAAAACCTCACCTCATCCATTTTCTCGCGCCGCTGCTTACTGGAAACTCAGGACAGGACCTGCGCTCAAGCGATATGACGTCTCGCAGTTCCTGTCCTGCACATCCAGTGAGCAGCAAGTGTTCACTGCGGCGCAAGCAAATGGAGCAGGTGAGTTTTTTATTTTTTCTTCTTCTTCTTAATACAAAAGTTGGGGGGCAGGAGTTACAGGCTGTACTATGAGCCCTCCACAGTGGAGGCGCACATTAGTAACAGTCCATTTCGGAAAATACCTAAATATTATTATTGCCGGTAGCAGAAAATTACCAGCACCGGCAGGGGCACTCAAATATCAGCTTGGCCGGGGAGATACCGGCCTGGTGGCAACCCTAGGCCTAATGCATAGACTTGGTAGGTCCTGTTCTTAGCTTGAGGCCCTGTTCACACTTCTTTGTCCATGAGGACATCCGTGACCACATGGTCAGTGTTTCATCCGTGAACATACCCCTCTTTGGTCCGTGTGTCATGTGTATTCTGTGAGCACTAATAGGCTGCAAATTAATTTTCCGATCATCTCCTCACAATGGTCAGTGAAAAGCCACTGGCAGAACACGGATGCCATGCGTGCCAGTGGTTTTTCACAGAACCATAGACTTCGATGGGCGTGTTTGGTCTACATCGTGGACCAAAGTATTACATTGTCTATATTGCTTTTCCACTGTCCAGCGGTCAATGGAAAACCGCTCGTATGAACAGACACAGTAAAGCCAATAGATCCGTGTACTGTCCATGGAGCATATCGGTGATTCTTTGAAATATGACTGAGGCCTGAGGTGGGTCTCTAGTAGACTCCCCTGTATTCATAAAATAAAAGGATAACCCTTTTAAAGAGGTCACCCTACCACAAACTTTACTGGTCTATTAAAGGGGTATTCCAGTTACAGAAAGTTATACCCTATCCATAGGATAGGGGATTTCTATTAGATCGGTGGGGGGTCCTACCGCTGGGACCCCCACCAATCATGAGAACAGGGGCCCCGTACCTTGTAAAGCTCCCCTAAAATGGACGGAGCGGCTGGTCAGAAATGCACACTGCCACTCCGTATGGGAATTCCATAAACAGGTGAGTGCTTTAATCGGCTATCTTCAGAACGCCCATAGAAATGAATGAAGCAGCAGTGCACACTTTTGACCAGCTGCTCCATCCATTTTTAGGGGGCTGCACAGGGTACAGAGCCCTCGTGATCAGCAATGGCCCCAAAGATAAGACCCCCACCAATTTAATAGTTATACCCTATCCTGTGAATAGGGAATGCATTTTTGTAACCAGAGTACCCCTTTATGTTTCTGTGGGGGTAGATTGCTCCCTTGGCTGTTTCCAGGCTTGGACTGACCCACAGGAAAAGGTAAATACCCTGGGGGTGGCCCCATGCGCTGCCACTTGAGTGGCACACTACTGTACAACATGCAGCATCTCAGCCAGCCTATGCATCCATATAATAAACTGGATACCTCCATTTAAAGCAGGCCTATAACGCGAGTTTAAATGGCATGTGTTTGATTAAGTGTGTGATTTAAGATTAAGTGACTAAGATTAAGGGACTTAATTAAGATTAAGGGACTTCAGTGGGGGACTGCAATTAGCCAGTTTCTTATTACTACATTATATTGTATTTTTCGCTTTTCTGTAATCCCCATTTAGTATGTGTTGCACAATTGACAGCGCAGTCCAGTGCACATCTTGCATGATGTATGCAGTCCTGGAACAGCCATTCAAGGGTGTATATCTTTGTTCAAAATGGGAGCAAATTACCCGTTTGGAATCGCAAATTGAGTCTCTAAACAGGCGAGTTGCAACACTGAGAGGCATTGAGAATTTGCAAAATAGTTTGCTTCTCACCGAGCAAGCAGTCTTTGGGGTAGATGAGGGGGAGAGTGACAGTGAGGGGGCTGAGGAAAGTGAGGTAGCTTGTGAGGTAACAGTTAGAAAGCGGGGTAGAGGGAAGAGTGCCAGGGAGGCTATCCCTGATCTGACACACCCCAAGTTTGCACGGTTGGCAGATGAGGGGGATGTCAGTTCAGGAACAGCACTGCTGCAGCAGGACACTTTCTCTGCCAGTCAGGGGAATATAGGCTCCAGTAAGCAGTGGACCAGGAGAGCAGGGCAGGCCAGACAGGTGCTGGTAGTGGGAGACCGAACAGTGTGCTGTCTTCCCGACGCTAGAGTTCGACACATCGCGGATCGGGTTGACAGATTACTGGGAGGGGCTTGAGAAGATCCATATCGGAACCAATGACAAAATTAGAAGTAGGTGGAGCGTCCTTAAAATGATTTTAGGGATTTAGGTCAAAAGCTTAGGGCAAGGACCTCAAAGGTAGTATTTTCTAAGATACTGCCTGTACCAAGAGCCACACAAGAAAGGCAGCGGGAGATTAGGAAGGTTAACAAGTGGCTCAAGAACTGGTGTAGGAAGGTGGGGTTCGGGTTCCTGGAGAACTGGGCCCACTTCTCTGTCGGCTACAGGCTCTATCGTACGGATGAGCTGCACCTCAATGGGGAAGGGGCAGCTGTGTTGGGGAGAAAGATGGCTAGAAGGTTGGAGGAGTGTTTAAACTACAGACTGGGAGGGAGGGTACTTACTTAGGAGGGGAAGATAGTGCAGATAGAGACCAGGGGCGAGGTAGTGTGACTGGGGGAGGAATGGAAGGGGGGACTAGATCCGTTCAGAAGGAAGGGTGTAGGGTTAAAAATATACAAAAACCTCTTAATTGTATGTACACTAATACCTGAAGCCTGACTAATAAAACTGGGGAACTGGAATTAGTGATGTGTGAGGAGGACTATGATATAGTGGGAATAACTGAGACATGGCTGGATGATAGCTATGACTGGGGGGTTAATGTAAAAGGTTACAATCTGTTTAGAAAGGATCGTCAAAACCGGAGAGGGGGGGCTGCCTTTATGTAAAGTCCTATCTAAAGCCCACAGCCCGGAAAGATATAAGTGAGGGACATGAACATGTGGAGTCACTGTGGGTAGAGATACATGGAGCCAAAAACGATAATAAAATACTAATAGAAGATTACTATAAACCACCTAATATACCAGAGTCCACAGAAAATCCATTACTAAATAATTTAGACGAGGCCGCAAATCAACTACCCAGATATAGACTGGGAAACTGAAAGCTGTACATTGCATAAAGGAAACAGGTTCTTGGCAATAACCAAAGACAATTACCTTTCCCAACTGGTTCAGGACCCGACTAGAGGGACGGCCATACTGGACTTAGTATTAATTACTACAGGACCGCCGAACGCAGGGATGCGTCCTGCGGGCGGTCCTGTAGCTCTGTGTGGACGCATCGGCGCGTCATCTCGTGTTCACAGGGGCGCGCGTCTCAAGAGTTGAACTACAGCCTGCCAGCGATGATCAATCGCTGGCAGGCTGTAGATGCGATATAAATCGCATAAAACATGTATACCAGACGCTGTTTTGTGAACAGCGTCTGGTATACCTGCTACCTGGTCCTCTGGTGGTCCCATTTGCTGGGATCGACCACCAGAGGACCAGGTAACTATGTAAAGTTGCACCAAACACTACACTAACCCCCCACCCCCCCCTCACCTGTTAACCCCTTGATCGCCCCATCTAGACCCCCTGATCACCCCCCTGTCATTGATCACACCCCTTGTAAGGCTCCATTCAGGCGTCCATATGTGTTTTGCGGATCCGTGGATTCACGGATCCATGGAACTGATCCACGGATCCGCAGATCCTCAAAACACGGACACCGGCAATGTGCTTTCCGCATTTTGCAGATCCGCACATTGCCAGAACTATATGAAAATGCTTTTCTTGTCCATAGTGCGGACAAGAATAGAGACATGTTCTATATTTTTGCGAACGGAAGTGCAGACCCGGAAGCGCGGATCCGTAATTCCGGATCCGAGCGGGACAAAGTCTGTCCCCATAGAAATGAATGGGTCCGCAATTCCGTTCCGCAAACAGAATTGCGGACGTGTGAATGGGGCATAAGGGTCCCTTATCACCGCCAGTTAGTTAGCTACTTGTTAGGTAGCTAGCGCCCAGCCCACCGCACCGCAGTCACTGATTTTGGCAGAGATTTTTCATCCACATTGACCGATGCGAATGAAAAATCTGTGCCGTTCATTTTTTTTTTTTCAGCGCAGAGGCTGAACGGAAAAAATCTCATTACCCGTATGCTCAATATACGGAGAATCGCAGAAACTCCTAATGCTGGCCATACGTGTAATGATTGCGGAGACCCTCAAATGCCAGGACAGTACAAACACCTCACATGTGACCCCATTTTAGAAAGAAGACACCCCAAGGTATTCCGTGAGGGGTATGGCGAGTTCATGCAAAATTTTATTTTTTGTCACAAGTTAGTGGAATATGAGACTAAGACAAAAAAAAAAAAATAAATCAATTTCCGCTAACTTGTGCCAAATTTTTTTTTCTGTGAACTCGCCATACCCCTCACAGAATACCTTAGGGTGTCTTCTTTCCACAATGGGGTCACTTGTGGGGTATTTATACTGCCCTGGCATTTTAGGGTCCTAAAGCGTGAGAATCCAAATGCGTAAAAATGGCCTGTAGAAATCCTAAAGGTACTCATTGGTTTTAGGGCCCCTTTACGCATCTTGGCTGTAAAAAGTGTCACTCATGTGGTATCGCCGTACTCAGGAGAAGTAGGGCAATGTGTTTTGGGGTGTATTTTTATATATACCCATGCTGGGTGTGAGAAATATCGCTGTAAACGACAACTTTTAAAATTTTTATACAAAGTTGACAATTTACAGAGATATTTCTCTCACCCAACATGGGTATATGTAAAATACA
This sequence comes from Bufotes viridis, assembly GCA_033119425.1. Lineage (NCBI taxonomy): Eukaryota > Metazoa > Chordata > Amphibia > Anura > Bufonidae > Bufotes > Bufotes viridis. Next base: position 140,423,347 of record CM065589.1, on the reverse strand, counting down.
CCCTAAACACATTGCCCTACTTCTCCTGAGTACTGGCGATACCACTATAAGTGACACTTTTTGCAGCCTGGATGCGCTAAAGGGGCCCAAATTCCAACGAGTACCTTTAGGTTTTACATGGCGGCTCACAATTTAGCCCCGCCCAAAATGCCAGAACAGTAAACACACCCCACAAATGACCCCATTTCGGAAAGTAGACACCCCAAGGTATTCACTGAGGGGATAGTGAGTCCGTCTGAGATTTTTTTTTTTTGCCAGAAGTTATCAGAAATTAAAACTTTTTTTTTTTTCTCAGAAAGTGTCATTTTCCGCTAACTTGTGAAAAAAATGAAATGATACATGAACTCACCATGCCCCTCCGTGAATACTTTGGGGTGTCTTCTTTCTAAAATGGTGTGATTTGGGGGTATTTATACTATCCTAACATTCTAGCACCTGAAGAAACATGACAGGTGCTCAGAAAGTCAGAGCTGCTTCAAAATGCCGAAATTCACTTTTTGCACCATAGTTTGTAAACGCTATAACTTTTACCCAAACCAATAAATATACACTTATTGGACTTTTTTTATCAAAGACATGTAGAACAATAAATTTAGAGAAAAATGTATATATAAATGTAGTTTTTTTAAAAATTTTACAACAGAAAGTGAAAAATGTCATTTTTTTGCAAAAATGTTAAATTTGTATTAATGGCAAAAAAAGTAAAAATGTCAGCAACAATGAAATACCACCAAATGAAAGCTCTATTAGTGAGAAGAAAAGGAGGTAAAATTCATTTGGGTGGTAAGTTGCATGACGGAGCAATAAACGGTGAAAGTAGTGTAGTGCGGAATTGTAAAAAGTGGCCTGGTCATTAAGGGTGTTTAAGCTAGGGGGGCTGAAGCGGTTAACCAATAGACCTGACAGAACAACAGATGTGCAAGTTGGGGGATACCTGGCAAATAGTGACCATAAAGTAATAACCTTTCAATTATCGTTCAAAAGAGCCTTTCTACAGGGAGGAACAACTAAGCGAGATCATTAGCCTAACTAACTGGGACAAAGTCCTCAAAAACAAAAATACAGCCACAAAATGGGATATCTTTAAAAGCATCCTAAATTCTCATTGTGAGAGATACATACCATATGGAAATAAAAGGTTAAGGAGCAAAAAGAAACCAATGTGGATAAATAGAAATGTAAAGAAAGCAATAAATGACAAAAAGAAAGCATATAAATCACTAAAACAGGAGGGTAGCGAGGAAGCACTGAAAAACTATAAGGAAAAAAATAGAACATGTAAAAAGCAAATAAAAGCGGCCAAACTAGAGACCGAGAGATTAATTGCCAAAGAGAGTAAAACTAACCCTAAAATGTTCTTCAATCATATAAATGTTAAAAATTATAAATCTAAAGGTGTCGGCACTTTTAAGAGTAATGAGGGGGGAGTTGCAGAGAGCAACGAGGAGAAAGCAAAGCTCTTAAATATTTTTTTCTCCAATGTATTCTCTGAGGAAAATAAACTGTCAGATGAAATGCTGAATGTAAAAATAAATCCCCCATTTAAAGTGCCCTGTCTGACCCAAGAAGAAGTACAACAGCGACTTAAAAAGATTAAAATAGACAAATCACCAGGACCAGATGGCATACACCCCCGTATCCTAAGGGAATTAAGTAATGTCATAGCCAGACCCTTATTTCTGATATTTGTGGACTCTATACTGACAGGGAATGTTCCACAGGATTGGCGCATAGCAAATTTGGTACCAATATTCAAAAAGGGTCCAAAAACAGAGCCCGGAAACTATAGGCCGGTAAGTTTAACATCTGTTGTGGGGAAACTGTTTGAAGGTTTTCTGAGAGATGCTATCTTAGATCTCAACGGAAATAAGCAAATAACGCCATATCAGCATGACTTCATGAGGGATCGGTCATGTCAAACTAATTTAATCAGTGAGGAGGTAAGTTCTAGACTTGACAGCGGCAAATCAATGGATGTCTTATATCTGGACTTCTCCAAAGCATTTGACACTGTACCACATAAAAGGTTAGTATATAAAATAAGGATGCTCGGACTGGGAGAAAATGTCTGTAAGTGGGTAAGTAACTGGCTGAGTGACAGAAAATAGAGGGTGGTTATTAACGGTACACACTCAGAATGGGTCACTGTCAATAGTGGGGCACCTCAAAGGTCAGTGCTGGGCCCGATTCTTTTCAATATATTTATTAATGATGTTGTAGAAGGCTTGCATAGTAAAATATCAATTTTTGCAGATGACACTAAACTGTGTAAAGTAATTAACACTGAAGAGGACAATATACTGCTACAGAGGTATCTGGATAGATTGGATGCTTGGGCAGATAAGTGGCAGATGAGGTTTAACACTGACAAATGTAAAGTTATGCACATGGGAAGGAATAATGCAAGTCACCCGTACATACTAAATGGTAAAACATTCGGTAACACTGACATGGGAAAGGATCTAGGAATTTTAACAAACAGCAAACTAAACTGCAAAAACCAGTGTCAGGCAGCTGCCGCCAAGGCCAATAAGATGATGGGTTGCATCAAAAGGGGCATAGACACCCGTGATGAGAACATAGTTCTACCACTTTACAAATCGCTAGTCAGACCACACATGGAGTACTGTGTACAGTTCTGGGCTCCTGTGAACAAGGCAGACATAGCAGAGCTGGAGAGGTCTCAGTGGAGGGCAACTAAAGTAATAACTAGAATGGGGCAACTACAGTACCCTGAGAGGTTATCAAAATTAGGGTTATTCACTTTAGAAAAAAGACGACTGAGGGGAGATCTAATAACTATGTATAAATATATCAGGGGTCAGTATGGAGATCTCTCCCATCATCTATTTATCCCCAGGACTGTGACTGTGACGAGGGGACATCCTCTGCGTCTAGAGGAAAGAAGGTTTGTACACAAACATAGAAAAGGATTCTTCACGGTAAGAGCAGTGAGACTATGGAACTCTCTGCCTGAGGAGGTGGTGATGGTGAGTACAATAAAGAAATTCAAGAGGGGCCTGGATGTATTTCTGAAGTGTAATAATATTACAGGTTATGGCTACTAGAGAGGGGTCGTTGATCCAGGGAGTTCTTCTGATTGCCTGATTGGAGTCGGGAAGGGATTTTTTATTCCCCTTCAGTGGGGAAAATTGGCTTCTACCTCACAGGTTTTTTTTGCCTTCCTCTGGATCAACTAGCTGGATGACAGGCCGAACTGGATGTACAGATGTCTTTTTTCGGCCTTATGTACTATGTTACTATGTTACCTATAAAACCAAACAGCCATTTACAATCAATTTGAAACCCACAGGGTTTTTGGTAAAACATCTTGCAGATGCAGTTTTTGGCCACATGGTGGCGACTGTCCTACCTCACCCTACCATGTCTGTGATCCTCATCTATAGGGTGAATGAGTTCCCACCTGACACTTTCTCAACCTATTTAGGGCTTGTTCACACGAACGTGCCTTGTTTTGCGGTCCGCAAATTGCGGATCCGCAAAACATGGATGCCGCCCATGTGATTTCCACAATTTGTGGAAAGGAACGGACGGCCCTTTATAGAAATGCCTATTCCTGTCCGCAAACGGACATAAATAGGACATGACTTATAATTTTTGCAGGGCCATGGAACGGAGCAACGGATGCATCTTTTGCGGCCCCATTGAAGTGAATGGTTACGCACCTAAGCCGCAAAAAATGAGGCTCGGATGCTGAACCAAACCACGGTTGTGTGAATGAGCTCTTAAAAGAAACGTTGTTATCAGAAAATTACCTATTGTTTATCTTTAAAACATTTTTATTTTGTGAAGAAAAACAATAAAAAAAAAAAAAATGACCTATGCCTTTAGCAGAAGTCTGATCAAAATTACTATTACCATGGCAAGCAGGACGCCTGTGAAGGCATCATGTTGCCATGGTAACCATTACCCACTGCCAGAACAGAGCAGCGGGTGATGGGGAGGGAGGGGAGCCCCCTCCCTCTGTGATCCCGTCAAGAATCGGGGTCTGCAAGGGCACAGCAGCCCTCGATAGGAAAGGGAGGGAACTCCTATGGACCGCGGCATGGAAGGGTTAAACGGCTGACATCACAGCACAAATGTGTTGACACTCTGCTATACCGCTCGGCTATCCTGAATTTTAGAGAGGAGGTGGGCGGGGGATCGCGATCCCGCAGAACCGCCCGCCTACTGCACCGCCTATAGCGCCGCCCGCACCCTCCCCCTACACGGCCCGTGGACTATCCAAAGAGGACTGCAGGGGGGGCGAATAAAAAGTAAAAAAACAGCATTTTTTAAGTTTCTGATCCCTGCGGTTTCATCAGAAACTTCAGAAAGCTCTGCAAACCGCTGGTCTGAATTGCAAGTGCAGCGATCGCTGATACGGGGGGGGGGGGGGATCACAGGACCACCCTCGGCATCGTAACAAGGTACCTGCTGAATGATTTCAGCAGGTACCTTGTTCCGATCACCGCACACTGCACAGCGGCGATCGGAAATACATAGGGCGTCCTTAAGTACCAGGACATCAGGGCGTACCTGTACGCTCTGTGTCCCTAAGAGGTTAAAGCCAAGCCAAGTAAGCTTGATGCCAGGAAGAAGTTCCCTAGGATTAAAGATAAAGTTAAGAGACAGACTACAGACAGCTAAGTTCCAGCAGAAGAGGAAAAGGTTCCTATTTACCCAGCCAGCATAGCAGGCTGAGAGAGCTACCACATAGTAGAGCTGAGATTGTTGCAGAAGTTTTTGCCTGCCATTCATGCCAATACCTGCTGATGACCAAGATCAAGTTGAAAGATTGTTCCTTGATGAAAATTTATGCCAAGTAAAGCTGTGTTCAACGTTACTACAAGTCTGGGCTCAATTATTCCTTCAACCTCCAAGTTATTTATCTCTTTTTGCACTGCTTCATCCAACCACGTCTGGGATCCAAGGATATCCAGGTAGGAGCACTGTGACACATGCATACAACATCTTCAGAGACATTGTAGGCAACTGTGGTACATCTGGATTCCAACACCACTATACTTAAAGGGGACTCCATGTCCTCGTTGCTTAACTGCAACTGGCGTCACAACTAATGTTGATCGCGAATATTCAAATCGCTAATTTTTTATCACGAATATCGGCACTTCGAAAATTCGTGAAAATCTATAATATAGTGCTATATATTCGTAATCGCGAATATTCTTGTATTTTTTTCATCAGTACTACTGCTTCTTGCTTGTGGGCCAATGAGAAGGCTGCAATATCTTTGTCAGAGCTTAGCAACTTCCCTAGCAACCAATAGGAAAGTTGCCTACCCCTTACTATATAAAAAAAACTCCCCAGCAGCCATTTTCTGCTGTTTTTTGCAGTTCTGAGAGAGACTGTGCTCTGTGCTTTGCAGATTTATCTGGATCCTAATTTAGTTACATTAGATATTTAGCTCATATATATATAATACAGATAGTTAAAGGAACATAGTCAGTGTAGGTTAGCTAGTGATAGAGTGTAGCTGACCGTGTGTGCTGACCGTGTGTCATCCGTTTTTCACTGACACTGAGCAGCTGGAAAATAATTTTCAAACAATCTCTTTTTAATGATCCGTGAAAAAATTTGCATCATTAGTGCCAATTTGCACAATCGCGAAAATAATGATTGGAGATCTAGAATTTTCGAGTTTATTGCGAATATTATGCAAAAAAAGTTGCAAAATATCGCAAAAACGAATATTGCCTATGCCGCTCATCACTAGTCACGACAACTTACAGAGGGACATATATCGTTAAAACCTCTTACGAGGTAAGGGATTTCCCAGGCGCTGGTACTGGGCGTGAGCATTACACAATGATCGAGTGTTTGCTCCTTCATCGTGCAATCGGCAGCAGTATTACACTGCAAGATGATCGCTAATGAGCATTTATGGAAACACTCGTTAGCGATAATCTAGCAGAATATCTGCCCGTCTAATTACTACTAGGCTAAATAATAGGTCATGATCTCCTGTTCTGTGCAGGTAACTTTTTAGTAGCTATTATCATCACCACAGGCAGAACTACAATGGCAAGTAACACTTCTATCAGGGGAGTAGCTATAGGGTTAGCAGGGGAAGCGGCTGTTTTCGGGCCTGAACTCATCAGGGGCCCACCCAGGAGGAGGACTAAAAGATTTTACTGTCATGGCCCCCTCAACAGCATTATAAAACGACACTACAGTGATACATAGGAAAAGGACGGAGAGGGCTTCCGGGTCTCATCTGACAGCACAATCTTGACTAGCCACAGGAGTGGGGGTTGCACGGAACTCAGGGGTTGCGAAGAAGTTGTTGGGGGAGATAGCCATTCAAAAATTTGCTGTGGGGCCCAGTTATTTCTAGTTACTTCACTGACTTCTATCTAGATAACACAGACTCCGCCTATTCACAATAGGTGATATAACAGCTTATCAGCTCACAGAGCATATTTAACATATTTTAGGCATTGTGGCCAGTGTGAAAAGTAAGTCAACATTATATACATTTTTTTAATATAGATGACATGCGGAAAAAAAACAACAAAAATTCTATACATTTTTTTTTTTTTTTTATAAATGCGATTTAGGTCATTTTCTGACTACATTCAACAAGTGTCGATATGGCCACATTCAAAGGCACCTAGCTTTTCACTGAAGTGTTTGGGGAATGAAATCGCTAAATACCTGCAGACAGTGGTCAGGTGATATTTGCAAGGGCTCATGCACATGAGTGTGTGTGCCCTGTGCCTGTATTGCAGAAATAATATACATTATTCACATCGATGGGACAGCTCCTTCCTGTTCAATTGAATACTACAGTGACGTCCCATAGAAGTGAAAGGGGACACCATACTGCAGCGACCAGGTAAACAGAGCAGAGAAGGCAGCGCTGGTTTCTCTTCAAACAGCTGATTGGAGGGGGTGCTGGGTGTCGGACTGATCTGATATTGATGACCTTTCCTGAGAAAAGTCATCAATAGTAAAAAGTGGACAACCCTTTTATGTAGTGAGTAGAGACCAAGCCTGGAATCTGCCTCTTGATTCAGTCGATAAGGGTCCTTTCACACTTGCGTTCTGAGGATCCGGCAGGCACTTCCGTCCCGCCGGATCCGTCAGAACGCAAGTCGCCTGAAGCATTAGAAGACATCAGGATCCTGATCAGTCTTCGAAATGCTTTCAGGTTACTATGGCAGCCAGGACGCTATTAAAGTCCTGGTTGCCATAGTAGGAGCGGGGGAGCGGTATACTTACAGTCTGTGCGGCTCCCGGGGCGCTCCAGAATGACGTCAGAGCGCCCCATGCGCATGGATCACATGATCCATGCAATCACGTGATCCATGCGTGTAGGGCGCCCTGACGTCACTCTGGAGCGCCCCGGGAGCCGCACGGATGGTAAGTATACTGCTCCCCTGCTCCCCACTACATTTTACCATGGCAACCAGGACTTCGGCGTCCTGGCTGCCATGGTAACAATTGAGAAAAAGCTAAACGTCGGATCCGGTGATGCGCCGAAACGACGTTTAGCTTAAGGCCGGATCCGGATTAATGCCTTTCAATGGGCATTAATTCCGGATCCGGCCTTGCGGCAAGTGTTCCGGATTTTTGGACGGAACAAAAAGCGCAGCATGCTGCGGTATTTGCTGCATCCAAAAAACGTTCCGCTCTTGAACTGAAGACAGCCTGATGCATCCTGAACGGATTTCTCTCCATTCAGAATGCATGGGGATGATCCTGATCAGGATTTTTCCGGCATAGAGACCCGATGACGGATCTCTATGCCGGAAAACAAAAACGCAAGTGTGAAAGGACCCTTAAACATACATGAGACTGTAAAAAGTCTGGTTACGCCATGTCCAGTATTGAGAACAACGTGAGAGCCCGGAATCTGCTCCCCACCCTCCCCCACTTTGCAGCTAAGGCTAGTTTTACACTAGCGTTCTGAGCTCCGGGCAGCCTGCTGGAGCTCTCTAGATCCGGTATTGCCTAAGCTGCCTGAATGCACGCCGGCCCCATTAACTATAATGGGGACCGGCGGAGATCCAGACATAACCTGGCAAATATGCAGAGAATTGACCAGACTAAAACTGCTGCTTTAGGCTGTTTAGCAGAAACGCGTCACATCTGCCTGTATTCTGTTTATGGCATTAACCCCTTAAGGACCCCAGCCGTACATCCCGTGCAGCATACGCCGGCATTGGTGAAGACACCGATGCTGGCATATTAACCCCTTGAATGCTGCGGTCCAAGCTGACTGCGGCATGCTGAGGGTTTGCGGAGGGTCCAGTTGCCCTCTGCATCTTCATCGGGCCACACGCTGCAGTGGCGGGGACCTGATGGCAGAGAAGGCAAGCCCAATGCCTTCCATAGGCATCGGGGCTTGCCTTCTACGGAAGCCTGTGAGATCAGACCCCAGAAGTTGAAGTCCCAGAGTGGGACAAAAAAAATAAGTGTTTTTCATAATAAAAATAATAAAGCTTCAAGTAAAAAAGAAAAATGTAATTTCCAAAAATAAAACACATAAAATATAAGAAAAAAAGAAATCCAGACATATTGTGTATTGCCGCGTCCGTAACAAACCGGCTCTATGAAAATATCACATGATCCACCCCCTCACCTTAACGCCGTAGAAAAAATAAAATAAAAACAGTGCAAAAACAATAAGTTTTTGTCACCTTACATCACAAAAAGTGCAACACCAAGTGATCAAAAAGGCCCCCCAAAATAGTACCAATCAAACCGTCACCTCATCCCGCAAAAAAGAGCCCCTACAGAAAACAATCGGGCAAAAAAATAAAAAAAAAACTATGGCTCTCAGAATATAATGACACTAAAACATTTTTTTTGTTTCAAAAATGCTTTTATTCTGTAAAACTTAAATAAATAAAAAAATTATGCATATTATGTATCGCCACGTCCCTAACAACCTGCTGTATAAAAATATCACATGACCTAATCCCTCAGATAAACACCGTAAAAAAAATAAAAAAAGACGCTGTAAAAAAAGCCATTTTTTGTCACCTTACATCCCAAAAAGTGTAATACCAAACAATCTAAAAGTCATATGCACCCTAAAATAGTACCAATCAAACCATGATCTCATACCGAAAAAGGTGATCCCCTAAATAAGACAGTCGCCCAAAAAAAAAAAGAAACTATGGCTTTCAAAATATGGTGACACTAAAAAATAATTTTTTTCAAAAATGCTTTATTATGTAAAACTGAAACAGACAATAAAAAAAGCAGTCATATTTGGTATTGTCGCGTCCGTAACAACTTGCTCTATAATAATACCACATGATCTAACCTGTCACATGAACACGTTAAAAAATAAAAATAAAAACGGTGCCAAAAGAGCTATTTTCTGTTACCTTACCTCACAAAAAATGTAATATAGAGCAACCAAAAATGATACGTACCCTAAAATAGTACCAACAAAACTGCCACCTTATCCCGTAGTTTCCAAAATGGGGTCACTTTTTTGGAGTTTCTACTCTAGGGGTGTATCAGGGGGTCTGTTAAATGTGACATGGCAACTTAAAATTATCCCAGTGAAATCTGCCCTCCAAAAACCATATGACGTTCCTTTCCTTCTGCACCCTACCGTGTGCCCGTACAGCAGTTTACAACCATATATGGGGTGTTTCTGTAAACTACAGAATCAGGGCAATAAATATTGAGTTTTGTTTGGCTGTTAACCCTTGCTTTGTTACTGGAAAAATGGATTAAAATGGAAAATCTGCCAACAAAGTGAAATTCTAAAATTGTATCTACATTTTCCTTTAATTCTTGTGGAAAACATAAAGGGTTAACAAAGTCTGTAAAATCATTTTTGAATACCCTGAGGGGTGTAATTTTTAAAATGGGGTAATTTATGGGTGTTTTCTATTATGTAAGCCCCACAAAGTGACTTCAGACCTGAACTTGTGCTTAAAAAGTGGGTTTTGGAAAACATTTTTGGTAATAACTATTTTAGGAGGTATCACTATGTGTTTTAAAAGCAGAAAAAATGAAATGTTGAAAATTGTGAATTTTTCCAAATTTTGGGTAATTTATTTTATAAACAAGTTACCGTATTTTTCGCCCTATAAGACGCACCGGCCTATAAGACGCACCTGGGTTTTTGAGGAGAAAAATAAGAAAAAAAATATTTTTAACCAAAAGGTGTGCTTTTGAAGTAATGGTGGTCTGTGCATGACAGTATTATGGGGGGGATCTGTGGATGGCACTGTTATGTGGGGGAGATGTGGATGGCACTGTGATGGGGGATCTGTGGATAGCACTGTGATGGGGGATCTGTGGATAGCACTGTGATGGGGGATCTGTGGATAGCACTGTGATGGGGGATCTGTGGATAGCACTGTGATGGGGGCATTTATGAATGACACTGTAATGGATTGGATCTGTGGATGACACATATATAGCATCTTATGCTATATGTGTCATCCACAGATCACCCCAATTACAGTGTCATCCACAGGTGCCCCTTTTCTAAAACATCTGGCCCATGGCTGCTTAGGGGCGGAGCCTGGCAGCACATGGCGGGCGGCTCGCCGCTAACAGCGTGACTGCTTGTATAACATTTAAAATCTTTAATTATGTCCCTTATTTCCTAAAAGCCTAGGACAGTAGCGCTCTGCTAACCTGCTATAACGATCCTCTAGCAGGCAGAGCGGTGCGGCGGCAGGCTGGTGTGTAACGTCCTCACTGACGTCATCTGCCTGCTCCTCCTGCTTCATTCATAAAGTGAAAGGAGCAGGCAGATGACGTCAGTGAGGACGTTACACACCAGCCTGCCGCCGCACCGCTCTGCCTGCTAGAGGATCGTTATAGCAGGTTAGCAGAGCGCTATTGTCCTGGGCTTTTAGGAAATAAGGGGACATAATTAAAGATTTTAAATGTTATACAAGCAGTCATGCTGTGAGCGGCGGGCCGCCCGCCGCGTGTTGCCAGGCTCCGCCCCCTCCTCCTTCCATGCTGATACATCGCATGCTGTGCGATGTATCAGCTTTAACTATAGGAAAATGGTAGTATTCGCCATATAAGACGCACTGCCATTTTCCCCCCACTTTTGGGGGGAAAAAAGTGCGTCTTATATGGCGAAAAATACGGTAAATATTTTGACTCAAATCTATCCCTGTCAAGAATTACAATATGTGACGCGAAAACAATCTCAGAATGGCTTGGATAAGTAAAAGCGTTTTAAAGTTGTCACAAAATAAAGTGACACATGTTAGATTTGCAAAAAAATGGCCTGGTCCTTAAGGTGAAAAATGGCAGGGTCCTGAAGGGGTTAAAGTGAAGTGCTGATCCACTTCTTCTACTTAGATGTTTTGGCCTGCAACCCAGGATACGAGCACCACCACCTTCCAGAGTGGAGACTGATTATTTCTACAAATTGTTCATCCATACCAAACTCATAAAACCTTGCTGTTATGCACCTCTCTTTGTGCACTGGGGCACAGTCATGCTGGAACAGAAAGGGCCTTCCCCAGGGGAATAACAATCGCGGTCGCAGAAAGCGCGAACGTGACCAAGCCTGGCGGGAGGGAGGGGCATGGAGTACAGTGAGAATGCCGGGCCCTGTCAGAGCGCTCTTCAAACATGAGGAGGCGCAGCACAGGGAAAGCGCAGAGGTAATGGGGGGGGGGGGGGCGCACTCACTCGGCCCGGAAGTTCTTGTCACTGCCGGGCTGCTGGGCTCTCCGCTCCCTGCTTCACTGTTCTTTAGAGCTCAGGCGCTCCCCCTGCTGGCCACACATCTCGCTGCTGGCTGTGGGAGGAGCGTTGAAGGACTGGGAGTCGGCCTCCAGCACAGCCAGCAGCGCGATGTGAGTGTGGTAGAGCGTCATCAGGGAAGAAGGTAAGTATGTGTTTTTTCTCCCATAAAGCTTCAAAAGGGGGGCAACAACAGAGTGAGGGGGCGGCCTAATCTGGAATAACTACTGTGAGTGGGCACATATGTGGGCATAACTACTGTGAGGGGGCATATATGTGGGCATAACTACTGTGAGGGCATAACTACTGTGAGGGGGAACATATGTGGGCATAACTACTGTGAGGGGGCACATATGTGGGCATAAATACTGTGAGGGGGCACATATGTGGGCACAACTACTATGAGGGGGCACATATTAAGGCATATTTACTGTGAGGGGGCACATATGTTGGCATTGCTACTGTGAGGGGGCACATATCTGGCATAACTGCTGTGAGGGGCACATATCTGGCATAACTACTGTGAGTGGCACATAATCTGGCATAACTACTGTGAGGGAGGCACATATCTGGGCATAACGGCTGTGAGGGGCACATAATCTGGCATAACTACTGTGAGTGGGCACATATCTGGCATAGCTACTGTGGAAGGGCACAAAAGTAGGCATAACTACTGTGACAGGAACAGAGGTGGGCATAACTGCTGTGTAGTAGCACTTAGGGGAAATGTCCTAGATTACCCTGCAATACATTGTCATGGCTCAGTGTTACGGCCAGCACAGCGCCCCCTGCTGGTGATTGCGAATTTTTATCGCGAATATCGGCACTTCAAGAATTCGTGAACATTTCGAATATAGTGATATATATTCGTAGAAACAAATATTCGTTTTTCATTTCATCTGAACCCATTACCTAGTATACCTACCTGCTTCTTACTTGTCGGCCAATCTGAGAAGGCTGCAATATTGTAGTCTGTAGTGAATTAGAATATTCTTCATTGTTTAATTTATTTTCTTAATTGTCAATATTTGCGTAATGCGAATATTCTAAAACACTAATATAGAGCACTATAGAATATAGTGCTATATATTTGTTTTTTAGAATATTCGTCATTTTTTCCAAATTAATGTGAACAGTCATTGGCCCAAAAGCAACTTAAGCAGGGAGGAATCATGACTTCAGATGGAAAAAAATTACGAATAGTCTAAAAAACGAATATATAGCACTATATTCAATATAGTGCTATTTATTAGTTTTTTAGAATATTCGTCATTGATCAGCCGCAAATCGGCATATTTAACTGTACATTTTCTACACGAAAATCCATGTGGAAAAAATGTGTGTAATTAGCACCAATTACACGTACTCTAAGATTGCTTCACAGTCCAGTGGCAGTTTTTGTGCAGTTATTAATGCCAGAAGAGATTTGGAATCCTGAAGTTATTGAATCAGCACAGATTTATCGACTTTTATGCACTCAGTGACCCAGCTTTATAACTTTACGTGCTCTGCCACTTCAAGGGAATTTCTGTGGTTCCTAAGCACTTACACTTTGCAATAATACCACTCACAGTTGATCATGGAATATACAGAAGAGAAGAAATTTCAGAAATTGACTTGCAATGGTGGCATCCTTTTACAGTATCGCGCTGGTATTTAGTGAGCTATTTAGAACAAGATAAATGTTTGTAAAGGCAGACTACATGGCTAGGTGCTAGATTTTATACACCTGTGCCAATAAGATTAAATAAAAAACCTAAATTCCATGATTATGTGGTGTGTTCAATATATAGTGTATATAAAACTGCAAAGTCTGGTAATGTCATGTCCAGTATTGACAACAGAAGCCAAGCCCTTAATCTGCCTCTTTTTCTTGAAAATGTATGATCCTGACATGATACTTTTGGCCATGTCATTGACTTTTGGTAGCATCTTTATCTCCAGCTGCTGACTGTCCAAACTCTAAGACCCTGCACTGTATTGTACTTGGTTCCATGTATAGACAGTGACATCATCACTTCATGCTCTTTCTGGAAAAAAGAATGATGATCAGACATATCTCCATAATAACTTTCTTCCCCTTTCTGCAGATTTTATAAACAGGATATTAGGGTTACTGAACTGACAAGAACCAATAGGAAAGCCAATGGTTGCTTTTTGGCCTACAGGTCTGTGTGCCAAGGAACTACCGATCCTTATACTGAATCACAAGTGGTAATCAGGGTTTAGGTACCTAAGACTCTATCTACTATGTCTTCTTCAGAAGAAAAGAGTCACTAATTGACTTTTCTTGAAAATCCAATCCTGTAATTTTGCAGGTGGGAAATAAGATGATCTCCCATCATGTTGTGTTGGTAAATTTCTTTCCATCATCTGTCAGAAATTCATAGGTAAACACAATGGTGAATACCCCACTGTTGTAGGAGTTTCTTTTCTGCTCTATTTTGAGAAACCCTGTTTCAGAGGGTCTCAGACCACTTGACCATAGCTACTCTTGATCTTCTCAGGGATAGATTTTGAAAGATTGTTGGTTTTAATGCTCTCAGTCACTATAAATTGATCATTACTAAAGCATGTTGTGATCCAGCGCACCCTGCTGTCATCTAAGTGGATTTGTACAGTCTTCTTTAGTGGTCGGCTGTGGTGGGCTGCAGGTCATCAGAGTCTTGAAACTGAATCCGCAGGAGTTCTTTTGACTTGATGATGTCTGTGTACAGCGTATCTTTCTGCCTATTGCTCTGGATGAATAGGATAGGATCCGCTGCAGGAGAACCACTAGGCTGCTACTTTTTAAAGTAGTTTCTGTTAAAGTGACAGAACACCGACGGATTAGGCAAAACTGTAGTCAGGGACAGGCTGAGGTCAGGGCAGGCACAGTATGTTGAACTCCTCCCACATGGGAAGGTGCCTTTAATACCTCTAGTGGCCAGCCATTGTCTGGGGAAGATTAGGATGCACGTAAGCTGGCTCTTTAAGGGCCACAGCACAGACAGGCCTCAGCCTGAAAGCAGGAGAGGAATGCCGGTAACATTACTTTGGCAGTCTCGCCTGGTGGGTAGTAGAAGAAGTAGAATGCTGTCATGTACAAGCCGCAGAAATAGGCAGAAATATGAGGGAGAGGATAAAAAGAGCAGCTGATTTGTCCACAAGTAGCACTGGAGCAGTGGTGGGCATGGACTGTCGCATAAAAATTGGTACTGTGCCGTTGCTGTATGGGTACTGTAAAAATGTTGACTGTGTTCTGTATGAGTTCTGTATGCTATGGGCACCAAAGTACATGTGTACATATATAAGGCAACTACCATCACACACAAACAGGGATAGTGCAGCCCTAGAACTTCCAGGACCTGCTATCCCTACCTACTTGCAGGGTTACCCTAGGCAGTGATCCCACAACTGGGTGACAATCCCTATGCTGAAATTAATGCAAGGACAATACGCAAATAGGGAACAACAAACAGTCAAAGAGTAGTCGTACAGAAAAGGGTAAAAAACCAGAGGGACAACAAAGTTTCAAAAACAGCAGGAGCAATTGAGAAAATCAACATGTCAAAGAGTCAACAACTAGTAGATCAATACCAAATTGCCAGAAGCTAAAGCGTAGTCACAAAACCAGTCCAGAAAAACCACAAGCCAAAGGAGTCTTGAGTTACCACAAAGGAACAGCAGGGGGAACCAGAGGACAAGAAATTCACCTGCACACTCAGATGCCGACCTTATATAGTAGGTGCTGGCAACAGCTTCAAGCCGGCATTCCTACATGTGTAAGAAGAATAAACTAAAATATCATCCAAGTAGACAACCAAAAATTTACCCATGAATTCCCGAAACAAATCAGTCACCAAATTTTGAAAGACTACAGGGGCATTGCTTAAACCAAATGGCATCACCAAATACTCAAACTGTCCCTCCGGGGTATTAAAAGATGTTTTCCACTCGTCACTCTCCTTGATGTGAATGAGGTTATATATAATACCTTGGTGAGTCATTTAGCTGCCTGGATTTGGTTAAAGAGGTCAGGTATAAATGGCAAAGGATAGCGGTCCTTGACCGTGATCTTATTGAGTTCCCTGTAGTTAATACAAGGTCTGAGACCGCCATCCTTCTTTTTAACAAAAAAAAAAAATCCCGACCCTTTACCGGACTTTCTTTAATGTAGTCAATCATGGCCTGATGTTCTGGACATGACAAATTAAAAATTCGCCCTTTAGGGAATTTATAGTCTGGAATAAACTAATTTGCGCAGTCGTAGACTACCTGGATACTGCGGCCTTATTTAAAGACCTCATGCTGGATGACCACAAGGTCCTACAGTTCCAGGATTTGGCAGTGAGCACATTGGCCAAGCGAAGAGCTTTTTGCCCGCTGACGAATGCTTTAAGAGATAGGAAGCTTCCTGTAAAATGGTTATTCCCCTTTGGATTAACAACAACTGTGGATGGCAGACAACTGACAGTGAGATCACCGAAGGACTTGCCTAAGATTTGGGAGGTGTCAAAGATGGAGCCGATAAAGATTCCCTCATGGCTACCAACAGCTTTGCCGCCATATTTCCTACGGCTTCCACCGGCCCAGCGCTGGCAGCTGCCTGCTAAGTCCTGTTCGCCGAGGAAGAAGGTCACCTGAGCAACCGGACTTTTGCGCTCTCTTTTTTGGGTTTGTTGCCCTCACTAGTTGCTTAATATTTAGGTCCTTTATTATGGGACTATGAGTAATATGATGTGTTGAAGGTTAACAGTAGAAACTGCATTGTATAAATGTTCTCATTGGGAGTTGCTTATGGTTACCACAGCTCTACATCTGCCCATTCTGTTAAGTTCATAATGTTATGGACAGGTTCAATTGTCCTGCCTTAGGCCGGGTGAATGGAGTTGTGATCTTGGAAATGGAACTTTCTCCATTTATGTTCCCCCCCACCGGCCTTTATTATTTGGCCTCCGTTAGCTCCCAGGCACTGATTAGCGCCATAGGGCCCTGGTGCCCACTAGAATTGTTAATAGGAGTTATTCTCAATGTTGTTTATATTGTGTCACTCTCGCACTCACGGTCTTACTAGCTACTTGCCTAACTGCTACATGCGGATATGGCTGAAGTGAAGTTTTACTCCCACAACGTCAATGGCATAAATATTCCGCAAAAGCGTAGCCAACTCTACCACATGCTTAGAAAAGAGTGTGTGTGCATTTAAAATTCAATCCTGCAAGAAAAGAGTCTATACTACCATACACCTTCAATTGGCATTGATTCTTTTCTTGAACAGTGCAAGTTCTTGTTCAGAAATGAGTCAAGAGATAGTTAGTTACGGAGGAAACACATATGAGGATAGGTTAGTACACTCGTTTGTTTATACAATACCGATCCTGGGTTTCCATCTTTAGCTGGAACCTTAATTAATCCCCCTTAGGAATTTTATTCTTGTAGACCACAGGTCAATTTGTCAGTGACGACGTAGGGTCCTTTCCACGAAGGCAGGAACTTCCTTTCTTTCACCTGATCCTGGGCTAAGTTATAGAGATAAACCTGATTGGAAACTTGGTAATCTTTCTGGGTAGTCTTCAGATCGTAGTAGGTTTTGGCGCTCACTGCTGCTTTCTCCAGATTCTTCTGGGCAAACGCAAAAGCATGCTGAAGGTGCTTGCATGGATTCTCCATAATAAAGACGGTCAGATCCACAACCTGTCGGAAATAACTATATAACAATATAGTGGCTTGTGATCCGGTATCAAGTAAACCCCTGGTCGGCCCAATACGTTTTTCTTGGAGATAAGAATTAACAAAATATCGGCCTTCAACCTGAAATAAATCACATAAGAAGTTAGGATGTTCACGCATCTGACTCTTTCTGAGGATTTGACCTTTCTGCAGCGTCGTGACCTCTGAAGAAATGTTCACATTCCAGCTACACACAGGAGGAGTAGAAGCAGCCCCCACCTTTAAGGAAAACTGGATTATATCGCAGTTTACAGAAGGCTCACAGATAGTTGCTGAAATCACAGAATTACTCACTTGAGAAGATACATTTATGCAGGAATCAGCATAATTATACTGCAAAAAATACAACACGTTAGACACCTCCTCCTTAACCTAAATTTTAGGGTCGGGAACACTGCAAGGCAAAATGGGGTTAGTAATCACATTAGATTCTCTCTCAACCGGGCTCTGACCCTGCCCTCCCTGCATTATGGGGCTGAGCTGGGACCTGGAGTTGCCCCTAAAAAAGACTCAGGCTGTTTTCCTGTGGATACCTGGGACAACTTACTTACAATGTCACTTAGCTTGGCCACTTGATCTGCCAACTGATCAAACTGATTTTTTGATTTGCACACAGTTTGGTCCTTTGGTGTGCCCTGGTTATTGGTGGGTGACCTACTCCTAGGTGAACTAGAGGGTCCAGTCCTACCTTCCTTCTGTTGTCTGGGCCTGTTATTCCAGTTCCTGTATCCCTGGGGACCCCTATTGTAATAGGGCCGGTAGTTAGACCTTTCAGCACCAGAATTATCGCCCTCTGACCCACTGGGTCTATGGGACTTTGTCTGTTTGGATACTACCTGTTGTCGCTGGGTTTGATGGACAGGTCCTGTAGACTGAGGGAACGTATGTGGCTGCGTTTCAAATCCCAAGTTAGGGTTTACCTTAAACTCTACTACACTTTGTTCTGAGGACTTTTTGGACCTCCTCTCTCCTGTAGCATCACATTCACTGATATTATACAGTGAGGTGGCAGCCGTCACCAGCCTGTACAAGGGAGCTTAAAGATCAAGCTCTCTAGCTAGGCTAAGTTTGATTTGGGTTGACATAGCATCATAGAACAGCTTCAGATTCCCAATTTGGGGACCTATATGCTAATCCTTAGGCATTTTAAAGGATAGAGAGGAATTTCACGGGGATTTTGATTGGGCCTTCATGTAAGCTTATAGATGTCATGTTTTGCAGCAGTAATGGTCCGGTAAGGTCCAAATTCCAGTTTAATTTCATGCAAGACATCCTGCCAATTCTGAATTCTTCTGTCCCTAAAGAAAATAAAATAATAGCGATATTTATCTTCAAATGCCCATGGTAGGAATCTGTTCTTCTCTGCATCAGAGTACAACTTTAAAGAATCCATAGTGGACTCGTACAGTTCTAAATAATTTGCAATTTGAGAACAACCCTTTTCAGAGAATTTAGGTACAGGGGCATTTAGAAACTTAATGATACTTGAGGAGCTCTGAAAAACTAAGGATTTTTATTTCTAGAGACCACCTCAGCATATGATGGTCGCCTGGGACTCTGGTCCCCCTTGTGGGCAAACTTATGCCTGCTCGGCAGGAAATAAGTCACACGCTTCCCCACATCACTGTCAGAATCACATACACTGCGTTCACTTCCATCAGACGCACTTGGCACAGGTGATTTAACCCTAACGTCTCTCTCCAGGGGAATACATGGAGAGACACTTCTAGGGGCTTCCGTGTTGCTGGCTCCTAGTAAGGTGGTTACAGTTGCCTGACTTAATTGGGTTCATGCATCCTGTGTAATCATGCCATCACTTTCTGGTGGCTTAGGGCCTTGGATGGAGTCTGCTTTAAGAGCATGTGATGACATATCTGTATGTTGGGGCATGAGAAATGGAGGGTTTGGAGATCTCCCAGTATCAATTGGGTCACTTTCAGCATCAACTACAGTATGGCTTGGTTTGCCCGTCTGCCGAAGTTTGGAATAACGGAGGCGCAGCTCCTCTATGTCACTTTTTGCCTTTTGATAGGCAGCATGGCTGTGATCGAGCCTGTACTCTAAGTCCCCGATCGCTGCCTCTGCATATTTTAATTTTTCCACTAACTGGGATACATTGATCTGCGTTTTCATTATATTTGCATGTCTACTCTCTGGGAGAGTACTGATCTCTAATAATGCAAACAAAACAGGTGGCAACATACATAATAAGTGTTGGTCTTTCTTGGTATTATCTTGTACCATATCAAGATATGTCAGATATTTTCTGACCGTGCCACGTGGTGTCCACACATCTTTACATTCTTCCTTGGCTCTTCCCTGCAGCTCACTGATCCATGCAACCAAATCCTTATTCTATTTCATTTGTGAATATATATATTCAACAATGTTATGGCTCAACTGCTCCGGGCTAAATGGACTATCTGCTGTAGCATGACCACTGCCCATGTCACTGTCTGCAGCACTCATTTTCCTGATCAATAACCAATACCCAGATATTAACAACAATCTGGCTAGCCAAGAAGAAGTATGGAACCTTTTACTATTTGCACAAAGATTTAACTCGATCTCGGTGAAACCTCCATTTATGTCGTGACTTATAAAGCGCAAAGTGCTTTATATATAAAAAAAACAAGGGATCAAAGAAAAATATCAAAAGGTATTCCTGCTGAGGAGAGGTGGACATAAATTAACACCTCTGAGCTAGTTTATTGAGAATCTTAATTATTTTTGTGCAAGCAGTAAGGGAAACAAGGTACGATTGTCTATGCAAAAATATATATGAATTTATTATACAAAAATGCTAAATACAAAGTAATAATATAAAACCAATACAAGTGCAAAAGATGGACAATGAAATGTAATACCAATATGCGCCACAAGACTGTGACTGCTGACACACCACAAACAACACCAAGACCAGCGTATCACCTATCTGTACTCCACTCAGCAAAAATGCAATACAAATACTTGGCTTACAATTTAGTAGATGTGCTCCAATCAATTTATTGTACAGATAAATTTAACCCTTTGCTCTGTCACCTATGATCCATATATATATATATATATATATATATATATAAATATATAATATATGGTAGTATGATATGAAATACCTACAAACTACCAGCTTGATACAAGACTAGGGAATAAAGTATTCCGCCCAGAAAACTTTTTCAATAGGACATTTCATTCAATGTAGATGATGTAGATTCAAAGCAAATCTAGCTCTCAAAGGGTTTCCAGTAATCCAGGATAATATCCAAGACTTGTTTTTCCTTCTGGCCTCGTGTCTTTGTTATTTTTTTTTTCTTTGGGTCTCCTCTCTATCATCTGCACATGGTTATTATTCACAACCTTATCAAACGGGGACGCCCTTCCAGATTATAGTTCTCCAATAATGTTAGGTAGGCGTATATATATGGTAATGACTTATGAGGTCATATATTACCTAAAATGCTTTGCTATGGTTGGTGTAAGGATGCCCACTTACAGCTAGGTGGCAGTATTGCACAAGCTATTAGCACCATCCTATAAAGAGTTAATTTGTATAAGTCTGACATATTTTGTGTTATATACATTTGACTTCTGCAACTTTAATCTGACAGCTGAACCAATTAAAACCTAGATTTCCTGAAACTAGTATGACAGTTCTGATGCCATAAATCTACCATGTAGATAACAAATGTATGGGTTTTGTGTTTCACAGGTGCTTATCTCTGAGAATAACACAGCCTCTCTGAATGAGATCTCATTAACACTGTTTGGCTATATCCTAGGAATATACATATTCTCCTAGTGAAACATACACGGGATAATATATGCATCAATGCCTTGTTATAATATGTGGCAATATAAAACAATATATATGTAACTTATTGATTAGCTCATGCTAAAAACTAAATAAGATCCATTATATGAATGAACAGAAATTATACTTCTGCCTCATTAATGGACATCAATAAAAAAAATAGAATAACATATACCAGATGTGTTTGCCATAACCTAGAAATGAGGTAAAAGTTACTCCTCTCAATTGTGCACACATCTGCAAGGTCAAACACTTATGAGTGGTAACCTTTCTATGAACTCACTTTGGCCTACATAAGACATACAAAATGGAGAATATGGAGCATGACTCTTAAAGGTAATGAATGTCAAGAATAAGCAGACTTCAATGTATACTTATTAAAAGGCACAACACTCTTAAAGAATATATTAAGGGGGGACTGAGCTCTTTGACCCCCTAAGCATTTTACAAAATTTGGAAACACTTGGCTGAAAAATTAAATGTTTTGTTTGTTCCAATAAAATGTTGTTTTAGCCCCACATTTTTCATTTTCACAAGGGGTAAAAGGAGAAAAAACACCCCATAATTTGTTACCCATTTTCTCCTGAATTTGGCAACACCCCATATGTGGTGGTGAACTGCTGGGGGGAACATGGCAGGACTCAGAAAGGAAGGAGGGCCATATGGCTTTTGCAGCACAGATTTTGATGGATAGGTTTATGGGTGCCATTGTTTTTTTTTAAGTGATTGTCTTATGTGGGGGCTCATATGCGGGATGAGGTGACATGTTGATTGGTACTATTTTGGAGTACATAAGACTTTTTGATCGCTTGGTATTAAACTTTTTGTGAGGGAAGGTGAAAAAAATTGCTATTTTGGTTGTTACGGATGCGGCAATACATAATATGTCTATCATTTTTATTTTTAAGTTTTGCAGAGTGAAAGCATTTTTGAACAGAATAAAATCTTGTTTTTGTGTTGCCATTTTCTGAGAGCCCTATTTTTTTTAAATCTTTTGTGCGATTGTCTTAGGTAGGGTTCATTTTTTTGGGATGAGATGACGGTTTGATTGGTACTATTTAGAGGTACATAAGACTTTTTGATCGCTTGGTATTACACTTTTTGTGATGGCTTTTTTGGCACAGTTTTTACTTAATTCTTTTTACGGTGTTCACTTGAGGGGTTAGGTCATGTGATATTTTTATACAGCAGGTCGTTACCACGTGGCAAAACCTAAAATGTATACTTTTTTGTATTTATTTAAGTTTTATACAATAATATCATTTTTGAAACAAAAAAGAATCATGTTTTAGTTTCTCCATATACTGAGAGCCATAGTTTTTTTTGGGTAATTGTCTTAGGTATGGTATCATTTTTGCGGGATTAGATGATGGTTTGATTGGCACTATTTTGGGTTGCATATGACTTTTTAATCTCTTACTTTTACACTTTTTGTGATGTAAGGTGACAAAAAATGGCGTTTTTGGATCTCACAGGCTGTCACGGAAGGCAGCCACGATGCCTAAGGAAGGCATCGGGCTGCCTTCCCTGCCATCGGGTCCCCGTCACAGCAGCACGGGGTACAGATGGCCACCCCGCACCCGGCAGGATCCCGCACGTGTCGAGGCCGTGCAAGGCTTAATGCGCGCATTGGTGTTTTCACCGATACCAGGCGCATACAGCAGGGGTCCGGCTATCAGTGACTGCCAGACACCTGTCACTGATCGGGCGGGCGCGGCTCCTGCACCCGCCCGATCAGCCTGCTGAACATGTACGGCCCTGGTATTTGTGTCCCGCATTTCTGCTATGGGTTAAAGAGGATAAAACAGCAAAAAGAAAAATAGGTGCAAAAAACTGGACAAGCAGCGGCGCCCTAAATGGAGTAGGTTCACGCTCCTAAATAACAGAAATAAAAGAAATGTGGGAGCCGCGCTAATTTACGGTGGTATATGGATGTCATTGAGCAACACTTATATACATTAGGGCAACCAGTTCATATCCAACTTTCGGAAGTAGTAGTCACAGATGGATCGTTCACCAAGAAAAGAAAAACTGCATATACTCCCAGCTGGATGTCAGGTCCCGCCTTGAGCCACTGACCGCTGATATCAACTTCAGGTCAGAACTGCCTTTAAATAAGGGAAACGGAAAAAATAGTGCAGTACCCTCCAAAACTGTAAAACAACAGGGGTTTATTATACTCACAAATTCCAAATTGGTAACATGCACGTAGAAAATGCCCGACCCGGGTTTCGCAGTTAGCTTCTTCAGGGGCTGCGGTACACAAACCGCCATAGTCCTTGAGTATATAAAAAGACATTTGCCCCGGAACCAATACGGACTTCCGTTGTCTGACGGCATGTCAATCACAACATAATTTAAAACACTTAAAAATATCTATCAAAAACAGTGAATTTGATTAAAATCTCCAATGGCATAGAAACTTAAAATAAAAATCTAAAACCATGCTGTATTAAACGAATTACATCATGCAGACCGCTTTTATATCCCATTCAATGTTATGTCCTTGCGGCTCCAGTGTGTTCATTTCAAAGATCCATTGCGCCTCTCTTTTATTAATCTGGGTAGCGGGATTACCCCCTCGCCAGTGACGCTTCACTAGTTCAACACCACAAAATTTTAGACCAGTCGGATCCTTCTGATGGAATCTTTTAAAATGTGCCGAGACACTGTGGGTCTCCAACCCCTTTTTAATATTTCTAATGTGTTCTGCCACACGAACTTTTAGTTTCCTTAAAGTTCTGCCAATATACTGGAGTCCACACGGGCACTCCAGTATATAAATTACCCCATAGACTCACAGGAGATGTTACCTTTTATTTTATTTTTTTATAGATTTGGAGGTAGACATAACTTCTTCCACTTTAGTTCTTTTTTTATCCTCCCTGGAACGGTTTTTACAGCATGAACAAAAACCGCACCAGGTAAAAGCATTGCGGAGTTTAGAGGTATTTGAATCCTCTTTCACATAGCTCCGAACAATGCGATTCCTTACAGTGGGGGCTCCTTTAAATATGAAGGGGGGTTTCTTGGGAATAAGGTCACCTATAACTGCATCATTCTTTAGAACATTCCAGTTATGATTAATAATATGCTTAATTTGGGGGCAAAAAATGGAATAGATGGTATAAAAAAGGCAAATTGATATTTATCCCTATTTTGTTTCAGGTGTTCACTGGAATCCTTCTTTTTTGTGTTTAGATTTAAATTTTCACACTTTACATCTTCTTTTAAATTATATAACACTTCCTTTTTATAACCTTTTTCAATAAAACGATCCACAATAATATTGCTCTGCTCCTCATAGTCCTCTATATTGGTACAGTTTCTTTTAATGCGCTGTAGCTATCTCTTTGGTACATTACAAATCCAAGGTTCATAATGACAGCTGCTTCTTTCAATATAACCATTACGTTCAGTCGGCTTGAAATTAATTTAATTTGACCTTGTTCCACACTGATCAAGGATCCACATTGTTCGGAGCTATGTAATGAGGACTTAAATACCTCATAAACTCCGCTAGTGCCATTTTACCTGGATATGGTTTTTGAATTCATGCTTGTAAAAACCGTGCTCCAGGGAGGATAAAAAAAGAAATAAAGTGGAAGAAGTTATGTCTACCTCCAAATCTATAACAAAAAAAATAAAAGGTAACATCTCCTGTGAGTCTATGGGGTAATTTATATACTGGAGTGCCCGTGTGGACTCCAGTATATTGGCAGAACTTTAAGGGAATTAAAAGTTCGTGTGGCAGAACACATTAGAAATATTAAAAAGGGGCTGGAGACCCACAGTGTCTCGGCACATTTTAAAAGATTCCATCAGAAGGATCCGACTGGTCTAAAATTTTGTGGTGTGGAACTAGTGAAGCATCACTGGCGAGGGGGTAATCCCGCTACCCAGATTAATAAAAGAGAGGCGCAATGGATCTTTGAAATGAACACGCTGGACCTGCAAGGACATAACATTGAATGGGATATAAAAGCGGTCTGCATGATGTAATTCGTTTAATACAGCATGGTTTTAGATTTTTATTTTAAGTTTTGGTACTGCAGGTTTATTTCTATGCCATTGGAGATTTTAATCAAATTCACTGTTTTTGATAGATATTTTTAAGTGTTTTAAATTATGTTGTGATTGACATGCCGTCGGACAACGGAAGTCTGTATTGGTTCCGGGGCAAATGTCTTTTTATATACTCAAGGACTATGGCGGTTTGTGTACCGCAGCCCCTGAAGAAGCTAACTGCGAAACCCGGGTCGGGCATTTTCTACGTGCATGTTACCAATTTGGAATTTGTGAGTACAATAAACCCCTACTGTTTAATAGTTTTGGAGGGTACTGCACTATTATTTCCATTTCCCCTCTTTAAAGGCAGTTCTGACCTGAAGTTGATATCAGCGGTCGGTGGCTCAAGGCGGGACCTGACATCCAGCTGGGAGTGTATGCAGTTTTCTTTTCTTTATGAACGATCCATCTGTGACTGCTACTTCCGAAAGTTGGATATGAACTGATTGCCCTAATGTATATAAGTGTTGCTCAATGACATCCATATACCACCGTTAATTAGCGCGGCTCCCACATCTCTTTTATTTCTGTTATTTAGGAGCGTGAACCTACTCCATTTAGGGCGCCGCTGCTTGCCCAGTTTTTTGCACCTATTTTTCTTTTTGCTCTTTTATTTACATTAGGTTCAATTGGTGCGAATTATGGACATGTAAATTTTCACTTTCTGAGAAAATATGCATTTGAATGTACATGAGGTGTTTAATGAGAATCCGCAAGCACACTGCAGTAATGACATTGATGATGTATTTAACAATTTGGAGGCGCTTATGGTCAGAGAAATTGGGACCATCTGGGATGTGATTTCCCTAGAAAAATTTCTAGTGGAGGAAAAGATTCCGGAGGGTCTGAGGTGGCAACTCCCACTAAACTCCGATATAGAGGAAGATATATGCGATTGGGAAGAGTTTGTCAACTCATGTGGCCTTGGTGCCATGAGGTGTATAATTGAAAGGAGGAAGAGGAAGCTCACCTCCTTGTGTAATAAAATAGATGATATAAAAACTAAATTTGCGCCATTTAAGGAATTACCTGAATATCATGAACTATCACAAAAATGTCAGAAGGAGGTTATGAAAGCGGAGCAGGAGGTAAAAAAGAAAAAACAAAAAAAGTACTTAAAGGTAATAGATGATTATAAAAACAATGCAGTGTATAAATGGAAACAAAAAAAGGATGACACGGCGGTCTATGTGAGTGAACCTATAGACAATGAGCACACCTTACCCAAACATGGGAGAACCGTTCCACATAACTATCAGATAGAACCCAATGCCGGTTGGGGGCAGGAACATTCCCGTGATTTTAGACCAAGGAGGAATGGGTATCGTAGAAATCATGGTTATTTTAGACATGAAGGCACTTACTATCAACACAATAATCATGCACAACGTGGAACGAATGGTTACTATCATTACGGCCCCCAGAATTACCATAATTACCGTACGCCCTGAGTCCTTAAGTACCAGGACGCTAGGGCGTACATGTACGCCCTGCGTCCTTAAGAGGTTAAAAGATACTGGCCACATTTTGGATGTTTTAAAAGGAGTCGGCAATATCCCTGAGAATTCCTTCCTTATGACTTTGGACGTCACTTCATTGTACACTATTATACCTAATGATATTGGTATGGAGGCAGTTAAATTTTATATGGATAGAGATGAGCAAATGTGTGATGAACGCAAAACCTTTATATTGGATTGTATACATTACTGTTTACAACATAATTATTTCTGGTATGATGGTTGTTACTTTCTCCAAACCTCTGGTTCGCACCCAGTTTCGCCAATCTCTTTATGGCGTATTGGGAGCACTTTAACATCGATCCCTTGCTTGAGAGAGACCTAGAGGGTGGTAATTTATGACTTTGGAAAAGATACATCGACGATTGTATTGGAGTATGGTATGGTACTGAGACAGGGTTAATGGAATTCATTAACCATATCAACTCCAACACATGGAACATCCACTTCACTGAGGATGTCAGTAAAAGTACTGTCCATTTTTTAGATCTTGAAATTAGTGTGGATCAAGGTCAAATTAAATTAATTTCAAGCCGACTGATCGCAATGGTTATATTGAAAGTAGCTGTCATTATGAACCTTGGATTTGTAATGTACCAAAGAGATAGCTACAGCGCATTAAAAGAAACTGTACCAATATAGAGGACTATGAGGAGCAGAGAAATATTATTGTGGATCGTTTTATTGAAAAAGGTTATAAAAAGGAAGTGTTATATAATTTGAAAGATGTAAAGTGTGACAATTTAAATCTAAACAAAAAAAGAAGGATTCCAGTGAACACCTGAAACAAAATAGGGATAAATATCAATTTGCCTTTTCTACCACCTATTCCATTTTTTGCCCCCAAATTAAGCATATTATTAATCATAACTGGAATGTTCTAAATAATGATGTAGTTATAGGTGACCTTATTCCCAAGAAACCCCCCTTCATATTTAAAAGAGCCCCCACTGTAAGGAACTGCATTGTTCGGAGCTATGTGAAAGAGGGCTTAAATACCTCTACACTCCGCAATGCGTTTACCTGGTGCGGTTTTTGTTCATGCTGTAAAAACCGTTCCAGGGAAGATAAAAAAAGAAATAAAGTGGAAGAAGTTATGTCTACCTCCAAATCTATAACAAAATATATAAAAGGCAACATCTCCTGTGAGTCTATGGGAGTAATTTATATACTGGAGTGCCCGTGCGGACTCCAGTATATTGGCAGAACTTTAAGGAAACTAAAAGTTCGTGTGGCAGAGCACATTAGAAATATTAAAAAGGGGTTGGAGACCCACAGTGTCTCGGCACATTTTAAAAGATTCCATCAGAAGGATCCGACTGGTCTAAAATTTTGTGGTGTGGAACTAGTTAAGCGTCACTGGCGAGGGGGTAATCCCGCTACCCAGATTAATAAAAGAGAGGCGCAATGGATCTTTGAAATGAACACGCTGGACCTGCAAGGACATAACATTGAATGGGATATAAAAGCGGTCTGCATGATGTAATTCGTTTAATACAGCATGGTTTTAGATTTTTATTTTAAGTTTTGGTACTGCAGGTTTATTTCTATGCCATTGGAGATTTTAATCAAATTCACTGTTTTTGATAGATATTTTTAAGTGTTTTAAATTATGTTGTGATTGACATGCCGTCGGACAACGGAAGTCCGTATTGGTTCCGGGGCAAATGTCTTTTTATATACTCAAGGACTATGGCGGTTTGTGTACCGCAGCCCCTGAAGAAGCTAACTGCGAAACCCGGGTCGGGCATTTTCTACGTGCATGTTACCAATTTGGAATTTGTGAGCACAATAAACCCCTGTTGTTTAATAGTTTTGGAGGGTACTGCACTATTTTTTCCATTTCCCCTCTTTAAAGGCAGTTCTGACATGAAGTTGATATCAGCGGCCGGTGGCTCAAGGCGGGACCTGACATCCAGCTGGGAGTGTATGCAGTTTTTCTTTTCTTTGTGAACGATCCATCTGTGACTGCTACTTCCGAAAGTTGGATATGAACTGGTTGCCCTAATGTATATAAGTGTTGCTCAATGACATCCATATACCACCGTTAATTAGCGCGGCTCCCACATTTCTTTTATTTATGGGTTAAAGAGGACCTGTCACAAAAAATGCAATGCAATCTGAAAGCACCATGCTATAGAGCAAGAGGAGCTGAGCAGATTGATATATATTTTCGTGGAGAAAGATTCAGTAAAACTTGTAACGCCCTGTGAAGTGCTATCGGTGCTATCAGTACAGGGAGGAGATATCCGTGATTGACAGCTATCTCTCTATGCACACTTATACACACAATGCTAGCAATCACTGATAACCCCTTCCTCCTGTACCAATGCTGTTCACCGGAGGTTGGAAAACATTACATACAGCGCTATAAAACATACAGGGTAATACAGTGCCCCAGAGGAGTAGCTAACGGCTAGAATTCCTGCTGCCTGAGGCAAAAAATGAAATGGCACTCCCCCATCCCATGTCAAATTCTTGACCTAACTCCTTCCATCGCCAGAGGTGTAACTTGAAGATTCTGGGCCCCAGTGCAAAATCCATGACAGAGCCCTTCCAGCATGCACTTTCAATAATACTGGTGTCTCCTTATACTGCACAAGAATCTTTGGGCCCCCTCAGGCTCCTGGGCACGGTAGCGACTGCTATCTCTGCACCCCCTATAGCTACGCCCCTGCAGTGCCCCACGCCTCTTACATCCACTGACGTCTCCTCTGCCGTAGATGTTCTCTTTCCTTATCTTCCCCATTCAGAAAATATCCTCTTATAACGTGACAGTACACAAATTCTCCCTTATAATGTGTGCCAGTACAAAAATGTCTCTGTTTAGAGCCCTCAATGTCCCCACAGTGCTTCCCCCAGTTACAAAATAATGACCCCCCCCCTTAACAGCAATCTGCCAAATAAAAATAATAAACTCAAATACTTACCTCCATCTTCTGTCAGCGATGTGGTACAGGACACAGACCTCTTCCGTTCTGTTCCCTGAGCTGTATGCAGCCCGGCTCAGGCAGTGTGATGATGATGATTACACCAGCCTCTGAGAGGCCACAAGCACATTTTTCCTATGTAGCAGATGGGCGCAGGTTGGTAACATCCACCCATTAACAGCAACTGCGGCCCATGTTGAAGCCATAATCTAGTCTTAAACAATCATTAAATGTTCCTGTAGAGTATCCAATAGACATGTGGGTCTTTTAAAATTAATATCACTGCTCCATTCCCACTATGTAAGGTAGCACTGCAGTTTAGTACCAGCAGTAGAGACTGCAATGGTTTGTGTGGCATTTTGTTGGTAATTTTTACAGAAAAACTCCAATATAATGCAATATAGATATTTATTGCACTTCCAAAAATTTCAGTAACAAAACTCAAATTTAGAATTTAGGAGTCTTACGGCAACACAGTCACAAGTGTGTGAAACCCCCCTAGGTACAACTAAACAGAGACAGGTAGTGTCTGTAAAGCAGTAAGGATCAGTCAATCAATTAAACAAATACCATGGGCCCTATAAAGCTGAGCAGGAGGAAGAAGCCAGTGTAATTTCTTTCTTTCTAGGTCATGACAGAGACAAGGTCTTACTACATTGCACATTTTACAGACATTTCTCCAGGGCTCTCAAAGCCTTTCTGGGCCGCCTGTCTGTATGCGGCCTACCTTCTTTGAGAGTTAGGTGTGGTGCCGCAAGTCAATAATAAGGTGCATGCATGGAGTTACTCACTGGTTGCATATTGGGAGGGATCTCAGCCTTATGTTGGAAACTAACCAGAGATTAGCTGAGCTTGGGTCCGGATGGGAAACCCATGCTTCCACTCAGCAGGTGCTGTTCCTAATAAAGAAAAATTATCTTGCAGTTCTAATGCATTATCACGTGCAAGACAATCTACAGGATTTATGAATGTCCGTTAAAGATGCTGCACAAATGGACAATAATGTGTGGAATGAGCTTAAATGTGGGTGACTTTCTAGATTAGATGGAAAATCTGTGTTTCCCTCAGAGAAGTCATCACATCTAAAGGGATCCATGGATAGGCAAGCGGATTCATGAAAGTATTATACCTTAACGTCTGCGGCCTGTAAAACAGCCCTGACCTCTATTTCTAGGAAAAGGGTACTGAGAATCTGGCTCAGCCATTTGTGTTAAGATGTGTAAAAGGGGTGTCTAGGGGAGAGATCCTACAAAACCCATCCTTACTAAAGTCCGCATCAGAGGTCCTCTGTCACAGTCCTATAAACATTAAGAAATAATAATTACATGAGGACAGCATACAGATGTTTAACTCGGTTATATAATGATGGCATAACGCTTCTCAAAGGGGGCTTGTCCCTTGAAATGTCATGGATTGGGAGGGTGGTATACTGCTCTGAACGCTCGTGAATTACTCAACCTATACAACAAGCTGAGTGCACAGTGGACTTTCAGTGCATGAGGAAGCGAGCAGTTTGACAATCCATATGGTCTTCAATCATTCTACTGATGTAAAGTCTCTTTTACTATTGTTCATGGTGAATGTGTCTTACACACCTAGTGAATGAACAAGGAAGGTTATACATTCTGTGTGAAGAGAGCTGATTAATGGACTGACAATGTACAGTACACCCAAGACCTATTTCTGTAACCTGCTGTTGAATCCAGGTTCAGAGACTTCCTTCTAGATGCCTTTTTTACCCAATGCAATCAAGAATCCAGTCCTTCAGCTCCTCTAGGGATTCTTGGAAAATATAGTATTAGAAAAAGTGCCATCTTTAGAAACAGAAAATTCTAAATGAGGACTATTCGATCAGTCGTGTTTTTTGGAGGGAATCGTTTTTCTGGCCACAATACGTATCACAGATGTCTACCTGCATGTTCCAATGTTGCCCAGTCACAGGAAATACGCATGGTCATAGAGCACACAAGTTTGGAAATTCTCTATCTGCAATACACTTGTCTGCCCTACAGCGTTTCTTCTGCTCTCAGGGTGTTGCTAAGAGTGTATGGTTTCAGCGTCCTAAGGATGCAAGGTGTGACCGTCATCCCATACTTAGATGGATGTTATCTTAAGGATCTGCAATCAACCATGCTGCTGTTACAAGTTTATGACTCCCTGATCAATTACAAGGGGTGACAACTAGTCCCATCTTAGGAGCTAAAATACCTGGCTTCATCATAAATTCTCTTCAGTTATGGTAAAGTTGTCTTTAGAGAGGAAAGATGCAATCCTGAAGGGTCATCCCAAAATGTCCGTTTTCTTTATCATGAAAGTGTTGGATCTCCTATCTTTATCATAGATGTAATACTAGTGGCCATATTTCATGTCAACTTCGCCCAAGACAATATACACTCCTTGGAACAGATATCTCTACAGCCTAGATAAGAAACTTTTGGATGTAGCCATCAACTCTATCAAGGGCTGAAGAGCTGGCTAAAACCCAAGCATCTGTTACGTGGCAAATTTCTGGTTCCCCAGCTCAGACCAGCTCAGAAAAGCCCTCACTACGGATTCGTCCACCTGTGACTCAGGTACACATGTAGAGAGATTGGGCCCACAAAATGTGTCTCAAAAAGAAAGGATTATCGTCCAACCTGAAAGATCCCAGGGCTGTCTCACTTCCACCCCTACCCTCTGTGAGGCAGTGACAGGCCTCATACATGATAGAGGTGTAGAGGGGGTGGAAATTTCAGTCCACACCCCTATTCCACCACAGCTGTAAACACTGAGGGATAAACCAACCTTCAGTTTAGGAGTCCAGGGGAGAGGAAGGGACCCTAGAGAGGGGGAAGCCTGCAGAGGCTCTGCGTGGTCTCAGCCAGGAGGGCTTAGAGGCCACAAGGATGTGTGAAGCCAGATCTCTCCGCTGTGTGGGACTGTGCCTGATGAGCTGACCTGCTGAGTGTCGGAACATGATACCCTGTTTGTGAACTGCGCTCTATAGGTGAGATAGAGACAACACATATATTAGGTAGAGCCCAGACGGGCAGGTGTTTATTTTGGTTTATGTTTGTGCTGGTGCTGAAGTGCCAGAATACAGCACCATTTGGATTTGAACCCCATTGTCTGAGAAGGAATCTGTCATTGTCGCCCTGCTTGAGAGAGCAATCCCTTACACCTCACAACCACCAAATGCTTGTTCAGTCAAGCTAATTTACTAAATGGTTCATTTTATTAAATGGGCTGCCAAAGAGCTTTATCCAGAGGAGTGCAGCCTCAACTCTACAATCTTTCTTTCAACAGTGAAGGAATGAGCAGAAGGAGGAAAAAAACAGCTCTGGATGCTATAGAGACAGAGAGGAAAAACTAAGATATCCAAATATGCTCTCTGTATGACTCTCACCATGTTCTAATGTAAGACGATTTCTACCTGCTGGGAGGAGCAGCTGGTGTATATATATTCCAACAGTTTCCTTCTATTATTGCTGAGAGTATGGAAAAGCAGACAGAAGTCATAACCATTCCCCCATGACGGTCTCAAATGGCTTAGGCTACTTTCACACTAGCAACAGCCTTCTCTGTGCTGCCGCTAGTGCATGTGTGCCGCTGGAGGTCTGCTCCAGCCCCACTGGCTATAATTGGGGCGGGCCGGAGTTCCGGCGACAGCGCGGAAAACATGACGAGAGGCGACCGGAATAAAACTACTGCCACTAGTGTAAAAGTAGGCCTTAGTTCCCGTTTTTTATATCACTCTCGAAGGACAGTTACTGAAGCCTGCCAGACATTTTAGACCTACATCTCACCGTGTGGAAGTTGGCAAGGACAACCTCTTATACCTAGAATTTCCAGCGTTGTTAACACAGTTAGCTGCCTGAAGGCCCAGGATGATTTAGTAGAATGTATTGAAAATAAATATATAAATAAATCACTCTGTTTTTGGCCTGTTTGTTCATCTTTTAAAAAATAACCTTTATTTTAACCTTAATTAAAATATCCAAAAGGAATTATCCCTGTGATTCTTTGGAGAAAAGCTTTATGTGATGTTGAAAACCATACAAAGCATTAGTATTATCTCTTTGTTTGTTTTATGTATTGTTATTAGACCTCTCTTATATTTAATCTCTGATATAGCTAGGTCTGAACTCTAGATACTGTATATATCAGAGCAAATAGATGTGTTATTTTCACACTATCCTTGCTCTTTATTATTTATCACTTTTAATACTGCTTTTTGCTGCCTTATTTGAGGGAAGACATGTAGATCTAGATTTTCTTTGTTTGTAACCACTGTAATCAATTTACAGCAACTGTATACATTTCAGAATATTACGCTATATTACATCTCCCTGTCTCCTCTTTTCTCTATCTCTTTCAAACAACAGGCTAGGGAGGACGTCTGCAGTACACCTCCCCAGATTTGATACTAATGCTCTTATTTAAAAACAGCTAACTAGTGCACCCCCAACATGTTTCACCACTGCTGTGGAGTCTCCTGTGAGCGCTGCTGCCTTCTCGCTGCTTTTCCTAGGCCAGTGAATGGGGCTGAGTGAAATACCAAGCACATCTGCTATACAATGTACGGCGCTGTGCTTGCTGAGCTGTCAGAAGACAGGAGTGCTGCTGCCTTCTCAAAACAGCTGATCCGACGGAGGTCCCAGGTGTTGGACCTGAGGATAGGTCATCAGTATATTAGTAATGTTGAAAAACCCTTTTAAAGAATTTCGGTCCAACATTCATTGCCTGCACCTTCTTGTGTTTGTCTATAGTGTTAGCTACACTAATTAAACATCAGTTTAAAACATCGGAAGATCTCAGATTCCTCATATTCAAGATCTTCTTGATAGTTGTGATCACCTCTGCAAGGCATATTAGTGAACTCCAGGTTTAGTTATACAAGAGACCTTATCTCAGAGATCTAGGATCCACAAGGTCAGTAGCAGGAGGAATGGCACTCCATTGAGGTCAGAAGAACTGTCTTAATATATATCGAAAGGTCCGATAATTTCAGAAAATCTGAGGCGCTGTTTCTTTGGCATCAAGGACCCAATAAGGGCCAGAGAACAAGTAATGCTACTAGCTCAGTGGATAAGGGGTCTATTGAGACGTGCTACCAGTTTCATCAGTCACTCCACTTGCTTCACTATAATGCCTTGGGCTGAACTGGACATATACTAGTGGAACAAATTTTGAACGCTGTCTCATGGTCAACATCTTTACCCTTGATAAAGGATTACAGGCTGGACATTGTTACGATTTAGGCTTCTATTTAAGTATTTAAGAATGGGTTCTTCTGTCCCACCCACTTGAACACTGCTTTGTATGTCCCATTCCTGACTGTGCTGTCGTAGGACATCCAGGAAATAAAAAATGAATTTACCTAAAATTTTCATTTCCTGTAGTCCATAGGCAGCTCAGCTTTCCCTCCCTTTATATTGCTTTATAAAAATACACTAACTCCTTCCTCCTGCTCAGCTTTATGGGGTCCATGGTGATTGGTTAATTAATTGATTAATCATTACTGCTTATTAACCTGTCTCTGTCTAGTTGTACCTAGGGGACAGGACTTTAACCCATTCGTGACTGTGCTGCCTACGGACTAAAGCAGGCATCCTCAAACTGCGGCCCTCCAGATGTTGTAAAACTACAACTCCCAGAATGCCCTGCTGTAGGCTGATACCTGTAGGCTGTTCAGGCATGCTGGGAGTCGTAGTTTTGCAACAGCTGGAGGGCCGCAGTTTGAGGATGCCTGGACTAAAGCAAATGAAAATTTCAGGCAAATACGTTTCTGTTATTTGATTTACTGTCAGTAAATGGTGTCGCGGATATAGAGCGCAAAGATGCTTTATATACAAAAACAAAACAAAAGAAAGGATCAAAGGAAAAAATATCAAAGTTATTGATCCTATTGAGGAGACGGCGACATAATAACCTCTCAGCTCGTTGACGAGAACCTTAATTATTTTGTGCAACTAGAAAGAAAACAAGATACCATCGTCTATGCAAAAATACATGTGAGTTTATTATTATACATAAGTGCTAAATACAAAATCGATAATACAACCTGTACAATGATAGACAATAAAATATAATACCAATACTTTCAATCAATACTGAATATCGCCAATCAATGCAATGATATGCAACAATTCAAATTAATAAGAATAGGGATATCAACCCCTTCCTATCACCTTTTTACCAATTGAGGTATATGGCAGCACTATAAATTTACCAGCTCGGTATCGGGCTAGGGAATATCAAAGTTCCCAAGGACTAGGTACCAATGTCTGATCCTCAATTAGCAATATGCATCTTTTCTAAGAGAATGATCAAACTTGACCAGGAGCCTTATCAATTACAGATCCACAATTGGGGATCTTTGACTATATACCGGGCTAAGTAACTTATCAATACCGCAAGCAATAATCAAGATATACGTTACCAAGGGTCAAAAGGTGAGTAGGGCTCTGGAGGGACGGTCAGCTCTCCAGAGGGTTCCCCGTGATCCAGGAAAAAATCCAAAGCTTTACCACGTTCTGTTTTAGTCCTTTGTTTGTAGAACCTTTTTTTTTTTTCGGAATCCCCTCTCTCATCCCGTCTATGATTAATATTCACAGACTTATCAAAAGAATACACCCCTTTAGATAACGGTCTTCCAACCAAACCAGAGGGTGTGCACATATGGTAATGGTACTGTGAGATCATACATTACCAAAATGCTTTGTGGTGAACGTGTAGTGTTACCTGCTGATATCTAGGCGGCAATGTTGTGTAACCTATAAATGTGAAACTTTTAAGAGTTATATTTATATAATGTGACTTCATGTTAAGTGGTAGACATCCACCACCTGGGACATACATCAAAAAGGGAGGCATACCCCCTGACACGAAGCAATTAAAAACCTAGATTCCCAGAAACTAGTATAACTGTTCTCAAGTCATACAGCTAAAATGTAGACAACAAATGTGTGGGTTTTTGATTTCACAGGTGCCTTATCTTATGAAAATAACACAACTTTTCTGAGCAACTTCTCATTAACCGCTACAGGACCGCCTAACGCAGGGATGCGTCCTGCGGGCGGCCCTGTAGCTCTGAGTTGACGCGTCGGCGCGTCATCTCGTGAGAGCCGAGATTTCCTGTGAACGCGCGCGCGTGCGCGCGTTCACTGAGAGCCGCGGCACAGCAGTTCGGCTACAGCCTGCCAGCGATGGATCATCGCTGGCAGGCTGTAGATGCGAATAAAATCGCATCAAACTGCTATATCAGACGCTGTTTTATGAACAGCGTCTGATATAACTGCTACCTGGTCCTCTGGTGGTCCCATTTACTGGGATCGACCACCAGAGGACCAGGTAACTACAATAAAGTTGCACCAAACACTACACTAACCCCCCACCCCCTCACCTATTAACCCCTTGATCACCCCATCTAGACCCCTGATCACCCCCTGTCATTGATCACACCCCTTGTAAGGCTCCATTCAGGCGTCCATATGTGTTTTGCGGATCCGTGGATTCACGGATCCGGATCCATCCGCGGATCCGATCCGCGGATCCTCAAAACACGGACACCGGCAATGTGCTTTCCGCATTTTGCAGATCCGCACATTGCCAGAACTATATAGAAAATGCTTTTTCTTGTCCGCAGTTGCGGACAAGAATAGGACATGTTCTATATTTTTGCAGAAACGGAAGTGCAGACCCGGAGCGCAGATCCGTAATTCCGGATCCGAGCGGGACAAAGTCTGTCCCCATAGAAATGAATGGGTCCGCAATTCCGTTCCGCAAACAGAATTTCGGACGTGTGAATGGGGCATAAGGGCCCCCTTTTACCGCCAGTTAGCTAGCTACTTGTTAGGTAGCTAGCGCCCAGCCCACCGCACCGCAGTCACTGATTTTGGCAGAGATTTTTCATCCACATTGATCGATGCGAATGAAAAAATCTGTGCCGTTCA
Source organism: Bufotes viridis (assembly GCA_033119425.1). Lineage (NCBI taxonomy): Eukaryota > Metazoa > Chordata > Amphibia > Anura > Bufonidae > Bufotes > Bufotes viridis. The sequence continues at coordinate 140,385,663 of CM065589.1, read as the reverse complement.
TTTTTTTTTCAGCGCAGAGGCTGAGCGGAAAAAAATCTCATTACCCGTCTGCTCAATATACGGAGAATCGCAGAAACTCCTAATGCTGGCCATACGTGTAATGATTGCGAAGACCCCTAAAATGCCAGGGCAGTACAAACACCTCACATGTGACCCCATTTTAGAAAGAAGACACCCCAAGGTATTCCGTGAGGGGTATGGTGAGTTCATGGAAAATATTATTTTTGTCACAAGTTAGTGGAATATGAGACTGTAAAAAAAACAAAAAAAAACAATTTCCGCTAACTTGTTCCAAATTTTTTTTTCTGTGAACTCACCATACCCCTCACAGAATACCTTGGGGTGTCTTCTATCCACAATGGGGTCACTTGTGAGGTATTTATACTGCCCTGGCATTTAGCGATCCTAAAGCGTGAGAATCCAAATGCGTAAAAATGCCCTGTGAAATCCTAAAGGTACTCATTGGTTTTAGGGCCTCTTTGCGCATCTTGGCTGCAAAAAGTGTCACTCATGTGGTATCGCCGTACTCAGGAGAAGTAGGGCAATGTGTTTTGGGGTGTATTTTTATATATACCCATGCTGGAGTGTGAGAAATATCGCTGTAAACGACAACTTTTTAAAAATTTTTATTCAAAGTTGTCAATTTACAGAGATATTTCTCTTACCCAGCATGGGTATATGTAAAAATACACCCCAAACACATTGCCTACTCTCCAGTACGGCATACCATGTGTGTTGCACTGCAGCCAAATGCGCAAAGGGCTCAAATTAACGAGTACCTTTTAGGAAGAGCATTTTTACGCATTTTCTTCTCACGCTTTAGGGCCCTAAAATGCCAGGGCCGTATAAATACCCCACATGTGACCCCATTTTGGAAAGAAGACACCCCAAGGTATTCGCTGAGGGGCATAATGAGTCCATGAAAAATTAAACTTTTTGTCAAAAGTTAGCGGAAACGGAGACTTTGTGAGAAAAAACAATAAAAAATCAATTTCCACTAACTTGTGCCAAAAAAAAAATCTTCTATGAACTCGCCATGCCCCTCATGGAATACCTTGGGGTGTCTTCTTTCCAAAATGGGGTCACATGTGGGGTATTTATACTGTCCTGGCATTTTAGGGACCCCTAAAGCGTGAGAAGAAAAATGCGTAAAAATGCCCTCTAAAAGGTACTCATTGGAATTAGGGCCCCTTTGCGCATCTTGGCTGCAAAAAGTGTCACACATGTGGTATCGGCGTACTCAGGAGAAGTAGGGCAATGTGTTTTGGGGTGTATTTTTACATATACCCATACTGGAGTGAGAGAAATATCTCTGTAAATTGACAACTTTGAATAAAAAAATTTAAAAAGTTGTCGTTTACAGCGATATTTCTCACACGCAGCATGGGTATATGTAAAATACACCCTAAACCACATTGCCCTACTTCTCTGAGTACGGCGATACCACATGAGTGCCACTTTTGCAGCCTGGAGTGCGCAAAGGGGCCTAAAACCAATGAGTACCTTTAGGATTTCACAGGACATTTTTACGCATTTAGATTCTCACACTTTAGGAGCCCCTAAAATGCCAGGTGAGTATAAATACCCCACATGTGACCCCATTTTGGAAAGAAGACACCCTAGGTATTCTGTGAGGGGCATGGTGAGTCCACAGAATTTTTATTTTTGGCACAAGTCAGCGGAAATTGTTTTTTTTTTTTTTTTTTACAAAGTCTCATATTCCACTAACTTGTGACAAAAAATAAAATTTTACATGAACTCACCATACCCCTCACAGAATACCTTGGGGTGTCTTCTTTCAAAATGGGGTCACATGTGGGGTATTTTACTGCCCTGGCATTTTAGGGAGCCCTAAAGCGTGAGAAGAAGTCTGGAATCCAAATGCGTAAAAATGCCCTGTGAAATCCTAAAGGTAATCATTGGTTTTAGGGCCCCTTTGCACCCAAGCTGCAAAAAGTGTCACACATGTGGTATCGCCGTACTCAGGAGAAGTAGGGCAATGTGTTTTGGGGTGTATTTTTATATATACCCATACTTTGTGTGAAAAATATCTCTGTAAGCGACAACTTTTAAAAATTTTTATACAAAGTTGACAATTTACAGAGATATTTCTCTCACCCAACATGGGTGTATGTAAAAATACACCCCAAAACACATTGCCCTACTTCTCCTGAGTACGGCGATACCATGAGTGTCACTTTTGCAGCCTGAAATGCAAAGAGCCCAAATTCAATGAGTACCTTTAGGTTTTACATGGCGACTCACAATTTAGCCCCGCCCAAAATGCCAGAACAGTAAACACACCCCACAAATGACCCCATTTCGGAAAGTAGACACCCCAAGGTATTCACTGAGGGGCATAGTGAGTCCGTCTGAGATTTTTTTTTTTTTTGCCAGAAGTTATCAGAAATTGAAACTTTTTTTTTTTTTTTTTCTCAGAAAGTGTCATTTTCCGCTAACTTGTGAAAAAAATGAAATGATACATGAACTCACCAAGCCCCTCCGTGAATACTTTGGGGTGTCTTCTATCTAAAATGGTGTGATTTGGGGGTATTTATACTTTCCTGACATTCTAGCACCTGAAGAAACATGACAGGCGCTCAGAAAGTCAGAGCTGCTTCAAAATGCCGAAATTCACTTTTTGCACCATAGTTTGTAAACGCTATAACTTTTACCCAAACCAATAAATATACACTTATTGGATTTTTTATCAAAGACATGTAGAACAATAAATTTAGAGAAAAATTTATATAGAAATGTAGTTTTTTTAAAAAAAATTTACAACAGAAAGTGAAAAATGTCATTTTTTTGCAAAAATTTCGGTCATTTTTGATTAATAGCAAAAAAAGTAAAAATGTCAGCAGCAATGAAATAGCACCAAATGAAAGCTCTATTAGTGAGAAGAAAAGGAGGTAAAATTCATTTGGGTGGTAAGTTGCATGACGGAGCAATAAACGGTGAAAGTAGTGTAGTGCAGAATTGTAAAAAGTGGCCTGGTCATTAAGGGTGTTTAAGCTAGGGGGGCTGAAGCGGTTAAGAGAAGTCCAACTGAGCATGCTAATATATGATTATAACATGTAACAAAATAAAACCAATATGTGAAATAATATAAAACAACACATGTGATATATCGATTAGCTTGTGTCAAAACTAAATACGATCCACTATATAAACAAACAGACATTATATGTTTGTCTCATTAATAAATCTCATTATAAAGAGATGACAGACGTGTCCCAGGAAGAACCTTATATCGGCTCATAGCCTAGTGATGAGGTAAAATCACTCTCTTAGATAGACCCACATCTGCCAGGCAGAACCTTTCCTTGAACCCATTTTTCTCTTTTACAATGAAGGTTCATACAGGAGGGTGAACATAAGTACAACATGGCTGCTTATAGGCCATAAATACACGTTATAACAATAATAATAATGTATAAATGTTTATATACTTATGAAAAGGGCATGACAATGGAAACATTTAAAGGTGTTTTAGAGCATAAAATGCCAGTATCATATAGCTGGGGGTCCATCCCCCAATCACCTGTTGGAAGGGACTCTACTGTATCCATTTCCTGTAGCTTTGTCCGATTGAAGTGCATGGAATTGAACTGCAATACTTAGCATAGCCACTCTACAAACTATGATGATATGCTTGATATATTATGAAAAAGCTGCTGCACTCGTCTGAGCACTGTGGTCCTTTGAAACAGCTGAATGGCAGGGTTGCCAGGAGTTAGACTCCCACTAACCTGATTTTGATGACCTATCTGAGGAGAGGTCATCAATATTTAATTCCTGGAAAACCACTTTAATTCTTGCATCCATAGGGTGAAAACATGTTCTGATCTATTTGTGCTTACCCTAAGTTCACATCAGCGCTATCATTTTCCATTCTTCTGCTCTGTTATTGGTTATGAGAAAAAAGAAAAATCCCAGCAACATTTGCTTCTGAAGGGTGTATATTCATTCCATCAAAGGGTATAGTGCAATATTTGTAGGACGCGTTTCGGCTCGTCTAGCCTTTCTCAACCAGTTTCTCCTTCCTGTGCAACATACTCAAGAATCGTGGGCTGTCATTTTGGATTACCACTGTTATTGGTTATCGCATGGGAGAAAAAAGTCATGCATGCATACTTATCTCTCTGCTATTTTTGATTAACTCTGTGATGGAGGTTCCTAACACAGTCTCCAATACAGGTGTGAACATAGCCTTATACAGTTGATGGACTTGTTACAATGTATTAGACTATTCATATAATAAAAAGTTTTCTGGACACATGAGAATCTTTGTTTTATTGTAGACCATCTACAGAAAGCACCCTGTGATGTTTCAGTCAATTAGACCCTTCTCAAACCATCGGATCTCTAAAGAGTGAATATTAATACTATCGTCGCAATTCCCCTTGCACCGTTATCTTTTTTTACTTTTCAGCAATCCGATAGTTTTACAACAGTCTATGACTGACCAGAACATCACAAGTGTTTTCGGTTGCACACTTACAATCCTCCCGTGTATGACTGCCTTTAACAATAATAATAATACTAATAGTAATAATAATAAAAAATATCTACGTGTATATATAAAATTATATGCTATATACTGTATCCAATTTATATATTTCTTTACTTGAATATAGGGATTGGCATCAGTTACAGCACTAATCTATCCAGAGAGTTATGCATTCAACTTAAGGAATATATTAGTCTAAGCAGCCTATTGGGAGCAAACATAGCAGCGAAATAAAGCATTCTCTTATGTACTTATCTTTCCCAGTAGATGTGAGAGCAGGACCAGGTAAGGACAGGTCTGAATGTGAACAATGAATGTTTCAATTCAATGATAACAACAGAGATCTTAAAAATGCTAGAGAATTGACGCATAAATTATAACAGATTCATTATTTTTTATTATACATTTTAGTTAAAAAATATTTTTTATTTTGTCTCTTAGCACATAATAGGGTTGTTTGTGATTTAAAAAGTTAGGCTACAAGCAGGCACTGTGATGCAGTAAGAAAATATTAAAGGGGTTGGCCACTTTCTGGCTACTTGTGACCAATGTGTAGGTAAACATTCACAGTACCAACTATAACCCGTCAGAGGGTAGTATATCCCATGATGGTCTTAAATTAAAGTATCTTCACTTCAAATCAAAGTATCTTCACAGAAAACCATTATAACGCTTAAAATTTAGCCTTTATTCATATTAATAAAATAAAACTGCCCCAAATAGACCACAAATTAGTGAAAATAAACAAATATCACACACAAAAGGAGAAAAGAAACATAAAGGAAAATCAATGCTCCTAATGGACAGTGTAGTAGCAGGGTCTCATAGGGTAGGCAGTACTTGGATAAACTTTCCCTGACAATGACCCTCTTCTTGTATAGGCCCTGCCTAAAATGGAATGGCTGGCCTGTATCAGGAACCTCCTGGATGCCCTAGGATAGCCCTGACTGGGGAGTGTAGGACGAGCTACTATAGGCTAGCCTACACTTTACCATATAAACAGAAACATACAAAAAAAATTAATATAAACAATACCACATATTAGTGGATTAAAAATATATATCAACTCCCATCAGATAAAGATGCAATCCACAGTAATTAATATAGTACCACAATGCTAATGCTGATCAAGTAATGGGATGTGTGGAATCAGCACTTCCCTGTTCCAACGCGTTTCGCCCGATCACTTGTTTCTGGGGACACTGAACAAAGATGGACGAGTAATCCCAATCTATACACATGCTAATCCATAAGCAATCACCTTTGGGGGATGTTATAAGCCTGGAGTTGAAAGAAAGACATATGTATATTACTAGTGGTCAATCGATAAGACCACAAACCCCTCCTGTATACATATGTGATTTCTACTTGCATGTCCAGGGGTGGTATTGATGCGATGTCCTGCCAACTGAGTGTCACATATGGGCCATAGCCTTATATGAAAGGCACCTATGTAAAATTTCCTAGGAGGGCATGGGAGCAGATGATCCTCAACCGAAGCAGCAGAAGCGCTCTGACGGTGTTGCTGAGATGGCGCTGGTATCCTGGTATTTTATTAATATGAATAAAGGCTAAGTTTTAAGCATTGGGATGGTTTTCTGTGAAGATACAATGTGTAGGTAAGATGACTATATGACACTTACTTTTTGAGGTTTTTTGGGTCAGCTGACTTGGTTTGTTATATGTGACACTTACTAACATAGACTTTGTAGACATTCTGTGCTGTTTGCTATATTTCATGTCATGTCCCCTTGTTAGTCCAATTAGAAGTCCTGTCCATAAGACGACCACTGATGGAGGGTCATGTGACCAGACACATCACTCAACCTCCTCTATTCAAACACACTGCCCCTGCATTAAATTCCCAACAGTGCAAGTGCAGATCGCAGGGGCAGTGTATTTGAACAGAGGCAACACCTGGAAGTAATTTGTCTGGTCACATGACCCTCCATCTGCAGCCATTTTATGGACAAGACCTCTGTGTGGACAGCACAAAAGACAGCAAACAAGGCCATATTAGTAAGTGGCATATAATCATCTTACAAACACATTTGTGAACAATAACCAGAAAGTGACCAACCCCTTTAACCATTAGTCTCCTGTTAAATCCCGCACCACTCTAGTGTTGTAGCTCTGGTAGTCAATGTCAGTGTCGGCCTTTTTTGCTGAAGTTGTATATTCACATGACCACTGCAGCCTATCCATGTCCTCAACAGTGATGGCTCCTTCCACTTGAAATAAAGTACCTCCACCTACCAAGGTGGGTGGACTCCACTAACCTAGTTCCTGCTGTCAAGAGCCATACCCTTCCACCAATGACTCTGTTCAGTCTGCTGCACTTCAGGCCTCCTCCTCAGCTCATCACTACTACTTGGACCTAGCTGCAGCCACTGGGTGTGAGCTGAGAATTGCTCACTCCTCCAGGCTGACATTTCTTTCACAGTCAAGGCACTCTTGCAGAGCTAATCCCACTCAATCTGACAATACACTTACCTTCACAGCTTCAATGTCAGACTATCCAAAGCACTGCAAACCACCCTCTTCCATGGCCAGAGTTTCATCGCTCAAAACTGTCAAGATGTAATTTGCACAATTAATCAATGTGGAACCGCACTCGCCAGATCTTATGGTCCACTGAAATGCAACAGCCAACCTGGAGCCCTAGATCCATACAGGCTCCTATGTAATTGATTCAGGAAGAGATTTCGGAGGCAGCATGTCCGGTTAAATAAAGGGATTTTTCGACCGGATATGCTGCCTCCGACATCTCTTCCTGAAGATGTAATTTGCGTTAGTTGACCATCTGACAATTTTTCAAGCCTTTGCACAGCAAAGCAGGTAAACTTGTTTTCCTTAGTAAAATGAACCAAGCACTCACAACCAGATATCAAATTCAATAAAATTTAAATACATTTATTAAAAGAAGATAAAAGATACATAAAACAAATAAGCGATTGTACATACAAAAATGGCGATGATCTCCTACAATTGGGGATAACGCTGCTTGACTCAAATATATTGCTACAAGTCCATACAAATATACTAATGGCGAATGTACTACTTGAGATAAAAATAAAGTGCATTTCTCAGAAATAATGCAAATATTCCTCTTCCAAGGATATGTCTCCTTTAAGAAGCAGGAAACAACAGTTGTGATTAGTCCAACTTATTCACCTCAATCACAGCATGTGTTAGTATACCAATGTATAATAAGACGTGGTTCGATAAAAGTCCGGCTCTCAGTGGCGTCCCACTGGGCCTGGATTAGCGATACCACAGTTACCTCTCCAGACGATTTTCATTTTTATTTATTTTCCAGTAAGTGGAGCAGATAGGTATAGAGGTATGTTCTTATCCTCAATGGTTGTAGGACCTGTAGAATGACTTGAGGGCGGATTCTTCCAAACAGGCAAAGTCTTTATTTTGCTAGCCAAAAAAGGGAATTAAAAGACAGTCCAATGAAGGATAAAATCTCATAATAGTCCTTCTTGGGTGGGCAGCTATCAACCATACGCATTTCGGGGCCCACTCCTGGCCCCTTCAAACTTGTGTTCCTGCAGAGAAACATCCACATACACCAGCCGACCAAACTTACAGACTTCCAATAAAACAGGCTTATCCTTAGCATACAATAAATATATTTCAAGTTTCAGTAGTATTTTAAGGACCATGTCCACTTTTATTTCTTATTTTTGTATTCCACACATTTGGTCACTGGTCAGTATGGATTATGCTGAGGTCTCTCACTTCAAATCATATCATGTTTTTGGGTGCACACTTTATAACTTTTGTAATGATATGGAGGAACTAAAAACATTTTATACTCAAGAGTAGGGCATCACCTGTTAAATGAGTGAGAGTAACAATTCATACATACAAAATAATATGTTTACCACTCAAATGAAAAGACTTTATCCTGTTTTATAATCCAGACTACAAATAAACATCTATTTTCTTTACTGCCCATTAAAGGTAACTCCTCCAATTCTTAACAGACACTGCTCCCTTTCCCCCATCATTGCACACTTATGTTACAGTACATGTCAGTACAACACTCACCCATGCAAGTGAGTAAATCATCTCAAAACTCCAGTTTGTGCCAAGTGCCCACCAGTAAAATTCATTCTGGTGGCCTGCTGTTAAGCTATAAACAAATATTATCTGCTCGCACAAGGTTGATTATGGGGTTCCCTGCAGCAACTTTGAGAAGGCAGGTCCATCAAGATAGAGGATAATGGCTGGCCTACCTCTAGACCTAGACGTCATCTCAGCCACCCTATGCATCTATAATAAACTTAGTAGTTTGTTAAATAATCTACCCTGTTTTTATATGACTATAGGTTGGTTGAGATCTATGCTGCCTATCTATATGTAGTGCAATCAGTGTACTGTGCTATGTGCCACTTGTGCACAGGATAAAGGACTAGGGGTCCATCGGTGGATTCACCCTTTCCCCTGTGGTCCAGTCTGTGCCTGCATATATCTCCTTCTGCAATAAAGAAAATTTCTGAACTTTTGTTTATGTTGATTCTAAAAAACGCTGTCCTTTACCCACCTTTGTACAGTTTTCCTAGTTTGCCTGTTCTAGACTCTGATCGATATCTGTGTATTAGTTTTTTGTTTCGCTGTCTGATTTTGCTCATAAGACCTAATGGAATTGTGAGCAACATCTCCTGATTTGAGCTGACTTCTGATGCTGCTTCTAATCTCAGTCCTGATTCATACATATACCCTGACTAAGCTGATATGGGAAGACCAGTTGCTTAAATGGTTTATCCCACAAAAATATTTATATGCGATGAATGGAGCATTTTTAAATGAAATATTATTGTAAAATACATACAAAAAAATATTGTTAGGTGTTTGTATGTATTACACTTTCCTCTGTAATAGCGCCCCCTGCTGTTTCTCATGTGGTAAAAATTCTTGTCTACCTTGTCGTGCATTCTGTAGTGGGCTAACGAGCTCAGTAGCTTCCCTGCTCTAAATTCATAGAAGTATATAGCTTTATCTCTATCTAGACAGCAGAGAAGGAAATTGCATTCCATACCGTAGTGCTATTAATTAGTGATATCACTGGTACTGTGTGTGTGTGGGACTATTTTCTATGCAGTAAGGGGTTAACAAGAGCTGATTGCAATGCACTTCTGGGGTTGCAGGTACTTAATGATCTGCTTCCTGCCTATTTAAAGGGAAAAGAGAAGTTCTCCGGTTAGACCTCATTCACCTTTCTTGCTGATCAAACCCATTCATTTATATGGGGCTACTGAAAATACACATAAAACACGGATGTCATCCATGTGCCGTCTGCATGTGTTTGTTCGTCCCACAAAAAAGGTATAACATGTCCTACTCTTGTCTGTTTTTTCGACAAAAATAGACATTATTACAAGTTAGGCCGCACCGTGTTCTTCTCAGCAGCACAGTGAAGGAGGGAGTCCCTCCACACTGTGACGCTGGCCACTAATGAGGACATAATAATGAGGAGGAAGGGAGGGGCTGTGGCCATTGCGCCACCAATAAATATAATTTACCCCTAAATACTAATGTAGGCTGCGGGTGCCGGCGGTATCTCATACCCGGCCTCAATGACAGGGTGCTGCAAACCATGTCAACCCCTCAGTATCGCCGCGCCCTGTCATTGAGGTCAGGTGCCAGGTATGTAATCGTTGGTGGCACAGTGCCCCCCCCCCCCAGTATTATAATCTTTGGTGGCAGTGGCCACAGGGTCCCCTCCCTAGTATATTCATTGGTGGTGCAATGGCCACAGGGCCCCCTCCTCCTCAGTATCTTCATTGGTGGCAGTGGCAGCTTCTGATCGAGCCCCAACAGTGAAATCCCGGGGCTCCAATCGGTTATCATGGCAGCCAGGATGCTACTGAAGCCCTGGCAAGCTCTCTGCTGCTCTGTGTACTAGGGAGAGTGTAAAGTCCTATTCACCCTAATAGAGCTCTATTACAAGTGCAAGACAGTAAAGTGTGGGATGCACATGGTATCTGTGTTTTGTGGATCTGTGGTTTGGAGAGTACCAAATACATAAGGCTGTACATGAGGCCATAATGTGAGGAAAAAAAGGAAAATAGGAGCTAAACAAAAAAAAAAAATCTGTATTAGAAACCCGGGTCCCTTCTGGTAATGTTGAATCCTCGTGAAGTACTATTAGCTCTTTTAGATATAAGGGAACTTGCAAGTGGAAACAGCCAGCAACGATGAAATAAGACTCGTGGACAGTCTGTTTGATTCCAAAGAAATTCTGTCCTCTCTTAGCATGGGTTACACTTCTTATTGGGCAAACCCCGCCCTCCATGGCACATGGCAGCCCAATAGTATTACAGATAGGCAGGTACAATCCACCTTGTGCCTTAACCAATAGGTATACATTTCAGATTTGGACATCACCTGGGAGTGCTGGTGGGTGGAGCTCATGTGACCTGCTGGCCACAACCACCACCATGCCCAAGAAATGTGCAAATGCCTTCAAATGAATCAGCCTGTTTCAAAATGGATATTATCCTGTTGGACAGCATCCATTCTAATCCACTGCGAGTCTCTCTCTAACCCAAAAAGAAACTCTGTTAGACATGTTTCGTCAGGGGTGATCAATCCCTGAAAAGAGTCTTTTAAAACAGGGTCGACCTCAAGAGGTGATACAGCATTCACATGAACACCAGTCCCACCAACCAATGTTTCATGCTGGGGCCCCAATGGTTCAGTGAGATCCGCTGGTAGCTTTCTCTAAGAACATTGCTCTCAAAGCCAGCAGCCATTAGATCCCCTTCAAACCAACGGTGGCGGTTTTCACATAAGGGAGAAGGAGCTCGAGTGCTGATCTATAGAATTTCCCTGGCACTATCCTGACCCGATCACGCTCTCTTATGACCGTAATCGGGTCAGACTTTACACAGGGAGGCATATACAAAATAAACCTACATAGCATTCCTAAGCTAAAGAGAAAGTCCACTATAGTAATCCTATGCTAATAAAAATTTCCACGACAAACATTACACAGGAGAGTAACATTTTCAGGTCACTAACACATCTATTAATGTGTGTATTCACACATCAGTGATTTTCAATGGACCGTGGTTCAGTGGTGACACCACGGAAGCATGGCCTATTTTTGTCTGTGAGTACGGATCCCTCACACACACATTATGGTCTATGGGTTCTGGAACGCCAGGGACACAACATGGATGCCATCTGTGTTTGTTCCAGGGTTTTCATGGATCGTTGCTAGTAGATGATCTGGAAACTAATTTTCCCCCTAACAGTGTCCATGGAATACAAATGTCACACGGGCCAAACACGGATTCTTCATGGATGAACCACTGACCATCTTCTCACGGATGTCATCACAGACATGTGAATGAGGCCTAACCCTTTTCAATTTGATAAATTACACTCCTGGCTTGATAAGAAAATGCAAAAAAATGTAAAGGTATGGATAAACAACATTTTACTGTCTCAGCAGTCTACATAAGGAAAATAAGGATAGTGATGACCCCACGTCACCTCAGATTCACAGCCACTCATTGACGAGTTGGAGTCAAATATTTGTTTACTTCTTTTCTTCAGGTGTCATGACCTTAAAAAGACCATAGCAGACAATGTCGGACCCACTATGATGTTTCTTCACTATGATGTTTCGTCACTGATATAGAGAGATCTGGTATCACAGATCATGTTCTACCTTCCATATAAAGTTTTTCTATTGAATCCCTGAAAGCAGTCAATTTGAGAAACTACACAAAAATCGTGCCTTTCAGAAGTTGAGATAACTTTTTTAACCAACATAGAATGGAAAATGAGACTTCAAAAAGTATTCCTGTCCATTATGGTACTGTATTATTTCAAAATTGTACTCCATCTTCCACAATTCTTGTGATATCCTATAATGATATGAAGAAGGCAAGGACTCGGGACCATCAACATTTTGGTCCAGTAACTTCACTATTAGGCCTTGTGCACACGATCGTATGTCAAAATTACGGATGACGTCCGTGTGCATTCTGTATTTTGGGGAATGGAACAGCTGGCCCCTAAGGCCCCTTTCACACGAGCGAGTTTTCCGCACGGGTGCAATGCATGATGTGAAAGCACAGCACCCGCACTGAATCCTGAGCCATTCATTTCAATGGGTCTGTGTACATGAGCGTTATTTTTCACGCATCACTTGTGCGTTGCGTGAAAATCGCAGCATGTTCTATATTCTGCATTTTTCACGCAGCTCTGGCCCCTTAGAAGTGACCTCCTGACGAAGCAGTGTGCGAAACGCGTCGAGGTGGGTGAGTGACACAGGAGGGGATGGGTGAGGTATACTAGAGCCACGACCTAGTGATTTACCATTTTGAGCATGGGCAACTTGTTATCCTAAACTCTGACTAGCTATAGGAACATATTGATTATTATATACGCTGTTTACATTTGACCTGTACTAATTATATATTACTTGCCTCTGTAGCTATACTAAAATATTGTACCTAGGTGTGTGCTTTTTTACTTGATCCATACTTAGTATGATGCACTAGTAGCACTTTAATTATATTGAGGGGGTTTCTTTTGTCCCCCCTCCCCCTCCCCCTGATACTCTCTTCCTGTGTACCACCTGATGTGTCTTTTTACCCATATGGATATATGATGATTGTAGAAAGTTGTATATGATTCGGAATTTTTACTGTCAATTTTTTAATGTATTTGGACTAATAAACATTGTGATGAATTCAGATATTATTTCTCTGTGATTGATGTTTACTATTATGGGTCAGAACACATGAACATTGAATTGGGGTTGTTGGTGGTAAGGTGTGACCCAATTAGGTCTCTTTTTCTCTTTTGGTGTTAACATCCAGCATAGTGGCAGGACGGAGCTCTAGCTGCAGTGTGCCATTGCACCTTTGTTTTAACGTTTGTATGTGTATTTCACCATAGCAACGTGCACCTGCGTATTGGGTTGTGCTAACTGCAATCTCCATTTTTTTTACTTTGAAGAATGATACATGTTGTAATTTTTTGCGGAAACGGAAGTGCGTATCCGGAAATTCGGATAGCACATAGTGTGCTGTCCGCATCCATTCCGGTCCCATTGAAAATGATTGGGTCCGCACCCATTCAGCAAAATTGTGGAACGGATGCGGATCCATTTTGCAGATCATTAGGGACTTAAAGGAGTTGTACACTTTTTTCTTCTGATCACCTATCCTGAGGATAGGTCATCAATATTAAATCCAGGGCTGTGGAGTCGGTAGATAAATTGTCCGACTCCGACTCCTCAGATTTTGAAACTTCCGACTCCGACTCCTCGACTCCGACTCCTCTGTATTTAATATGCAAATACGAAGCTGTTCCACCAAGTTCTTCTAATCTCCTCTAGCACAGAGAGGTAGTTGAGCAGAAGCTGCTGCCTTCTCCTTTGTGTGCTGATCTTCTGCTGAAGATAGAGCAGTGGGAGGATCCAGGAAGGGGCAGGGGAAGGGGCATTTATTTTAAAACATGATTTTCCTAGTAGAATCCCATAGTCATGTTTAAAATTGAAGCTAACAATCTGAGTTTACATGTTTTATAGCCTTAGCTGAATGATAGCAGTTTTTCCAATGGTTTACAGCTTCAGTCTTGAACTATTGACTATCCATTCCCTTCACTTATACAAGTGTCTCCAGTCCTTAATCAGTTATCAGTGAGAGGCTAGGATAACCATGGGTTCCCTGTAACAGCAGACCACAAGACAATGGAAAGTGTAAGTATTGCCGCTCCTTAAAGGGACACTGACAGGCTGATTTTCCAGCTAAAGATATATATATACTGGTATTCATCAGAGAATTAGGAATAAAACTATACTAATGTTACCCCCAGTTAAGCTGTACTTGTGTTTAAAAAACATTTTTAATCTGTATGGAAATTCACTATCTTTGTGCCCAATGGGGCACGGTCTCCTGCGGCTTTGTGCCCAGCCGCGCCCGAGTACAGCTTCCCAACGCTGTTCCCCTCGTTATTATTCACTGCACTGGCCTTTTTTTCAGGCAAGCGCTGAATTCCTGCGCAGGCGCACGTGTAGAGTGCTGGCAGCAGCCTCGTCTGGCTATGCTGAGGCTGTGCCAGCTTTCTCTCTTCCTCCTCGCTACCTAGTCCTGTCTAGTGCTGCCAGTACTCTACATTTGCGCCTGCCCCTTGGGCACAAAGGTAGAGAATTTGCATATTGATTAAAACGTTTTTAAACACAAGTAATCCTCAACTGGGGGTAACAGTCGTCTAGTTGTATTCCTAATCCTCTGATGAATACCAGCAGATATATCTTTAGCCGGTAAATCAGCCTGTCAGTGTCCCTTTAACTGCATAGTAAAGCATATGAAAAGCTTCTTCACGGTCACTTAACGTCTTTGTTTAGCGGTAACGTGACGCACTGCATGCATTGGCCTTTATTCTTACAGTAGAGAAGTTATTAATTATAACTTTATCTGAATTGGGACATTTAAACTTGCTTTTTTTTAATTCCAATTTTTTTTTATTCCAATTTAAATCTAGTAGGAGTCGGAGTCGGTCCATTTTTTGCCGACTCCGACTCCAGGTACCCAAAATTGCCTCCGACTCCGACTCCTCGACTCCGACTCCACAGCCCTGATTAAATCAGCAGAGGGCCAACTCCCGGTACCCCGCCGATCAGCTGTTTGAAGTGAAAGTAGCACTCGTATGAGTGCTGTCTTCCCTTCTTTGTTTACCTGCTCACCGTAGCAATTGTGAGCAGCATAATAACAACTATGGCATCCCCATTCACTTCTATGGGACGGCTACGTCCTATCCACTTGAACAGACAGGAGACATCCCATTGAAGTGAATGGGGACGCCATAGTTGTAATTACAAGCAGTGCTTTCTCTTCAAACAGCTGATCAGCACGGGTGACAGGAGTCAGCCCCCCGCTGATCTGATATTGATGACCTATCCTGCAGGTCAGCAATAGAAAAAAAAAACAGACAACCCCTTTAACAGTGGCTGATATGCAACACCCTTTTTTAGACACTTTTCAAAACTGTTAGATGTGTGCCTATTACATATTGGGTCTTATCACAAGAGGGCATAAAAGTGTTTCCTCTGCAATAAGGCTCCCGGACACTACTTTTGGGTAGTGTACCCCTTTTGTGAGAGATCTTTGATGGCTAGACATGCCTCTACGACGCACTTGAAGACACATTGCCCAGTTGACAGACTATGGAAGGGGGACGCATCATTGGACTGAGAAAAGCAGGATGGCACCCATTATGAGCCCTGCCATTGACAGCAAGTTAGCATTAATGGTACGTAAATGAGGTGGATCACTTTACTAGTGTAATGGATGAGGTGCTGCTGTCTAACTGGTTCACCCAAACCAGAAAGAATAGGATTTGAGACAAAAAGAACTTAATAGACAGGCACTCAAACAACTGGATTTAAAAACTAATTAAATATACAATATATACCTTTATTTTGATAACGCTAATAAAGGAAAGATTAGAATGGAATAAAAAATAAATATACAAAAATATTTATATTGTATTGGTGTAGGGAAAAAGTTGATAAATAGTTGTATAAAAATAAGAGATGACAGTCAGTACTGAGATGGTTAAAAGAGTCTTTGGGGTATATCCAGACGTCGACCTAAATAATAGGAGAAAGCTTCATAGGTTGTCTATTTATAATACTGCAAAAGGTCTCTGGTTGCCCCGGAAGGGTAGTCCCCGTTAATGAGGGATATAGTAATGTGGTTAAGCCAAAAAAGGGGAGAATGAGCCCCTTCAGAGTAATCAGCCCCTTGAAATTCTTAGGAGAAAATATCCCTTTTAGGGTAACACAGTCCTTAAAAATGAAGGCAAAACAGGCGGGAGTGAGCCCCTTCAGAGTTATCAGCCCCTTGAAGTATTTAGGAGAAGGAACCCGTTTTAGGGTAAACCGGACCTCCTATTTATGATAAATTGTAATCAAAAGTAGGGCTTTTTAGGTGGTAGGCATATGTTCCCACAGTGTAGCGTCCCACACTGGAACAATGTTAAGTTTTGATACCTTTAGTTCTCCCCCTCGTGGGCAACGCATGCGTCTCCTCTGCCCGGCGTCTCACATGGCGGTGACGTCACCGGATGTGTTGGAGTCTGTGTCAGCAGCGGGATGTGATCAGATAGCCATATAGTGGCGGTATGTCCGCTCTCAAAGAATTGGGATCCCCTGCAGCTGGATCCTTATGTGCGGTGATCCGGTGTTAATCCAGGATATGCAGGGCTCTTGGGTCGGTACCAAACGCGTTTTGGGGAGTATCCTTCCCCTTCATCAGTCGTACCTGCATACTCCTGTTTTGGGCTTTAAATACCATCTGGTTGAATATAATTATCTGATCATTCAATTATCCAATAAAGGTTATAAAAAATGTTATAGAGAATGTTGTAGACAATGAGTTAAGTTTAATTATAGGCGTTGGTTTTTGTAGTGATCATGAAAAAATAATAATAATAATGAAGAGGAAAATATGTTGTATTATAAGTGCATAAAAAGTGAAAAAAATGCAGAAGTATAAAAAGCAATAAAAGCACAATTGGAGAATAAGATGCTAAAAGTATATATACATAGTGAAAATATATATATAAAACCTCATGACTAGTCTAGGTGGATATAGTGATATATGGTAGTATATCCTTGTATATATGTATATTGTTGGTATATGTATTATATGATATTCTTTGGATTAAGTCTAGCTGGATGGGACTAGTAGTACTACGGTAGTGAAAAGTCAATCTTAATTAAATTAGGTGAATTTGTTGTTATCAATTTATTATTATCATTGATTGTTTGTTGTGTAAAGTTGATGGTTGTTAACCACTTGAAGACCACAGGTTTATACCCCCCTAGTGACCAGGCCCTTTTTTACAAATCCGCACTACACTACTTTCACCGTTTATTGCTCGGTCATTCAACTTACCACCCAAATGAATTTTACCTCCTTTTCTTCTCACTAATAGAGCTTTCATTTGGTGGTATTTCATTGTTGCTGACATTTTTACTTTTTTTGCTATTAATAAAAATGTAACAACATTTTTGCAAAAAAATGAAATTTTTCACTTTCTGTTGTAATTTTTTTTTAAAAAAACTACATTTCTATATAAATTTTTCACAAAATTTATTGTTCTACATGTCTTTGATAAAAAAAAATCCAATAAGTGTATATTTATTGGTTTGGGTAAAAGTTATAGCGTTTACAAACTATGGTGCAAAAAAGTGAGTTTCCGCATTTTGAAGCAGCTCTGACTTTCTGAGCACCTGTCATGTTTCTTCAGGTGCTAGAATGCCAGGAAAGTATAAATACCCCCGAAATGACACCATTTTAGAAAGAAGATACTCCAAAGTATTCGCGGAGGGGCATGGTGAGTTCATGTATCATTTCATTTTTTTTCACAAGTTAGCGGAAAATGACACTTTCTGAGGAAAAAAAAAATAATAATAAAGTTTCCATTTCTGCTAACTTCTGGCAAAAAAAAAAAAAATTTCAGACGGACTCACTATGCCCCTCAGTGAATACCTTGGGGTGTCTACTTTCAGAAATGGGGTCATTTTTGGGGTGTGTTTACTGTTCTGGCATTTTGGGCGGGGCTAAATTGTGAGCAGCCATGTAAAACCTGAAGGTACTCGTTGGAATTTAGGCCCCTTTGCGCACCCAGTCTGCAATAAAGTGTCACTCATGTGGTATCGCCGTACTCAGGAGAAGTAGGGCAATGTGTTTTGGGGTGTATTTTTACATATACACATGTTGGGTGAGAGAAATATCTCTGTAAATTGTCAACTTTGCATAAAAAAATTTAAAAAGTTGTCGTTTACAGATATATTTCTCACACAAAATATGGGTATATATAAAAATACACCCCAAAACACATTGCCCTACTTCTCCTGAGTACGGCGATACCACATGTGTGACATTTTTTTGCAGCCTGAGTGCGCAAAGGCCTAATTCCAATGAGTACCTTTAGGATTTCACAGGGCATTTTTACGCATTTGGATTCCAGACTTCTTCTCACGCTTTAGGGGCCCCTAAAATGCCAGGACAGTATAAATACCCCACAAGTGACCCCATTTTAGAAAGAAGACACCCCAAGGTATTCTGTGAGGAGTATGGTGAGTTCATGTAAAATTTTACTTTAGTCACAAGTTAGTGAAGTATGAGACTTTGTAAAAAAAAAAAAAAAAAAATTATCAATTTCCGTTAACTTGTGCCAAAAAAAAAAATTCTGTGAACTTGACATGCCCCTCACGAAATACCTTGGGGTGTCTTCTTTCTAAAATGGGGTCACTTGTGGGGTATTTATACTGCCCTGGCATTTTAGGGGCCCTAAAGCGTGAGAATCCAAATGCATGAACATGCCCTTTGAAATCCTAAAGGTACTCATTGGTTTTAGGGCCAATTTGTGCATCCTGGCTGCAAAAAAGTGGTATCGCCGTACTCAGGAGAAGTAGGGCAATGTGTTTTGGGGTGTATTTTTATATATACTCATACTGTGTGTGAGAAATATCTCTGTAAATGACAACTTTTAAAAAAAAAATTATACAAAGTTGTCAATTTACAGAGATATTTCTCTCACCCAGCATGGGTATATGTAACAATACACCCCAAAACACATTGTCCTACTTCTCCTGAGTACGGCGATACCACATGTGTGCCATTTTTTGCAGCCAAGATGCTTAAAGGGCCCAAATTCAATGAGTACCTTTAGGAGGGCATTTTTACGCATTTTTCTTCTCCGCTTTAGGGCTCCTAAATGCCAGGGCAGTATAAATACTCCACATGTGACCCCATTTTGGAAGAAGACACCCCAAGGTATTCCGTGAGGGGCATGGCGAGTTCATAGAAGATTTTTTTTTGGCACAAGTTAGCGGAAATTGATTTTTTATTGTTTTTTCTCACAAAGTCTCCCTTTCCGCTAACTTTTGACAAAAAGTTCAATTTTTCATGGACTGAATATGCCCCTCAGCGAATACCTTGGGGTGTCTTCTTTCCAAAATGGGGTCATTTGTGGGGTGTTTGTACTGTTCTGGCATTTTGGGCGGGGCTAAATTGTGAGCAGCCATGTAAAACCTAAAGGTACTCGTTGGAATTTGGGCCCCTTTGCGCACCCAGGCTGCAAAAAAGTGTCACTCATGTGGTATCGCCGTATTCAGGAGAAGTAGGGCAATGTGTTTTGGGGTGTATTTTTACATATACCCATGTTGGGTGAGAGACATATCTCTGTAAATTGACAACTTTGTAAAAAAAAATAAAAAAAGTTGTCGTTTACAGCGATATTTCTCACACAAAGTATGGGCATATATAAAAATACACCCCAAACTACATTGCCCTACTTCTCCTGAGTACGGCGATACCACATGTGTGGCACTTTTTTGCAGCCAAGATGCGCAAAGGGGCCCTAAAACCAATGAGTACCTTTAGGATTTCACAGGGCAATTTTTATGCATTTGGATTCTCACGCTTTAGGACCCCTAAAATGCCAGGGCAGTATAAATACCCCACATGTGACCCCATTTTGGAAAGAAGACACCCCAAGGTATTCCGTGAGGGGAATGGCGAGTTCACAGAAAAAAAAATTTTTTGGCACAAGTTAGCGGAAATTGATATATATTTTTTTTTTTTACAAAGTCTAATATTCCACTAACTTGTGACAAAAAATAAAATTTTACATGAACTCACCAAACCCCTCACGGAATACCTTGGGGTGTCTTCTTTCTAAAATGGGGTCACATGTGAGGTTTTTGTACTGCCCTGGCATTTGAGGGTCTCCGCAATCATTACAGAAAGGTGGGTGGAGGCCCGCTGTCGGGGGGTGGGGTTGTTGTTCATAGTGCTGATAAACAGCCAGACTATGACTCCACATCGACCCGGGGGCCTCACACCCATTTATAGGAAGCTGAAAATCTCCAATTCGGAATTCAGACCCTCTGAAATGATGGAGTGAAATTCAAAAATAATTTTGGATTCTATACATGACCTCTTTCTATTATGGTCACCTCCTCTCCAGTCTCTCTCTGCTTTTTCGATGGCAGCAAAAGAGAGACCAGTAGGATCTTGGCTGTGTTATCTTCTAAAGTGTCTCAAGAGTGCATGTTTTTCAAAGCCTGATTTGATTTTATTGACATGTTCTGCTATTCTTAATGTCCTTTTGGTTCTTCCTATGTAGTATTTGTTACATGGGCATTTGATTGCATATATCACACTTATGCTGTTGCAGGTTAAAGCTTGTTTAATTTCGTGTTTATAGTGGCCAGAGGTAGAGGTGATAGATTTCGTGGTTTTAGGGAAAGAAGTGATCTTACAGTTTGGGCATCTTTCGCATCTGAAGAACCCTTTTAGTTTATGGAGTTTTAGTTTTGTCCGTGGCTTTACTGTTGGTGCAATTTTGAGTTTTAAATTGGGCGCTTTAGTGTAGACAATTTGTAGTTTTGTAGTGAGGGTAGAGCCAAATGTTTTGTCATTCTGTAAAAAGTGCTAGTGGGTATTAACAATCTTTTCTATTGACTTATAATTCTTATTGAAAGGGAGCATTATTTTGGGGGTTGTGTCCTTCTCATTTGTTACCAACTTGTCAATTTCTTCAGACTCTGTATGTAAAAAGGTCATTCTGTCTAGGTCTCTAGTGGCTTCTAATGATTTCTCAATTTGATGGGCTGGATAGTTCTTTGCCATGAATTGTTGAGCCTATACTATTGCTTCCTGTTCAAAAGTCTCCTCCTCAGTACAGTTTCTCTTAAAGGGAATCTGTCACCAGGTTTGAGCCCTGTCAGCTAAACATATGCTGACGTTCAGGGTCTCATTAGCATGCCTAATATGGGCTCATCTAAACAAATGGTAGCGTTATTTTGTCAAAAAACAGGTTTAACTAACCTGTCAATCACACATATAAGGAGCCCAAGGTGAGGTCCAGCGATGCAGGGTGCCCGGCCGCAGACATCGCTGTATGTGGCCAGCGCCGCCTCCAAATGCTCCGTGCCGCCTCTCCCTCCCCCTCCTCCTGCTGTAAGCGCTGGCTCGTACGCACACGGCGCGTGCGCACTTCACTTCAAGAAGCCGATCCAAGAAGTCCGCGCGTGCGCACAGGCATGCACCCGTGCGGACTTCTTGGATCGGCTTCTTGAAGTGAAGTGCGCACGCGCCGTGTGCGTACGAGCCAGCGCTTACAGCAGGAGGAGGGGGAGGGAGAGGCGGCACGGAGCATTTGGAGGCGGCGCTGGCCACATACAGCGATGTCTGCGGCCGGGCACCCTGCATCGCTGGACCTCCCCTTGGGCTCCTTATATGTGTGATTGACAGGTTAGTTAAACCTGTTTTTTGACAAAATAACGCTACCATTTGTTTAGATGAGCCCATATTAGGCATGCTAATGAGACCCTGAACGTCAGCATATGTTTAGCTGACAGGGCTCAAACCTGGTGACAGATTCCCTTTAAGTCTTCTAAACTAGCTGCTTGGTATATTGAGTAGCCATCTAGGTAGGTGGCAACTCGAATATAGTATGAAACTGTTCTTGGCCGTGGGCTTCTGGTATGTACTGCAAATGAAACTTTCACCTTGGATTTTGATATGTAGATCCAAAAATTCTATGTGGGATTTACTTGTACTGGATGTGAAACTTAAATGTACTACATTATTGTTCATTTCCTTAAAGAATTCATTGAATTCCTCCTCATTCCCCCTCCAGATGAAGATGACGTCATCTATATAACGTAACCACAGCACCAGGTCCGCCCCCAGTCTATGGTCCATATGTTTCTCCTCCCACTGGGACATAAATTAGCATAACTGGTGGCGAACCTAGTGCCCATCGCGGTTCCCCTCACCTGGATGAAAAAATCATCCTCAAAGGAAAAATTGTTGTGTGTTAGAATATGTCTTGCCCCTTCTACCAGGAAGTCAATTTGTTCCTCAGGAAATTAGCCGCTTTTTTATAGTTGTCTCCTCATCGCAGTTAGACCGTCCATATGATCAATTGTGGTGTAGAGGGACTGCACATCTAAGGTCCCTAGAGTCCATGTTGGGTCATATACCAATTTTTCTAAAACCTTAATAATTTGGGTGCTCACTTTCACATAAGATTTGGTGTTTTTTACTACTGGTTGTAGAAGTGTATCAATGTATTTTGATAGATTTGAAATTAGGGACCAGATTCCAGAGATGATCGGGCGTCCAGGGGGGTTGTTTGGGTTTTTGTGTACCTTAGGTAAACAATAAAACAACGGAATTTTTTGTTCTGTATTTAAAATAAATTTGGCTTCTTGTTCAAGATGCCTATTTCTTTCCCTTGTTGGCAAAGGTTGTTGAGTGCTTTAGAGAAATTTTTAGTTGGGTCTTTTGTTAGTTTTTTGTAGGTTGATAGATCGGATAGTTGCCTTTTACATTCGTCATTGTATTTCTCAGTATTCTAGAATCACAATAGCGCCCCCTTTGTCTGCAGGGCGCATGGTGATGGAATTATCTGCTTGTACTGATTTGATGGCCTCAATTTCCTGATTCGATAAGTTGTTCGTGAGATACTTATTTCTGGTATTTAGCTTTCTGATATCTGATTCAACTGATTTCCTGAATGTGGCGATTTCCTGACCTATCTCTTGTTTAGGGAATAATGAGGATTTTTGTTTTAAATCTGTGTGTTTAAATATAAAATCCAAATGTATGGTTGTTCTATTGGATTTTTTAGGAAATATTTTTTCAAGCAGAGTTTTCTTATGAACTTCTCTATTCCGATAAATGTTTGGAATTTATTTAGTTTGTTAGTAGGAGCGAATTTGAGTCCTTTATTTAGAAGTTTGGATTGTGCTTTAGTTAGTTCTACTTTACTTAGATTAATGATAGCATCTTGGTTTGGGGTTATTCCCTGTTGTGTTCCCTTCGATTTTCCCCGTCCTCTTCGTATCTTCTTCTTCCGTCTTTTCGCGTTTGATGGGGGTAATATCTTGGTGGAGTCATTTGTGTGTGTCTTTGGTGTTGGTGTGGTGTTCTGGTCTTTGGGGATTTGTGCCAGTGATTGTGCCTGTTTTTCCAACCTTGATTGTCCTGTCGATATCTTAGGTTGTATTAGTGAGAAATGGTTGGATTGTGGTGTTGTGTACGGTTTGGTGATTTTGTGTGGGACCATCGTATTCTTGTCCTGTGGTGAGGGGGTGTTTTGTCTAAAAAATGCTCATTAGTAAGTGCTTCAAACCTATTAGTGATGGGGATAGTGTATTTAGATGATGCAGTTGTGGGACCTTTTTTGGTAAGTTCGTTATCCTCTAATCTCTTTCTTATTGTGGTCTCTTGCGTATAAATGGGTGTGAGACCCCCGGGTCGATGTGGAGTCATAGTCCGGCTGTTTATCAGCACTATGACCCCCCCTCGACCGCGGACCTCCACCCACCTTTCTACTTTACAACCATCAACTTTACACAACAAATAATCAATGATAATAAATTGATAACAACAAATTCACCTAATTTAATTAAGATTGACTTTTCACTACCGTAGTACTACTAGTCCCATCCAGCTAGACTTAATACAAAGAATATCATATAATACATATACCAACAATATTAATCTTGATATACTACCATATATCACTATATCCACCTAGACTAGTCATGAGGTTTTATACATATATATATATACTTTTATCATCACATTCTCCAATTGTGCCTTTTATTGCTCTTTATACTTCTGCATTTTTTCACTTTTTATGCACTTATAATACAACATATATTTTCCTCTTTTTATTATTATTTTTTAATGATCACTACAACAACCAACGCCTATAATGGAACTTAACCCATTGTCTACAACAAACCTTTATTGGATAATTGAATGATCAGATCATTATATTAAACCAGATGGTATTTAAAACCCAAAATAGGAGTATGCACAGGACCACCGAAGACAGACTGCGGGGGAACTAAAGGTATCAAAACTTAACATTGTTCCAGTGTGGGATGCCTCACTGAGGGAACATATGCCTACCACCTAAACACCCCTGCTTTTGATTACAATTTTATCATAGATATGAAGTCTTGTTTACCCTAAAGGGGGTACATTCTCCTAAATACTTCAAGGGGCTGATAACTCTGAAGGGGCTCACTCCCCCGTTTTGCCTCCATTTTTAAGGACTGTGTTACCCTAAAAGGGATATTTTCGCCTAAGAATTTCAAGGGGCTGATTACTCATTAACGGGGACTACCCTTCCGGGGCAACCAGAGACTTTTTGCAGTATAATAAATGGAAAACCTATGAAGATTTCTCCTATTATTTAGGTCGACGTCTGGATATACCCCAAAGACTCTTTTAACCATCTCAGTACTGACTGTTATCTCTTATTTTTATACAACTATTTATCAACTTTTTTCATATCATTTTCCCTACACCAATACAATAAAAATATTTTTTTATATTTATTTTTTATTCCATTTTTTATCTATACTTTATTAGCATTATAATTAAAATAAAGGTATATAGTGTATATTTAACCATATTCAGGATTGTCCACATTTTATTGGTTTTTAAATCCAGTTGTTTGAGTGCCTGTTTATTAAGTTCTTTCCAGCAAGTTAGCATTGCCTTCATTTGCAGTGGTATCGTGAATGAGAAACCTGGTCTGCTACGGACTTGAACTGTATCATCTTTAGCGACAAATCCAGGTTCTGTTTGGGATCTGCCTCCAAGTAGACAATGAGGAACAGAAGATCATAAATCTACTATTCCCCCGCAAGCAGTCGTGTCACCTCTTACGCAAGCTCCCCTGTCTAACATAGCCACTCTCTCTAAAGTGAAGCACACTAAAGGCGGAGACGGAGCTTCTGGGGCAGATTTCAGAAATATTACCTGTCCCAGCACTTTTTCTCCCTCCATGTCCCAACTCTGCTAGCCCTCGTTCTCAAGGACTTCAGAGGCTTCCTTCCCCTCAGCATTTGAGATGGCCCTCTCCTTGTCAGGGAAGGATTTCTCTGGTGAAGAAAAGGTGGCCACCCAGGATAATTCTACTCCACCCAGTAAAGCGCTTTTCTTGGGAGCACATCGACACCGCAGCTGCCCAGGTCCAACGTGTTCAAGTGACAGCCAGAGGCTACAGTGCTTACATGGCTCCTGCCTCTAAAGTTCATGCTTTCTTTCCCTGGCCAGGCAGCCACTGCTCCGGCTGGCCAGGAGTGTTTACCTCAGGGGTACCTGAGCAAATGGCCGGGGAAGCCGCACAATGTAGTCCCCTAATCTGCAGTTTTTGGGAGGCAGGAACAGTTCATGCCTTCCTTCCCTCAGCTATTTTTTCCACACTTAATTCAAGCCCTCTATTGACACACTCTTAACCCTTTCCTAACAAGGCAATTTTCCACTTTTGCTTTCTACCTTCTCAGAGCCATGACTTATTTTTCCGTTGACAGCCATCCAAGGGCTTGTTTTTTGCAGGACAAACTGTACTTTCTAATGCCACTATTTAATATTGCATAGGATCTAGTAGGAAGCAGGGAGAAAAAAAAAATCCAAATGGGGTGGAGTTTTGTTTGTTTCATGGTGCTCACTGTGTAGTAAAATTGACTTGTGCTCTTTATTCTCCAGGTCAAATCTCGCAATAGCACATATATATGGTTATGTTTTAATACTGAAAAAAAACCTTTTTAAAAAAATTCCCTTCTTTGCTTTATTCTCCTTAGATATAACTCTTAGAGTTATAGGCATCAGATGTGCAAGGGCAAACCTGCAGTTTTTGATTTCGGTTAGCCCATTCACTGTATGAGAGAGTTTATATTTTAATAGTACAGGAAAGAGTGGCGATTTGAGTTCCTATATACTGTAATATATATATATATATATATTTGTTTTTCAAAACTTTTTTTCCTACTTTGTTATGGCCACAACTTGCAACTCAGCTTACCACTTGTACAGAACAATGGAATTTGCTCCATTATTCCTTATAGAAAAATCGCTTTATATCCCAGTTCAGAGCTGCCCTTAACTAGGATATACTAATGAGCCTGTAAGCCTAGTACAAGCTCCGACTCATTGTTAGAACAGTGTGCTTTCCGAGCTCCATGTACGGCAGATGTCGGGAAGGGGTTGTCTGGTTATCCCTTACTAATGACCTATCCTCAAGAAAGGTCATCAATATCAGATCGGCTGTATTAAGAGAACAGGACGCTTGTGCGCCTCTCTTCAATTTTTACCTGCTTGCAGTCAACAATGCAGCAGTGTAACTACAACTGCTCTGTCCTAGTCAAGTGAATAGGATGGAGCAGATGTAATGACACTGCTTTGTTGCAATATCAATGGCAAGCAGGTAAACTGACATGCAAACAGATTATCAGCAGGGATGCTGGGAGTCCGACCGCTGCTGATCCGATATTGATGACCCATCATGAGGATAGATCACTAATGTGAGAAAAACTGTGCATGAGCACAGCATAAAACAATGCCGTGCATATGTCCCTAACAGGACCACGCATTGTTTTGTGGCGTGCTCGTGCACGTTTGAGCCTGTACCTGCAGTGAGCTGCTTAAGACAAGTGCAGAGCAGCAGAGAACAATGTGCAGGCGCAGATATTCCAACAATACATCACATGCGTGAAGTTTTAAGCTGGATTCCTACATGAAATTAAACAGAGGCCATCAATCAATCGTGAAGAGGCAGGAAGGGGGCGCAGCAAGCTGGACTGCAAGCCAGAAAGACGCTGTCCCCTTGTCTTCAAGAACATCATTTACATACAGCATGCGGGGGAAAATCAAACTTTTTTTTAGGTTCAGAGAGCAAAGAAAAATAAATACAATTTAGAAACACGAGAACATCTGTAAGGTAATATTGGTGATTTATAGAGTTTTAGCTGACAGGTTCCCTTTAAACCTGGGTGTTTCAACAGCATTGTTCTTTCACTATGGCAATGACTTAGTACAACAGGACCACCTTGTTTAGCATCATTGCTCCCATCATATGACAGCAGAGCAAGAAAAGACGCCATGATGAAAAAGGGAACTTCAAAAAACACAAAACTCAAGTAAAAGATTTACATTATCTTTTAATAATGCATTGTGATTTTTTTTTTTAGAAGACCAGTTTATGTGGATACATTCCGTTTGACAGAGAAAACGTTGAGCGCAGGTATCCACGAAGTTGGGGCTCTTTTTTGATGACAGTCAGGAGCTGTGAGTCAACAAACTTCTGGTCCGCTTTGCGCTGTTGTGTGACTTCGTATTTCTAGGGAGCAAATGAAGAGTTACATACTAGTCAAAGTATTCTTGTAGTCTGAATGCTAAAATGAGGCTTAAACAACTATGTTAACGATTTAGATTAACTATGGATTTATTCATAGCCCCATAAAGTCTGAAGCAACAACAAAAAATTTCATATAAACTCATTCTGGAAACCAATAGTATTGTCTGAACAGGCAAGTCCAGGGATGGGCAAACTGCGGCTCTCCAGCTGTTGTAAAACTACAATTCCCACCATGCCCTGCTGTAGGCTGATAGCTGTAAGAAGTCTTTGCATGATGGGAGTTGTAGTTTTGCAACAGCTGAGAGCCGCAGTTTGCCCATCCCTGGGCTAGTCTCGAGATATACAATTATCCCACTTATCCACAGTACAGTCATCCTGAGAGCAGCGCAAGTATTGAATAAAACCGACATAATGCAGTGTTACTGTAATGGTTATATTGCATCATTAATCAATATCATGCTATGCGACCGAGGCTGTGTCACATAGCAGGTCATGACTGGTGCTGCTGAATACACTGCAAGTCCGATGTGTGGAACTTGCTTGTCTAAAAGGGGCCCAATCACAGCTACACTTTATAGTGGGAATGCTCAAATGCTTTGACCTTTATGACACATACAAGATCCTGCTGGTATTAGGCTTGAACTCTGGGCTCCCATGGATGCCTTTTTCCAAAAAGATTGGTCCTTCGAGTTTGATTACCAGAAATCTTTTACCATTGCAAGCAAGGGCTTGCAAATCAATAGCACTTTAGATTAAGTGAGGCATTACATTTGCAGTCAAGGAAACCCAAGTGCAGCACTTCGTTCTGGAAATTAGTGGTGGTCCAAGCTTTTTGGCCGTACTTATTTGATCTGTGACAGATGTTACTCAGATGGAGATCTGAAATGATCCTTGCGAGAACAGAAACCTCCTCAAGCTATTAAACATCTTTCATGGGGTCTGGCACTTGCTGTTTCTAATTCTATGTAACAGTCCCTAGGATAGACATTATATTGAAACTACCATAGACTTAATAGAAAGCTTTGATTACATCCTCAAAAGGCAGCTACTTACTTCCTTCTCTGTGTCAAAGATCTCTCCCTCCTGATGCTTGGGTTTACGCAGCTTCTTCTTCTTGAAGTATGTGTCAGTTAGGTGTTTTGGGATCTTGACATTTGAGATATCAACTTTGGTGGATGTGGCAATGACAAATTTCTGGTGAGCTCTTCTTAGAGGAACTCTGTTGATGACGAGAGGGCCTAATATATGATAAAGAGACCGATTTAAGTTATGAAAAAGAAAAAAATACAAATAGCAGGCCAATAAAATAGATAACTGTTGTATAAGTGTGTATTATTATAATTTAATATGTCAAGTTTTCTTTCAAACTCTTAAAACATGACTCACTGACCAGTGCTATGTGCAGATCTATCAGCCCACTCAAAAATGCCTCTTATCAGAGTTCCTACTATATGAATGTCAGACTCCAAAATGAATGTGGAGGGAAGGATCAACATTTACCTGTTACCAAAAGGAGTCCAGTCTGAAGTTGTTTCAGGAAGACAACACGCTGCAAACGAAAAACATATTAAGACTCTTCAAATTTAGAAAATATGAATACTGGGCATTACAAAATTATTCCTACTGCTACACTGCAAAAGCAGAGTTCCAATTTCTTAAGAGATGATGAATCTATCAGAGGAGAACTCTGGTCCAGATTTACTAATTGTAAAGATGGTGCAAGCCTAAAATGGGCTGTTAAGACTTGCAGCAGATTTATCACAGGAGCTCAGGCTGGATGATAAATCTGGTGCAGGGAAGGACACCTCTGACTACACCAAGGTTACTCTGAGACAGATTTTTACACCGTAATGGTGTCAACATTTCAGGTGCATTTTAGGCTCCCCCTACTTCCCTGTGACGCTCTGCCCACTTGCCACTAAGCCCCATCCCCTCAACTAGCAGGTCTGAAGTGTAGAAACCCTAGATGAGCCAAATTGTGCAACTTTAAACAGATTTGAGCAGATATATTAGTCAGCTACTTAGTGCTGCACCATGCTAACATGACCAGATGATACAGCGTATGAACGAGTCCATTACCATAAACATTCAATACCTCCATCTACAACTCCCTGTTACAGTTAATGGGGTGGTCTCATCTCGTAATTACTATAGAGAGATGGGACTAAGCCCTGCCCACTAGGCGCTGGAAACAGTGAAGAGGCGTGGTACTTGCTGTTTCAGTAGCTCGCATTGCAGTTCATAGGAACTATAAAAAACGGGTAGCACAATAGGTTATGCGGTTTCTGTGTTAAGGGGTTCTGCAGTTACTTTAAACTGATGATCTATCCTCTGGGTAGATCAGCATCTGATTGGCAGGGGTCCGAAACTCTGAACCCCCCACCGATCAGCCGTTTGAGAAGACAGCGGCACTGGCAGTAGCGTTGTGGCCTTCTCCCTGTTTATCGCAGCGGTAAACAGCGAGAAGGCCGTGGCACTACTGCCAGTGCAGCTCCTTTCACAAACAGCTGATTGGCGGGGGTCCCGAGTGTCAGACCCCTGCTGATCTATCCAGAGGATAGTTAGTTAGCTCGTTAGTGATGACTGGCCCGACAATTGCCAATGTAATACAGACTTTAGTCTCATCTCACCATAATAACAGCAAGATGTGACAACTCCACATCACCAAGTGCAGGGAGATATGGGGAACATTTGCCAGGTTTTAGTCATTTTTCACCCACACAAGGCATTCATTGAAAACCACTTCCCGAATGTAGGTGCCTGGCAAAAAAGCCAGAGGAGATGCCTTGCTTAGCCAGCTAATTCTACAGTGGTTGCTGCATGCGAAGCGTGTTACACTGCGTCCATTCGTCAGGCAATCCAGATCTTTTGGCATGCTGAAAGATCAGGATTTGCCAGCGGCTACCCACTGTACATGATGGGGGACGAGCAATTGTATACGGATCACTCCTTCCCATGTTGCTGAGGAGGTCGCTGCATGTAATAGCAGTGGTCCCCTCAGCAAGCGAGCAGGCGATTGCCAGGAGAGAATACTTCCCTGCCGACAATAGTCTGCGCGATCGCAGTGTCTTAATACATCCTTTACAGAGACAAGGCCATTAATCTCTGATAACATCTCCCGGGTGTACAACTTAAGTAAGAATGAGCAGAGAAGAGAATCAGTGACTGATAAACCTCCCACATGAAGAATGAAATGAGAAAGAGCTGAATTTTTAATGCATAAATTAAAGTTTTAATTAATCTCTTCCCACAAAGCTATGTATGGATCTGCTCAGCTCCCCCTGCTCTACCACATGCTGCCTACAGATTGCACTGCATTTTGTGGTCCACTAACTTACTCACTATATTGCTCTATAAAATTCTGCATTCTGAAACCCTTCAACATCACTTGGATGCTCTTCTATGTCGTACAGAAAGATACCAATCCATGTATATTGACGAATAAGGAAAGGCAGCTACAACCAAAACCCTGTGTGTGATGAATCATTCAGACCAAGTAAATGCAGCCGGACCACTCCCCGAATATGCCCAAACCTCATATGAAGGTTATTAGTGGCAAAAACGTAGTTCACTCCTGACGCTAAATGACATTTTATGTGCACTTCACGCCAATTTATTATTCCAGTTTTCTGTCTGCCCATGTCCAAGCAGGTACTTGCCTTTCCCCTGTGACGTCCATCAAGAAGGATCAGCACAGTTCCAGGAGTGATGCTGGCGCGCAGATTGCGCTTGTGCTGGCTGAAGGGCTTCTTGCCGTGGCTGAGCAGCTTGCGAGGAACATCTTCCGTGGGATAGTAACGTGGCTGGAAAAGGTCAAGTCAAATAGGTAAAGCCAAGTCAACAGGACTTCCCACAGGCAGGGCCCTTTTAAAGTGCACGGGACCAGTATGAACACTTACCATTTTACGGAGCTTAACCACACGTGTGCCGCCATTCTTATCTCCACCAACTGTCTTAGTCACGGTTGTTTTGGGCTTCTCCCGCTTCTTCTTCTCAATCTGAAGTGGCCAAATGATCAATATTACATGACGAATAAATCACAGGGTGTATTAAACCGCAACACGAGTACTTACCTTAGTTACAGGGGCTGCGTACTTGCGCTTGTACATCGCCTTCCTTGCAAACATTGCAGATCGGGAATACCTCCCAATTCCACGCGCAAGTACTGGGTTGCGACTGGCATGATGCTTGCGGACCTTCTTCTTAGCCTGCTCTTCTGGTGCCTTCTCAGCCTGCTCTCCGGCTGTCTTCTTCTCAGGCTTCTCTGCTGCCGCCTTCTTCTCCTCAGGCTTCTTCTCCACCTTCTCTCCGGCGGCCTTCTTTTCAGCCTTCTCTGCTGCCGCCTTCTTCTCAGGCTTCTCTCCTGCCATCTGTAATAAGCAGCAGACTAAAGTTAGCCATAGACAGAGGATTCGCACGGATTTTGTCAAAGCAATGCTCATGGGCACCCTGGTAGGACTACCTGAAAAATTCCCACCGTTTATAGCTTTGGGCTCAAATATTCAGACTCACTATCTATAAAAAAATAAATATTACAGCGCCAGACAAAAAAACAAGGGTGGAAATTATCCTTAAAGAGGTTTTTCACTTTTGGCAAGCTTTTCTTCAGTCTCTCAAGCATGGCCGGACCCACAGTGGTAGTCAAACTAATCTGATCCCGGCCACCGAGTTCTGGTTCCGTCACTGCCCAGCTGGATCTGCAGGTCCCGGCTTTCCCAGCATCAACATCCGCTTTGACGCAGGTCACATGACCACTGAAGCGAACGTCTGGCCATGTTGATATGAGAAGGACCTGCAGAGCCAGCAGTGATGCATGAGGCCAGCGATTGGCTGCAGCAGTCACCAGCAACATGTGCAGGTAGCCTACAGTGGTTTGCACTTAATCAACACAAAGACCGCAAACAATCACACGACCCAAGAATGGATAGATGGAGCGGTGGTCAAGCATTTGCGCCGCTGCTGCCTCAATACTCTCAGGGGATCATTTTGTATTCTGAAAAAGCCCTTTAAGACTCACATCAGCCCCACCACAGTGATGGTATGGACACCCTAATCTGCACACATGTAGCAGAGCCAGGGGGTCACTGCGGCTACTTCACACTGACAACCCTGCTGTGCACTAGTCTGCTACACATGATCACCGGGAGCCTCCACATGCACGCAGGGCCAGAGCCAGCGGAGAGGGACAGGGCCGCACGCCGGGGAAGACTCCATGTCCCCAGGGCTGGAGAGACACAGTCCTCCGAGGAAAACCGCGGCAGACCAGCGACACAAACAGCCGCGGTGCCGGCATGACAACTGGAGCACCAGGCCGGGCCAGACTTGTCAAACCGCCACTGCTCATCCCAAAATGGGCTCAATCACAGTAATAGCGCCTCCATAGCACAGGGCAAGCTATTTACAACAACCCTCACTAATCCACCAGCGTGAGGAGATCGACCCAGGGCAGGATTACAACGGATAAACAAGCAGGGCCCAGCTCTAGCTAAACGACATCCGCCATTCCTACCTTGGCTGAAAGGAAAAAGGATTAACATCCGGGCAATGCACGTATAAGAACCCGCCGCGCGACGTCACTTCCGCCGCAGAGGGTTCTGGGAGGTGTAGTTCTAACCCGTAGAGTACACTCTACTCGGCTAGCTTGACGTCACGTATCCGCGACGGTGGAATTAGTTCATTTGGACCTCTCATTTTGTAAATGCTTTGGTAGGACTAGTCGAGTTTACTCCGTAATCCGAAAGAGACGAGTATACGGGCGCTTTTTTTTTTTTCCCCCACTTCATGCTGACGGTTTTCGCTGCTTGTAGTAGTTTAGTCATAGTCTTTGCTCTACGTACAGACAGCCCTTGTGACGTTGCTTGTCGCTTTCTCTTACTTGGGTGATTCGGCTAAACTTACCGGAGGGCTGTGTGTCGTGGCGCGGTGTGATGACGTCATTGGTGGCCGCCCGGGTGGTGGTGGAGGAGCTGCTGCTAGGACTGCTGGAGGCCTTCATCTGATTTGCAGCGGATTGCTCTCTGTGCGCTGACTGAAGCGGCGTTGAGTGGAGCCCAGTGAGTGTACAGGAGACAGCCGAGCTCATACCATGACATCCAGGAGGTGAGACTGCCAGAGCCTGTACTCTCCTCTGCCCTCCTCTAATGGCTGCTCATTCATACACCTTCCCCAGCTAAATCTCATTAATACCGCAGGCCGAGACGGGGAAGCGTCCAGTGTGACTGCTGACCTACTACTCTGCAGTCAGCCCACTGGAAGTGGAGTCTGGCTGACAGTCTGGTTGCTAGGGATGCATTGTCTGACAGCCGGGCCAGCATGTCCTTAGCAACCACGCTGATTCCCATCACTCAGGTCTCCTCCAACTCCAAGCTTGGCGTCTTGATAATGTCCTCATCTCAGTTTTGCTTATTGATTTATATCAGACGGGTGACGCTGGGGAGGCTCATTCCCGTCCCTGCCTGATATTGGCTGCTCCCCCCAAACACTGGATGTTTTCATCCCCTCATGGGGAGAAGCAGCGGTGCGGGGAGCCAGGTAAGTCGATTGTGTGTCAGGGGCCTGGGTAGATGGGGGACATTTTTTAGTCTTGGATAACCCCTTTAACACTACGCATCACTGCCTGTGGAGTGGCGGCATAGTGTAATTACAAGCACTTGCTCCATTCATCTGAGCATAGTGAACACGAAGCGTGCTCACATGGAGTGCTGCCTCCTCTTCAAACAGCTGATCGACAAGGTCCCGGGTGTCTGACAATCTGAGGGTAGGTCGTCCAAAATACATGGCCGGACAACCCCTTTAATACAAGGCACTTACTCATGGATTGTGATTGTTCATATTGACTCCTTTGCTCACTGGCTGGATTCTTTTTTCCATCACATTATATACTGGTTTTATCCTGGGTTACGACCACCCTGCAATCCAGCGCCGGTGGTTGTGCTTGCACAATCTAGGGAAAAATGCTGGACACTCTGGTGGCGGGGACCATGGGAGCACACATAGGCACCCATGCGCAGCAGCTCCCGTTCCGGCCATCTCCTATCGAGCCATGTATTATGTGATGGAAAACTGAATCCAGCCAGCAAAGGGGGCAATATGGGTAATAACAATACATTAGTAAGTGCCTTGTATTAAAGGGGTTCTGCAGTTATTTTAAACTGGTGATCTATCCTCTGGATAGATTATCAGCATCTGATCGGCAGGGGTCCGACACCCGGGACCCCCGCCGATCAGCTGTTTGTGAAGGCAGCGGCACTGGCAGTAGCGCCGCGGCCTTTTCGCTGTTTACCGCAGGCCCAGTGACGTCACAATTTGTATCACTGGCCTGGGCGGGGCTAAGCTCTGTTCACTCGAATGAAGCTTAGCCCCGCCCAGGCCAGTGATACAAGTCGTGACGTCACTGGGCCTGCGGTAAACAGCGAGAAGGCCGCGGCGCTACTGCCAGTGCCGCTGCCTTCTCAAACAGCTGATCGGCGGGGGGCCCGGGTGTCGGACCCCTGCCGATCAGAAGCTGATCTATCCAGAAGATAGATCATCAGTTTAAAATTAATGCAGAACCCCTTTAACTTTCTCTACAT
Source organism: Bufotes viridis (assembly GCA_033119425.1). Lineage (NCBI taxonomy): Eukaryota > Metazoa > Chordata > Amphibia > Anura > Bufonidae > Bufotes > Bufotes viridis. The sequence continues at coordinate 140,350,362 of CM065589.1, read as the reverse complement.
AATAAGTGCTGTGTGCTTCTCTGTAGAATAAAATGGTAAGTAACACTTTATTATACTTTGTGGTTCAGTTGTTCCCCATTTTTAAGACGTCTGCTTGTTGTTAGTGATGGGAAGCTTTTACGTCACAGGTTTGTCTGCACAAAAATTGGCGCATAATATACAGTGTGTACATGGGGCCTAAAGGTATGCTGACATGTTGTTGTGCTCAACCAAAATCTCATGCTGCTTTACAATGGTTCAGCAGCCAAAATAGGTAAACCTCCTTAAGTTCACACAAACGGGGTTTCGGCGTGGATTTGGTGCCAACACCGCGCTGAAACGACCTCCCATTGTTTTCGATGAAAGCCGGGTTGCAGTTCTCAAGGTTGAGGATTTTTCACATGCCGTGTTCCAGACTGGACCAGGAATGTACACGTGTCCATTCTTGGTGCGGTTACCACACAGTAGTCACAGACTACCACCCTCAAAAATAGCCTTTATTATGTGCCATTAAAACCCCAAATAATGATATATAAAGAAAAGATGAAAAAAATCATAAATTTGAATGAGTAGATACTCAGCACTTTGGGACAAAAGTAGGCAGGTATGGGCCAATAATATTATACTATGGGCTCTGACCCTATAGCTGGCCCTATATCCTTCATGCCTTGCCTATAAATCCAATAGCTGTCCCGATAGGGGCGATCCCTTATCAGTACCTCCTGAGCGCCCTGGCATGGCCCTAAATAAGGGACGCAGCTACCATGTAATGAATGCTGACCAAAGGAACCGTCACTACACTGCGGTGACAATCGTTCCTCCTGCATTGTTTGCTTTAGCCTGTGCAGAGGGTCTAATACGGCCTTAGAGGGGTTCTCCACTTTTGCTATATTGATGACGTATCAATTTCAGATCTGCGAGGGCCCGACTGCCAGCACCCCTGCCAATCAGTTGTTTAAGGGCTCATGAACACAATCACATATATTTTGTGGTCTGCAAAACACGGATCTGCAAAAAAAATGGATGACATTCATGTGACGTCCGTGTTGCATCCGTATTTTCTTTTTGCGGATCCATTGTAACAATGCCTGTCCTTGTCCTCAAAACAGACAAGAACAGAACACGTTCTATTTTGTTTGTGGAACGGACATGGAATGCACACAGAGTAATTTCCATTTTTTTTCCAGCCCCATTGAAATTAATGGTTTCGTATACAGACCTGTAAAAAAACGGAATGCAAAAAGAATACGTTTGTGGGCATGAGCCCTAAAGAGAATGCAACGCTCGTACGACCTCTGTTTTCTCTTCATTGTTTATCCTCTGACTGTCGACGCTGCTGCTCTGAGCAGTGTAATTACAGCTCCGCCGTCCTATTCACGTCAAAGTAAATAGGACGGAGCCATGCCATTAAAGTGAATGGGATGGAGCAGCTGCAATGTCGACCATGAGCATTTAAACAGTGAGGAGAAGGCAGCGCTCATACGAGCACTGCATTCTCTACAAACAGCTGATTGGCGTGGGTCCCGGGTGTCAGACCTCCACCAATCTGATATTGATGACCTATTCTGACGATAGGTCATCAATATAGGAAAAGCGGAGATGTCAATTGTTCATCCTGAAAAGAGCAGCCCCGACACACAATGTATATTACAAGTGAAAACATCAGCTCAGCTGCCGTTTTTTTTATAAAATGAAAAACACTGCCGTGATATGTAGCAATCTTGGGGTCCGTGACTTTTTTTTTTACCGATCATGCTCTTGGTATGCCATTTTATCCTAATGTTATTCCTGTAGACTTCTCTAAAGAGCTTCAGAAACGCCAAAACTATTCATCTACTAGATATAAAATTCTTGTAAAAAGTTCTTCATGGAATTTTTTTTAAAATCTTTAAACCACTTATAAAATCGGTCTTCCAGATTTACTAATTCTATAGACCGTCTGTCTAGACCGGCACCAGATTTATCACAGGGGCTCAGGCTGGGTGAGAAATGTGGTGCAGGGACATACACTTTCTCTGTCCCAACTAATGGCTGGCTCATGCACACTAATTTTATTTTTTTTATTTTTGAGGACCGTATGTGGAACCATTAATTTCAATGGGTTTGCAAAAAAATAAAACAGAAGTTACTCCGTGTGCATTCAGTTTCTGTATGTCGGTTCCGCAAAATAATAGAACATGTCCTATTATTGTCTGCATTACGGACAAGGATAGGACTGTTCTATTAAAGGCCGGCTGTTCCGTTCCGCAAAATACGGAATGCACACGGACGTCATCCGTATTTTTTGCAGACCACAAAATACATACATTCATGTGCATGAGCCCTAAGACAGCATTTTATGCTAGAATCGTGGCATAATTTTGTCCCAAAATGTCACCTTTTAGGCCACACCCCTTTCCACTGAGCCCCACCTCCTTGTCAAGCAAGTCCGGAAAAAAATGTAGGAATGTTAGTTTTGCCAAAATTATGCCCATGTTCCCCACTTTTTAGACATATTGTAGGCACAGACACATTAGTAAATCTAGGCCACTGTGTGTTAAAGGGGTTATCCCATGACTGATTTAAAAAATGAAAATCGGACATCATATGTGACAACCTGTGGTTAGAGTTACCACAACCCTAGAATCTCCATTTTGGGCTCACGGTTGTCAATTTGTGTCGTGGCCAAGATCGCAGTCTAGCTTCAACCTTAAAAAGACACATGGGGGCACATTTACTAAGATCTGCTTTTCACGCCGGTCTTATTTCCCCCTCTGCGCTGCCCTTAGCCGCATCTAATTTATGACTAGGTGTGCGCCTCATCATAAACTTTGGCAGTCCATGCCTCTGGAGTAAAAACTGCATACTAGTACATTTTAGCTAACATATACGCCTAAGGCTACATGCACACGAACGTATGTGTTTTGCGGTCTGCAAATTGCAGATCCGCAAACAAAAAGACGGATGACATCTGTAGGGCATCCGTTTTTTTTTTTGCGGATATGTTTTTTTTTTTTGGCGAATCCATTGTAAAATTGCCTATCCTTGTCTGCGGGGCTACGGCACGGACATACGGATGCGTGATAGTACACGGTGTGCTGTCAGCATTTTTTGCGGACCCATTGAAATTAATGGGTCAGCATCCTATCCGCAAAAAAAAAAAACGTAGCAGACACGGCAACAAAATACGTCCGTGTACATGTAGCCTAAGGCTGAGTTTTCATCATGTTTTATGCCCTCGTTTGATGTATACATTACAAAAAAAGGATACAAAAACGGAGCACACCACGGTCTTGTATCCTGCACAGTCCAGTAAAAAAACATTCGTTTTTTTACTATGGTGAACAGAAAGCCACTGTATGGCATCAAAGAAATAAAAAAGAAGTAATATATCACCAGTCCACAAACAGAAGCGCTGCAAGTCCGAGAAGTGTTGTGGGTTCGATCACACTTTTGCAATTTTAGAGACAGGATTCAGACCGCGCGTTAGAATAGATGATTCCAAAGCGGTTTTCCTATCCCTTCAGAATATACCGAGGTCTGCAGATATCCTATTGTCAGATATCCTGCAACTTATTAAAAGACAACGAATAGTGAAATTCCGTAAGACTGTGTCACCCTTTTCTGCACAGATTGTACTCACAGAAAACTAATTGATTGCAGGCGCATCAAACCGTCCTCCGCAACTCTGTTCTCTCCTGAAATAGAGGTTCTCACTACCGCACCGGCAGGAAGGGGTCAGCCACGGACTCAATAACACATCAACACCGAGGGGAGCTTCTTTTGCCTCAAAAACTTCTTATCACTCGAAATATTCTGTGGATAAGAACCGCTCCCACCATAGTGACGTTCCGATAGCTTTATAAAAACTTTTATTTAGTATGTGCTCACAGACAGATTCTTTAAAATCACAATAAAAGTCCCAGCGTCTCTCCTCTCGCCCGACCCGGGTTTCGCTCCCAGAGCTTCGTCAGGGGCACACAGTTTTTATAAAGCTATCGGAACTTCACTATGGTGGGAGCGGTTCTTATCGGATCCGCAAAAGACTTAGGAACGTGTAAATGGAGCCTTAGTAGTGTCCGTTTTGACTTGCATAATGTGTTCCATTTAGTTCCGCTTGTCTATATTTTACAGCCGTTTTGCATCTGTACGTCTTCAATATTTCATGGTCCACCAAAAAAATAAATATGATTGGTTGGGAGAAAGGAGAGCAAATGACTAGATTTTCACAGGCTGTCGATAATTTTAGCAAACCCTTTGACTTGAATGGGTGAAATTGATCCGTCAACATGCGCAGTGCCAGGACCTCCTCTAGAATTTACAGAATGAACACACAAATGTGTAAAATGGATGGATGTGCATCGCCCCATAGAAATGAATGGGTCAGTTATCTGTAAAAAAAAAAAAAAATGCAGGAGGTTTTCAGTGCTCTGTATATGCTCTGCTGTGTGACTGCAACATTTCACCACAAGAGGGAGCTAAATATCTATGCTAATCCACTATTGTGTAGCTCCATTTGCCACAGCACATTTCGATTCATACATTTCCTGTTATTTAGTACTAATATTTGGCAGCGCTGTACCCAGTTCCCATCAGTCACTAACTCCAAGTGGGGCTTACAGGCCATTTTTCTTATACTTGTACGATATCAATATTTCTTATCTATGGTACAACGTGGGACTATTGCAGGAGGCAAGAAGGGTTGGATATGTTGGATTTTGTGCCGGCAGAGGTGACTGTCAGCGACGTATTCTTCTCTCCCTGTTTAGAACACATGCAGGCTCCACTCCATATGTCTGAGAGAGTCAGGAGGAATAGTTGTCGGTCAAACGAGCATTCGGCCAAAAACTATCTAATGTGTATAGGCTCCTTAAAGGGGATTCTGAGATTTTTGAGACTGATAACCTGTCCACAGGATAGGTCATCAGTATGTGATCTGTGGGGGTCCGACCCCTGCCTTCTCGCAGCTTACCAAGCACAACGCTGTACATTGTATAGCGGCTGTTCCGTGGTTTTGTGCTTGACCCCATTGAAGTAAATGGGGCTGAGCGCAATACCAAGCACATCCGCTATACAATGTACGGCGCTGTGCTTGGTAAGCAGGGAGTAGGCGGCGGAGCTCAAAGGAGCGCCGGTGCCTTCTCAAACAGCTGATCGGGGGATCCTGGATGTCGTCATCAGTATCAAAATCTTGGAAATCCCCTTTATCTGCTGGAAGGAAGAGTAAGTGGCCCCCATACTAATTCTGAATAATTTGTGGTCCGAGTAACCATGGAATGTCAGAAAATGTGACATTTATCACAGTAGACTGTCTAGTCTAGTTTATGCCAACTGTTTGTTGGCTTAGTATACACTAAAAATGTCTTTATGCCCTGAAAATCTATCCCAATGAGGCAAAATTCTGCCTCGAGTCGAAAATGTGTCAAACATCTGCATCCGAGCCAAAAATGTGTCCCAATGCATCCAATTTTTGTCCACCAAAAACTTTTCGTTGCTCTAATCTGCATCACACGGGTGGATTTCAGCTATGTGAATGTATCTAAGAGGAAGACTAAAGCTGGCCACCGTTCAAGTTAAAATGTCAATGAGTTTTGGTAAAAAACCTTGGTAAAAAAAAAACTTTAGTAAGTCATAGAGACATATCAAAACTTTTGATCGGTGGGTGTCTGAGCACTGAGACACTCACTGATTTCTAGGACGAGGAGTGGGATAGTGCGCTGTCTCTCCTCACTGCAGAGGACAAAATGGAGACAGGCCCATAGACTTCTGTTAAGCCCGTCTCCTGCAGTGAAGACCTATTTATCATCCAGCCTGATCCACTGTGAGAGACCTAGATAAACTTACACCATCTATAGGATTAGTAAATCTGGGTCATGCTTTTTTGGTGCACCAAAGCTTTGGCGTGCTTTCCATAGTAAATGTGGGCCAGTGTGTCTGGTCTGTTAGGGGAAGAAGGTCAATGGGTTGAGAATACTGGAGAATGCAGCTGTAACTCTTTGGGGGGGCATTTGGCAATGATCGTCCTTAATTACAGGACGGGTAGGGGGACGCTTCTATAACTACTGAAGGGTATACACTTTTAATAACTGCTTGCCGAATGCTTGTTGGACTGACAACTCATCCTCACGACTACTCAGTGCACATACATGCTCGGTTGTGGCTGAGCATGCACAAAGCCAAGAAAGGGAAATCTGCTGCCAGAAGCCTCTAGTCCCTGGTTATTGTTTGCTTTAAAAAAAAAAAATGTAAATTCATCTTGCTCGATCCTTGTTTCCCTAACATCATCTGTCGGGTCTGTGGGTTAGGCCACGGATAATATAACCTGTGTAGACTCACAACCTTCCAATAAATTCACTTAAAAAGTAACTTTACTTTTGTATACATTTTTGTTATCCTGTCCCTAATGCCCTAATAATAGTTTTTGTAATATACTTTATTAATGTTTTTTGTATTTTTAATAGACCTTTCCCTGTGTACCTAAAATTGACTTTTCTGTAGACTGCTGACTTCTCAGCTGTGTATGAAATACATGTTTTGTCAGTGGGGCCGCAGCGCAGGGAGTACGGGCAGGAGTACACATTGCTGCTCCTGCTCGTGCCCCTCAAAGGCTTACTAAAACCTGGCATAGCACATGGGTAGCCAGGATTAGCTGAGCGGAGCGGCGCCTGCTTCCCTAAGCTACGAGCTTACATGCAGCACTTTTAGCACATGGTTACAGGGTACCCATGTGCTATGCCAGGATTTAGTAAGCCTCTGGGGGGCACAGGCAGGAGCAGCAATATGCTCTCCTACCCATACTCGCTGCTCTGCGTCCTCATTGCTAAAATGTGTACTCCGTACACTGCGGTGTACTGAAAAGTCAATTTTAAGCGCACAGGGAAATGTGCACTTTAGGGAGGGAAAAGTGTATTAAAAATACTAAATACATTAATAAATTAAAAGACAAGAACTGTTATTAGGTCATTAGGGATATGTTAACAAAAACTTATACAAAAGTTCAGTTACTCTTTAAATAGGACGGTCTCCACCCCAGACATGTCTGTTGTAGGATGTACTTGCATTCCCCATGTCATAATCCTGGAGGATTTATTCTTATCACTCTATTTTGTGCCATTCTTTATTATTTGTACTAGAAGTTATGAATAAATTGCTAGCAGTCTGCAGTAAGGGTACAGAGGGGTGTTACCAGTTGGGGGGGTGTCGCTGCACTGATTGGACAAAGTCAGACACACCTACTACTGGTAACACCCAGCAGTACCTTTACTGCAGACTGCTGGCAATTTATTTGCAAACTTCTAACAGGAATGGCACAACATGGTGTCGCAAATAGATGCTCCAGAATTGTTATTACATGGGGGATGGAAGTAGTTACTGAAACTGACGTGTCAGGGGAGGGGACAGGTCCTCTTTAAATTTCAAGCCTCACATTTGCTCATTGAAGGATGCCTCATTGGGTTTTGAGAATGAATAGTGCCTGATTTTTATGGTTTTGGAATTCTGTACAGATGCGAGTTTCCTGTAAGACATAACTTTTTATTGTTTTTTTTATTTGTTACCTTCCTACCTTTTCACACCTTTTCAGACACATTGTAATGAGTTCTCTTGCATTTCCTTCTGCTACAGATGGTTCCACCCCAATATCACAGGTGTGGAGGCAGAGAATCTTCTGCTGACCCGTGGCGTGGATGGTAGCTTTTTGGCTCGGCCCAGTAAGAGTAACCCTGGTGATTTCACACTCTCTGTAAGGTAAGGCGTTTGTCATCTGTGAATGTGATAAGATGTTTTACATGACTTCAGTATCTGAAATTAGCTGGACGATTGATGGTTATTGGAAAGATTTTCTCGGAGGCTTTTGTTATCCGTCACATAAGGACACTTTTCCAGCAAAGTAAAATGTGATATTGGATGTATCACAGTAACCTAAGGGGTTGGGGCATAAACCACATTCTTCACCTATTCCCAGAAGCGATGGGGCTAGACCCCTACTGATCCTGTGAACGGGGATCCCATTTTCCCCTATGTGAAAGGTACCGTAATGCATATGTGACCCCAAATCTGTATGGGACTAGCAAGTACTTTGGCTATCTCCAGCAGTCCCATAGAAGTGAATGGAGCGGTGGTCGCCCATGTGCTCTACCACGCCATTCACAAAGTGACACGGGACCCCTGTTCTTGTGGTCAGATTCCCCACCCCAGGCGATCATCTGCTTATCGTGCATGATTCTGTAGAGTATTTGCTTGCTGCACTTTGCAGAAAAAGACAACGTGGTGCTGTGCTTTCTAATACTAGAGTCAGTAAAAAAAATTCTTGTAGAACGGGAGGTACGCTCCAAGGGGGTTGTCTGAGGAAGACACACGATCTCCATATCTTGGCCCCTGCAGAGAAATGTATTGGAAGAATCGGGTTCCCTCTGTGACAGCAGCTGATCGCGGAGAAGCTGGATCTGTGGTGGTGATCTGGCTTCCATTTAACACAAGTATAGTCGCGCGAACTCTTAATTTCACTGTAAAAACGCAGCCGTACACATGCTTATTACATTAAAAAGGTATGTCCATCTCAGACAATGGTGGAATATTGCTAGGATATGCCACCAATGTCAGATCGGCATTGTTCCCAATTGAGACCCTTTCCAATCTCCTGAACTGGCTCCCAAAGTGAAGGAGAGAACACTGTGCAAGCGCAGCACCTTTCATTCACTTCTATGGGAGTTCTGAAAATATCCACGTCTACTTCGCAAACTGGCAAACAGGTGAAGAGTGGTGGCTGTGCATGCGCGGTGCGCGCTCCTTCGCTTTTGGGAGCCTGTTCTGGAGATGGGTATTAATCCCACCTCTAAGACCCACTCCTATCTGACATTGGCAGCATATCCTAGCAATATGCCACCAATGTCTGAGATGGGAATAACCCTTTAAAGTCAATGGAGTAAAAGTCGTGTGCAAACTGCGACACAAAATCCAACAGTCGAAGGGTGTCGCATTACAGCACCATTGACGGTCATTCGATGGGATGTTGTTTGACATGTAGCCCCAGCTTTAAAGAGGACCTTTCATGGGTTTATATGTTGTAAAATTGTATTCTTACCAGATAGAGAAGCCCTTACAGATACCAAATTATTATTTTTTTTTTTTCAAAAATATCCCTGTGTCCCCCGCAGTTTTTCGCGCCCCGCATCTCCTTCACCCTTACTGTGCTTGGTGCAATCGCAGAGGAGAGTGTCACAGCCAGGGGGAAGGTGAACTATTTTTCTCCCTGGCTTTGACACTCTTCGCTGCGTTTGGGGAGAAGGAGACGCCCATTGAGAAACCCTGCTGTCTCCTCCTCCCTGTACCGATACTCTAAATGAACATACTGGGCGCGAAAAACAACGGGGGACACAGCACTGGAACGGAGGGATATTTTGGAGAAAAGAAAGTGCTGGCATCTGTAGGGGCCGCCCTTATCTGGTAAGCATACCAGTTTCTAACATATAAACCCATGAAAGGTCCTCTTTAAGCATTTCTTCTGTACTCCATATTAACCCTTTAGTACCAGTGGCCTAATTGTATGGTATTTTGCACAATGTAGTTGGTGCAAAGCAACATAATCTAAAACCTGAATATTTTAGTTGCATGCACGTAAGGCTGTACTAGCCCACGGATGGGCAAACTGCTTTTCTCCAGCTGTTGTAAAACTACAATTCCCACTATGCCCTGCTGTAGGCTGATAGCTGTAAGTGGTCTTTGCATGCTGGGAGTTGTAGTTTTGCAACAGCTGGAGAGCCGCAGTTTGCCCATCCCTGTACTAGCCGACCGCTATTAATTCTATTGTATGCAGTCTTCGGTGTTAGGACAGATGTACAGTACGTTGATGATTGTCTTACACTGAAGGCTTACTTCTCATTGTAGGAGGAATGGAGCGGTGACGCACATTAAGATCCAGAACACCGGGGATTACTACGATTTGTATGGAGGGGAAAAATTTGCTACTCTCGCTGAGTTGGTTCAGTATTACATGGAACACCATGGACAACTGAAGGAAAAAAATGGGGATGTTATTGAGCTGAAATATCCTCTAAACTGCGCTGATCCCACGTCAGAGAGGTGAGTCTACATCCGTTCCATAAATGCCCGCGTTCTGTACGGACTACCAAAATCTGTCATTAGATGCACATGGCAGAGGCAAACAGTATCATGCCGTATGGGATACAGTCCAATGAGTAAATGTGGGGACTTCACGAATCCCATTGCATTAGGTGTATATGTCCATAGGTTTCAACAGTTGTTCTTTTAATACTAGTGAAATCTACAGTTTAGGACCCCATATTGTGCATCTATGGCTCATAGTGCTGCCCTTTGAACCTACATCATTGTAAATATATAGCACAGGTTTAAAGGTCCCGCAATGAGAGACAGCCGGGGACGCAATGAGACGACAGAAGCAATTTATAAATGATTCTGTCTTTTTTTTTTTGTGTTCCAGTCTGCATAGCACTCATTGAGTGCAGTGTAGTGAATCGAGGTGGCAGCAGTTCCACCCCCTCTATTGGACCTGTCAATCATGTAATTTCTGGGGGCAGGCCCAGATCAGCTCTGCTGGTGACTAATGACAGGGCTCCTGTACATGCCCCAGTTATAGTGGGAAACGGTTAAGTAATATGTATACCTGCATCTCTCTCTCTCCCTCTATCTGTGTGTATGTGTATGTATGTATGTGTGTATATGTGTATATGTGTATATATATATAGATAGATAGATAGATAGATAGATATATTTTATATACACAGTCACATTATTCTGACCACTTCCTACTTTTGACGTCAGTAGTAGAGTTGAGCGAACTTGTATTTTACGTTCGACGTCCAAAGTTCGGGTTATCGAAGAATCCCGTTATGGACCATAACGGCATTTGGAATCCATAAGTGTAATCTTCAATGAACCCGAACCTTGGACAACACTAAGGACCTGGGGTGACGTCACAGTCATGTGATCAGTGCAGGGGGCGTGGCTCAGCACTGGATTGGATAAGAGGTGATCCAGTACTGAGCCACGCCCCCTGCACTGATCACATAAAGGTGACGTCACCCCAGGTCCTTAGTGTTGTCCAAGGTTCGGGTTCATTGAAGAATCCCCTTATGGTTTCCAAATGCCGTCATGGTCCGTGGTAGCGGAATCCATAACGGGATGCTTTGATAACCCGAACTTTGGACGCCGAACTTAAAATACAAGTTCGCTCAACTCTAGTCAGTAGGTCATAACTCATGAAGGAAGTTGTGTGTCGTGAGGGAGCGATTTATCAGAGTTTTGCAAAAAGGGATGATTATTGGCTTTCAGGACAAGGGTGGCGGTATTTCTGTAATTGCGCAGTTTGTGAACTGTTCATGTGCTGCTGTGGTAATAACGTATGGTAAGTGGACAAATGGCACGATTCTGAAAAAACACGTGAAACCTGAGAGGTGGCCATTGGCTAAGAAGGTGTGCGAGGGCGGACTGGCACCCCTCAGTGGAGTAGCTCACCACCAGAATGAACCAGGGGGCTACCAGATGTGTGTCTCAAACAAAAGTTCAGCGAACTCTACTGAGTATGGAGCTCTGAAGCCGACGGTCACTGCACCTCTGCTACTGAAGTTGCATTGGCAAAATGCATGTCGGTAACAGATTCAGACCTCCGCTGGTTAGCAAAGGGTTGTCTTCACGTTTTCTGCTTCATTGGTGTCAGACGAGAAACATCCGAGAACAAACACCCCACAACCATTGCTGGAAAAACAAAAGCTGGTGGTGGCAGCGTTATGGTCTGAAGAATTCTCTGGGCCCGCTCCATGTGGAAAGTACTCTCAACTGATTTGGTATGAATCCATCCTTGAGGATCTCGTACACTTATACATGCTGATTGTCTTCCCTGGGGCTGATGGGATCTTCCAGCATGGCAGTATGACCTGTCACATGGCTAGAAATGTCCGGCATTGGTTGAAATTGCATGACCAACACTTCAAATTACTACCCTGGCCCCTTAATTCCCTATACTTGAACCCAATTGAGCATCTGTGGGACCACCTAGATTGCTCTTTGGTTCCTTTCCCACCAGCCATGGGATGCACTGCAGTCAGCATGGCTCCAGATACCTGTGACAACTACCAGGACCTAATTGAGTAAGTCTCAGTAGCGACGGTTAGGCTACTTTCACATCTGCGTTTTTGCTGACCTGTCATGGGTCAGCAAAAACACTTCCGTCATGATAATACAACCGTCTGCATACGTTGTGAACGGATCCGGTTGTATTATCTTTAAAATAGCCATGACTGATCCGTCTCTAAAACCATTGTAAGTCAATGGGGGACAGATCCGTTTTTTTTTTGTGTCAGAGAAAACGGATTCAGCACCATTGACTTACATTGTGAATCTTGATAGATCCGACTTGTTTCGCACCATATCGCGGACAGAAAAACGCTGCTTGCGGCGTTATTCTGTCCGTGATGAGAACGCAATGGAACGGAATGCATTCTGGTGCACTCCGTTGCCTTCAGTTCAGGTTTTTCCCCATTGACAATGAATGGGGATAAAACTGAAGCATTTTCCCCCTCTATTGAGATCCTTTGACCTATCTCAATAGCGGAAAGGAAAAGCGCAAGTGTAGCCTATCTCTGGTTATTAGCTGGTGGTCATAATTATGTGCCTCAACTGCGTGTATAATAAAGGCAGAAAAAAATAGCTGTCATAGCTGTTCATATCATATATCAGAACGGCTGACGCAAAGTAGTGAACCTGTTCTAATACTTCAATGCAACTTTGAAAAATATGAATAAAGAAACTACATTTTATTATTAGCTTTGTGTACACATTGCTAAATTACTAGACTACATTACAGTTCTATAAAAATGTAATAAAAACAGCCCTATATGTCTCCAAAAAAAGCCATTTTTGTAGTAAAAAAAAAAGTTTGTTAAAACACCACATGCGCAAAATCGCTAAACATTGTCTGGTGATTTAGGGCCAAAACTCCTTGTTCATTAAAGGGTTAATGCGACCAATACCCATCCCTCATTTTTCATGTAATCATTGATTGATCCAGAAGTGATAGATAGGACATCCTTGATACTTTTGCGCATCAAACCATAAGCTCCTCTTCTGTTTGGCGTTTAGGTGGTTTCACGGTCATCTCTCAGGGAAGGAGGCTGAAAAGTTGCTAACTGAGAAGGGCAAACATGGAAGCTTTCTGGTGCGTGAAAGCCAGAGTCACCCTGGAGATTTTGTCTTGTCTGTTCGCACAGGTGATGACAAAGGCGAGAACAATGATGGCAAGTCTAAGGTGACACATGTCATGATACGGTGCCAGGTAGGTCATTCACTTTTATTTATTATGAGCACTAGGGGTGTTATTCCTATTACAAATCGATTGACAACTGAGCATTACCGTTGGGAGTGTGTCCCTACAGACTATGACATTGTCCATTCGGTGCTGCCACTATCTGGTTCTGTATGGATGTCTCTCTTTCCCTGGGTGGGGACACACTCCTTTTGACAAGAGCAATGGGCAAAATGTAAACCTTTCAGGTGGAAACCACACACTACATAGAAATCCCCGTCATCATTGGAGTGCTATTAGTCCTTGTACATAGGTGGTCATTTACTGTGGATTCAGTGCTAGATTCCCTCAATACGTTCAGTGCATGCTGTGGACTTTCAAAGACAGAGGATGTCCTCTTACCCAAAGTAAAAGGTGAAATCCACAGTAAAATATTCCGCAAAATCTGGATGTAACATTCCTGTAGTGGAAGTCTGTGAACGTGGTCATAGAGAGGACTGACCATCATGTGTATGATGGCTTGCTTGTGTTGGCATGTTGGATTTCACTGTGAATATTCCTTTGTTCCTGCCAGAGAAGTTGGTAGCAACTTATTTTCCAAGCCCCATTGAAGTAAACAGGCATCCTCAGCATGGTTATGATGGAGTCAGGAGTCCTAATTGTCCACCTAACAAGCCCCTATGTCATGTATGGGCAGCTTTACGGTGACCAGCAAGTTCCAATCACTAGAGATATTACCATCTGCATTTTCTGTGACAGTTTTAGGCTAGGTTCACATATGCGTTGTGAACTCTGGCAGAGAAACAGACTGCCGGACACCATATCTGCAATAGCCGGATACACAACTGTGTGCATGCTGCCTCAGACCTAGGGTGCTTTGGTTTTTACTCAAACAGCCTTTTTTCTCTCCCATGGGTTTTAAAAATGGACAGCACATGGGCCAAGTCAATGGGGCAATTCAGTCTTCACATCAGTTTATTTTCATGGATGCGTGTGTCTCATCCGAGAACCTCTGAACATGCTCCGTTTTTGCAGATGAGAATCATCCATTAAAGTATGGGAGTGAGAAAGGAAGCGGAGTGTACAGGGGAGCTATCCGTGTGCTAGCCGTTTTTCACCAAACTGTTCTTTGTGGATAGAAAATCTGACACTGAGTAAGGCCTTAGTCCAGGGATTAGCCTTCCCTGGCATTCCAGCCTTTAGACAACAACTCCCAGTATGCACACCTGCTCAGAAGTTCCATAGAGGAATAGAGCATGCCGAGAGTTGTAGTTTAACAACAGCTGGAGTGCTGGTGGTTGCTGACCCCTGTCCTAATCTGTATGCAGATGAGTTTGGGTTGTATGAATCCCTAAGACAATGTTTGGAGCAGGCCTAGGAAAGCTCCATGTGCCAAAGGCATCCATAGGTCCCTATGCACCCAGTATATGCCATACGGGTAGATGCGTGCTGGCATACCCTTTTTCCCCGCACTGTATAGAAAAAGTGCTGTCCGCTACACTTTCCTGTACAGAGAGACGTGCTAAAGAGAAGTAGAGAAGAAAACTCTGAACACATACCTCTGAAAGAAGCAGAAAAGTAGATGTGAACAGAGACTAAAGCCTGTATTAGACCTAGCAATCATACAGGCGATTGTCGCTTTCTGGCAATCGCCTGCTCGCTAGCGTAAGAGACCTTTGCTATTACATGCAACGATCTCCTCCACAACATGGGGAGGAGCGATCGTTATGCCATTGCTCGTCCCAATACTGTCTAGTTATTTGCCGGCTGCAAATCGTCAACTTTTAGCATGCTGAAAGATCACGATTGACCGACGAATGAGCGTTTGCTTGTTCATTAGGTAATTGGCGGCAGTATTACAGTGCCAGATTACATCATCTGGAAGAAAATCTCCCAGTGTAATACAGCCTTAGGCTACATTCACACAAACGTATTTTGGTTCCCCGTCAGTTCCGGGTTTTTTTGCAGATAGGATGCAGACCCATTCATTTCAATAGGTCCGCAAAAAATGCGGACAGCACACCGTGTATTACCGCATCCATATGTTCGTTCAGTAGCCCCGCAAAAAAATATATAACATGTCCTATTCTTGTCTGTTTTGCAGACAAGGATAGGTTTTGTTAAAAGGGTCCATTCACACGTCCGTTATTTTTCTATAATCCGAAAATAGGACCGTTTTTTGCGGATCCTATTTTCCAAGAATTCTTTCCGTTTGTCATCCGTTTTTTGCGGATCCTATTTTCCAAGAATTCTTTCCGTTTGTCATCCGTTTTTTGCGGATCCTATTTTCCAAGAATTCTTTCCGTTTGTCATCCGTTTTTTGCGGATCCTATTTTCCAAGAATTCTTTCCGTTTGTCATCCGTTTTTTGCGGATGGAAGAATAACAAAGTCTCTGGGTGCTGGACTTAATAAAAAACAGGTAGTTCTTTCATTTTTTTCGGATGACATACGGATTAGTTACCCGAATGTCTTCCGATTTTTGCGGATCTATTGACTTTGCATTGCACAATGGACCGCAATTTTCGGATTAGAATAGGACATGTTTTGTTTTTTTACGGACACTATGTACTGAGAAAATTATGCGGACAGCACTCTTTGTGCTGTCCGCATATTTTATAGACCCATTGAAAATCAATGGGTCCGAATTCTGTCCGCAACTATTCCGTGACTAGTCCAAAAAATCGGGATCAGATGCGGAACTAAACAACGGACGTGTGAATGGACCCTACAATGGATCCGCCAAAAAAACGGATTCCATACGGACGTCATTATTTTTTTTGCGGACTGCAAAACGCATACGGTCGTGTGAATGTAGCCTTTAGCTGGTGATATATAGATTGAGACTCTTGGATGAAGGAGAAGCTTCTTACTGTCAGTGTCCTACTACAGAGTGAGCTATTGCTTGTGGCCATATACTGTATATAACGAAGCGCGTTTCACCTTTTTCTTCTGCTGTGTATAAGTGCCATACTGCTTCACTCCATTATTCTATGAATCGGACGGCTTTCATCCTGCTTGTATGAGAGACTCTGCCCACAACGCTGGCATTCATTACGATTTAATAAGAAGCTGCAAAACAATTCTATCTAATCAGATGGAAAATGCCGAGCCTTTTCCAGTAAACACTTGTATATTTTGTCCTTGAGGTATGCTGGTAATGAGGACGTCAGCAGAGATTTCTGTATCTAGAATTATTCTGGTGCCCTAGTTCTGTCTGTCATGCTCCATAGTCGAGCTGGCAAGTCCTAAAGAATTCAATCCTGAGTGAGGATCACATGCTGCAAAGATGAATTGACACAGCGGAAGGTCTTCAATTTGTATACACGCTGATAGCAATGCATTGACGTGTTCATATATTCCTTGGCTTCAAAAGCAAAATGATGGACTTGTAGGGCAGAGGAACGGGGCTAAATGGGTCTTGGGTCTTGTTTACTGGGTTACCAGTTATCTTGGTTATACCCAACTGACCTGAGGACTCCTAGCCGAAGAGGGCAGCTGTATAGTCATTTATCATGGACGTACTGGGATAAGGTTTCCTTGGTTTTCCCCCTGTGGATGTTCTATTTATTAGCCTGGCTTTCGACTATAAGAAATGCTTGTGCCCTCAATTCTTTGTTTTCGACACAAATGATCGGATCTAAGTCTACATTCTGCCCAAGTGCTTTTTACATGTGGGCATCTAGAAGGTGATTATGAGTTTTGGATTCCGCTTTCTGAAGGCCTCCAGTTTATATCAGTCTTCATCCGTTCCGTTATTTTTTATGTGATCTATCATAATCTGTATTGCTTTTGTTCCCCGGGTAAGATATTTGAAATACTATTGATGGAAGCTGGAATCACGAGTGAAGCGTTTTCAAGAAATCTACAGCAAGTCCAGTTGCCTTGATTTATTCTTTACAGATATCAAGCAGGATAGTGTAAAATCTGTCAGGATCCAGAAAATTCAGACCGTTTCCAATTGTCTGTCCCATTGCAAAAAGAATTGTGACTGATACTTGTCAAATGAAGACAAATTAACGTTTTAATCATTACTGAAGCCCCGCGGATATGTATCGGTATGTTAAAGGGTTTGTCTGACACCCCCCCTAACCCATATAAAAATGAGTTGGTTTCAAGAAACTCATTCACTGCTCTGTTCCAGTTCTGACTGAGGCTTCTGTATCTGGCTGACCAGAAGTGATCTTCATCTATATTTCAGCCATATATCATTTAGAGCATATTTTAATAGATGAGAAGAATATTACTCACGCTTCTGAAGAACCATCGGTACTTTCATAACTTTATTCTTCAAAATTAAAAATGTTGTATGGCTCGCAGGCCCCTATATTCAGAGAACGCCAAGTTGTAGCACAGTCAATCAAAACCAGAAGTGATGACATTCCATCTATGTTCATGTGGACTGCTGCAGCCACTTGATGACCTCAGCAGTGACCTGTCATGAGCAGCATGTGACAGCTGAGACTCTGCACACGTCACCGCTGAGGCCTATGAATGGCTCCACATCACCACTGCCAGTCGACACAGGATGGGAGCCTCAGTGCTGGAATGGAACTGCTTTGTAAAGGCGAGCAGTTTTTTTTGTTGTTTTCCAGGGTTTGCTGGGGTCAAATCATTTTTATGAGGGTTGGACAATCCCTTTAACCTATCCATTTAAAACAAAAAAAAAAAGGCAAAAAGACATTTGAAAAGGATAGCAAATTGTCCCTACATGTGTTATAGTAAGAAATGCGAGAACGTAGCCCTCCAATTCCAAATATTATAATATATATATATATTTTTTTTTTTAGGATCTGAAATATGATGTCGGTGGTGGAGAGAAATTTGATTCTTTGACAGATCTGGTGGAACATTATAAGAAGAACCCGATGGTTGAAACACTTGGAACAGTTCTGCAACTCAAACAGGTACAAAAGAAATATGGATGGATAAATGTAAAAAGCAAGATGGAGAAACGAAGTCAGCCAGTGTTACAATTTCAATGCACGTAGTAACCCTTTCGTATTGCTTTATTTCAGCCTTTGAATACAACACGTATAAATGCAGCAGAAATTGAGAGTCGAGTGAAGGAGCTAAGTAAACCTGCTGAAACTGCGGATAAATTTAAGCAGGGCTTTTGGGAAGAGTTTGAGGTATGGATGATAATAAACTTTCCCATTTATTTCTGGTACTATGATTATTCAGGTAGCCTTTTTGGATGGGAAACAATTCTTTAGTGCATCTAGTTAGTTATGTGTTCAGTCTTGCTGGTGCATCTTAACCCTTTAGTGACCAGCCTGTTTTGGGCCTTACTGATCAAGCGTTTTTCTTCCTTTTTTTTCATCGTCGCGTTCCAAGAGCTAGAACTTTTTTATTTTTCTGTCTATATAGCTTTATGAGGCGTTGTTTTATGCAGGACAAGTTGTAGTTTTTAATGGCGCCATTTTAGGGTACACATAACTTTCTGATGAACTTCTATTAATTATTTCTGGGAGGGAGATGGAAAAAACAGCAATAGTGCCACTGCTTTTTTACGTTATAAATTTTACGGCGTTCATTTTTCGGTATAAGTAACATAATATCTTTATTCTTTGGGTCAGTACGTTTACAGTGATACTAAATACATATATTTTTTTTTTTTACATTTTACTACTTTTTTGCAATAAAACCCCCCCTTTTTTTTTTTAAAGTAAAAAATGTTTTTGCATTGCCGATTCCCAAGACCCAAAACTTTTTTATTTTTCTTTCTATGGAGTTAAAAGGGCTTGATTTTTGCGTGACGACTTGTGTTTTTCATTGGTATAATTTTGGAGTAAATGGCGCTTTTTGATCACTTGATCGCTTTTTTGGTGGCAACTAAGAATAAATTGGCAAATCTTTATTTTTTTTTTTTATTTTTTTTTTCGGCGTTCACCATAGGGAATAATTTACATTATGTTTATGTAGTCTGGGTTGTTACGGATGCGGCAATACCAAACATATGAGGAAGATTTATTTTATTTTTTTTGAAAAATTTTTCATTGGAAAGAGTTTTTTATTTTTCTTATTGAATAAATTATCTTTTTTTACCACTGAATAGTCCCACAAGGGGACTATAACAGACAGCTTTTTGATTGCTTTTAAAATGCAATGCGCTATCCATATAGTGCATTGCATTTTAATGGCAATGCTATTCTAACATTGACCAGCAGGCTGCGCCAGAGAGGTGCAGCTCCCTGGGAATTAATGAAGGCTGGTCTGGGGCCTACATCAGACCCCAGGCAGCCTTCACGCTCCTCGGCACCCCGCGATTGCATTTGCGGGGTGCGTATGAGAGACAGAGGGAGTCCACTCCCTCTGTAAGCACTTTACATGCGACGGGCACCATTGCTCACGGCATGTGAAGTATTAAACAGTCCTGATCGGCAATCCTGCCGGTCTAGGCTGTTAGAACAGGGCTGCGACTCTCTGTACGGGGAACCCATGCAGCACTTAGACTCGGCCGCCATAAAAAAGCGGTGGCTCAGCCTAAGGCCCCTTAGTGACCACCGTAAAAACACGTATGGGTGGTTGCTTTGGGGTTAAGGGTGCAAAAAATATGGATTTTTAAATTTTTTTTTGCAGACACAGTGTAACAATGCCTATTTTTGTCCGCAAAAAACACAAGAATAGGACATGTTCTATCTTTTTTGCAGCGTTGCGGAACGGACATACGGATGTGGGCAGCACATTCAAAAAATTAAGATCAGATGCAGAGCAAAAACATGATGGTGTGAATGGGGCCTAAGGCCCTTTTACATGGAGCAGGAGAGCAACTGCTTGTTTCTATATAAATGTGTCCAACTAATCACTCATTTGTTGTCAATTGCATATTTTATGTGGTGCATAATACCATTGTTGGTCAGCAACACAGGGGGAAGATTTTAGTATTGAAAATTCAAATTTTTTTAAACATTGCACCAAAAAACTTGTGTGCATGCTTTACATCACATTTACCAAGTATTTTACACACTTTCCCTGACAAGGGACTACTGCGAGTGCCGCTGCCTTCTCAAACAGCTGATTGGCAGGGGTCGCACCTCACCGATCAGATACTGATGTCCTATCTAAAGGATAGGTGATCAGTATTCAAATTTTAGAAAACCCCTTTAAAGAATTTTTGGTGATCGTTATTTTTAATTTCGTGTCAATGTAGATCGTGCCATTAAATTGTGCAGTTTTCACATTGCCAACTAGGCCTAATAATAGGCACCACTTCTTGGGCTGAACAGATCGCTTTACTGCAGTTATCTCCTTATCATTACAGTCATAACAGATAGCACATCTGTGTATATATAACCCAGGATACTCCATTCACTACAGGTAATTGTCAAAGCACATCTACTCCTTGCTTGTACAATGACCTCTGCACAGGTCACAGAGCATGCCTAGGAAACTCTCCCATAGAAGTTAGTGAGGTCCCTTCCTGACCATCGTGTCTATGGCCCATGGGGCTGCCGTAAAGCAATTCTCTAAAGAGGTTCTGTCAGCATGATCAACACTTTTAAACCAGGCATACTGCCTGATAAGGCTTATCATGCTGATTTAAACAATACCTTTCTTTTTTCTGTATGCTAAACAGCTGCAGAGATATCTATTTTCATTTACATGCAAATTAGCAGGGGGGGGGCAGAATCCTTGGAGCACTACTTTTGTAATGCCCATTGTGCTCTGTACACTCCCCCTCCCCTTGATTGACAGGGCTATACATCAGCATGCAGCAGAGCTGTATCCTAGCATTCCTAGCATGTACACCACTTACTGGATATTTAGAAATGTACATATTACTACTTTATTCGCAAGCACAATATGTGATTGTACAGAAACCAGTGATATATATTAGCGTCCTAAGCATAGAAAAAAACATCTTTCTGTATGTGGTAATGCTATAGCTTGGTGGAAAATGGTCGACCTTGCATGTAGAGATCCCAGATTTCAATTCAGATTTTTGTCTTCAGCTATTTTTTCTCTCTCTCATTTAACCCATAAAAAAAAGGCTTTCGCCTTATCATATTGAGAATAATGTTTTTTTTATGCTTAAAAAGCTAACACATTTCAGATTTCTTTATAATAATATATTGTGCCTGTGAATAAACCATTTTTGAATGTATTGGCGAAAGCACGCCAGTGAAGTATTTTTGAAAATTGCTTATTTTATTAATTCATTTCAACACAAGTGGTACATAGTCTACATCAGTGCAATGTTTCGGGCCCTTGTATGGGTGCCCTTCTTCCTGCTGCAATTGTGTCTGGCCACGTGTGGGTTACTGCATGTCTCCAATACATTAAAAAATATACATCAAGATCCCCGGTGGAGGATAATCACCCATGAGACGTGCACCCCTAAAAGCCATCTGGACGAGTGCTCTGGCCACTACCTTTTTTTGTAAATAAACCATTAATATGTTTTAGGTTCCTAAGCATAAAAAACACTACTATCAATATAGTAAAGCTATACCTTTTTGTTATTGGTTAAATAAGAGAGGAAAAAAAACAACATATATAAGCCTCTTGAGCTCGTTCATCGGGTAATCAGCAGCACTTTTACACAGGCAGATCATCACTAACAAGCATTCCTTCGAATGCTTGTTAGCTATGATCTGCCCGACTATCTCCAGGTCTAATATAGCAGTAGTATAACTGCAGTGGTTGTGTTCTTTTGTCCTCCTTGCCTGCAGTAAACTTTGTGGTCCTGCTGTTGGTTATGTAGACCAATGTTGGTTAAGTATGTTCAACCTATGCAAGAGAAGACAGCAAGACTGCGCATGTGCCATCACACACTGCGCAGCATAAGAAGGAGCACCATTTCAGAAAAATAATGGTGCCCTACTATGGCTTGGTAAGATAGACATTTCCAGTAGCAACAAAAAAAGTAAAAAGGTCATAAATAATACCCTTTCCGGCTGTGCCAATGACCAAAAAGTAGCCAGTCCCAACAATACAGTAAGTAACTCTTGGTGTTTTATTGAAGCAGGTGCATAAAAATCACGCGCCGTTTCAGCAGTACAATCTGCCCTTTTCATGCAGGGGAAGTCGTGGCAGATAAACAGTTTATTTTGGATAAATGATTATATTTGCAACCATAGTTTATTTCACAAATGGGATGCAGTGAGCCGGGTTTATGAACCAGAGAATGCAAGATTGCATCGGTGATGAATAGTCCGTTCACTGCGACACTGTTAAAAACGGGTTTTACACATATGGCTGTAAGTAACTTGATCGGTGCAGACAGAAAGCAGTGGAAAATGTTTAAAAGATGGGGTTTGCATTTGCTGAATTATTTTGCACAGATGTTTAATTGTAGGGTTAATATCCATTTGCAGTTTGATTTTAGCCCTTTTTCTTGTGGCATTGCAGCATTCTGTCTGTAAGAGAACCGCATTGCCTGTGTTTCTAGTGCCTCATGCTGCAGTGTCTGAGGAAGGTATAGTGCTGCATAATGAGAACTTTTGGCGTAGAAAGGCTAGACCTAAATGACCATGACTCTATTTAATGCCGAATTAACAACTGCAAACAGATGGCCTATGCATCTCTTTGCCTGGCTTGTAAGCACTGCTAATTCCCATTAATTATACCTTCCACTGAAAGTAAATATATGGATGCAGGGAGGTCACGTAATGACTTTATGTTAAAGGGCTTCAATTTACCAGGAGGTGCAGCCATTTACTCGAAAGAAGATTGTAATTAGTTGTAGAAAGAACACAACACACGAGCCATGAATGAGGAAGTCAAGAAGACACCTCAAGCCTCCCTTCGACGAATGTTCATTTCCGCAGGCAAGTGAAAGACTGCCGTGGAGCGATCAGAGAGGAAACCAGCATTGGGGGACCAGGTAAGTATGCACAGTGTAGTAGGCCAGGGCGTGGTGGCAGGGGTTATTCATTCTTGGATAACCCCTTTAAATTAAAGGGAGTGAAAATAAAGCTTATCAAATAACATCATCACTGAATCTGTGGGGTTCCTGATTAGAGTATATGTATGAATCGCTTGTTACGTGACCGCATGTTACGTGACATTGCCACAGCACTGCGGCATCAGACTAGGTCTGCTACTCCCACAATATGCCCACAGTTAAGATGTCTATATGGAAGATAGGAGATGTTTCATTGTGGGTTCCTAACGCATCTCATGAAAATAAATTTTTTTGGTTTCTCATAGCATTCATATATACTGAAGTGTATTCCTTGCAAAAAGGTATAAGGACGTGACCACATACTGAGGGTCTACTGGTATTCAGCAGCAGCAAAATCCACACCACCACCTCTCGGTATACTGCCAGATTGCTGATGATTTCACCCTCTGCATTGCAAAGGAAAACATCTGCAGCAGAGATCACCATAGACTGACATGCCTAAGGCCCCATTCACACGTCCGTAGTGTGTTGCGGATCCCCAACGCACCATGCCAGCACTCCCCATAGAGATGCCTATTTTTGTCCGCAGGCTGCGGACAAGAATAGGACATGCTCTATCTTTTGTGGAGCCGCGGCCGGATGTTTTGGGGCCGAAACCCGAAAGTTCGGGCCGCGGCTCCGTAAATGCTGATGCGGAGAGCACAGTGTGCTCTCCGCATTACGTCCGGCCCCATTCGCAATGAATGGGTCCGCATCCATTCTGCAGAATTGCGGAATCGATGCAGACAAAATTGTGGACGTGTGAATGGGGCCTTAGATGTAAAATCCTCACCTCATCAAGTTTTGTGCTGATTCTCTTGCAAAAGGTTGCCGGAAATTGTTAAGCATATTAGATATCTGTCTGTGGCTGGTTTTACTTTATTAGTGGGTTAGAGATCCTACATCTGTGCCCAGGAACTGTTTTCCTTTAGTTTATTTGTGACCTTGGTAGCTAGGAAATTGGACTATACATTGGTGCACTGGGGTATAGTGTACAGGCTGATGGGAGACTTGATGAACACAACAGATTTTTTTTTTTTTTTATACATGCATTGGATTCTAGTACAATTATAATGAGAAATTTACTAGAACATGTTTGCACTGAGCTACTGCTTTGTCTGTCAGAGGGTGTTAAAATTGGGTGTAAACTGGATATGTTTGGTTTTAGGCAGTTTTAGATAAGTGAGTTAACTGTGGAAAACACTCTCCGAGTGGGAACCGATCTCCCTTTCTGAATCCTGCTCTTATAATGGGACCTACCTAACAGCATTATAAATCAGCATTGTGTGTCCCTGCCCAACCTCCGCTGTAAGGATTTGAACTGACATCATTATGTCAGTACAATTTATTACAGGTGATGTTGGGCAGTGACACACAGCAATATAAATCACTATACTGCTGTGAGGTCCCCTTATAAGAACAGAGTTCAGAAAGGGAAATCGGGCAGTTAACTCGCTCATGTAAAACTAGCCTTACAAGGTTACTAAAGTCTATAGTACTGCCATCTTGGATTGTTTGTAATTATTCATCATGTAGAGGACACTTACAGGCAAGTATACTTCGCAGATAAACCATTTCCTTATGTAGGCAGTACATATTTTCTGTACATGATTATGGGGCCCTGCTGTCTTTTCCGAGAAGAACCATTCAGCATCCACATGGACCCATGTTCTAGAGATGTAACTTCCTTAAAGGGAACTTGTCATGTTAAACATGATGTCTGAGCTACAGGCACCATGTTATAGAGCAGGAGGAGCTGAGCAGATTGATATATATTATTGTGGGAAAAGATTCATTAGAACTTGTAATTTATACAATTGAATTCCTGCTGTATCTCAGCTTTGAAGTCGAGGAGGTGGTCCTATCAGTGACTGACAGTCTTCCCCCTATGACTGTGTATACAGAGAGAGCTGTCAATCACTGATAGGACCGCCTCCTTTAAATGTATAAAATACAAGGTTTACTGAATCTTTTCCCACAAAACTATACATCAATCTGCTCAGCTCCTCCTGCTCTATAACGTGCTGCCTGCAGATTACAGTGCACTTTCACGGGGACAGGTTCCCTTTAACTTCTCTGGCACTGATAGGACCGCCTCCTGGACTTCAAAGCCCAGACTGAGCAGGAAATTAAATGTATAAATTATAAGTTTACTGAATCTTTTCCCACAAAACTTTATATCAATCTGCTCAGCTCCTCCTGCTCTATACCATGCTGCCTCCAGCGCCAACACCATGTTCAACGTGACTGGTTCCCTTTAAGGATCCAAATTCACTGGTGGACCAATGAGTGTATTAAAGGGGCATCCAGAATATTGCCTTGAGCACTCGGTGAAACTTTTCTGTCTTGTCTGATCCCTTGACAAATACAATCTGTGTGTGATCATTCATCACGGGGATGGAAGACCTTTAAAAGTATCTTTCATGCAAACCAGTATAGTGCTAGGGAACTCCAGAAAGTTAGTTCTGCTCTGTTTTTGCCTTTTTTAATAAGATCTTATTGCATTACTATTTTAGAACACCATTTTGGCATCCACAAATAAAGTACATTACTTTCTATGAGGTTATTAAAATATATTTCTCTGGGTGGCGAAAAGGATGGCCTTCTTGCTATAGAGTGCAGCGGATAATGAGGTGCTCAGGTTATTTCCGCCCATGCATCTCCATGTGGAAATCAGTGCTGCACAAGAGGGGTGTAGATTTTAGGAACGTGTTGCCAGCAGACCTCATTGTAACTCTGACTGACAGGTAATTGCTTAGTCTGGGAGACGTAGTTGCATCTGGTTGGGAGAAAGCATAAAAGAGCTGATATAAATGGCAGAGATGAATGTCTCTGTTTCTTCCAAGGAAATGAATTGCATTACTTTTTCTTTTCCCAGACTTTGCAGCAGCAGGAATGCAAACTGCTCTACAGTCGTAAAGAGGGGCAAAGACTTGAAAACAAGAATAAAAACCGCTATAAGAATATCTTACCTTGTAAGTACATGGCACGAAGGGTTTTTTTTTTAACTCGCTGACCTACTTGTCTTGGAGGGCTTTTCTGTGGGTGGGCAGCAGCTCACATGAGACAATCAAGCACATATTACAAATTACAATTTTCTCTTCTTAACCCCTTCCTCCCCTACATAGCAAATAGTTCCTCACATGTAGTCCTAGAGATGACTATGGTATATAATGCCCCCACAGTTTCCTTTCGCCCTGTCTAGAGATGTTTGTATATTTTTGTGAATTTAGAAGTAGGGATGAATGAGTGAAAGGCGTCTGAACCACTTCACCTGCTTGTCTATGGGATAACGAAATTGGTAAGGAGGAAGGGTGCTGGGATGTTACCAAGTAGGTTACCACTAAGCGCAGGAGAAGGTGGACCAGCAGGAGGCGCCATCAGATAAGAAAATGTAGCAAAAAAAAAATATATATTTTTATTGCCCGTACTTTGTAATAATACTTGATTTGAAATTCTCTACTCGTTGCCTAGTCATTTTTCATGGGATATCCCCTTTAATAAATCTGCATCTTGGTGTTGCCAGTGGGGGTGTGTCCCTGCACGGTTTCTCACTGGCAGCACTAACTGTACAGTGTCAGACCACTGGTAACACCCAGTTGCAGATTCATTAATAAAGTAACAATAACAGAGGAATGGAGCAACATAGTTACCGTATATACTCGAGTATAAGCCGAGTTTTTCAGCACAAAATTTGTGCTGAAAAACACGAACTCTGCTTATACTCGAGTCATACATGTAAAAAGGAGAGCGGAGTGGGAGGAGGAGCTGGGGACGGGCATTTGCGGCGGGGCCGATGCGCTCACTGCTGACTGACTGATGTCACGTGCCTGCCCGGCCTGCCTGGAGTATTCCGTCCGGCATGTGAGGAGGTATTTAGAACAGAGGGGGCAAGAGTTATAGTATGAATTACACTATACAGTAATTGAATTTTAAAACTTTACAGGAGCGGTAATGGGATGGGGGGGCTGTGTGGATGGCACTGTTATGGCATGGGGGGCTGTGAATGGCACTGTTATGGGATGGGGGCTGTGGATGTCATTCACAGATCCCCCATAACAGTGTGCCATCCACAGATCCCCCATAACAGCATCATCCACAGATCCCCCATTACAGTGTCAGTCACAGATCCCCCAATCAATAACAGTGACATCTATTTCCACCTCGGCTTATACTCGAGTCACTACTTTTCCCAGTTTATTAGGGTAAAATTAGGGGGGTCGGCTTATACTCGAGTATATACGGTATATGAAAAGCTGCTCCGGAATTATTGCATGGGGAATGCAATTGGTTACTAAAACAGACATGTTGGGAGTGGTGGCAGTTCCCTTTTTTAAATACAAATCGGCAGGTTCTGATCCCCAATCGGTTCCAATGAAGTGTTGGGGGATTTAGGAAAAAATAAGATGCATTAGAAAGTCACCTTTTATGATTGCTATCCACCTTAGGGAATGCCCACGAAGGACAGAAAAAACATAGCTATTACAGAGTTTGCCGCAAAATGTGCATGTTTTACAAGCACTTTAACGAGTGCGCATTCACACAAACTTTAGTACTAATGTTCTTGTGCAAAACAATTGTTTAACAAATGCAACAGCCACCTGACTATTTCACAGGATGGCTAAGGTAATAGAGCTCACACTACGCAGTGACATGGATGAAGCCGCCACGTGACAAGGTCATGAAAGAGAGGGTGGCATTTACAGGTGTACCTGCAGCTTCAATGTGTACATGCAGGGTTATCAGAAATATTAAAGGGGACAGATTTATTTTTAATTTTTTAATAATGGATTTGAAAGTTATTGTAAAATGGCCACTACAGTGAAATAATTAAAGAAAAATCGCATTAAAAGGTGTCAATAGCCTTTATTATTACATTGTAATTTGGGATAAAACATTTTAGCCCAATTGGTCGTTTGTCCCCTGCAACCTGCATCTTTTCACATACAATACTGACCGCCCCCTTCCAAATGAAATCAGAGGATCGGCTCTGACTGCTCGATCTGTTACCCTTCACACAGTCAGTGTTTGTCAGTGATTTCCATCAGTGATTGTGAGCGAAAACCAGACGTGAAGCCTACACAGAAATAAGGTGTAATGGAAAGATTTGCACTTTGTTTTTGACCCACATCATGTTTTAGCTCACAAACACTGATGGAAACCTCTGATCAATCACTGATCGATGTCTGTGTGAAAGAGGCCTTATCTTTATAAAGATCTATTGGAAAAATTTTTAGCCCATAATATTTACAATGCAAAAATGCTTCCAAACATGTCCATAGCCCTTATAGCGAAGGCAAAAAATGTTATCCTGGAAAGCCCCTTAACATGCAGTCCTATGTAAAATGTACTAGATTTTCTATTGTGTCTGTGCCTAGAATCTGTCTAAAAAGTGGATTCAATTTGTGCAATTTGGCGCAACTAGCGTTACAACACTGTCTTGCTCAAAAGGGGTGTGGAGCTTAGCGGGAATGGGCGTGGCATAAGGTGTGTTGTTTTGCTCCAAAATTGTGCTGGTTCTGTAACATCTTTACGTATCTTAAAAGAATTCTCACCGCTAATGAAATGGGCTACACCTTAGGCTCCATTCACACGTCCGCATCCAACATGTCCTTGTTTTGTCTGCAATTGCGGACAAGATTATGCATTTTCTATTAAAGTGCCGGCGATGTGCGGATCCGCAAAAAACACTTACGGGCATGTGAATGGACCCTTAGGCCTCTTCATGTTTGATGCCCGGATTGGATGCGGGTGCGTTGCGGGAATATGCGCGATTTTTCCCGCGCGTGTGCAAACGTTTGTAATGCGTTTTGCACGCGCATGTGAAAAATTGCCATGTTTGGTACCCAAACCCGAAGCCGGACTTCATCACTGAAGTCCAGTTTCGGGTGGAGTATTCTGTAGATTTTATTATTTTCCCTTATAACATGGTTATAAAGGAAAATAATAGCATTCTCAATAGAGAATGCAAAGTAAAAAGGGCACTAGAGGGTTAAAAATAATAAAAACATAAACTTACCCCCTCCATTTGATCGCGTAGCAGCCGGTTACCGGTCTCCTGCTCTGTATTCAGCCAGGAAGGGGGTGAAGGACCTTCCGTGACGTCACTGGGTCACATGGTCCAATCACCTGGAAGCAGGTGATCTAGTGCCCTTTTTACTTTGCATTCTCTATTGAGAATGCTGTTATTTTCCTTTATAACTATGTTATAAGGGAAAATAATAAAGATCGGGTACGCATCCCGATCGTCTCCTAGCAACCATGCGGGAATATCGCAACGCATCCGCACTTGCTTGCGGATGCTTGCGATTTTCCCGCCGCCCCATTCACTTCTATGGGGCCTGTATTGCGTGAAAAACGCAGAAACTGGAGCATGCTGCGATTTTCACGCAACGCAGAAGTGATGCGTGAAAATCAACGCTCATGTGCACAGCCCCATAGAAATGAATGGTCCGGATTCAGTGCGGGTGCAATGCGTCCACCTCACGCATTGCACCCGCGCGGAAAACTCGCCCGTGTGAAAGAGTCCTTAGCGTGTGAACTGAGGCTGTGTTTCCCCCTTTCAATATATCTATTGTTAGAAATAAACCTTCTGAATATTTTCTGCATTAAACACAATGGCTTATTATCTTTTCATACAGTCGACCACACAAGAGTTGTCCTTCATGATGGGGATCCTAATGAACAGGTTTCTGATTACATCAATGCCAATACCATAATGGTGAGTCTTAACCATTCATTAAAAAAAATGCATGTATTCTTTTATTTATTTTTTTTTTTTTATCAAAATGGGCAATGCAATCGTGTAATTTCTATAATGTACCTTATTCCATATTTTATTCTGCAGCCTGAATTTGAAACAAAATGCAACAATTCAAAACCCAAGAAGCGTTATATTGCTACTCAGGGCTGCCTCCAAAATACGGTGAATGATTTCTGGAGAATGGTTTTTCAAGAAAACTCCAGAGTTATTGTCATGACAACTAAGGAGGTAGAACGAGGCAAGGTAAGTCTAACGTAGGAGTCTGAATCCTTGCGGAGTCTGGCACTCCAGGTCTCTTAGCACGATATAGATGGAAAAATATCTCTCACGGATTACCATGTGTCTTTTTTTTTTTTTTTGTCTTTAAAATGGTTGTCTCTTCTGAAACATTGGTGGAATACTGCTAGAGTATACCACCCATGTCAGCCGTTCTACAATCATTTCTAGCTCGGCTATCCAGCAGTCCCATAGTAGTGAATAAAGCAGTAAATATGTATGAGTGGATGCCCTCTCCATTCATTTCTATGGAAGCTTTGAAAATAGCCAAGTGCACTTGCATGGCTATTTTTGAAACCCCCATAGAAATCAGTGGAGAGCACGTTTCACATGCACAGTATGCTCTTCACTTTTGGTTGCCTGTTCTAGAGATAGGTGCAGGTCCCACCCCATGTAATAACCATTCTGGAACATCTATTCTTATGGCTCCATGTTGTACTATTCCTTTATTATTTCTACTAGAAGTTATGAATGAATTGCTAGCAGTCTGCAGTAAGGGTACAGAGGGGTGGTGACCAGTTTGGGGGGTGTGTACCTGCACAGACTCACTCTATCCAATCAGAGCTGCTATTTTCGGACTGTGTAGGTACACACCCCCAACATGTTACCACCCCTCTGTACCCTTACTGCAGACTGCTAGCAATTCATTTATAACTTCTAGTAGAAATAATAAAGGAATGACACAACATAGTCATAAGAACAGATGTTCCAGAATGGTTATTATATGGGGATGCATAAAGCTATTAAACCAGGCACGTCAGGAGCGGTGACAGGTCCTCTTTAATACTTTCTAGATAAGTAGATATTCAGAAAAAGTTTTTGTACACTTTTTTATAGAGCTAGTTTCCTTTGGAAATAAAGTGCAAGAGATTTCTATAGTGAAATAGTTCAGTTTTTGTCCATTGTGCTTATTTTGAAGTTTCACTCTAAACATGTGGAATGTAAGGCTATGTTCACGGTTTCTGTTCGTAAAGGGGTTTTTCAGGAATTTACTATTGATAGCCGGTTCCCTCCAATCAGCTGTTCTGGCGCTGGAACTACTCAGCTTTGTCCGTTCTATTGGATGGAGCACCTACTGCAGTGCTGCTCTCATCCTCTTCAGTGGGAGCAGCACTGCAGTTATCAGCTCCTTCCACTACACAATGGCTGGAGCTATTTTTTTCCACCGCTTATAATACTAGGACACAACTCATTACCAGGGACCATTGGGCAATAAGATATTGATGGCCTACCTGAATGTAAACCATCTGTTGTAAAATCCTGGTCTATCCCTATAAAAGGTTTGTCTCCTAAAGGAAACCTCTGTCCATATGCCTTTTTAGGGCATTTGGACATCATGGTGGTGGTGGATCTTCCTGTCAGGGCCCCCTCTTTGAGCCAGATAATATAGTTGCTTTGTATTGGTGGCTTCCCTTCTGGTGGAGTTAAGCCATCTTAGTAATGCTAAAAAGCCTCCGTGTAATGCCACGGTAAATGCTTGGCTGACCACGGCTTTCCTGGGGGGAGATCTGGGGAATGCGTTCTAGAGCTAATGAGACAACCCCTTTAACTGATCTATGATCTTTTGGGGTAAGGATAGCAGACTAAGATATTCTTGCCATCTAAAACCGATTCCCCCTCTTGATCTAAAAAGACATTTAGGGCAACTGATATCCAAAAAGTGATGTAAACCTCAGCTGTCGTTTTTTTTTTTTTTCAGTCTTTGTGGCGAGGATGAAATTTAATGCTGGGTTATATATTTTCAGAGCAAATGTGTGAAGTATTGGCCTGAGGAGCACGCACTTAAGGAGTATGGAGTCATGCGGGTGAGAAATGTCAAAGAAACACCAGCACATGACTACATATTAAGAGAGCTGAAACTTTCAAAAGTAGGGCAAGTAAGTATTGCTCTTTTCCTGATTATTGTATCATAGATGCAGTATGTCAAGCTTCTTTTTTGCTTAAGTACAGAACAAGGTAGAATTACCAACACTATTGGAGAACCTCTGAAAAAAGGTCTCTTCTTGAACCCTTTTAACTATACCGTTGTAAAAGTGACCTCTGTCCTGCTTCTACTGCCTCCATCGAACCCCCTAAACAGGTTCCATTGTATCCTGGTGGAAAACACTGGTATCGGGGGCAATAGAAAGAAAATTACATCTAATTCTATATCTATGCTTGAATTCGGAAGTAGCTCTTCAGTCCCCTCCAGCCAGACTCCTGCGTGTAGTAGAATTACAAGTTCCTGTGGAGGCTAAAAAAAAATAAAGTGAAGCTTTTTAGCCATGTGCCACTCAGAGGACAACCATTCTGCATAGACAGTTACAGTTACTTTTTGATGCTTATTTTATAAGTGAAAAAAAAAAGGAATTCAGCTTTATGGTGGCCATACACTTTAAGGCTAGGGCTACACGACGACATGTGTCGCGCGACACATAGGGCACAACTACACTACAACACGCGACATTGATGTTGTGCGACAATTTTTTATAAGGAGAGTCTATGGTGTCGCACTGCGACATACTTCGACGCAAAAAAATCCATCTCTTACATTTTGTCGCACGACACATGTCGTCCTGTAGCCCTGGCCTAATAGCTGTCGGCCAACAGCTGTTCCTCCTAACCTGCTAATACACATGAATCCTCAGTACGGCCGAATGTGTTTGTGCTGTGAATGGCTTGAGGTGAGAAAGCGACCTCTGGCAGGGGATTACCTGCACTGAGAGCACATGATCGGGCATGTTGAATTTCATAATGCTGATCCATGTGTTCCCCAACATAGGCCAAGCAATGTCGGTCAAACCTCAGATACACCATAGGTGGCCAGCCACTCCTGCTGAAATCAGTGGATTTGGCCGCCTTAGTCTGTGTATGGCCACCCTTAAAGTTTATTTTTTGATAATAATGACTTTTTATCTCATGCCCGCAGCCTGCCTCTTCAAAGTAGTGTTGTCACAATACTAAAATGTTATGTTTATTTATTTTATTGTTTATATATATTTTATATGTAAAATTAGGAAAGGGGGTTTATACTTAATATATATATATATATATATTTTTTTACTTTTTATTTAAAGGGGTTGTCCGGGTTCAGAGCTGAACCTGGACATATCCACATTTTCACCCAGGCAGCCCCCCTGTCTTGAGCATTGGAGCAGTTCATGCTCCGATGCTCTCCTTTGCCCTGCGCTGAATGGCGCAGGGAAAAGGATTTTCTAGAGTTCCGGTGATGAACCGGGCTCTCCTTAGGCCTGCCAGGCGGAGGCTTCCACCCAACAGTAAGCCTGGTGACGCCAACGGCACTGATGGGCGGGCTTTAGCTCTGCCCTAGCCTGTAAAACGGCTAGGGCAGCGCTAAAGCCCGCCCATCAGAGACGGTGACGTCACCGAACACATTGGTGGGCGGAATCTTCCATCCGGTAGTGTGTTGTTGTAAATAAGAGCCCCTGCCCTGTGCTATCCAGCGCAGTGCAAGGGAGAGCATCGGAGCATGAAATGCAGGGGGCTGCCTGGGTGAAATTATGGGTATGTCCGGGTTCAGCTCTGAACCTGGACAACCCCTTTAATAACTATTTCCTCCCTTTTCCTATTCACCCTAATAGAGCTCTATTATTTACACAGCACAAAGCATAGGACAGCAGGGAGCATAACATGGCAGCCAGGGCTTCAGTAGCGTCTTGGCTGCCATGGTAACCGATCCGAGCCCGCTATTACACTGCTGGGGCTCCAATCACAACTGCACACTGCGCCACCAATGAGTTAATACCCGGGGGATTGGGGGGACGCACTGCACCACCAATGTTTCCAAACCATTAATACAAATATAAGAGGCGGGTGCTGGCTGCAAAATCACATAGCCAGCACCCGACCTCTGACAGGGAGCTGTGATCAGCGGCAGTTAACGCAACTGCCTGTCATAGAGGTCGGGTGCCGGCTATGTGTTTCTGCCGCCAGCACCAGCCTCCTGTATTTGTATTAATGGTTTAGTTATCATCATTGGTGGTACAGTGGCCACAACCCCTCCCCTTCTCCGCCCCTCTCTCTCCTCATTGGTGGCGGCGGCAGCACAGGGGGAGGGAGAGTGTGACTCCTTCTTCCGTGTGCTGCTGAGGAGAACATGGAGCGCGCCGAGAGCAGCTCATGCCATCTTCTGTAATACTAGGCTGTGCAGTAGCGCAGCCTAGTATCGGTAAATGGCAAATCTCGGTATAGACTCGATACCGGTACAAAAGTATTGATAATTCGGTAACCGGTGCAACCCTACTTCAAAGAGAAGATTTATACTCCTCTGCCCCCACCGCTCTGGTCCTCTGTGCCGGCTCCCGCTTGACCATGTTCCAGTCCCAATAACTGGCTTCAGTAGTGTCATGGCCACAAGCAGCACATCACAGCTGAAGCTCAGTTATTATGCGACCATGTCTGTGCAACGGCAGATGTAAAAAGTCCGGAGACCGGAACATGGACATGCAGGAGCCAGCACGGAGGACTGGAATGGTGGGGAGCAGATATGTTTTAACCTTCCGGTTACGGAGGAAGACTGGGGGCACTTGCAAAAAAAAATCATTATTCACGGAGAACCCATTTAAGTTAGCAGTACACAATAGACCTATGTGAGCTAAACCCATAGATTTTGGCAGGTTCAGCCGACCATCTAATGTGTATGGGGTCTCCTGACACTCTCCCTCAATGGCTGATATTGGAGGAAATAAGGATAATGAAGATCAGGAGAGAGAGCTCTATTGTGTGCATGGTAATCCAATCTTATCAGTGTTTTATTGCTTTTTATACTCCAGGGTAACACTGAAAGAACTGTATGGCAATACCATTTCAAAACCTGGCCAGATCACGGAGTGCCTACAGATCCTGGTGGTGTCCTGGACTTTTTAGAAGAAGTTCATCACAAGCAGGATAGTATACCTGAACCAGGGCCTGCAGTAGTTCATTGCAGGTAACTAGCTTCTTAACCTATTCCTCCTTTTCTTATTGAAACAAAGCATAGCTCAAAGAGGTTGTACAGGTTTATAAAAAACATGGCTTCTTTCTTCCAGAAACAGGACCACACCCGTCCATGGGTGGTGACTGGTATTGTAGAAGTCCCCAGAAGTGAATGGAGATGAGCTGCAGTACCTTTCACCCTGTGGTGGTGCTGTTTGGTGCAGGAAGCAGTCATGCTTTTCTCATCTTGTATGACCTGTATGAGAAGTAGTAGTTCGGTTTCAAGTTCTAAAGTGCTTTTCCACTTTAAAAATCAATTACCGAAGTTATTCAACGAAGTCAAGCGCGACTTCGTGAATAACTAACTTCGGGTCATCGGAGCCCATACATTCTGATACTGTACAGAGACGGATCTCCGTACAGTATTATTCCGAAGTTTTGAACGAATGGACTTCGGATGAAGCATCCAAAGCTCGCTTCGCTCAACACTAAGTAGATAGGTCAGATGTAGTACATAAAGCATTCTGAGCGCTGAGTAAGATGTGCCTAGCAGTAACCGGTTTCTTTTCTGGGTCAGTATTCTTCAGCTACAGTTACTTGATATACGCTCAGAGTGATGAATTGTAGACAAGTGACAGGGAGAATAGAACATCTGACTCTGGCTGCTCCCGTGTTGGCTGGAGGTAATTCTCCGCTAGCATTGTACCTGTCATATATTTCCTAGTGCAGTAGAGGCAGACTATCATTTTGGCATATCCTCTATAATAAATGTGTATTTATATGCTGCCAGCTGGAATGCCTTTCTATTCAGCCTACACAATAAAGTCTGTGTTTTCATACTTTGGGACTGTCTTTTGCTCACCGCGCTGTCGCTTTCTTTATTAACAGTGCAGGAATAGGACGTACAGGCACTTTTATTGTGATTGATATTCTCATCGATGTCATCCGAGAAAAAGGTGGGTATGGAATTTGCCGTTATCTGCCACTACCAGGGATTTGGACTAGCGGCTTCAGCATATGGTTCTAGAGATATGAGGATATTGTGCATTCATTGCTATCTTGAAGAGCTGATTTCTTTCATCATCATTTAACCCTTTCCCGGGAAGACAAACTGACAAGATGCATTGTCAGATTTGTCAGTGTTGAATGGCAGTCAAATAAAGCAGATTAAGTGTTTTTCCAGGCACATCATTCTATTGAAACACAGATAATTCCAATGTATTATATCCCATGTTCCCCTAGTTTATGAGTAGCCCAAATCCCTGCAGTACCTGACCCATTTACTGCCCTCTGAAGTCTTCATAGCACCAACTGCAGTAGTGAATTTCCCTGAACACTTAGGGGGTCATTTATGATCATATATACACCAGTTTTCTGGGGCATGTATGCATGTCTGTCGCAGATTGCGACTTTTACCCACTCACGCCAGGTCTAAAAAGAAGGGTGCTGGTGTTTTAGGTGTTGGAAATGGTCTACATTTAAACCAGCAAGGAAGCTGTCTTACATTTAGACTGGTGGTGGATGAGCCGAAGTTATGTAGAGGCCGGCGCCTCTTTATAACTTCGGCGGAGCCAGTGCAAGGGCTTATTAAGACCGGCGTCTAAGGCTACTTTCACACTTGCGTTTGGTGCTGATCTGTCTGGTATTTGCACAGACTGATCCGCACCTATATTGCAAATAGGTTTGTATCCGTTCAGAACGGATCCGTTTGCATTAGCTTTAAAAAAAATTGAAAACGGATCAGTCCCCATTGACTTACATTGTAAGTTAAAACAGGTTCGTTTGGCTCCGCTGCAAGCTGCATTATAGTGTCTGCCTCCAAAACAGAATAGAAGTGGAACGGAGCCTAACTGATGCATTCTGAACGGATCCTTATTCATTTAGAATGCATTGGGGCTTAACTGATCTGTTTTGGACCATTTGTGAGATCCCTGAAACGGATCTCTCAAACGGAATCCAAAACGCCAGTGTGAAAGTAGCCTAAAATACAAATAAATGATCCCCTTAATCTGGTGTCTGATTCTGGTCATTTTGACCTACCATCATTTGAAAAAATAGCGCAAATGATTGTTCATGATGGCTGATGGCACACTTCTGTCTGCAAAAATGTGATTGGCCAGGTTGGAAAATTACGTGTGTATGGCATGGTCAGCCGAATTAGATTGATCATTGCCGTTGTGCTGAGCGACTAAAGGAGCCAGTTTGTTTAAAATTTGACTCGCTGGTCAGCCATGTGAGTGCAGCATGTCGCTGGTGGGATAATGCATACAAACGACTCTCGTAAGTCAGGCTTAGATCAATTTTAACTCAACCTGCTGATTTTAGAGGGATTGGTTAGTTATCTAATGTGTATGGGGGTCTCATCTTCTACTCAACGCAGATGTCAGTGGAGAGAGGATTGGGCAGTTGCTGCCCTTTTACCATTCAAGACCCAAGCTGAGCTTGTATGTATAGGCGATAGGAGAGATAGCTGTTGGGCAGCCATATAATGGAGTGGACTGCAATATTTTATTCTGCACAGCAGAATATGTATGGAGTGAACATTTACCACTACTTTTACCACACATTTAAGTTGGAGTGTGGCATTAGGGGTCACTATTCTCAGGCCGCTCCATCAGATTTCCACGCTCTGGTGGAGACTTAATTTGATAAACCATGCTGAGACATGCACCTAACTCGATTCATGCTAGGGAGACCCCTATGCCACTTATGGTACCTGCACACAGATGCAGGCTTATAAACAGATATTCGGCACAAATTTCCATGTGTATCTGCACCAAATCTGGACCAAAATCTGTATGTGTTACTTGTGTTCTTTGGGTGAAATTCGCACAAAACAAACTGTGCAAACAATTGACATGCTGCAGATTTCAGAATCCGTACAGCAGGCCCGTTATCGCACATGTCTAATCTCATACACTTTGCCTATACTTTATTACATTGTGGTTTTTCTGCACAAGAAGCTGTACAGAAGAAAGTGCGTAAACCTCAACGTGTGCAGGTAGCCTGAAAGAGTAGTGTGTAGAACTGCTAAACCCTACCCAGATTGCTCTACAGTTGGAGAACGAAAATGATGACTGAATAGGCCGTCTCTGTGCTGTGTGATAGGAACCTTTATATTATTCTATATGTAAGTAAGTGGAGCGTTAAAAAAAAAGACCCCTTTTTCAAAAGAGTTATTTTCCATCAATGAATGAAGACATGTTATGTCAAGGACCTTCAAAACTGTACAGACTAACTGTATCCAGTAAGGAAATTCTCAGGTAAAGGGGTATTCCCACCGCAGACATTTTTGGGTTTCACCTGTATCTATCTATGGAGCAATCCGTGGATATGCCCTAAATGTCTACCCCTTTACATACATCAGCAGCGCAAATCCTATGTCCTGATCGATTTTACGTACATGAACAGAGCAAACTATCGAGAGCACAGGATGTCGAGTTCAGAGCATTGACTACACTAGAAATAATTCTCTACACCTCATCTGTGAACAGGATTAGTTTTGCATAGAATATCCAATTCTACATATATCAGGAATGTTATATGCAGTAACAAAAGGGAATCCCAAAATGGTGAGGAATTGAAGCACAATGGAAAGCTGAAAAGTTAATTGCCTAAAACCAGAACATCTGTTTAAACCAATGTAGTTCTGTTCCATCTGGGACATTTATGGCATATCGCCCAGAAAGGTGCGGATCCTGTCCACAGATCGGGGCCCTGAAGTGAACGAAGTGCACCACCCATGTGCCGCATCCTCTCCATTCATTGCTATGGGACTTCAGAAAATAGCTGAGCGAGCACGTCTCAGAGCAGTAAAAAGAGAGAAAGCCATACATGAGAGGTCACTCCTCCATTCATCTGCTCTTAGCTGTTTTTTATAATCCCATAGCTGTGTATAGAGCAGGGATGCTCAACCTGCGGCCCTCCAGATTTTGCAAAACTACAACTCCCAGCATGCCCGGACAGCTTACAGCTATCAGTCTACAGCAGGGCATGGTGGGAGTTGTAGTTTTACAACAGCTGGAGGGCCGCAGGTTGAGCATCCCTGGTATAGAGGGTGGCTGCGCTTACTTGTGGCTTACTCTTTCTTCACTTCAGAGTCCTGTTCAGGAGCCTAGTGATATGCTATAAATGTCCCAGATGGGAATGCCCCTTTAGCAAGGCCTAACCTCCTACACCTTCGTTCACACAGAGCAGCCTGTCTGATCTTACTCGACCATCCTCTACTTCACCACTGGATCCCCATTAACTGCAATGAGGTCCAGCATAAATGCACTTTTTTTTTTTTTGTCCAACCTGAAACCCGGCCTTTGCGCTGGATCAGGCAACTGGATCTCCTTAACGGAGATGTGAACGAGGCATACGCTCTCTCCCTTCTATCTGTCACACAGGAGGCTGAAATGACAATGTGATACAATTGGATGGGGATACTGTATGTTAAAGCTATGTAGGCCTTAGAACTGTATAGTCTTCTAATAAATAATTTCTTTGGCGGTTCCAATAGGCTGCTTTCAGATGGCCGATGTTTCTGGCCGGGTGCTGTCCAAGTTTAAGAAGATCAGCAATGTCCTACCAAATGGAATAGGTCATGGGCAGTCCTTACAAACATTTGTTAAGCCAGAACAAAGACTAGTTTCTTACCGCTTGCCTGCAAGGGGCCTGGGAAGCCATTGTTGTTGCATGCAGGTCTGTTCATCCGTGGGAAACAATGGAGGGCGCAACAAGTGCCGTTATGAGTCAGTGAGATCCAGCATTGCTTAGTTGTTTCCTTAGTGTGAATGTAGCCTTGGTGGCTCTTAGAGCAGCGATTGATCTGTTCAGGCTGCCCCTTTTACTTCGGATGATGTTAATTTTTTGATCTCTTTTTAGGTGTTGATTGTGATATTGATGTACCCAAAACTATTCAGATGGTAAGATCCCAGAGATCAGGAATGGTCCAGACAGAAGCACAATACAGGTTTATATACATGGCTGTACAGCATTACATAGAAACTTTACAACGCAGAATTGAAGAGGAGCAGGTATGTTATATGTAGATCACTAATGCAAATGTATTTAACTATGTTAGAGATTTTATACGAAGACTGGGTACCATCTCTGGGAGATTTTGGCAACTTTTTGTTCCGCACTTTTAAATTAATGGCCACTTACCTGACTCCAGTGAGGCGCTGAGTTCTGTCTTTACTGCTGGAAAGTTAGTCCTCTCTCATTTGTAGCTAGGAGCCATTTTATCAGCTGAATCAGCATTTTGATCTCACAAGTTGAGCTGACTAATTTTTGGTGCAGTGATATGTTGGACAGTGTAGTTAACCACTAAAATCCTGTACCCTTACAGGCCATAAACGACTTTTAACGCTAAAGTATATTTTCATCAATTACTCTAGCTCCCATTCCTCCTTGGTTTTTTTTCTTCTTCCAAGTTCACTTTATTTGCAGTTTTCTCTAATCCCCCATGCTTGAATCTTACTTCCTGGTTTGTCATGTGACTGCCGTCCCATCATGCCTTAGGTTTCTGACATCAGCAGATCTTGTGACACTAACCACTCCTCTTGATCTTACCAATGAGGCCTCCTACAATGTGAGGCTCCAATGCAGGACATAACCAACTCATTTTCCACAGGTCGCAATGATAGGCTAATGACGTTTGCAAATGGGGAAAGTGATCTAACAATGATATCTTTTGGACGGAATACATTTATATTAGTAGCGCAACTCCTTTAAGTGACAAGACAGTAGCCAATTACTGGATATATGAACTTTTTAGGCTTTATACAGAAAAATAGGAACTTTGGGAGAGATTTATTAAGACTGGTGTTGGGGACACCAATTTTAATTGGTCCTGCGCTGGTGTCGGATGCGGCAGAATTATTAAGAGGTGCACACCCCTTAATTACTGTGGCACTTGTGCAGCTGCCCATGCTGCAAAAGTTTTTCAGGCAGATGCCCACATGTTATTAAATGAGCCAGGCTGTGGAGTTCCTGCCTGTGATCCCCCACCTGCCACACACACACCCCACACTTTTTTTTTTTTTTTTTTTTTTTAAAGTGGCAAAGGGTGTAAGGAAAAAGCGAAAAAAGGGGCAAACCCAGACTTGTGCTGTAGAATTGCAACTTTTCAATGCCAGAAATCTGACAGAGAAGCACACCCCCTTTGTTTCTTTCAGAAGACATGCCAAAATGACAATGACCCCAAATGTGGGCATTAATTCCAAATATTTGACTAAGGTCTTGACATGTAGCAGCTAAATTCCCTTATATGCCTGATGTCCTGTGAAACAATGTAATATTATCTTCAATTGTTAATTGTGTTGTCTGGGACATTTAAGTGATGGCCTACCCTTAGGATAGTCCGTCAATGTATGACTGGTGGGTGTCTGACCCCAGGGACCGCCATTGATCAGCAGGTGTAGCATAACTGATCACTGAAGCTCAGTCCCGGTCACCCATGGGCTAAGTTGCAGTATTAGGCACAAACGGGTGCGTCTAGATGGCACTGTGCCTGCATATCCAAAAAAAAGAGCCTGTAGTGCTCCTGCAATTTCTTCTGCTGATCAATGGAGGTCTCAAACTGTAACTGCTTTTATTCTCATCAGTGCTTCCTACAGTAATCTATCATTACTAGATGTAAAAGCTTCTTCCAGAAGGGTGAATTGGATGCCATCTAGGAATTTAAAAGACAAATTGCTATTCTGTAGCATTTTATCTAACACATTTCATGCATATTAATTTACATTCAAAATTAGTCTGGCATCCACTCTAATTAAGGCATTAAAGGGGTTTTCCGAGACTTTAGAACTGATGACCTATCCTCTGGGTGCGATACCAGGCACAGCCGCTATACGACGTACGGGGCTGTGTTTAGAAGGCACGGTAAAGGCTGCCACGTACACTGGAGCGTGGGCACTTTCTCAAACTGCTGATTGGCGGGGGTCCCGGGTGTTGGACCCCCACTGATCACATACTGATGATAGGTCATCAGTTCTGAAGTCTTGGAAAACCAATTAAAGACACAAAATTTAGTAAATGGCCTCCTCGCTGGAAAATATGGATGTTAAACGGCGTGTTCTTCACTGAAGAACTGACAATTGGCTGCTCCATCAGCCCGTCTAAATCTGCCTTTAGGATTGCCAACTTTTATGACAATATTCCCCAGGATCTGCCTAAAATAAAGAACAGGTAAGTTCTTACCTCGCAGATCCCACACCACTGCTGCAGTTCTTTATTTCATGCGGATCCCAGGGGTTTGAACTTCTGAAACCAGGCAATCCCTTTCAAGAGGAAATGTGACCACCTTTCTGAGGGACCACAACTCTGAGTGCAGCATAACATAGGAAGAGGTGCGCTGATTCCAGCACTTGTCTCTGTAATGTGCGTCTATAATGTTTCTAAACCATTTTTACTATTTCTTAACTTCCCCTGGGAGGAAGTAGTCTTGGTATTTAGGAGCTGCAGGAATAGCTCCATCCACCTCCAGCTGATAATCTTCATATTCAAAGTAAGGCAGGTAGTTGTCAAGCATTGGGGGCGCAGTTATTCCTAAAGCTTCTCATTCAAGGACTGCTTCCTCACAGCGCAATGTCAACACTGCAGCCAGTAAATGGTATTTTTTCAGAAACTGCATCATATATACCCACCAGGGACAGAGCTAGAATTAATGTCACTGTCTTATGTTGCCCTCAGAACAGTGTTTAATGCTCAGTGAATGTACTACTGTGTCAATTGGATTCGCAGGAACTATATAGTTCCCATGATGTAATAGTATGGGATGGTGATGTTATAGACACAAAAGCTGTGCCCGTATCATACTTGCAGGTGCTAGCATTAATATAGTCCCACCACCAGAGATAACTCCAATGGACGTTTAACCACTTAAGTGCATTGATTAATGCTGAGTGCGGTATCTAAGTGATTAGGACAGAGGCAGGGGTCTCCCTTTGTGACCTCATCCGGCCCACATTGGGTTTTCATGGCAGTCGGGTGCCCATGTTTGCCATCTCAGTACATCCAAAAGCCCTTGCCAGACGCACTGCCTAATGGAATGTTTGTCAGCGTTAAGCTAAAGTACAAAAGTTTGGCATTGTATTAAGTGAGAAAGGGAGACTAAAATAAAAGTAAAAAAGTTTACAAACAAACATTAAAAAATTTAAAATAGATGAGAGAATAATGAAAAATCATTTTCACCAATAAAAATGCTTAAGAATAAAAAGAAAGTTTGTACATAATTGGTATCGCCATGTCTGTAAAAACTTTAACACTAAAATGATTATGCTAGTAAACCTGAACTGTTAAAGCGAACCTGTCACCTGCTTTTTACCTCTTAAGCTGTTAACTGTACCTTATAGATCATTGTAACCTTGTTTCCAAACAGGTGTTTTCCGTTTTTCTGGGGTTTATATTCCTGAAAAAATCACTTTATAATCTCCTGCTCTGCTGCGTCTGAAGTCACCAGACAAGTCAAGGAGGCAGACCCTCCTTGACTGCTGGATGCGACTCCCCCGCCCTAACCCCGCCTCTCATCCCTATGGATTGACACTAGCTCTTCTGCCCGGGACCGCTGGTCTCAGCGGCGCATGCGCCCGTCTGCCTTCATAGCAGCGCGATCCCCTTGCTAGATCGCGCTTGCGACTCTCTCCCTCTCTAGCCGGGCCGCTGGTGAAATGCAGATCACTCAGCGTGAGGCTCGGTATCGCGCTGCTATGAAGGCAGACGGCGCATGCGCCGCCGAGATAAGCGCGGTCCCGGGCAGAAGAGCTGAGTGTCAATCATAGGATGAGAGGCGGGGTTAGGGCGGGAGCGCATCCAGCAGTCAAGG
Source organism: Bufotes viridis (assembly GCA_033119425.1). NCBI lineage: Eukaryota > Metazoa > Chordata > Amphibia > Anura > Bufonidae > Bufotes > Bufotes viridis. Next base: position 140,306,473 of record CM065589.1, on the reverse strand, counting down.
GAGGGTCTGCCTCCTTGACTTGTCTGGTGACTCCAGGCGAGCAGAGCAGGAGATTATAAAGTGATTTTTTCAGGAATATAAACCCCAGAAAAACGGAAAACACCTGTTTGGAAACAAGGTTACAATGATCTATAAGGTACAGTTAACAGCTTAAGAGGTAAAAAGCAGGTGACAGGTTCGCTTTAAATAACCTAAAAATGCCAGAATTGCTGTTTCTTGTTTATCCCGCCTCCCAAAAAATACATAAAAGGAGATCAAAAAGTTGTATGAACCACACAATTGTTCTAATGCAAACATCAACTCATCCTGCAAAAAAACAAGCTCTTGCACTGCTCCATTAAGGCTGTCAACAAATGTTTTTTTTGTAAATTGATATCACCGTAATCACACTGATCCACAGCCTGAATGCCGTAAAAATAAAACCCAAAAACAAGATGCCAAAAATTGTGGTGTTTTTTTTTTTTAACCACCTATCACCCTGCATCCAAAATAAACCTTTTTCACTACATTACATATATGTATTATATATACCTCAAGTTGGTGCCATGAAAAATGCAATCTGCCCTGCAAATACAAGCCCTATTGTGGCTTCTTCTATGTTAAAATTATTATAAGTCCCAAATAATCTGCATCCTTTAGAGAGGTAATTGGTTAAATAAGCCATTTTATACTTGGGTTTCATTCATTGCGCATTTTGTAGCGGAGCCTGGCCTGTATGCAGGGCTTATACTGAATCTCCTTGTGCAAGTAAGTAAAAATAAACCCTGGCTACATGCATCATTTAACTCCAGGAGGTACTAAAGATAGGGGGGTCATTGGCCCAAAATGTTTACATTAAAATGACATTCTAAACTCCCCTCCAGTCACCCAGGGCATTATCTCTTGAAACAAACCCACTGTAGCTTTAATCTAATATAAAGCGATGATGTACTGGCTGGAATCCTACAAATACGGGGGCTGGGGTTATGTTTGAAGAACAGTGAGTATTTGCTCAAAGCAATTTTATATTTTATGTAAATATTATTTTTTTTCTTTTCAGAAAAGTAAGAGAAAAGGACACGAGTACACAAATATAAAATACTCCCTCTCAGAGCAGACAGCGGGGGATCAGAGCCCACTACCACCCTGTACCCCTACACCATTACCAACGCCTACACCTCCAGAGTAAGTTAAGCTGTGTATGTATATGTGTGCATTGCTTCCTACTGGCAGCTTACTAGGCTATATGTTCCTAAAGGGGCTGTCTCACTTCAGCACATGGCATTTATCATGTAAAGAAGGTTAATACAAGACACTTAATAATATATTGTGATTATCCATTTTTTCCATCACATTATACACCTCATTTCCATGGTTATAACCACCCTGCAATCCATCAGTGGTGGCCGTGCTCTCACACTACAGGAAAAGGTGCCGGCCTATGCGCACTTCCACAGTTCTGGCTACCAGAGAGCCCGATGCCTTTTCCTATAGTGTGCAAGCACGACCATCGCTGCTGGATTTTAGGGTGGATGTAACCATGGAAACGAGCAGGGTATAATGTGATGGAAAAATTTAATCAAGCCAGCAAAGGAGGCAGTATGGACAATCACAATATATTAGTAAGTGACTTGTATGAACTTTGTATAAATAATAAATGCAACTTTCTGAACTGAGACAACCCCTTTAAGCTAGTTTCATACTAGCGTTAAAAGCATCCAGCAGAGGAACAGCTTGCTGGAGTTCATTATATCTGGCATAGTGCCTTTCCCTGCCAGAGCCCATTGACTATAATGGGACCTGGCGGGAATCCAACTGATTCCCAGCATAAGTGCCGGGATTCGGCCAGACAAAATGCGGTGTAACCGGGGCTCTGTCGGCTATGATGAACTCTGGTCGGCTGTTCCTCTACCTGAATAGCCAGCCAGATAGTTTTAAGGCTAGTGTGAAACTAGGCTTAGCCTACTGAATTGTCATGCCAATTACAGAAATGTAGTATTGACAATGCACAGATTTCAGAATTGGGGGCCAACATATTAAAGTCGGTATTCCCATCTCAGACAATGGGGGCATATTGCTAGTATATGCCCCCATTGTCTGATAGGTGCGGGTCCCATCTCTATCTCGTAAACTGAGCTGGCAAAGTAAAGGAGGGCTCATCTATTTCCGTTGGCCCCATTGAAGTGAATGAAATCGGTGGCTGTGCAAGCGTGGTGCTCTCCCATTCATTTCTATAGGATGGTCAGAAATAGCCGAGCCAGCTCGGCAGCCCCATAGAAATGAATTATTGATGGTCATGTAGAAATCACTATATTACTGTTCAGTGCTGCCACCTGCTGGCCTAAACTGTAATAGATACGTAATGAGGCTGGAAGCCTAGTCCAAACTCAGGCTCATTACTGTAAAGGTATGTCTTCCCCAATCTCCGCCAGGGGGAGGCGTTACTTCTGGGTTTTTAGCCCTCTCAGATGCCGTGGTCATATTTGACCACAGCATTTGAGAGGTTAAATATCTGCAGTTGGTATTACCGTTGATCTTGTACATTAGCTGCGGCTGTCTACTGTATGAAACAGCAGGCACACTGCGGCTATGGTGCTCGCTTTGCTCCGGAATGGGCGCCATCTTTAAAGGGTGACATTCAGAGAAGGACCACAGCACATGACCCAATGTTTGGCTGTATATATAGGGTTCTCGTCAAAATTGATATCCCCTTCTCCACTTCAGGAATTACATAGAAGCTTCACATAAAGTTTGACAGCACACCAGGAGATTCTTTGCAAGTGTGTGAGTTTTATGCCCTTCATCAGGCTATAATTCTTGGCATATTGGGATCCCACACACCAACATGCCAAGAATTATAGCCTGATGAGAATCGCCCGAAACGTTGCTACTATTATATAATTATGCAATCCGGCTAAATAAACTCGCACACTTGCAAAGAATCTCCTGGTTTGCTGTCAAACTTTATATGAAGCCATCTTTAAAGGGGTTAAGACCTCTGCTTATCATGACTATGAAAGGTCCAAGGTGGTCCTCTTGCCAAGTGTTTTTTTTCTGCACAAAGGGGTTCCTGGCCATCCACTTTGCAGGCAAACTGTAGCACTGCTCTACTCAAGTTATTGGAGCTGTGCTTCAAGTCCCTGCACCACAGGTGGCTGAGAGCATCACTGTACAGGAAGAAACTGGGAACCAGTGAAGGCCCCAGTAGTCGAACCCCCACTGATCAGAAAAGTGATTGCATCATCTTTCTATGGTGGTAAAGCCTCTTTAATGTATGTTGGCTGAGCAAACGATTCCTTGGCAGTATGAGAGTAGTGGAGCTTCAGTCTCTAGGTCAATTTAATAAGAAGGTAATAACTATCAAATATACAATGGATTGATTAAATTAAAATCATAATGATACATTTTAGGCCTTACTTGCATAAAATGTGATTACACTGTTAAAGAGGGCCTTTCGCCTCTCCTGACATGTTTGTAGTCACTACTACTTACATTCCCCATAATAACAATTCTGCAGCATGTTTTCTTGTAACTCTGTGTTGTGCCACTCCTCGATTATTCCTGTTACAAGATTATGGATAAATTGCCAACTGGATGTTACCTTTCCCCTTGTCAAAGGGTTGTGTCCCTGTACAATCTTACACTGCTAGCACTGATTGCGCAGTGTCAGAATATGCAAGGACCCATCCCCAGGTGTCAACATCCAGTTGGCAATTCATTCATAAAATTCTTAGCGGAATGATAAATACGCACTAGAATTGTCATGTAATGTGGAATGCTGACATGTCGGTTTTAGTAAATATTGTAGTGTTAAGACTGTGTCAAAATGCCCAGTGATGTGAGCGAAAGTAGATTAGTAAAAAGATGGCGGGCTATTGCACGTTTCTCACTCCAGCAGTTAACGACTGAATGCAACAGTAGCATGTCATCTTGATTTGCAGTTGGCAATATTAATGGACACTCTTACTGTGTTCCTGTATAGTTCACCATAATAAGGAAAGTATAACTAGTGGGCATGTGGAGTACTAAACTTGACTATTGAAGGTTGATGCAATTGCCTGGGTTAGAAAACCCACTTTAAAATGCAATTTTAGGTACTTCTAAGTTAAAGGAGTATTCCCATCTCAACCGTTCATGACTGAGATTGGAATATCTGTCCTATGTGGTGGTTAGAAGCTGCTGGGTTTACGTAAACAGCTGCGCTATTTCCATGACTCTCATTGACTACAGTTACTGCGTAGCACAGTGGGCTATGCCGTTTATGTGGCTCTCGAGTTACAGATACAGCATAGCTCACTGTGTGACGCTGATTCTGTAACTCTGATTCACTTCTATGGGGCTTATGCAAACAGAGCAGCCCAGCCAGCTCAGCTGTTTTGTAATCATGACCATTCCTGGCCACCACATACTATTTTGATCTCGGCCATGAATGGTTAAGAAGATAGGGAATACCTCTTTAATAGTTGGCTCTCTACAGGACACTCATCTAGCAGCCGGAGCTGAGTGTGTCCCTCGCTCTTGGGGATCCATCACCTCTTTTAGTTAAAGACAGCTCATTGATGTAAAGGATACATTGGCATCTTTTAGTTTTTTTTTTTTTACTTAAATGTATGTACTTGGTTTTATTGAAAAACATGTACCACTTTCCATCTGCAGCTTTTATATATCTCGGTACATAGCAAGCTGCAGAATGCCATTCACTGGCTATCCGATGACTTGTTCTCCAGCCTGGCTATGTCCGAACTTTAAGAACCATAAGAACTGAGCTATAATGAGTGTTTATAATGTCAGAGCGCAGAGATAAGCAGCCAGTCAGATTAGCTGGCTGACAGAGCAGAAAGAAAATTTAGATCACTGTATTAGAGCATTCCCAGCTCTGTACAGAAAGAAGGGCTCCATATTTATAATAAAGACCAATTTAAAAAAAGATTTTTAGCTCAAAATGAGTACAATGCAATAATAATAAAAAATGCCCCCAAATGTGTACATAGCCTTTTAATTTTTATGAAATGATGTTCAGACATAGCTCTCTTTTTGGGAACATATTAACAGGGACCTCACCTTATAATACCACAGTAAGAAAGCTTGCTAACTGTGTAACAAATTCTCTCATACTATATAAGTAATAAAGATAATTTGAAAAGAAAATGGGATTGATAATTATGTAAGTCTCTAATAAAATTGTTAAAGTAGCTTCTACTTTTGTATGCCTTCTTTTATTGCTGTTGTCTTTAGGAAGCTCTGGTTTTGGAATGCAGCAAGGCATGAGATGCTATTGTATCACAGTCGTGCTCTTGAAGAATGTGAAATAAGGCTAGAAAGCCTTTCAGATGATTTTTAGCTTGAGCACCATACTGTGAAAATGGGCCACTTGTGTTTACCCGATATAGGAGAAAGGAAGTTTATAGATTCTATTTCAGCTGGAAAGCAACAGAGGAGGAACCCGGTTATTATCTTTTCTAGTGTGCTTATCGATGGACTCCCAGCACACAGACTGAAAAGACTGACTTTCTTAAAAAATAAAAGCATCATGCTAAACAGACAGCAGGGAATAACGGTGGTGTACCGGCAACAGATGGGGTATGCTAACGTCTTGAAAAAGGATTCTGTCTCTTCCATCCTAATGATACAATGATTTATGTGTTTTTTGACCAAATTATTAGAATAAGCTGCAGTAGCTAAAATATTGCATGTACTAGATCCCTTGTAGTTTTCTGACTTGCCCAAAACGACATTTTGCATATTTTTTTTTTTTTTTTTGTGAAGCATCTATTAGTAGCACTCAATTCTAGGAGGCAGCTTCCTTATGTCTGCCAGTCTGGAAAAGAGAAGTATGTACAACACATTGATTTACTGTCCTCCACCCCTCCTGTTATACAAATGGAGTAAAATGCAGATTGGTGATAGTGAAAGCCCTGGACACATACAGATTTTAATACATGGCTTAAACACTCATTGGTAATGGCACCTTCTCATCTGAGCTTTTTGTACCAGTTAAACCACATTTGCTAACTTCACATTTTACTGGTGTACAATATTTAGAATATTTCAGTATTTTCTGTAGAGCAGCACACCCATCAGTGCTAAAATGTGATCTAAAGAATTTGGCATTTCTCATTCTGGTGCTTATCCAGCATGGTTACGAGTGATAACTAGAAAGGGTGTCCTTGTTTTGTACTGGGATCTACATTCAAGCCTGCAAACACCCTGACCATCATTATTTGCCAGGACGTAACTATAGTCATAGCAGCCAAAGCACTCGCTATGGGGCCCAGAGGTTGAGGGGACCCAGTCAGGTTCAAGAACATTGTACCTTTTTCTAGGACATTGCAAGGTGAGTTCAAAAGCGTAGTGAGAGAGAAGCAATGTAACACCAAATGCAGTAAAAACAAAGGTGTCTTTATTCAGGATAATATGCAAATAAAGCAAGAGTGAATAAGTGATGATTAACTATTGATTATCAGAATTAAGAAAGAATACTGAAGTAAGGAAGTCACTTAGCGTCGATCCTTAGATAAGTCCAGTCTTGGGAGCTTTTTCCTGAAGAGGCATGCCCAAGAGTTGTATCTGAAGCGTGTGTCCACTATCTGTTAGATGCACTATTTTGTTCTTGAAGGAAGAGAAATACTCTTAAAGACATGAAACTAACCCTTCTGATTACATGGGGAATGCAAATATGGCAGCTTTTTGCTATAATGTGGGTTTACTGATTTATAGTGCTGTTATGCATACCTTTTGAGTATTGCTACTTATGCTGCTGTTTTAATTTTCTTACGATGGGTAGGGTGGACCCCATCTTATTTTGCTATGGGGCCCTATGAATTTTAGTTCAAGCAAAGAAGGGGGTGGCAGCTCTCACCTGTTGAAAATAACGACCATCCAACAAACGAGCACGGGCGATGTACCTGACGGCAACTGAGCATAAAAAATTAAAAAAGTCCAGCTCCAGCAGTGGATGGGATAGAATTCAATTCGATCTTTATTGAACGATTAAAATCTCCAAGTCATATTGACATTAGAGTTGTTTCGGTACCAAAATTTTCATTCGGTATCGACACCATAAAAAAGTATTGCGATACTCGATACCATTCGATACCACGCAAAAAAAAAAATGCCAAAAAAAGCTGCGTGCATTCCTCATTTTATGGAACGTCCGGCCAATAATACAACAGTCCGATTCTATTTTTTGGGGGGACAAGGCGACTTAAATAAAATGGCAAATTGTGCAGTTTTTTCTTTTCTTTTCTTTTTTTTTTTTCTTTTATGGGCGTTCACCGCTTAAAAGAGGATTTTTTTAAATAGTTTGTACTTGAGACGTGGCAAAATTTTAATATTTTATTTATTGTTTAGATATTTTATATGTAAAATTGGGAAAGGGGGTGATTGATACTTAAAGGGCTTCTGTCACCCCCACTTATGCAATTTTCAGTAGCTGACATTAGCTACTTGCTCTTGATAGACAGGGCCAGCGCGCTCTCCTCCTCCCGCTGGCCCTGTCTGCAGCCGAAATCCTGCGCCTGCGCCGTTTCGGTCTACAGTCGGCACAGGCACTCTGAGAGAAGAAGCAGCCAAGCGCCTGCTCCAACTGAAGACCTTTACGGCGCATGTGCGGGATTTCGGCTGCAGACAGGGCCAGCGGGAGGAGGAGAGCGCGCTGGCCCTGTCTATCAAGAGCAGAGGGGGCGTTCCCAGAGCATGAGAATGCGGCGGCTACCAGCAAGTATCCGCCCAACTTGCTGGTAGCGAAGACAATTTGCATATAATAAAAGTACGATTTTTAGAAGATAGAAAACTCAAATAAAGGTATGAAACATATGTTTGAACTCAGCTGACATTAGCAAGTAGCCGCACCTGAGGGGTAGGGGCCGCACCTGAGGGGTTAATTGCCGCGGATCGCAGCACCCGGTCACAGGCAGGTGCCGGCAATGAGTTTCTTCTGCCTGCATTTGTATAGTAAACGTTACTCCTTATTGGTGGCCAGTGACCCCGCCTCCTCCGCCCCTCTCGCTCTATTTGTGGAAGCAGCACAGGGGAAGGAGAGACTGCCTCCTTCTCCCCGTGCTGCCGAGTAGAACATGGCCGCGCTGAGACCGGTGCAGCCACATTCTCTGATACTGGGCTGTGCAGTAGCACAGCCCAGTATCGATAAAATACTAATCCCGGTAACGAGCTCGATCCCAGAGAAAAGTATTGATTGGGTATCGAAACTTCGATACCCGAAACAACCCTAATTGACATCATTCATGCCAGTATAGTCAACGCGTTTCGGACCAGATAATATGTACAGTCCTTCCTCATGACATGTCATGTGGAAGGACTGTACAGATTATCTGGTCCGAAACGCGTTTACTATACTGGCATGAATGATGTCAATATGACTTAAAGATTTTAATCGATCAATAAAGATCGAATTGAATTCCATCCCATCCACTGCTGGAGCTGGACTTTTTTCCTTTTTTATGAATTTTAGTTATGCCATTGCTTATTTTTTTCCTATTAAACTGGTCATCCACATTATGTGTCTATCAGATGAACCCACTTAAAGCTAGTGAGATCAGAGATCTAGTGTTTGAGGGGGCCTTTAGACTCTTCCCCAGTGGCAGATGTCAAGGGAGAAGAAGATCAGGCTGTTGAATTTCAAAACGCCTGATCTTTTTATTCTCTGGGAGTTGTCTGGCAGTGGTTTATTCAGTTCCCTTTTCCTCATTCAGAACACATACGTGATTAGCCAAATCAACCACAAATATGTATGGTGGAGTTCAGTTGAGATAGCCGAGTTGGCCGAACAAGCCCAACAGGTATCTCATGCATGGCCAGCTAAAGCTGACTTGACTCAACTTCCCTCATTTAGTTATCTTTCTCACAGATGTAGTCAACACGCGATACATTTCTAGTTTCACATTAGTTTCATTGCTGTATGGTTTTCCAGAAGAGTTGAAAATGAAACCATGAAGACCACTACACCCTCTTGGCCAGATTCAGGACAATTTACTTCCTCTATATCAGATTCAGGCTACTTTCACATATGCATTTTGGTTTCAGGTTTTAAGATCCAGCAGTTTTGAGATTGTTTTTATTACACATCAGTATGCTTCATTTCCTTTAGGATGGGGTTGTTTGAAATCGAAACGGAACAAACCGGATCTGCCACTAAATACATTGAAAGTCATTTAGTGACTGATCTGTTTTTTTAGGATCCTAACAAACCGGATCCGTCACCATTGACTTACATTGTTTTTAGTGTGACTGATCCGGTTTGTTCCGCTTCGATGGCCGTACACAAAACCGCAGCTTGCAGAGGTATTGTGTCGGGTCACGGAACGGATGGCATCCTGATGCATCCCGAACGGATCTCTTTCCATTCAGAATGCATGGGAACTGTCAAAACCAGAATGCCAAAACACATTTGTGAAAGTAGCCAAATGCAGATATATTGATGTGATATATGGAGGAAAAAGATGTTGAAATATATGAACCTAAAAAAATAAATCTGGTCAGAGGATTTAAAGTACTTAAGAGTATTAAGTTTGTTTTCTTTTATATTTTTGAGTAATGGCTAGACAACTAAATGCCTGGAATCTAAAACTGACCAATTGCTGTACAATAATGAGATCTTGACCAATAATGTGTCTGAATGTTGCAACAGTAACTTGGCAAGTATATATTAGCCTGGATACAGATAAGATGAGATATAGTGGGGATGTAGGCTTACAGGTTCTGTATGGTAACCTGCAGGACATTTGCCTACAGATGTAACTGGACCTGTAGATCCTGTACACGCGTAGGTTGCTGAAGTTGGCATCCCAGATGGTCTCATAAGTGTTAAATTTACAATAAACCTGGCGACTAAGAAGGACAAGGAAGTGTTGTAATCTGGTGAAGACATTTCTGGGAAACCCTCGCTTTGTATGGGTGAGCATTGACCTGCTGAACAATGCCATTTGGAAGCCCTGCCATAAAAGGCAACACATGTAACTGCAGGATCTCCTGCACATATCGCTGAGCTGTTAGTGTCCCTCAGATCACTGCTATGAGTGACAGACGATAGTGTGTGATGGCACAGCAGATCATCACACCAGTACTTTTGGTACTGTGTTGTTCCATATTGAAGCACTTACCATGAGGCCTCCATACTCAAACCTGACCACTGTTGGATCCCAAACATAACCTGGATCCTGTTCTAGTCCATAGCAGTCCAGGTTTCTTGTTCATGACACCACTGCAAACAAAGGCAATGGTGGCTGACTTTGAATGACAGGATATGTAATGGGCACCAAATTTTCTACTTGTGGTTGCTTTTACACCCTCTTGTGGCAAGACCAAGTGAGATATCTACCTAAGACATAACTGCATGAGTTTTGCAGAAATCCAACATCTGGGTGAGAGAGAGGGAGTTCTTTACCTCAAATGCTAAAATTGTATTTGTTCAGAAAATGACCTATTTCTCTTAAGCAAGAAAATGACCTATTTCTTTCAAGCAGTGGGATTGCTTAATGTGATAATGCTTGACTATTTCCACACCTCCCATGTGGATGCGCTCATGAAGAAGGACTAGGAACCCCTATTCTAGTAATCAGGGGTGGTCTTGATAATATATCAAATGACAACCACTTTTAATAAATGGCTGACAATTACTCTCTATCCACTCTGCCACAAGATAATGTAGATGAGGGAGAGCATTTCTCTTAGGCCTCTTGCACACTACCGTATGTATTTTGCAATCCGCAAAAAAAATGGATCCGCAAAAAATACGAATGACGTCCGTGTGCATTCTGTATCTTTCAGAACGGAACAGCTGGCCCCTGATAGAACAGTACTATCCTTGTCCGTAATGCGGACAATAATAGGACATGTTCTATTTTTTTGCAGAATGGAAATACGGAAACGGAATGCACATAAAGTAACTCCCTTTGAATGGTTCCGTATATGGTCTGCAAAAAAACCTGAATGGACACGGAAAGAAAATACATTCGTGTGCAAGAGGCCGTAATGAGAAAAAAAAGAATGTACCGCCTATACAGTGGATATAAAAACAATGTCCGGTTTCTGTGATGTAAAAAATGAGACAAAGATAAATCATTTCAGAACTTTTTCCACCTTTAATGTGACCTATAAACTGTACAACTCAATTGAAAAACAAACTAAAATATTTTAGGTGGAGGAAAAAAAAACTAAAATAATGTGGTTGCATAAGTGCACACACCCTCTTATAACTGGGGATGTAGGTGTGTTCAGAATTAAGCAATAACATTCAAAATCATGTTAAATAGGAGTCAGGATACAAGTGCCATCATTTACAGTGCCTCTGATTAACCCCAAATAAAGGTCAGCTGCTCTAGTTGGTTTTTCCTGAAATTTTCTTAGTCGCATCCCACAGCAAAAGCCATGGTCCACAGAGAGCTTCCAAAGCATCAGAGGGATCTCATTGTTAAAAGGTATCAGTCAAGAGAAGGGTACAAAAGAATTTCCAAGGCATTAGATATACCATGGAACACAGTGAAGACAGTCATCATCAAGTGGAGAAAATATGGCACAACAGTGACATTACCAAGAACTGGACTTCCCTCCAAAATTGATAAAAAGACGAGAAAACTAGTCTGGGAGGCTACCAAGAGGCCTACAGCAACATTAAAGGAGCTGCAGGAATATCTGGCAAGTACTGGATGTGTGGTACATGTGACAACAATCTCCCGTATTCTTTATATGTCTGGGCTATGGGGTAGAGTGGCAAGATGAAAGCCTTTTCTTACGAAGAAAAAGATCCAAGCCAGGCTACATTTTTCAAAAACACATCTGATGTCTTCCAAAAGCATGTGGGAAAAGGTGTTGCGGTCTGATGAAACCAAGGTTGAACTTTTTGGCCATAATTCCAAAAGATATGTTTGGCGCAAAAACAACACTGCACATCACCAAAAGAACACCATCCCCACAGTGAAGCATGGTGGTGGCAGCATCATGCTTTGGGGCTGTTTTTCATCAGCTGGAACTGGGGCCTTAGTTAAGATGGGGGAATTATGAACAGTTCCAAATACCAGTCAATATTGGCACAAAACCTTCAGGCTTCTGTTAGAAAGCTGAACATGAAAAGAAACTTCATCTTTCAGCATGACAACGACCCAAAGCATACATCCAAATCAACAAAGGAATGGCTTCACCAGAAGAAGATTAAAGTTTTGGAATGGCCCAGCCAGAGCCCAGACCTGAATCCGATTGAAAATCTGTGGAATGATCTGAAGAGGGCTGTGCACAGGAGATGCCCTCACAATCTGACAGATTTTGAGTGTTTTTGCAAAGAACAGTGGGCAAATCTTGCCAATTCATAATGTGCCATGCTGATAGACTCATACCCAAAAAGAGTGCTGTAATAAAATCAAAAGGTGCTTCAAAGTATTAAAGGGTGTGCACACTTATGCAACCATATTATTTAACTTTTATATTTTTTATTCCCTCTACCTAAAAGATTTCAGTTTGTTTTTCAATTGAGTTGTATAGTTTATAGGTCACACTAAAGGTGGAAAAAGTTCTGAAATGATTTATCTTTGTCTCATTTTTTTTACAGCACAGAAACTTGACATTTCAACAGGGAAGTGTAGACTTTTTATATCTACTGTGTGTGTGTGTGTGTGTATGTATGTATATATATATTAGGGCTGCACGATATGGGAATTTTGTGCGATTGCGATTAGGGCCCTAAAAATTGCGATAACAATATGCGATGCGATATTTTAAGGGAATTGTGCTAGAGGTCTATCTGCTTGGATTTTCGAGGTAAAAGCACACACACATGACTGATAATGTGAAATGTGGTTACGCTGAACTCAAGAACTGAAAAATTAAATGCATATTTGCATTACTGCAAAAGTACAAAATACAAAACTTGCCATTTTCTTTGATAGCGCTGCACAGAACAGATAAATAAAATAGATAAAAGAACATGTGTTCATTAAAGAGGACCTTTCACTGGTCCACAGCTTATTAGTTAAAGCTATGTACATGGAGAGCGGCACCCAGGGATGTCCCTGCACTTACTTGTATCCCTGGGTGCCGCTCCGTTCGTCCTCTGTAGCCCCGGTATCATATCCTGAATATGAGCTGAGCGCTGCGATTGGCCAGCGCTCCAGCCCTGGGAGAAGGAGACGCCCAGGGCAAAGAAGTCTCCGCCCCAGGCAAAATTACAGCAGCAGGAGCGCCGGTACCGGGGCTACAGAGGACGAACGGAGCGGCACCCAGGGATACCAGTAAGTGCAGGGACATCCCTGGGTGCTGCTCTCCATGTACATACCTTTGCCTAATAAACTGTGGACTAGTGAAAGGTCCTCTTTAAAATAACGACTTTCCACCAGCCCCTCCCCTCCCCACACTGTAACTGATGTATCGCTGGCCGCTGTGCAGCATAGCGGCCGGAGATACAGTGTCAGTAGTCACGTAGAAAGTCAACCATCGCTTTATAAGACGCGCTCCCATTCCGTCCCACACTTTTGGGGGAAAAAGTGTGTCTTATAAAGCGAAAAATATGGTAATATAATTGCAGCATTTTTGGGTCAGCAAATTGCGATTGCGATATGGCGATTAATTGCGATCACGATTGCTTTCGCGATATATTGTGCAGGCCTATATATATATATATATATATATATATATATATATATATATAATATTTTTTTTATTTGAATTATTAAAACCACATAGTGAAACAAAATCGTTTTGAGAAGTAACATCAGCAAAAATTCTTAAAGAATATGTTTAACATTAAAATCTTGATTTGAACAATAGGTTATTTTCTGATGACATTCCCTTTTAGATGTCTATGTCTTCACTACTACAGCAGAATCTAAAACCGTTCACATTACAAAGGAGCTTATCAACTCGGTATGAGGCAATATATACACCGCAGGCTTAGTACAAGAGGCTGCTGTAGCCTATTTAGGTGGATCCCCTGACATTTGGGATTAAACAGAGACTTAATTTGCCTTGAAATGAAGTAATGCTCCTGTGTTTTCATCTCTGCAACTCTCAGAATTAAAAAAATGGCTACATCTACTGGCTTGATCTTTCCTGTTTAAATGTTTAGGGAAATTTGAACCAAGGATGTTTTTTTTTTTTTTAAATGTCTGTCATTTGTGTGGCCTATCTATATAATCAGTAATATCCTGCATGATTTGATAATTACTAAAATAACAATTAATTAATTGACAATTAATTGATAATTACTAAAATAATAATGTTTTCACCATCTCCAGCTCTGCATCAGGCATAGAGCTTGTATATAGATAGGGCTTGTGATGATGATTTTTTTTCTCTCTCCTGAAATGATGTGTGGATGCTTAATCTGGTAATTACGAGCATAATTTCGGAATGATTTTTAGCCCCTGTCTGTTGAAGCCATAACGTATGAGTGTAGTATATCTTACTGTCTCTTTTGGTTGGATAACCACCTGGATGTCTGTTTTTCCTGTTACAGCATGCGAGAAGATGCTGGTAGAGTCTATGAAAATGTGGGCCTTATGCAACAGCAAAAAAGCTTCAGATGAAGTGGAACGTCGTGCCTCCACCACAGACTGGTAATGTAGGGGCATTTTTCTCTTCTTTTAATTTGCCAAATTTTATAAATAAATTACTGTGGAGTTCTTTATATCTGGCAAACATTTTTCCAGGAATTATGGAAACCAGACATTTATTTCTAGCGCAAAAGTGCTTCCGTCTCAAAACCAGACATACAAGAATGGAGTCCAAAGTGAGATTGCTATGGAAGAAGATAAAAAAAAAAAGTGACTGTAGCCTATTTTTGTCATTGGCCCCTCATTTTTTCTCCTATTGTGCCACTCATGTTCATACTCACTATTTGTGCTGGATTAGAAAAATGGTACTGTACGTTTTGGATGGAATTTATCAAATATACATTAGTGTACAAAGGTAGTAACTTTTGTGCAATTAGCAAAAATTTATGATTTCACCGTATAGGAGATATACTTTAATATTTTAATACTTCAGGCTTGGCGATGCCGAATATGTTTTTTATTTTATTTTTAATTTATATATTTAGATGTAAAATTGGGAAAGGGGGGATTTAAACTTTTAATATTTTGGTGTTTTTTTTTTGTTTTTTTTTTACTATTTATTTTATAACTATTGGCCCCCTCAAGGGCTAGAACCCTTGTCCTGTTCAACCTAATAGAGATGTATTAGGGTGAATAGGATTTTACACTGTTGATTCTGCCCTGGACTTTGTGCACACAGCAGCAGGAAGCTTACCATGGCAGCCATGAATGGCTTCAGTAGCTTCCTGGCTGCCATGGTAATCAATCGGAGCCCCATGATTACACTGCTGGGGCTCCAATCAGAAGCTGCCACTGCCACCAATGAAATTTCTGAGGAGGAGCAGAGGGAAGCCTGTGGCCACTGCCAACAATAAATATACTGAGGAGGAGGGGGGAACCCTGTGGCCACTGCCAGCAATAATTATAGTACTGGGGTGAGGGGTGGCGCACTGCGCCACCAAAGAATTAACCCATTAATACAAATGTAAGAGGTTTGTGCCGGCACCCAACCACAATGACAGGGCACGGCAATCCCGCCGAACGACAATTAACCCCTCAGGTACCACAGTTCAGCGGGACTGCTGTGCTCTGTCATTAAGGCCTGGTACCGGCTGTGTGATATGCCCGGCACCCGCCACTTACATTTGTATTAACGGGTTAATTATATTTATTCGTGGCGCTTCCACTATATTTTTGTATGGAAATGCGTAGACTTATTAGTGCATGTCATTCTCATGGTGTTCGTTCATGTTGTTTTTTTTTTTTCCTACAGAATCTAATTTTGAGAAACTGCTAATGAATGTGAAGAAGGATGGGGACATGTAAGACCTGGCTTTGCCCACTTACACAATTGGTCTGAAATGCCTGCACAGTCAAAATTTCTTAACTGTTCAAGAACTATTGGAAAACCTTAGTCCTCTCTGTATCACAAAAGTTTCGAACTGGTTCACTCTTCACAATAAAACATCTTTATCTCAGCAAGTTTAGCTTGTAGAGCTCATCAAAAAGACTGTCTGGATGCTGTCCCGTTCTTTCCTCTCCTTAGAGTGCCTCCAGGGTGCTCCTTATTCATTGGCAACGAAGTAATAAGGTGAATGCTTACATTAGAGTGGGAACAATTTCTCTCCGCAGTACAGACTGTGACCATTGTCATTACCCATTTACATTTTCAGCTCTGTCTCCATAACTGTGTAGTCATTCATATAGATCCCAAGCTAATGTGGATATGCTTTAAATGTGAATATCTGCACTCACACAGTATAATGGTGCTTTCCTTTTCTGTTCTGACTTAGGAAAGACTTTCTTAGAAGGTCAGGGGGCCCGATACCAGTATTTTATGGACAAAATGTTTATTCCTAGTGCCAATTGTAATGTAGTCATTAGGATGAAACTGATGCTCATCTTATATATTCTGATCTTAGCACAGGTATGCCAGGTGTAGAGATACAGTGAAAGCATTGACATGCACTTTACAAATGGTTTAATGTTAAACCTGTCTTGCATTTTGGACTGCTAGACAGTCATGCCCATTTATCCCACGTCTGATTGACAAACCAGTGGGAAGGAAGGCCTCACCTTACCCCCTACTTAAATCAGCATTTTTCTGGAAATTGACTCGTGCAGAAGCAGTATTTTCAGTAGTAAGGGCCGCTCCTCATAAAGCATCTGTTATGCACGTTTCCCTTAGCAGGTCCTTCATTAACCATTTTCTTAAAGGTGTTGCTCACCCCTGGGGGCCTTTCGGGGAGCCCCACAATGTGACTGGACCTGTGGAGGGAAGCATACTTACTTCCTGACACTGGGTTCCGCTTCTTTTGCTCCTTCCACACCGTTGCAGCTCTCTGGTCTCCCCTTATCAACGTTCTGTTTGATGAGGGTTAAGTGGCTGCTGCAGCCAATGACTGGTTGCAGTGGTGACATGTCCCCAGGCGTCTTGTTATTGGGTCTCAGCTACAGTAGCTATGTGACCCACCTCAAACAGGAGGGAGCAAAGGAGCTGGAATCCAGTGGCAGGGATCAGGTACCGGTAATTATTATTCCCCCCCACAGGACCGGCCATGCTGAGGGGTCTGCCCGAAAGCCCCCCAGGGGTGTTCAAACCCTTTAAAGTGCCTTTACAGTCACAGTCTATCTTCAGTCAGAAAGTATTTAAGTGAGGCCTGATCTCTTCCCTTCATACTGTGGCCCCACGTAATGGATATTGCACTCTTGCAATTTTTTTTTCTAGAGGTGCTTCATTGTGCTCTTGTTTTATTAAGGTGTTTGCCAAAGGTGCCTGCTTTTGCTTAATCCGTTTTTGACAGCCCAACCCTCTCATTGGTGTAAAAAAATTATGGTTTGTCTATCAGTCCCTTTTGGCAAATTCCTGTAAATATAAGAAGCTCTTCAAGTAACTAACCTATTCCTAGGATTCTGTCTCTTTGTCAGCCATTGCTGCTTGTCTTGCCATTTTGCCTTTTTTTTCTATGCTGTTTAGATGAAGCTTGCAGGCAACTCGCTGGATCTGAGCCCAGTATTCTACACGTCCTGCCCAAGCTCCTTTTCAGTAACTGTTTTGCCAGTGCCAAGCAAAGGGTCTTACTTGGACTCAATTAAAATATCAACCATCTGTTCTACTCAGTGTCACTAGTTTAGTCCAATGAAATTGTGAATGTGTCAGTGATGACTGCAAATGGTTGATATTTTGTCCTATACAGACTATGCTGATATTCTCTTTATTGTAATCAGTTATGCATTCTCATCATCTCTGACATTTTTTATATATTCACAAGATTTAAGCCATAACCATTTTACTGAATGTTTGAAATGTCCCAATTACCTGCATTTAGGAGGAAAGGAGCACGAACCAGCTGGTCAGTTTTTTTTTTTTTTAATATGTATATAGGTTAGTAAATTTACTGCAAAGGTATACAGTAGTTCATGTCCATGTGGTTTCACTAGTTTCTATACATTGGATGGACTCTTTCCCTTAAAGGAACCCTATCAGGAGATTCATG
Source organism: Bufotes viridis (assembly GCA_033119425.1). Lineage (NCBI taxonomy): Eukaryota > Metazoa > Chordata > Amphibia > Anura > Bufonidae > Bufotes > Bufotes viridis. The sequence goes on along the minus strand of CM065589.1, from coordinate 140,288,460 downwards.
CTGCCCAAACAATGGGCAGCATGAAGTTCCAACATGCTACGTAGTCACAAAGATCTATGTTTTATTCTGAAAAGTGATTAAAAACCTTTTTTTAAAACGAGGCAGGAATGAGAAGAGTCAGGGGGCGGGTCTCTGCTGGTTTCTATCCGCCAGACTACATTGATTTACAGGTCTATACCTATAGACAAATAGGTAGATACCTGTCAATCAAGCCAAGCTAGAAGAAAGAGGTCGGTGGGGACCTGCCCAGTGACTGTTTGTTCCCAGTTCCTGGCTCATTTGTAAACTAATCGGGGCATTTAACAAACTGGTGTAAAGTAGAACTGGCTTAGTTGATCATAGCAACCAATCAGATTCCACCTTTCATTTTTGACTGCTCCTTTTGGAAAATGAAATGTGGAATCTGATTGGTTGCTATGGGCAAGTAAGCCAGTTCTACTTTACACCAGTTTGATAAATGACCCCATAAATTTTCTTAGGCAGCACGAATCTCCTGACTGCTTCTCTCTAAGTAGGTATTTTATTGTATTAGTAAGTGTCTTCAGTTGTTGCTTCTTCCGGGCTAGACAATGGGTACACATTAGCTACCAAAACTGCAGCCCTAAGGAAAGCAGTGCCACAATGTGGGCGCCAATAGTGGGCGCAATGTCAACCTTTTTGTCATTATCAGTCTGTTTCTAATAGTTATTACAAATTCCCAATATGTTTGACAAAATCGATATCGCGACAGGGCATAATCGGAGCAATGAATGGACATCTTTGGCCTCCAAAAAAGTCAAAAATCATGTGTGATCTTGAAATGCCAAATCGTTTTTATAGCTAGAACTGATAATAAACATTCTGAAAAGCACTATTTTTTAATATTGAGGTTTAATATTATTTGCTTCTTTATAAAAACAAAAAGTGGTTCTCCTATTTTACTGCTTTTGTGTCAAACTACCCAAATGTTAGCAGACTGCCTTTAAATCAAGTTTTGCCAAAAATGAATTCCATTGCTTTTCATGCACTGGAATGATTTGTCAAAGAAAGGTATGCTCGCTGTGAATGGCTATGGTAAAAAAAAAAAATATATAGTGGGTAATCTATTATATTTTAGTGACATCATAGATAATGGAGGTCTATGTTCATTAAATGATTGTCTACTAAGTGAGTGATTTGGATATGCAGATACAGTATGTACTGACCTGGCTGTAGGGATATCTCTTGTAAACACACGGTACCTGAGATAAGTTTTGAAGTTCCATGTACCAAGTTGTCAGGCATACTCTTGTCATGTATTATTTTACAGCAGTTTTCTTTAAGGTACTGCATTTATGTTTTTATTTTAATGACCAAAACCTTAAAAGTCCTTGGCTTAAAAAAAAAAAAAAAATAGCAGTGGAGACTATAAAACTAAAAGTTGGTGAACAATATAAAAAAATTGTATGACTTTTTATTGCTATGTCATGTAAGGGTACCTACCTTGTTTTATTTTAGTTTCTTGTTTTTCTTCATTTTACACATATATCGGTGGCTAAGGAGACCTGTACAGGCTATTTTTGTCTGTTTGGGGTGAATGTATACAGTACTTTATCAAAAGTGTCTCCTGATTTTAGTAAAGACTAGTCCAAAAACGGAAGGGTAGTTACACTCGCACTCATTCTTTTATAGTTGTCATATAATCGACATATAAAGTTGAGCAACTTTATAATACTTGTACTTGATTCACAGTGATGTGTTTAACTTTCTGCTGGTCGCCACTGGAACACAGACCTTTTTTATGCATCGAATTACAGTACACTGCCTGCAGATACTACACTCCCAAGTCAACCAGCACAGCAAGCTTAGTACAGAGTATTCTCCAGAATGGATGTTTGAGTATGTGAACTCAGAAGACAGCAGATCTGTGACTGCAGTCCTAAATGAGTGTAGACTTTAAGGCTAGTTCCACTCCTGCTGTAAAGCCTACCGGATACTGCCGTTTACCGTTAGACTCCATTAACTATGATGGGAGATTGACAAAAACCAGGGCACCCACCGTTTTATGTCTGACCGAAACCCGACACTTTTTTGGCATGAATCCCTGCCGGATCCCATTATAGTCAATGGGGCCTAGCGGTGAACGGCAGTATCCGGGTACAGCCTGCCGGTTAGCTTTACTGCAGCTGTTGATCTAGCCTAATACTCAGGATTAATAGCAGTTATGTATTGCATTTATATAGTTGCTCACCCTTTATTCAAATATTAAATGGATTGTCCAGCCTAGGAGTCGACAACCCCTGTGGTCCTAACATGTGCCCTATAAAGAAAACAAATTACAACATACTTCTGCACGGTCCTGTTCCTGGCCACTTCTAGTCCTAGCAGGACAATGAAGTGGTATGGCCCATGACCAAGGTCACATCTGCTTGGATGAATCTTTACAGTAGTGACCATACAGGATACCTCACAGCAGGGGCAACAATACATATAGGAATGGAGCACACGTTAGTAACATAGGTTTTTCTAGGCCAGACACTTCCTTTAACGTTCTGTTCAATGATTAACATATGCATTCAATAATTAATATTCATAAACTGGCCAGTATGATGATTTTGAAACTAAACAAGGAGTTGGCATTTAAAGGGGTAGTCCACTTTTATTTATTTATTTTTTAGTTTTAGCCCCCCTTCCCCCCAACTCAGCAGGACTTGTGAAAGGAATTAGGCTCACCTGCTCCCTGTCGCTTGGTTTAAGCTCTATGGGTTCTAGGGCGTGTTGACTGCACCTTCAGCCCCCGCATTTAAATATCCTGCATGGACGGCATCATGTGTGCTGCTACAGCAAATAACTGGCCTCAGCAGTGGTGTCCTGAAACCAAAATGGCACGTAATCCAGCAGTAACATGCATCTTGGGAATATCGAGCTGAACAGACCGGGAGCAGGGAAGAATAGTTGCCTTCACATGTACTGTTGGGTGGGCAGGGGAAGAATTTAAAATAATAAACTAAAACTTGGACAGCCCCTTTAAGTTGGCTTCTGGTTGCACTGTTTTTCCTAAATTTCCTTTTTTCACCAGTGAATGAATTGGAAAGATTTATAAATGACATGCCTTTTCCATGTAATTGATCACAAATACTTGTCTACTGAATCCGAAATTAGTATCGCTTTATATGAACACCATTTCAACCTTTACAATCCTATCTACTGTTCACAGCAAAATAAATATGCTGGAACTTGGGGTGATTTTCCTTTTTTTTTCTTTTGTTTATCTGTTGTACAGTATGTGGACTATAACTTGAAAAATGCCGGTAGATGACTGTAGTAGTATATGTCATGCATTGATTTTTGAAGAGACTTTTCTCTATTGTATGAAGGGTTGCATAGGTTGGTAGATGAATGGCACATACGAAACATAATTCCAGACAGTATTATGTATCTATTTGGGTTACCTTAATAAAAAGCACTTCCAATTTTCAACATCAGCTTTGTTTTTAATGGCGGCTTTTAGATAATGAGACAATTTAGCAGCATTTGGAAGTTCTGTTTCTGGGAATGAAACCTTGGTAGACCGTGTTCTGGTGCGTCTATTCTTCATAAAAGTTTGTACCTGTGCACCGTTATATCCACCACTGGACCTCAAGATAGCCCTCTATTAAATGCCTTAAGAAGTGCTGGGTCAGACTAAAAATGGAACCCATTTTATCCAGGGTTGTTATTAGTATTACTATTGTTATTGTTATTATACAACCCTAGCATACCTTAACACCATATAGAAAAGCATATGCGTTTATATCAGTCACTGTCTGTATTAAATTACACTTTTCCCAACGAATAAGCTGTAGGCATAGTATGTGATTATACTTGTGCCAGTGGCCTCCACCCCCATGATGGCCCACCTTGTGGCAGCAAATGACAACCCTATCCACGGTATTACTCATTCTCTACACAGTTAGTGTCCTTTGACAACAAAGCTCCTCCCATAGTGCCAGAGATTTTAAAAAAAAAAATAGCATTTGTATATTTCAGAAATCATTACTCAGAAGGGTAAATGATTTCTCATGAATGGTGTGCTGCGCAGCATGTGAGAAATAGTCTGTGTATAGAGACTCCAGGAGATGATGGCCACCAACTACGTCTTGTCATCTTTATGTGTTGGAAAGTGTCTGAAACACAACCAAGTCTCCCTTTTTCCTTTGTTGAGCTCTGTAGGAATTTGTCATCAGCTTATAGCCTAGAAGAATGAAGACAGCCAGATATTTCACCACTGATTGCCAACCCAAGAGATTACCTCAAATTGCATTGTTTGGGTCCCTTAAATACATTTTGATGCTTTTGTTATATAATTTTGCATAATAAAGTAGCCTAATGTAGAAATTGGATTGTATAGAGTAGAAGCGTTCTTGAAGATATTATCCACAGAAAACATTCTGATCTGTTCACATTCCCTACTTATTATGACCAACCAGAATTCTACTTGTTTGTGTTAGGCTCTTTTCACTTTGCCTCTGCAGTGTCCATCCAAGGCTTCTATATCACCAAGGGACAGTCATCACTTATTGGCAGTGATGTTAAAGGCTTGGCCAATTTCTGGTTACCATTGATGAATGCGTTTTAAGATGACTATATGGCCCTTACTGTGCTGTTTTCTGTATTTTGTAAGATATTCCCCTTTTTTTGGCCAATTCTTTTGTGCTGACCACACGGAAGTCCAGTCCATAAGATGGCTGCTGATGGAAGGTCATGTGACGAGGCAAATCACCCTCCATGTGATGTCTCCTCCGTTCAAATCCACAGCACCGGCCATCTGCTCACGTGCAGTGCATTAGGTTGAGGGATGTCTGGTCCCATGATACGTCTGTCATCGGCCATCTTATAGACAGGACCTCTGTGCGGACAGCAAAGAACATTTGCTCAACAAGAGGACATGGCTTATGAAATCTAGCAAACAGCACAGAGTATCAAGAAAGGCTATATTAGTAAGTGCCATATAGCCATCTTAAAACGCTTTCATCAATAGTAACCAGAATGTGGCCAACCCTTTTAACATCAGTGCCTATAAGTGATGACTGTGGGCAGTAAAGGCATATATTGACTGAAGCTTCAATATCTCTTGGTTTGAAGTCACAAAGATAATTAAATAGCGCTAAAAACTGTACAGTTGTGGCAGTAAAATCAGCCATGCCTTTTTGTGGGAATACAAATAATTAACAGTATAGTAGTTGATAAAGATTTCTTACAATCTGGATTTCATAATTCAATTGAAATGTAATGCAGGCAGGAATACCTATATTCAGGCTAAACAAGCAGCATGTGTGCGGTTGCATACAGCTTGCTGTCAGGTGTTCCGGTTTAACGTGGAAATTGGCCTGTTTCCTTTTTTTTTTTTTTTTTTCTTGCTGTAATTTGAGAAAATCGTGGTTTGGAAGTGGTCTCTCATAGATAACCATATCTGTCACGGGCGCAAGTTTAGATCTTGTTGGTTATGTTTCTGTAACATAAAATGTGATAGAAATGAACGATTACGCTTTCACTTGACCCTTCCTTGTCACAGAGTGCCTGAAGAAAGTGGCACTTTAAAAACATTTCTAAATGTTGCGCAGCGCCACAGCAATACCAACTGGCCAAGTTGTCCTCCATGACCATAATTTGAGGCAAAATTGACAGAAAAATAAAGTTACTGTGTAGAAATTACTTCTTAAAGGGAGTTGTATGAAAGTCTCCCCTCTGTTCCTGAATACGATAAAAGAAAATAATATATGGTCACCACTTGGTCCCCCACTGTTGCCAGCACCACTGCTGCTGCTGCCCTGGTCCTCTCCTTTGGTTTCAGTTTTCAAGCTGTAGCGCTAACGTTGCTGTATATGGCACGTGATTGGCTGCAGAAGTTGAGTACCTTATATAGCTGTGCCACTGCTGCAGGCTGGAAACAGTGAAGGTTAAAGAGGACCTGTCACCAAAAAATACAGTGCAGTATGAAAGCACCATGTTATAGAGCAGGAGGAGCTGAGCAGTTTGATATATATTTTTGTGGGAAAAGATTAATATCTTGGCTGTTCACAGAAAGTAGAAAAAAAATAAAAAAGTTACAGGAGGGAGGGGCTATCAGCGACTGATAGCATTGTGTGTATAAGTGTACATGCAGAGAGAGCTGTCAGTCACTGTCCACACCTCCCTCCTGTACCAATAGCTCTTCACAGGGCTGCAGATGTAAAAGCAAAAATTACAAGCTGAATATTTTCCCACAAAAATATATACCAATCCGCTCAGCTTCTCCTGCTCTATAACATCCTGCTTTCAGATTGCATTGCATTTTTTGGTGACAGGTCCTCTTTAAGTGGTGTGTATGTGTTTTTATTTTATTTTATCCCATTTAGGGACACTGGGAAGTTTTTCACATAACTCTGACAATTCTTTAACTAAAACCATTTGTATTTTTGTTTTTGTCTATTTTATACCACTCGAGTCTATATTTTTGTTGGTATGGTTGGACTTTGCTGTTTCCTTATTACATAATACATTTTCGGTAAAATTCTACAATACATATTGCAAAATTCATTTGTGTACAGATTGGGTACACCGCTTTGGAAATTCCATTGTTACTAAAGTACACTTTTGCTGAAATTTGTTGCTTAACCCTTAAAGGGTTTCTGTCACCAACTTTTGACATTATAAGCTGTCTGACATTAGCTATGTGCTAATGTCAGAGCAGCTTGATAATGTCTTTTTTATAAAAATCCGCTGTATATATAGTCTGAAAAACTTACTTTTATATTATGTAAATTAGCCTCTAGGAGCAGGGGGGGCGTTGCCCTGCTCCTAGCGGCTCTGTCCGGCAACCTGCTGGCACGCCCCTTCACACTTTGATTGACAGTGCAGGGCAGCGATCCTCCTGCACTGTCTCGTTCTGAAATCGCGCGCCCGCGCCGCCGCTCTGTATTCGGCGCAGGCGCGGTGAGCAGAGGACGCTGGTGCCTGCTGTCCTCTGCTCACCGCGCCTGCGCCGAATACAGAGCGGCGCGCGGCGCGCGATTTCAGAACGAGACAGTGCAGGAGGATCGCTGCCCTGCACTGTCAATCAAAGTGTGAAGGGGCGTGCCAGCAGGTTGCCGGACGGAGCCGCTAGGAGCAGGGCAACGCCCCCCCTGCTCCTAGAGGCTAATTTACATAATATAAAAGTAAGTTTTTCAGACTATATATACAGCGGATTTTTATAAAAAAGACATTATCAAGCTGGTCTGACATTAGCACATAGCTAATGTCAGACAGCTTATAATGTCAAAAGTTGGTGACAGAAACCCTTTAAAGACTTGCAGTTCCTCTTTTTATAGGACCGCAAGCTTTCATACTATGTGATATTTTTCGCTAAGGGTGCCTTTACATGTTTAGCAGTTGTATAACATTCAGGCATTTATGCTTGTGTGACTCGTCACTGTGGATCTTGAAAGAATTGCATTGTGGCGATTCCTTGATATTGTAATCGTAGTGACTTGGTAGGCATGGCACCAATGTCTAGATGGGTGGTTTAATTGTCAGACCATTAATTTACCCACAGTGACTTACAACTGTAAAATTCTAAAGTGGCTGTCTATGGTTATTTTTTACATTGAGATGATTGTAAGTTGCATAATAAAGTAGTTGAATTATACACATTATAACAGTGTGTTAAGGCAGCTTAAGGGTTTTAGATCATGAAGAGCAGATTTAATACTACAAAATCTCAAAACTGGAATCAAATGGAAAAACTGATCAAAATGATCACCTGCTATTAAATAGATACATTTGAGAAGATCTTGGACCTCCACTGATTTCCAGAACAAAAATAATGTATATACTACTTGAGCTCTTTGGATCACTTTTGTGGTCGATAGGCTACTCTAAAGGTAGTATAACACTGCCCGATGGATGATATAACATTACACCGGCTCATGCAAACAGAATGCGGGTGGAACGGTTTGTTCCTCTCGCATTCTGTTGTATTAATTTTCGGCAGGCATCATTCATACTGATAAAAGAAGCCCAGCTGTTCGATTGTAAAAAAAAACAATTATCGGGAACAAGCACTCCTGCGAATGCTTCCCAATAATTTGATGCAGATCGTGCGCCCTTTGCATTTTGACTGGATTTTGACAAATTGAATTTTATTTCTTGTAGACCTTAGCTGGATAGCAGATTAGCACATATCTGTACACATACCCAGGTCTATGCCTACAAAAATTCTGAAACCTAAGAAAGTCGATGTAATGATGGCAGATCTAACTGAAAGCACTTCTTCAAAGGTTACAGATTAACCATACATCTGTAGGTCAATTTGTGCCTCTTATCTGTATGTATGTTATTAATATGAGCTTGTAAAGGGAGGCAGAAATCATTTAAGGCATTAGTTATTACTTGAAACTATCTTTAGGCAGATGCAAGAAAATTACTCTTAAATAATCTTTAGCAGTAATGGAGAATAATGTTTGTTAAACTTTTTGTACCACCAATGTTTTTCCTTTTCCAGTTTCTAAGTTCCAAAAACCTTAGTTGGACTTTGCGGTTCAATGGTTGCATATTCTTTACTTGGAGTTTTTCTCTTATGTACTATGATTTTTCCTTAAGACAATGTACAAATATTTTATATGGATGATTTGGCTCTGAAGGATGATTTGTTTTTCTAGTGTTATGTTACGCCATCTTTTTTTCTTAATATATGTCAAACTGATGCATGTTGCATACAGGGGCTTCTCTACAATATGTCCATGTACTTTATCCAGTCATAGAAAATAACATGCTTAAAGGCCACATCTGTATAACCTCTCTCAAAAAATGAAAATGGTCTGTCACAAAAAATTTACTGAAATACATATATACCAACTTTAAGAATTTTTTTAATGACTTTATGAAGTATTGTACCAGAGTATTAGTTGAATTGTAATATTTTGAATTTTGCTATCCTTTAAAAGGAATACATTTGAGATGTCATCAATCTGATGTGAATTGTGTAAATGTTAATAATGACAAGTTTCGTGTTTATTACATTTACTGTTAAAACAGGAAAAAGATGATAATGATTACCTTTTTGACCACGTTAATTGAAAATTATGTAATCCATGTATAATTGTCAGACAATGTGACATTAAAGAATAGTTTACATATAGAAATACTGGGATTTATGATGCTTGTCTGGTCTGGGAGCAACCCCACTTCATGGACATTGCTTTGCCACGCTGTGCTTTTTTGTTTTTTTTCTCCCTACAGTAACAAACCTTCTGGAGAACATTTATAAGCTAGTGCAACATTAATTAAATTCAGTGCTCGGGCACCTCCAACATCTCCTAATGGGAGAACACCTATGGCAGTGACTAATACACTAGAATCAATTAACCCTTACAATGTTATGGAAATCCTCCAATACATGACCTATTGGGTATACTTGAGGACTGTAGTTGAGAAACTTAGAACTAAGGTATGTAATTAAAAGTGGTTCATTCCTTGGTAGGCTCACGGAAACATGGGTTGGGCAGTGTGTATAAAAAGTCACAAGGGATCATTAGGGAAAGTTTTTTTTCCATTTTTGGGGAACATTGGCTCACGCCCTCACGTTTAAAGAAGGGTGGATTACTTTCCTCTGGATTAATAGGGAGAAATGAAGTTCTAAAGTTTACCCACTCCCCATCCCTTCATCCATGTGTTTTCCTATCACTTGATGGACATGTTGTTTTTTTTTTTTTTTTCAAACATACTTTGCCAGACCATTAGATACATGTATGTGATGGAATGCCTTCAATTAAGGCACTATGCTGTACGTGTATGTCATGGCGACTGCACATTCACAGAAGCTGTGGTGATGTATTAGTAGCAGGGCAGAGCAGTGTCTACAGCCAGACTCCTCCTGTAACAGCCAGGAACAGAGAAACCTTGGATCTCAGCTATTAAACCTCTAAGATGCTGCAGTCAATTCTTATCGCAACATCTAAGATTTTCGGCTTATTAATGTACTTGGTCCAAAGAAAGGCCCCCAGGACTGACATGGCAATCTACATATCCAATAAAGTGCCTGCTGCTTTAACCATATAAAGAAATGTTCACATCACATGCAGTAGAGAAAAAGATTTATTTTCAGCCAATCCATATTGAATACACAGCAAGTAGTTAGTAGCAGGGCTGCATCCAACTAAACCAGTGCGATGGCCATTTTGCGTCACACAACACTTTCTCTAAGTGCCTCACATGATCTATAGCCAAAACACCAGCCAATACACCAGGCATCTATATTCTCACATGATCTATAGCCAATACACCAGGCATCTGGATGAAGCCTCAGGATGTGACGTGAATCAGCTGTCGTGCTGGATCTAGGAGAAGGAGCTCTGCTGTTACCCCTTGCTGTGTATTTAGTTTGGAAATGGATTGTTTGAAAATCAAGACATCAAGTTTAGTGAGTGCTGTGCCTGTCTTAACCACCTCAGCCCCCCTAGCTTAAACACCCTTAATGACCAGGCCACTTTTTACAATTCTGCACTACACTACTTTCACCGTTTATTGCTCCGTCATAGAACTTACCACCCAAATGAATTTTACCTCCTTTTCTTCTCACTAATAGAGCTTTCATTTGGTGGTATTTCATTGCTGCTGACATTTTTACTTTTTTTGCTATTAATAAAAATTTTACGACATTTTTCACTTTCTGTTGTAATTTAAAAAAAAAAAAAACGACATTTCTATATAAAGTTTTCTCTAAATTTATTGTTCTACATGTCTTTGATAAAAAAAAATCCAATAAGTGTATATTTATTGGTTTGGGTAAAAGTTATAGCGTTTACAAACTATGGTGCAAAAAAGTGAATTTCCGCATTTTGAAGCAGCTCTGACTTTCTGAGCGCCTGTCATGTTTCTTCAGGTGCTAGAATGCCAGGATAGTATAAATACCCCCCAAATGACACCATTTTAGAAAGAAGACACCCCAAAGTATTCGCGGAGGGGCATGGTGAGTTCATGTATCATTTAATTTTTTTTCACAAGTTAGCGGAAAATGACCCTTTCTGAGGAAAAAAAAATATAAAGTTTCCATTTCTGCTAACTTCTGGCAAAAAAAAAATTAAAATCTCTCACGGACTCACTATGCCCCTCAGTGAATACCTTGGGGTGTCTACTTTCCGAAATGGGATCATTTGTGGGGTGTGTTTACTGTTCTGGCATTTTGGGCGGAGCTAAATTGTGAGCATCCCTGTAAAACCTAAAGGTACTCGTTGGAATTTGGGCCCCTTTGCACACCCAGGCTGCAAAAAAGTGTCACTCAAGTGGTATCGCCATACTCAGGAGAAGTAGGGCAATGTGTTTTGGGGTGTATTTTTACATATACCCATGTTGGGTGAGAGAAATATCTCTGTAAATTGACAACTTTGAATAAAAAAAATTAAAAAGTTGTTGTTTACAGCCATATTTCTCACACAAAATATGGGTATATATAAAAATATACCCCAAAACTCATTGCCCTACTTCTCCTGAGTACGGCGGTACCACATGAGTGACACTTTTTTGCAGCCAAGATGCGCAAAGGGGCCCAAATTCCTATGAGTATCTTTAGGATTTCACAGAGCATTTTTACGCATTTGGATTCTTACGCTTTAGGGCCCCTAAAATGCCAGGGCAGTATAAATGCCCCACATGTGACCCTATTTTGGAAAGAAGACACCCCAAGGTATTCCGTGAGGGGCACAAGTTAGCAAAGATTGATTTTTTTTATTTTTTACAAAGTCTCGTATTTCCACTAACTTGTGACAAAAAATAAAATTTTACATGAACTCGCCATACCCCTCACGGAATACCTTGGGTGTCTTCTTTCTAAAATCGGGTCACTTGTGAGGTGTTTGTACTGCCATGGCATTTGAGGGTCTCCGCAATCATTACACGTATGGCCAGCATTAGGAGTTTCTGCTATTCTCCTTATATTGAGCATACGGGTAATGAGATTTTGGGCTGAAAGAAAAAAAAATGAACGGTACAGATTTTTTCATTCGCATCGATCAATGTGGATGAAAAAATCTCTGCCAAAATCAGTGACTGCGGTGCGGTGGGCTGGGCGCTAGCTACCTAACAAGTAGCTAACTAACTGGCGGTGATAAGGGACCCTTAGGCCCTATTCACACATACGGAATTGCGGACCCATTCATTTCTATGGGAACAGACTTTGTCCCGCTCGGATTCGGAATTGCAGATCCGCACTTCCGTTCCGCAAAAATATAGAACATGTCCTATTCTTGTCCGCAATTGCGGACAATAAAAGGCATTTACTATATAGTTCTGGCAATGTGTAGATCTGCAAAATGCGGAAAGCACATTGTCGCGGATCCGCAAAACACATATGGACATGTGAATGGAGCCTTACAGGAGGGTGATCAGTGACAGGGGGGTGATCAGGGAGTCTATATGGGGTGATCAGGGGTTAACAAGGGGTTAATAAGTGACAGGGGGGGGGATGTAGTGTGGTGCTTGGTGCTACTTTACATAGCTACCTGGTCCTCTGGTGGTCGATCCCAGCAAATGGGACCACCAGAGGACCAGGTAGCAGGTATATCAGACGCTGTTAACAAAACAGCGTCTGATATACATGTCTGATGCGATTTATTTCGCATCTACAGCCTGCCAGCGATTGATCATCGCTGGCAGGCTTTAGTATAACTTGCGATCTTTGAGCTGCTGTGAACGCGCGCGCGTTCACAGCAAATCTCGCCTCTCGCGAGATGACGTGCCAACGCGTCAAGGAGGAACAGACCTGCCGCCGCATGGACGCATCCCTGCGTTAGGCAGTCGGCAGGTGGTTAAAGGCTATGGACACCTTTTGTGCACTAAAAATCAATAACCCCATATCTTACCGTAATGCAGCACATAATAAAATTGCACTTGTAAGTTTACTGGTATCGACTTTGCTTCACATGCTCTCAGAAATGCTCTTCTATGAGTTTTGCTCACTGCTTTTATCTCTTCTGCGGCTCTGTGGGCGTTTCTGTTGATTTCACATGCACCAGCACAAGGTTTGCTGCCCCGCCCCCACATCCTGCTACATAGCACAGCTCTCAGCTACTTGTATGCTACAGCCTGTAATCAGCAGATTTTTTTTTTCTCACTTTCCATTCTGTAGAAAGCCCATTATTTGTAGACACAATAGATATTTCTGCTGATAACGTTCAGCAGAGCCTTTCTTTTCAAGCTATGAGCTGAAAAGTTGCGACTAGTGTTTCAAGTACAGTGTACAAGGTTCAGGTTTTCTAAGAATTCTGTTATGGATTCGTCTATCATGAACCATAAGTTACGGTCCGTTGTTGCGGAATTCTTAGATAACCCGAACCTGGACCTTTAAAACACAAGTTCTGTTTCAGTATTTTGCAATTGTGTATTGGTATGCTCCTCTCTTCTCCTCCCCCTCTGTTTAAGCTTCTAGTTGGATTAGTCTAGCCACTTCCTGTTTTCCCAGTCATGCATTGCTGTTAGTGTGTGCTATAATTCTGAGGAGAATCTGAATATCTCATCTTCTTATCAAAGAGAATATTGTTGGCATAATTCTTTTACCATCTCGATTCCCTGCATATCTTGTAATACAGTATCCGGATTAAAAACTACTTGTTTAACTCCTGGGTGCCTGATGCGTAAATTGTAAGTGGAGAATGTCTGATTCAACAAGTCACTTCACAGATGCGTGATTGTATAAGGCTGACATTTAGAAACGCCACAGTAAAAGAATTGTCTTAGTATTCTCCTTGTCTCGCTAAGCAAAGAATATTCTCCTCCAAGTAATAGCCATCATCATTTTTCTCCTGTTATGCTAAAGTGGAGGGTAATATCTTATACTGTCCAGTACTGCATTCACTTGGATCGCAGAAGCTTCTAGCAATTTCAGTTTCATACAGGCTAGGAACTGTATTCAGCCTGTTTTCTGAGGTAAATATCGTCTGCCTGCTGTAAGCTATTAAAAGACCGAACCACCACTAGAGGTCGCTGTTGTGTTACAGATGGAAATGCAGGACACAGCTAGAAGGATTTCTATGCCCTTATTAAAAATGAAAGAGGCCCTTCTAACCGACAAAATGGATGTATACAATAATTGATCTATTTTGTGGGAAAAGACTGATCAATGTATGGATGCAGCACATGGATCAGGCTATAACGAAGATCAATTAAAGGCCATGTGTACAAATATGAATAAGACCTATAATAGTTATAAGATACTGTCTGAAAAATATTCTTCTCTGTTATCAAGTCTCAACTCAGAGGAATTCATCCTAGAATTAAAGACCCACACTGCACTTAATGATGAAAGATATAGCAGATTTATGGCAGTCAAGTCAATGCTAGAGGACAAGATATCACAACAATATGAAACTGTCCCGCCATTCTAACCTTTCAAGGCACTCGAAGGCTTCATCCCGTTCCTTGAAATCTATTGCTCATTCCTCATCGCTATGGTCTCACTCACAGCACTCTTCGCTGAGTTCCTGATTGGTGTTGGCAAAAACGGAAGCAGCGAAGGTACAAGCTCACTGCATTAGAAAGGAAGCAGCCATTAAGGCACAAGTCGCAGAGACACAAGCCCAATCTTAAGCTAATCAAGCTCCTATACAGGCTCAGGCACAAGCTATACAAGCCCAATCTCAAGCTAATCAAGCAGCTATACAGGCTCAGGCGCAAGTGACCAAAGCCAAGGGCGAAGCTGAGTTGGAGGTCCTTCAGAAGGAAAGGGAAGAAGCAGCATCCATGGCTGAACTTAGAGTTCTTGAAGAAGCTGCTGAAGAAGAAGCTTTTCATCCTATATCCAAAATATCTAATGACTCAGAATGCCGTACCCTGCAATTCGTCCTAGACCAAAGCAAAGTCAATGCATTTGCACCAGAAGATTTGGGCTCTGCACGCCAGCCTGCTGAACTCATGCGAGTAGAAAAATAGGCAGCTGATAACTATATAGTTGACCCCAGTCCAGTGGACATTTCTCTCTCTTTCAAACCTATGGCACGTTACACAGTATTTCAGATGCCATTAGAGACCAAACCGCTTCAAGCTCATCAAATCACATTAAAACCTCCTGAGACTAGTTACATAGCAACCAAGACGCTGGCGCCAACATTACCAGATGTAAAGCCTTCATTTACGGTCAACCCAGCTGCCACTCCAATCTATCTTCCAACTCCCAAACATAGGGTATCAGATGGTGCCAACAACACCAGCGAGGGAGAAGTTCCCATCGCCATGATGCAGGAAAGAAATAACGCATCAGAAATCGCTAAGTACCTCACTCTCAGGGACCTCATCAGTAGAGATGGCCCGAACTATTCGCCGGCGAACAGTTCCCGGCGAGCATAGCTTGTTCGCGTCCGCCGCGGCGGGCGAACATATTCGATGTTCGCGTTCGCCCCTATACTTCATCATTGAGTAAACTTTGACCCTGTACCTCACAGTCAGCAGACACATTCTAGCCAATCAGCATACCCTCCCTCCCAGACCCTCCCACCTCCTATCTAAACGCAAGTACAGCATCCATCTTAGATTCATTCTGAAGCTGCAGTGTTAGCAATTGTAAATCGCAATGCGATTAATATAACCTGTATTATTCGCATTGCGATTACAACTTAGATCGGAGTTCCTAATGGTTGTATTGCTTGAAGATAACGAATATAGCACTATATTCTCAATCTTCGTTATATTCTAGCAATACAACAACCATTAGGAACTCAGCTCTAAGTTTAATCGCAATGCGAATAATACTTACAATTAGGGGTGGGACGATATGGCGATATAGACGATATGCGATATGAATTTGTGCCACGATATCGATTTTGTCTATATCGCCATATCGCGGTAGAACATGGTATGCGCCGCTCTCGGCACATACCATGTTCTCCTGAGCCGGCACAGTGGAGAAGGAGGGAGTCCCTCCCTCCCCACTGAGAGCCGCCAATGAGAGAGGAGGAGGGGAGGGACTGTAGCCACTGCTACCAATGAGAGCGGAGGAGGGGAGGGACTGTGGCCTGTGGCAGAACGTCACAGGCAGGGAGAAGGAACGCCCAGGAGAGAAGCTGATGTCTCCTCCCTGGTGTTCCCACCATGTGACGGGGGCCAGAGCGGGTGAACGGAGCCCCGCACATACATAATAGTAAGTGCCCCTATGTGCCCCCTAATTAAAGGTCGTATATGCCTGCATGTGCCGGCTATATATCATACCCGCTTCTATGACTGCCTGCTGCGATCCGTCGCAATTAACCCCTCAGAACCTGAGGGGTTAATTGTGATGAATCGCAGAGTGCAGTCACAGAGGCCCAGTATGGTATATGGCCGGCACATGCAGGCTATGTTTCTATTCACTTATTGGTGGCACAGTGCCCCCCATCATTGGTGGCAGTGGCAGTTGTGATCGGAGCCCTAGCAGTGTAATCCTGGGGCTCCGATTGGTATCATGGCAGCCAGGACACTACTGATGTCCTGGCTGCTATGGTCAGCTCCCTGCTGCTGTGCACAGAGCACAGGGCAGCAGGGACAGTGTCAAGTCCTATTTACCCTAATAGAGTTCTATCAGGGTGAATAGCACAAGAGTCCTAGCCCCTAAAGGAGGCTAAATAGTTATTAAATAAAAAGTTGAAAGAAAAAAAAAAAAAAAAAAGTTAATTGTATATGACGGTTGACTATGACTACCACCAACGTAATGCTGCCTCCAAAGCAAGATATCTGAACCCCTGAGGGGCCATTTGGGCGTTTTTTATAATTTTTTCATTTTTTATTTTATTTTTGTGTATTTTGCCACATTTGGTTGCATATTTACATTTGGTATAGGCAAATATGGTAGTCTAGATCATGTGTCTATACCAAAACCTAGGATCATTGTTTGACAGCATATTTTCTAAGCCATATAGCTGAATATAGATTTGGGCAGAGTAATGATCTAGACCTGTGTTTCCCAACCAGTGTGCCTCCAGCTGTTGGGAAACTACAACTCCCAGCATGCCTGCGATGTTCGGTCCACCCCCTATCATTGAGTAAACTTTGACCCTCTACCTCACAGTCAGCAGACACATTCCAGCCAATCAGCATACCCTCCCTCCCATCTCCTGGACAGCATTCATTTTAGATTAATTCGGAAGCTGCAGTCTTAGTGAGAGGAGGAACAGTGTAGCTGCTGCTGATTTAATAGGGAAATCGATAGCTAGGCTAGTGTATTCAGTGTCCACTTCAGTCCTGAAAGACTCATCAGATCTCTGCTGTAAGGACAGTGTCCTGGCAACACCCCAAAAAGCCCTATTTAGGGCTAGTACATCAGTCTCCCTCCCAGACCCTCCCACCTCCTATCAAAAAAGCAAGGACGGCATCCATCTTAGATTCATTCTGAAGCTGCAGTGTTAGTAGATGTAATCGCAATGCGATTAATATAACCTGTATTAATCGCATTGCGAATTCAACTTGGAGCTGGGTTCCTAATGGTTGTATTGCTAGAATATAACGAAGATTGAGGATATAGCTCTATATTTCAATCTTCGTTATATTCTAGCAATACAACCATTAGGAACCCAGCTCTAAGTTGAATTCTAATGCGATAATACAGGTTATATTAATCGCATTGCGAATTCAACTTAGAGCTGGGTTCCTAATGGTTGTATTGCTAGAATATAAGGAAGATTGAGAATATAGCACTATATTCTCAATCTTCGTTATATTCTAGCAATACAACAACCATTAACCAGATCTAAGTTGAATTCGCAATGCGATTAATATAACCTGTATTAATCGCATTGCAATTACAACTTACCACACTCTACGTCAACTACGTAATTTTCCATGGGAGTTTTGCCATGGATCCCCCTCCGGCATGCCATCGTAAAAACGATCCGAGCTTCAACACCTTGGGAACCAACATCTTTGGCTCTACTAAACAGAGACACGAGACTTTTAGTCCCAGACAAGGGGGCCCTAAAGGTCTAATTTCAGTAAAAAAGACAGGGGTTGTGCCCACTACTAACAATGGAAATGAAAGCCCTAAGGAACCCGATCATCATTGCCCTATCCATGATAAACCACATCCTTTAAGGAAATGCCATGTCTTCATAGCAAAGCCCTTTGAGGAACGTAAGGAGTTCCTAAGGAGTCATGATATCTGCTTCAGATGCTGTGCGTCCACTGAGCATTTCGCCAGAGACTGTAAGGTTCCAGTCAAGTGTTCTGAATGTAATAGTGATCTACATGTGTCCGCTGTTCTCCCGGGACCAATCAGGCGGAACCTAGGACCAATTAGCTGGCACAAGCCCCATTATGATCAAGGCGGGGAAAGTCATGGCAGGGAGAGTGCCGACCGACCAACCACAACCGTCACGCCCAGATGTGCATAGGTATGTGGAGAAGGACTTGTGTGCAGTAAGTCTTGTTCTAAGATTTATCTATGAAGATTTGCCTCATGGATGTGTTTCCTACTGCACAACCAGAGAAGACCATAAGAATGTATGCTATTCTAGATGACCAAAGTAATCGTTCCCTAGCTAGCCCTAAGTTTTTTGATCTGTTCAGGATAGAGGGAGAAACTGCACCCTAAACCTTAGGAACATGCTCTGGTCTTGTGACAACCTCAGGAAGAAGAGATAATGGTTTCACCTTGAAGCCCATCAAAGGAGATAAGAAACTCTCTCTTTCAGCCCTTATTGAGTGTGACAAATTGCCGGACACAAGGAATGAAATTCCCACACCTGAAGCCGCACAACATCACCCTCATCTCAGGAGCATAGCCGGAGAGATTCCTCCCCTTGATAACCATGCCGAGATTTTAGTCTTGCTAGCTAGAGACATACTTGAGGCTCATAAGGTCCTTGAACTTCGCAATGGCCCTTTCAATGCTCCATATGCCCAGAAACTTATAGTGATTTTGGATAATCGTGGGGGATGTATGTCTGGACAGAACCAGCAGATCCTGTCAAGTACACTCTTTCAGAACTGAAAGTATTAATAGGGGGGGCGAACTTCTTACTTCAGACAGTGTCCTAACCACTACAAATATTCTAAAAACATTAGAAAGCAGCTTAAATCCCAAGAAGTCAGCTGCAGAAGAATGTTCCTGGACAGAAGGGCAGCTCGTAGAAAGGCCTTTAGGATTTCAATTGGAGCCCTCTTCAAGCCCTTCCCTGCTTTGCAATCCTCACACAGTTTATCATAATAAATCCTATATCATCACTGACAACAAGCCTTCTGATTCATGTAATTCTGATGAGATACAGCAGAAACGTGAGCCTTCCAGTCTACTGTTTGACAATGAGCTTAATTCTGTAAAAGAAGTATCTTCTGAATGTTCTATAAAGGAGGTTCCTTTAACAGAGGAAGAGTTCATTTCAGATACTTTGCAAGAAGCTTCAGTTCCATCTGCAGTTGTTGATTGCATTTAAGAGGATAACAATTCTTCCCAGTCTTCAACGGACAAGCACCTTCATATTGCTCAGCCTTTTCTTGAAACCACAGGGAAAAGTTCACCGCCAATGTCCATGACAAATATTGTATGTCAACAACCCAAGTCCGTACGTACAAAGACAGATCCCATTTCAGAAGTTAAAAGCAGACAAGCATTCGCGTTCACGATCCATAGACAGAAAGCAATCTACATGTAAATCAGCCTCACAAAATAAGCGCTGTCGATCTAAATCGGTGACACAGACCGAGAAGTCACATTCTAAATCTTTGGTAAGATCAAGGAGAACTAAGTCTTGCTCAGCTTCTAATGAAAGCAACAGACAATCTCCTGAAGTAAAAAAGAAGAAATCCACATTTGGGGTGCATAAAAGATCACTCAAGAATAAACCAGAAAAGATAGGAAATATTCCTGAGCCATCTGGCGTTTTCAAAGATAACAACTTTTATAAGTTTCGGTGGAAGCAGGTACAACATCTCGCCAGTCAGTTCTGGGAAAAGTGGAGAAGTGCCTCTTGCAAGAACGCAGAAGGTGGCAAGAACCAAGGCCTAATTTAAAGGAAGGAGATTTTGTTCTGTTAAGAGACAAACAAGTTGATCGTCTGGACTGGCCTACTGGACTTATTACTAAAGTCGTTTCCAGTTCGGATGGAAAGAACTTCCATTGAGATTCATTCTACAAGAGATGCTCATCATCTTCTAGAACTGTTTCCAGTACCAGCTCTATGGTCTGAACTGAAGACATATATCCTTTTTTGGTTTGAATAAATGTTCATTGCATGTTTCCTTTTCAGGTTCATGGACATTATTCATCTGTTTATTCATCAGGTTTATGGACATTCATTGTTTTTTTTATACAATTCCATTGTATGCATATACATAGTGGTATCTACTGATACCAGACGGGGAGTGTTCTGTTTCAGTATCTTGCAATTGTGTATTGGTATGCTCCTCTCTTCTCCTCCCCCTCTGTTTAAGCTTCTAGTTGGTTCAGTCTAGCCACTTCCTGTTTTCCCAGTCATGCATTGCTGTTAGTGTGTGCTCTAATTCTGAGGAGAATCTGAGTATCTCATCTTCTTATCAAGGAGAATATTGTTGGCATAATTCTTTTACCATCTGGATTCCCTGCATATTTTGTAATACAATCTCCGGATTAAAAACTACTTGATTAACTCCTGGGTGTCTGATGCGTAAATTGTAAGTGGAGAATGTCTGATTCAACAAGTCACCTCACAGATGCGTGATTGTATAAGGCTGACATTTAGAAACGCCACAAGTTCGCTCAACACTAGTTGTGACCACAGGAGTGAATAAAGTGTTTTTCTTTTCACTTACATTGTCCTGGATTTGTTGCAAGATCCATTGGCCTCCACCGCCTGCTGTGCTGACATTGTGTGTGTGTATATATATATATATATATATATAAAATTGGGGACACTCCTACAGTATATAAATATATTGCTAGAGGTAGGTGTGTGTGTGTGTGTGTGTGGGTGTATATATATATGTGAGTGACAGCACTCCAAAATACAAAAAATAAGAATAAAAAACTTTATTCACCCATGTGGTGGAGCAGCAACATTTTGGCTCAACAATGGAGCCTTTCTCAAGCAAAAGAAAGGCTTCTTTTGCTTGAGAAAGGCTCTATTGTTGAGCAGAAACGTTGCTGCTGCTGCTGCACCACATGGGTGAATAAGCACCTTTTGGAGTTTAACCCCGTTGTCAGTGGAGAAGTCTGTGATTGCGACCCCCTGAGAGAGACCTATCCCTTACAATATATATTATGCTTTTTGTGAGGTAAGGTAACCAAAAAATTGCTGTTCTGTTATTTTTTTGTTTTTTACAATGTTCACCTGACAAGGGTATATCATGTGATATTTTTATAGGGCAGGTCGTTACGGACGCGGCAATACCTAATATGTCTATTTTTAAAATTTTATTTTGGTTTTACACAATAAAAGAATTTTGGAAAAAAATCATGTTTTTGTGTTTCCATTTTCTGAAAGCCATATTTTATTTATTTTTTGGGCGATTGTCTTAAGTAGGGTCTAATTTTTGCGGGATGAGATGACGGTTTGATTGGTACTATATTGGGGCACATATGACTTTTTGATTGCTTGGTATTACACTTTATGTAAGGTGATAAAAATAGCGTTTTGGCACAGTTTAAAAATTTTTTTACGGTGTCCACCGTGCGGGAAAAGTAACGTGATCCTTTTATCGGATCGTTATGGACGTGGCGATACCAAACATGTTTATTTTTTACCTTTTTATCGAATTATATGTGTGTATATATAAGAAGTGTGTATGTACAAGAAGTTATTTTTTATTATTTATTTATTTCACTTTTTTGACACTTTTTTTTACACTTTTTTTTGTCCCACACCCACTTGGTTCTTGAAGATTCAGTGGGTCTGATAGCTTACAATACACTGCAATTACACTGTATAGTGTACTACAGTGTATTTGCATTTACACTTGGCCTGATCAGGTTCTTGCCTTTAGTAGGACCCTGATCAGGCTCAGACATACAATGGCAAGCTGGACGCCTGTGAAGGTGTCCGGTTGCCATGGTAACCATCGGGACGCTGCCACAGCAGCGCAGCAGCCTGATTTGGGGGGGGGGGGGCGTGTGGAGCCAGGAGGAGTTACAGAAAATCCGTCACCTGCATACAGTAGGAAGCACAGCAGGCTTTAGAATAAAAACGAAAAAAGTAAGATAAATACAACTAATTGGAGAAAGGTGTCCATATCCTTTAACTGTATGGGATATGCCTTTCATCTAAAGCTCAACTTTATGCACTAAGCACCACCAATAGATTTGTGCTTTCCACTCCTGGGCTTTATGTTGGCCTGCATCTGCTTTGCTGGTGTGTCTATGGTGTAGTGTATTGATTACCGGTATTTTTCAATCACTAGTCAATGGCAGGCAATGTATAATGAATTCTGACTTCATGATAGTAACATAGTATATAAGACCGAAAAAAGACAAGTCTCCATCCAGTTCGGCCTGTTTCCTACAAGTTGATCCAGAGGAAGGCAAAAAAAACCTGTGAGGCATAAGCCAATTTTCCCCACTTAAGGGGAAAAAAAATCCTTCCCGACTCCAATCAGGCAATCAGAGTAACTCCCTGGATCAACGACCTCTCTCTAGTAGCTGTAGCCTGTAATATTTTTACACTCCAGAAATACATCCAGTCCCCTCTTGAATTCCTTTATTGTACTCACCATCACCACCTCCTCAGGCAGAGAGTTTCATAGTCTCACTGCTCTTACAGCGAAGAATCCTTTTCTATGTTTGTGTACAAACCTTCTTTCCTCCAGACGCAGAGGATGTCCCCTAGTCACAGTCCTGGGGACAAATAGATGATACAAATTATACAAATGACTCACTGACACAAAAATGACTGACAAAACATTATTTTATTGCGCAAAAGTACAAAATTAGTTTCTCCCAAATGAATGATCAAAGCCTGGAGAGGCTTTCCTGATCTGTTTCCCCTTTGTCTGTTGATGTAAGATACTGTGTTTGTATTGAATAAATCCTGATGTAGGGGTCCACTGTCTAATAGAGAGCACTTGAAAGACAAACAGAAGTCCTTTCAAGTTTGCGGATTCCCTTGCCTGTGTTTCAGAACATTTCCCCAGTAGGAGAGAGGAACCTAATTGAGCTTAGATGTTAGATGTTGAGAACCTAAGTGCAGGACCAAGAAAGACCTTTGTTTAGTTTGTCAGACTCAGAAGTGACATTGCTGTTCTGAATCAACTAGAGAGAGAGAAAAAGATCCACGAACCGTTCTCTGATTAATATTTGTTTTGTCAGGGAAAGAAATGAGGTCTGGGAGGAAGAATTAAGGTCCATCCCTAGAAAAAGGCAAGATCTCGAAGGAATCCATTTTGACATTTTGTAATTTTATGTTCCACCTCGGTGAGAAGGAGACAGAAATTTTTTGTTAAGTGAATGTTTAGCTGCTTCATCGAATCTAGTTCTACTGCTACCAAAAATTCATCCAGGTGTGGAATAAACATTATTGGGGGATTTATTATTGTAGATATGTATGAGGCTATAATTTTAACTGAAGTTGCTGTACGCATCTGTGCCTGTGTACTGTATGTGGTTTTGCCACGGTTTGTGAAAGTACTCCCGGTGGTTGCCTGGTGTGAAAATGCAACTTTTTAAAAAGTCACACCTCAGAAATAAAACATAAAAAGTGTTTTAACCTCTTAAGTACATGTACGTCCTGTGTCCGGTCTTTAAAGATGGCGCCTGCTCCTGCTCCATGCGGGCGCCTTAGCCGCGGGTTTCCGCATGGTTCCTGTAGCAGACACCCGCGGCTAATGTCCGCGACCGGCAGCGATGCCGATCGCGGACATTTAACCCCTCAGATGCCGAGGTCAATCCTGACCACGGCATCTGAGTGCGCACAAACCGAAAGTTTTACTTTCGGTTTGCGCTCCGGCTCCCCCGTGTGGCGATCGGAGGAGCCGGAGCGTGCCTGTAGTAGCCTGGGTCTCTATGAATGAAACCCAGGCTACTCTGTAGTATTTCCTATGGAGCCTTGCCTGTAATAGGCTTCATAGGAAATATGCGATTTTTTCATATATTCCAATGCTATTGCATTGGAATGTATGAAAATCACAATCAGATGATTGTAAGTTATAGTTCCCTATGGGAACTATATAAAAGTGTAAAAAAATGAAAAGTTAAAAATTAAAAATAAAAATCATAAAAGTTCAAATCACCCCCTTTTGCTAAAATAAAAATTAAAAACTATAAAATTTTTAAAAATACACATCATGGGTGTCGCAATGTGCAAAAACGCCCATAGTATAAAAATATATAAAAATATTCCCCATACGTCAAACAGCAAAACGGAAAAAAGCGTCCAAATGGCGGATTCGCCATTTTTGGTCGCTTAATTTTCCACAAAAATTACATAAAAGGTGATCAAAAAGTCATACACACCCCAAAATGGTATCAATAAAAGATAAGATTATGACGCATAAAATGAGCCCCCATACAGCTCTGTACATATAATTACAAAAAATTTATAGGGGTCAAAACATGGTGACAAAAAAGTAAAACTGATT
Organism: Bufotes viridis; assembly: GCA_033119425.1. Lineage (NCBI taxonomy): Eukaryota > Metazoa > Chordata > Amphibia > Anura > Bufonidae > Bufotes > Bufotes viridis. Next base: position 140,264,004 of record CM065589.1, on the reverse strand, counting down.
TTTTCCCACTTTTGAATTTTTTTTTCACTATAAAAACGCAAGAAAACCTATACATATAGGGTATCGCCGGATTCGTACTGACCTGTAGAGTAAAATTAACCAGTCAGTTTTATCGCACATCGAACGTCGGAATTTAAAAAGCCGCAAAACTGTGGTGGAATTGCTTTTTTTTTGCAATTTCACCCTATTTGGAATTTTTTCCCCGCTTCCCACTACATCATATGCAATATTAAATGGTGGCATTGGAAAGTACAACTTGTCCCGCAAAAAACAAGCCCTCATATGCCTATGTGAACCGAAAAATAAAAAAGTTATGGCTCTGGGAAGGCAGGGAGCGCAAAACGAAAAACTCAAAAAGTAAAAAACCTCCGGTCCTTAAGGGGTTAATATGTAATCCATGGATTTGCTGAAATTCTCTCCCAGCCTTGAGAAATAATAGACCGACAAACCCCCTACGGACTCCTGGTGTTGAGCATCTTTGCAGCAGTATTTATTCTGAGGGGTTAAAAGTCCTTAACTTTCTGCGAAACTTGTATTTTCTAGGGTCCTGGCTCTTAGGATCCTGCCATCCTTCCCCAAAAAATCTATAGGAATGAAAGTAATATCTCTGCCAGCCTTGTCCTTGTCTAATAGGTCATCCAGAGTGGACGGAAAAGAAATCATCTGAATAAGGGATAGATGGCACACAGTTTACCTTTGCTCCACGCGTCTCCTTTCTATGACTCAAGCCAGAGTACCCTCCTAGATGAGTTAAGCCTCGTTCACACGTCAGTGTTCCACGTACATGTGCTGTACATGTTCAGCTATATTGAGGAGTGGTGACGCATGTTCCACTATTATGTTCCCTGTGCAATGGTTTGTGGTCCTTTCCAGGGGTGCTGTAAAAAAAATTGAACAATTACCAGAATTGCTTTTTTTTTTTTTTGCTTTTTTTCACTCCCCCCAATAAAAATAAAAGTTATAGGTGCCATCTAAATGCTTTGTACCCCAAATAAGCAGGTCCTAATGGGGTTGTCTGGCCTATTTAAATAAATAGGCTCAGATCAGTGTAAAATCAGAAAATCTGTGATGCTCAGCGATTCCCTGCCATTCCTGTGCTATTCTTCCCAGTTCCCACCACTCCTTACTTATTCCCGTTCCCGCCTAAAAGGCTAGAACTGACCACTCAGCCAGTCACTTGTTGAGACAGGTCATTGCTTCATTGCTGTAACCAGTGACTGGCTAAACAGTTGTTTCCTGTATGTCAAGTGAAACAAATCCCAGAAAAAACTATATATAAACCACCCTGCACGATATGGTATTAAACGCGCTGATGTATATGGCTATATTTACAAAATCACAGAAAATAATGCACTATAATAGTAGATGCAGGCATAACATATGGCCTAAGCCCTCACTCTATTGATACAATCAGAGACACTTGGTCAATACATTTTGATCAAAATACATCTAAGGCCACCTTCCTGGTAGGTGGGCTTAGATGTATTTGGATCACAATGTATTGACCAAGTGTCTCTAATTTTATCAATAGAATGAGGGCTTAGGCCATATGTTTTGCTTGCATCTACTATTATAGTGCATTATTTACTATGATTCTGTATGTCAAGTGAGTTACATATTAGCAGAGAGTTTTGTACATTTTGCAAAATTAATTTTTTAAATGTCTCTTGTCTGGGTGCCCTCATTGAGAGCTGATTAGTTTAGGTCCCTGTGATGACATTGAAGCCAGAGAATGTTAGTACCTATCAGATCTGGATACTGCAATGCTGCTGCAACCAGGCGAGCTCAGCATTGCAGGACTGACAGCAGCCTCTGGTTCTGGTGCCATCATTGGGATCTCACAAGTTCAGGTCCTGATAACAGCACCCAGACCACAGAATGAAATTTACAGTAAGATCTGGACCCTGCTGTGCTGCTGCAACCTGACGATTACAGCGTAAGAGTGCCCAGGTCTCGATTACTATACCCAGACTAGAAGCTGTTAATTACAGATAGATATGCAGCAATCATTAGGGGAAGAGAGACCTTTTTTTCCTGCTAAAGCGGTTAGTATATGTGTAGTTTTCAATGAATTTCTTCTCTAATGCATAGTATAGTAATCTGGTGAAATAGAGCAATAAATTTAAAGCAACCTCTTCAAGGGCAGCTTAGGGCAACTTGACTTTCTACTGACCTTTTGTCTGTAATGATAAACTGCAGCATGAAGCACAAAATACAGCTAAACCCATTATGGTGTGTGCTGTGTAAAATATTTTATTCTGACATATGCCATGGCTTATTAGGTACCACCTTTCAGTAGGTACCATGGCAGGTTTGCATGGCTTATAAAAATTACATTTAATGCAGCATTGATGTAATTTAAAGCAGCCATCCTCTTGAGCTTTTTATAGTTTTGAACGAAGGAGAAAGGTGCAGTAGATTAAATATAACTACCTGGATCTAGACTAGAATTAGAAGGGGCACTAATGAGACAGTTCTCTTTATTTTCTTGGAGATACTTCTTTGCATATTTTTCCATGGAGCATTGCCGCTAAGTTTTCATACACAGTTGGTCTCCATAAAGGGGCTCTCTGGGTATTAAGAAAATGAAAATACTTAAATATTACTCTATTATAAATATATAGTTATAATGGCTCTTTTTGCCTGGGGAGCAATCATTAGGAGAAATAAAATGGCCGTCGTCCGACTCCTACTAGTACACACAAAACCTGTCCTAATTACATAGCAGGACAAGTTACTTCACAACACTGAGCTAAAGAGCTGCCTCATCCTCCTACTCTACATACCAGGACATGTTACTTCACAACACTGAGCTAAAGAGCTGCCTCATCCTGCTCTCTGCTCTGCTTGTCAGGGTTTATGAATTCCTGAATTCAGCGGATAAAATTTTCAGCTGAATCTCTGTAGGAATGGAGGTAATAAGGAGACATGAAGTACAGAGAGGACGGACAGGACAGACTATGGTAATAGAGACTGCATACAAGGGCTGCTACTCATTATCCACATCCCCCACCCTCTTTTGTGTACTTCATGTCTCCTCATAATCTCCATTCTGCTGAAGATCATATTAGAACAGAGGTTCGGCTGAAGATCGTATTAAACCATATTCATGATCATAATCCCTGACAAGTAGGGCTCTCCTTTCCCAATTTTACATCTAAAAAATATGTAAACAATAAAAAATAGACATAAAAGGTTTTGCCGTGTCCAAAAAATGTCTTGAACTATTAAAATAGTTTTCCTGCGCAGTGTATACCCTAATGGAAGAAAAACAAACAAACATGCGATTCACTATTTTTTGGCTACCCTATCCCCCCTTTTTTCAATTTAACCCCACAAAGATTTTTTTGCTGTCTTCCAATACAAGATATACTAAATTAAATGGTGCCATTAAAAAATAAAACAGCTTGCAAAAAAAAAAAAGCCCTCATATGGCTATATGAATGGAAAATTAAAAAAGATATGGCTATTGGAACGTGGGGAGGAGAAAATGAAAATGGGCACTGTACTTAAGGGATTAATAAACTATACTACAGTTGTGCTTAAAAGTTTGTGAACCCTTCAAAATTTTCTATATTTATGCATAATTTTGACCTAAAACTACATCTGATTTTCATACAGATATAACTAAATCAAACAAATGAGTTAAGAATATTAGATGTGGTCACTTATTTATTGAGGAAAAAGATCCAATATCGCTAGCTGTGACTGGCACAAATATGTGAACCTTTTGCTCATAATTTGAAGGTGAAATTAGAGTCATGTTTTTTCAATCAATAGTATAGGTGGATCAATCAGGTATAAGTCAATGACCTGTTTTATTTAAAGCTGCAGGGATCTATCAAAGTCTTATCTTCACAAAATGTGTTTGTGTATCATGGCACGGACAGAGGAGATTTCTGAGGACATAAGAAGAGCTGTTGATGCTCATCAGGCTGAAAACGATTACAAAACCATCTCTAAAGAGTTTGGACTCCACCAATCCACAGACAAATTGTGTACAAATGAAGAGAATTCAAGACTTTTATTACCCTCCCCAGGAGTGGTTGATCAACAAAGATCACATCCACGGCAAGATGTGCAATAGTCTGCAAGGTCTTAATAGAATCCAAGAGTGCCATATGGTAAACTCCAATGGTAAACTCTAAGCAGCTAAAGGCTATTCTCACATTAGCTAATGTTAATGTTCATGAGTCCACCATCAGGAAGACACTGAACAACATTGGTGTGGATGGTAGGATTGTAAGGAGAAAGCCACTGTTCTCCAAAAAGAATATTGCTGCACATCTGTAGGTTGCTAAAGATCACTTGGGCAAGACAGAAGGCTATTGGAACAATGATTTGTGGGCGGATGAGACCAAAATAGAACTTTCTGGCTTAAATGAGATGTGTTATGAAAACACCCATCCCACCTGTGAAACATGGTGGCAGTAGTATAATGGTTTGGGTCTGTTTTGCTGCATCTGAGCCAGGACAGCTTGTCATCATTGATGCAGCAATGAGTTCTGAATTCTACCAGCAAATTCTAAAATAAAATGTCAGGACATCTGTCTGTGAGCTGAATTTCTAGAGAATGTAGGTAACACAGCAAGAGAACGACCCTAAGCACACAAGTAATTTTACTGAAGAATGGTTAAAGATTAACGTTTTGGAATGGCAAAGTCAAAGTCCTGTTCTTAATCCAATGGAAATGTTGTGGAAGGACATGAAGCGAGAAGTTTCTCCAAGCTGATGAGCAGGACTAATGAACAATTACTGGGAACTTTTAGTTGCAATTATTGCTGCACAAGATGATCGCACCAGATACTGAAAGCAAAGGCTTGCATACTTTTGCTGCTCACAGACTTGATATTGGATCATTTCCTCAATAAATAAATGACCAGGTCTAATATTTTTGACTCCTTTGTTTGATTTGTTTATCTTTTTTTGCTTTTATGACTTGCGTGAAAATCTGATGAAGTTTTAGGTCAAGTTTATTTAGAAATATAGAAAATTCTGAAGGATTGCAAAATTTCAAGCACCACTGTATACTACCATATTTATCCAGAAAATATCTGTCTGGTTCCTAACTGGACACTACCTTAGGTTTTTTATGTTTAGATGATTGTTGTACTAATATAAAAAAAAAAAAAACTATAGATAGGGATGAGCGGACCCGTGGGGGTTCGCCAGGTTCGGCCAAACTTTGGGTCAAAGTTTGGGTTCGGAACCTAAACCCCATTAAAGTCAATGGGGACTTGAACTTTGGTGCACTAAAATGGCTGTAAAATAGTCGTAGTAAGGGCTAGAGGGCTGCAAAAGGAAGCAAAATGGGGGTCAGAGCAGGAAAGCTGCCCTGCAAACAAATGTAGATAGGGAAATGACTTAAAATAACATTTAAAAGAAAAAAAGAAAAAATAATAATCTTGAACTAGGAGGCGGAGGTCAAAGTAGAGTAGGAGGTTGAGGAGGAGGAGGCAGTGGACGTGGTGGTGGTGTAGATGAAAGCAGCGGTGGAGAAGGAGGTAGTAGCCAACACTGTTTTTGTTGTGTGTATATATATATATTTTTTATTTTTTTATTTTTTTTTATTTTTTTTATAAATTTGGGAAATAGAAAAGAGAATGCAAAAGAAAGTGCGCTGGAGTATAACAATGGCTGGGTGTGGCCGGTATACTTGGCTACTCAGCAAGGTACGGACAAGTCCTGTGGGATTCATGCCTGGTTCATTTTAATAAATGTGAGCTTGTCCATGTTGGCTGTGGACATGCAGCTGCGCTTGCCTGTTATTACTCCAAATGTTGGCAACTCGGCGGTCATTGCGCAGTCACTGCAGCATGTAGTCGCTCGTGTGTGCCAGGCTGCTCAGAGGCAACGACAAGCTGTCCTCTGTGGGAGGTGTATCATCTGTGTCTTCTGTATCCCCCCAGCCACGCTCCAGTGATGCCCATGATCTGCTTTGGGTGCCTCCTCATCCTCCTCATCCTCCAGAACTGTATCCTGGCTGGACAGTTGTGACCTCTGTTGGTGCAGGAACCCACCCTTCGAGGCACTTGTGAATGACTGGCCTGATAACCATGTAACTGATCCCTCTTTCTTCTGTGCCACATTCTCTTCCATCATCACCCGAAGCGTTTTTTCAAGGAGACATAGAAGTGGGATAGTAACGCTGTTGGTAGAGTATTCGATGCAGCGCAACACAGCACACACGTCCCGCATGGAGGCCCACTCATTGGTGGTGAAGTGGTGCTGTTCCGCAGAGCGAATCACCCATGCGTGCTGCAGCTGAAACTCCACTATCGCTTGCTGCTGCTCACAAAGTCTTTCCAGCATGTGCAAGGTGGAGTTCCACCTTGTGGGTACGTCGCATATAAGGCGGTGAGCAGGAAGATCAAATTTACGCTGCAAAGCGCGCACAGACAGCTCGTACTTTCTGAAGCAGCTCTGACGTATGAGGGTAATTTTTCAGGAACCTCTTCATCACCAAATTCAGCACATGTGCCAAGCAAGGGATGTGCGTCAAACCGGCAAGGCCCAGAGCTGCTACAAGATTTCACCAATTATCGGACACCACCAGGCTGGGCTTGGGGGTCAGTGGCACCAACCACTCATCGGTCTGCTGTTCCATGCCCGTCCACAGCTCCTGCATGGTGTGGGGTTTTTCCCCCAAACAGATGAGTTTCAAAACAGCCTGCTGTAGTTTCCCCCTGGCTATGCTGAAGTTGGTGGTGCAGGTGTCACACTGACCGGATAAGGAGTCGGTAGAAGAGGAAGTGGAGTAGGAGGAGGCAACGAGAAACGTCCTGCAATCTTCGGTGGCAGAAGGACATGCACCAAACTGCTATCCGCCTCAGGCCCAGCCGCCACTGCATTTACCCAGTGTACAGTTAGGGAGATATAACGTCCCTGGCTGCGCTTACTGGTCTACATATCAGTGGTTATGTGGACCTTGCCACAGATGGCGTTGCGCAGTGCACAGCTAATTTTCACCGCCCTTTGGGACAGCCACCTCCATAAGGTTTTTAAGTACTTCATCTTTTTCTCCAGTGTTTGGGGGATGGACAGCTGAACGCTTCCATGGGACAGTATGGAGATGCTTGGTGGTGAACGTGATGGTGTTGCTGCCACATCCTCTGTTTGCGGGGTGGCAGGTGCAACCGTCACTCTAGAGGGGGAGGAAGAGGCCGAGACTGCAGCAGAAGAGGGAACTGGAGGAGCCTGAGATCTTTCCTGGTTTTTGAGGTGTGTACTCCACTGCAGCTCGTGCTTTGCATTTAAATGTCTGGTCATGCAGGTGGTGCTCAGGTTTAGGACATCTATACCTCGCTTCAGGTTCCGATTGCACAGCGTGCAAACCACTCGCATCTTGTTGTCAGCTGGCTTTGGTGTGCTCAGTCCCTGGGTGCGGTGGGCAATAGCAGGTGTACTGGCTAGGGGACGGCCACGCTACTTTTGCACCCTGCTCCCTCTTTTGCTGTGTGGCTGGCGTCGTGTGACCACTACCTCTTCCTCCGAACTGCACACATCACTCGCGTGACCTTGGTTCCATGTGGGGTCTAGGACCTCATCATCCTCCACATCATCCACCCACTCCTCACCCGTGCCCTCCTTGCCGGTCTACACACTGCAAAAAGCCGCAGCAGTTGGTACCTGTGTTTCGTCATCATCAGAGAAGTGCTGCGGTGGTCCTCCCATGTCCATATTCTGAAACATAAGTGGTTGGGCATCAGTGCACTCAATCTCTTACACTTCCATACCTCACACCACAAATGGGTATATGTCACCTACCAATCTAACAGATGGATTAACTATATTACTTTCCCTGTCACGGATACAGTGCAGGTGTACCTCACACAAAAAATGGGTATATGTCACCCACTGAACTAACAGACAGATTAACTATATTAATCTCCCTGTCACGAATGCAGTGCAGGTGTACCACACACCACAAATGGGTATATGTCACCCACTGAACTAATAGACAGATTAATTATTATATTTTTGTGTCAGGGGTACAAAGATTGCTGTAGGTCACCCACAGAATTAACAGCCAGATTAATTATTATATTTCTGTGTCAGCGGTGCAAAGATGGTGTATTGCACTCACAAGAAAATCACACACAGAATAAATAGCCAGATGAGATTCCTAACACTCTCTCTTACTTCACCTGCCTGCTTCCTGTCCCTGCACTACTCAGAGCTGAGGGGTGGTGCTACACATGATCCAGCTTGTATAGAGGCTGTGTCACATGATGCATTAGCCAATTACTAGGCATGGCTGTGATGGCTTCGAAGTGCCCACAGCTTAAAAGCTTGTTTATTGGCTGCCCTGCAGCCTTTCAACAAGCTTTATTAAATGCCCGAACACCGAACTCGAACCAGAACTTTTGCTGCCAAGTTCAGGTTCGGGCCCGGGTACCCGAGCTAGCAAAGTTCGGGTTTGTATAACACTAACTATATATATACATGGAAAAATAATTATTTCATATATTCAACTATACATATCCCTCTTTAATTGTCCCAAAAATTTGGGAGGCATCTTAATCCCCATGGTATCAAACCAAGTGGTTCCTCAATTGCAATCTGTACAACATTCAATGATTAGTTCAAGAACAATTGCGAAAGCAGTAGTTACTGAGCTGATCCTGAGTGGTTTTACATAGCTATGATTTTCAGATGTTTCTGTAACATAGCAATACTATGGATCATAATATAGAATTAGGTCCTGTAAAGTCCAATAGCCCAGGGTTGTCACACTGTGTGTCCGGCCTGTTCAGCTATATAGTGAACCAGTGTGTAACGGGGCCTGCTGCCACCCTAAAAGCATCTAGCAATCTCTAGTTATTGGACTGCAAGCAATAAAAGAGGCTAAGCTCCAAAATACTGGTGGATTGTTAGAGATACTTATATGATATTCTCATGTGTTTATTTTATATATTTTTATACAGTAGTTACACAGTCGAGTTACATTATTATGATCACCAGCTAATTAATATCCAGAGTAACCTCAGCACGTTAAGCCAGCCGGACAGGCTGGGAGTGACTAAAGAAGGTCCAGATAGGTTGTTACAAGTATCTTGTGCATTCCACAGCTGCTGTAGGTTGGGTGGGGGAGGATCCATAGAGCACAATTACAATCAAAGTGGTACTCAGGTTCAAGTTTGGGGAATTAGAGGGCTAGGGTGTCCCAGTGTAGCATGCCGATGTGCCCTCGCACACCTTCGTAGCTTTCGTTCACCTTTCACGCCAAACGCATGCGGTGCTGCCCAGTTTCCAAGTAGCCCTTTTGCAATGGTGTCTTTTTGTTCACTCACAATAACATTTAAAATTCATATACATGTAAGAGGAATTTGATTGTATTGCGTATTTTGACGCAATTCTTTCATAGAAATACTGATTCTAGGGGAGAATATAATGGCTTGCGGTGCATACTAATGAAACATAAGGGTTGTGTGCCAGCATACCATTGCAGGAAAAATAAAGTGCATCTGTTTGAATTACCTGGATCCCTGCATTGATTACTAATAAAATGTAGGCTGATTGTTATCTAAATTACAATTATAGAAAACACAATCTAACCTCGGTGGTTAGACAAATTTTCTAAAAACTGAAAATTTAGGAATGTTGCTGTTCTCTCTAAGGGTAGACATCCTGTTAAGATCACTTCAAAGGGACAATAGCAATTATGAAAGAAGTAAGAAAGGACCCAAGGTCTACAGAAGACTCGCTTAGTTCGCTTAGAACTGGCTTAGTTGCCCATTGCAAACAATCAGAATATACCTTTCATTGTTGATGGTTCCTTTGGAAAATGAAAGGTGGAATCTGGTTGCTATAGGGAACTAAGCCAGTTCTACTTTATACCAGTTTGATAAATGACCCCCATCTGAGTCCACTACTGAACAAGACTGGTGTTCATAGAAGGACACCACAAAGGAAGCTGTTCTTTTCCAAAATGCTATTGCAACCCATCTCAAGTTTGCCCACAAGAAGAAAGCCACAAACACCAAAACCTCATCCCAACTATGAACCATGGTTGGAGGGAGCATCATAGTTTGTCACTGCTATTTCAGGGCCTAGATGCTTTGCAATCAATGAGGGAACAATTCTGAAGTGTATGACAACATTTTAGAGGTGCATGTAAGGGCATGACCATGTCCATGACATCTAACTGAGGCGATGGGTGCTGTACCAAGACCCAAAGCATAAAAGAAAATAAACTAAAGAATAGTTGAAAGAGAATATTTGTGTTTTGGAATGGCCACGTCAGAGTCCTGACCTTAACCCCATTAAAATGCTGTGGCATGACTGGAAGATGACTGTACATGCAAAGCACTCCAGAAATATTGATGAATTGAAACACATTTGCAGGGAGGAGTGGTCCAAAATTGCTCCTCAACATTATGAAAGTGTTGTTTACAGATACAGGAAATATTTGGTGAAGATGATTACTACAAAAAGTGAATCTACAGGTTATTAAATTCAAGAGTTCATATTTTCTCTAAGCACTGTGGACATTTACCAAACGTGCGCAATAAAAGTAGATTAAAGCATGTCGCACGGCCTGCAGCAGCAAGTGCCGAGGTTATGTAAAGGCCTGTGCCTCTACATAACTTAGGCACATCCACAGCACAGAGGGATTAAGACCGGCAACTAAATCGTGGGTCTTAATAAATGTTCACCCTTGTATATAAAAAACTTTGTTCTTATTGCTTGCGAAAATGGGTTTCAATCCCTGAAATCAATTTTCTTCAAGAATGACTTTTATGAGCTAACAATACTTGTCTTTCATCTCAGCATCATTCCCTGTTAGGGCTTTGAGTATTAACATGACTACTTAGGGCGGATGCAGAGAACCATTGTGTGGTTGCCTATGACAAGCATTACAAGAACTAGTAGTGACGTTCACAAGTTTGTGCAATATTGTGTAAAATGAGAGCATGTCATACTCTTGTCATGTGCAAGGTGTTTGTCGGAGACTGCAAATGACAGAGGATTTAATAATATGCAGCCATTACATCCCGCTACTCTGCATCACTTACATCATTGCCAATATTTATTATATTTTCTGAAGTTGTAAGCGGAGGCTGAATAATTACGTAGTAATGCTTTAGAGATTCTGTAGGATTTTAAACCAAGTCTCCATGGATACTGGTCCCTGAAATCCTCTGTTGCTATGGTAACATTATTGTGAACTGACACATTGGTTATTGCACCAAATTGACATGGAGGAATGTAAAAGGCAGCAATGCCAGAGAGTTGTGTGGGAGGAGCTCCCGACTGGAAATAATACAAAACCACTGCAGCTCACGAATCTACCAGTCTCCTCTAATAGTGACACTGGGTGAACTGTGGGAAATGTAGATATGCCAACATTATTATTTTTAATAATGTTTTCTAACTACAACTGTTTTATCATCTAAACTTTTACATGGAAGATCTCCCATAGACTGCAGCTGTAGCTACAGAACTGCTTATTGAGAACGTGTGTGGTCCATTTTCTCTCCGAGACAGTCATCTGACCATGCTGACAATCCATTACATCACCGTCTAAACAAAAATGTTTCTCTTTATGACAAGTTGACTGGACTGTCTCTCCTGCCTGGCCTATCACAGGTCCTCTGATTGATTGCTCACGGATGCAAGGGCTAGAAATCCCTATGGTCTGCTGCCTTGCACAGTGCTTCCCTCTGTTGCTGTTCCATCCTCAAACTAGGTCCCTAGGGGGTCCCTAGGGTAGTACATCAATTTTCTAGTGTCACTAACCACCACTTGCTAGCTAAATACAAAGCAGTAACGCTGGTCCTCCATGCCAGCAGCTGCAACCTTTTCTACATGGTCTCTGCGGTCCTGTTTATCTATTACCGGAAAACACTGCAGTGTTGCACTATACTAGTTGTGATCCCTAACCTGATCCAGTATCAGCACAGTGTTTTTGCCTGCAAGCCAATTAACCTTAAGCTTATGGGCACATGGCAACAATATACAGTGCAATTTATCAACACATACCCAGACATACGGTTACATTGCAGTTTTGCACATACCCATTTGTAGCATAATTTTAAATCCTGTCTGAGGGATAGGGATACAGGTCTGGGGGGGGGGGGGATGTGCCCTGGATATTAATTGCCAGGGCTAGAACTCACATGCCACTTTGCATAGCCCAGGGTATTTAGATATAGGGCTAAGGTAACAAATTGATCCTTTGCTCAAGGTAAAAGAAAACAAGCTAAGGGTATATGGCTTTCAAATGCTTTATACCTGTTCCACAGGGCCAAGTGACATCACCACTCACAATATACAGTACATCTTAACTTCTTACGGACCGGACCAGGTTTTGTTTTATTTTCGCTTTTTACTCCCTGACTTCCCGGAACCATAACTTTTTTTCCATTCACATAGGTGTACGAGGGCTTGTTTTTTGCGGGACAAGTACCTTCTAAAGATACCATTTTACATTGCATAGGATGTAGTTGGAAGCTGCAAACAAATTCAACATGGGGTGGAATAGGAAAAAAATGCAATTCCACCACAGTTGTATGGGTTTCATTTTGACAGCGATCCCTATGCAGTAAAACTGACCTGTTATCCTCATTCTCTGAGTCAGTATAATTGCAACTATACCATATTTATGTAGATTTTCTTGTGTTTCAATACTAAAAAATAATTTAACCACCCATAACTTTTTTTTTTTATAGATATATTTATGTCTACAAGGCTGTGTGAGGGCTCATTTTCTTGAGTGTATATGACTTTTTTATCACTTTATATTCAATTATTACCAGTAAAAAATTTTGGGTGAGTAAACCGACAAAAAACACAATTTTTTTTTACTTTTGTAGTGATGAAAAGAGTTTACTGAGTACTAGTCCCAGTACACACAGGGAGAATTGAACGATGCTTGTACTTTCCTGGGACAGCGGCGGATATGAGCCACTGGCCTACCAACACCATTTATCAAAACTACCATTGTGCCCTGTGGCAAGTAATTTTTGTTGCTGTAGGTTACGTCCTGCATTGCAGCGTTGTATTGTGAGACACACAGACGTCCTTGAGAAGAACATGTAGGGACAGTAGACACATGCCAAACCAGGAATTTGGATTCAAGCAAAAGAAAACTGCATATTAGGTAAATAAATAAAACAAACTTTTTTTTTTTCATGAAATGTTAAAATGTCTCACATCTGATATTTGTTCTATGATCTATTGTAAATAAAGTATGGGTCTATAAATTGGGGATGTACTTGAAATGATGTCCTCTGGTCAGCGGATGTCAATCAAATGACATCACCTCTTATCTCAGTATTCACAACCTAACTAACCTAACTTCTGTGGTCACTGAGTCAGAAATGAAAATAGGTACCCAGGAGAGACTAAGGGGATATTCACACTGTGTTTTTACAGCGTGATTTTTGCGCTGCCAGCCACGCTGAAAATCCACTGAAATTCCCCTGGTAGTTGTCCTTTCTGCCTCCCATTCTTTGCAATGGGAGACAGTTCTATAGACCGCAGAGCAGTGGTTTAAAGAGAATCTGTCACCAGTTTTTGGCTGCCCACACATTTAAATCCTAACAGCTCCAGCGCATACCAATGAGTCCTCATATTCATGAGCTCACTGCTCTCCCCGCCCCTTTTTTTCATATGAATCAGCAGCAGAGGGCAAGGGGGAGCCAGAAGGAAATGGATGCTTCAATTAAAGAACGCGACCCAGCATTACAGTTGTTTATTATGTTGCCTTTAGTTAGGACACCATAAAATTGCGCTGAGAAGGGACATATCTGGTCTTTCTTGGAGCCATAGCATTAAACTGCCATTCCTCTATCTTCAGTGCTGCCTTTTTATTACAAAGAATGGGAGGCAGAAAGGATGCTGGCGAAATTTAGGGTGAGGATGTCCACACCAAAATTCCACGGGAAAAAACACTGTGTAAACGACCCCTAAAGACGGCTTTATCTAAGAAAGAAGAAGCAGTTAGGATTGCTGGTATTTGGTGGTAGTATGGTATTGTTGAAGGTATAATCAGCTTTGAAGTCCATGAAAATACTCTGAATATGAGGGTAGCATTTATGCAAAATTGCAACTCAAAATCTCCTCCTGATCACAGCTATTCCATGTGTTTCCTTTGGCTGGTACATTACTGCTTTGGAAACACACTCTAATTACTGAAGACAACATTTGCATATCATATGCGTGTAGGTGTGTGATAGGGCTGCAACATTTACTATGGTAGCAATAAGCAGGCAAAGCAAACAAGATAGGCTCCAGGAGTCGTTAGCAGAAAATGTTGGAAGAACAATCCTGAAATAAAGGAGCTGAGATGGACATTTCATGCTTCATTCTCTCGCTGAGGTGGCCATACCCCTGAGTATAATAGCAGATGCCCAATCTATTAATAACCATTTAATGCCATTGTTATTTTGGCGTTAATTATCTGATGTGTTCCCTAATGTATTTTAATAGACAGAATGTCGAGCTTCTCGCAGGAAGCTGTGGCTTCACATTCCTTTGCAACTAATTATCCCAACAACATTGAAGTGATAAGTGCATTTAGTGTAAATTAACAAGGAAGAAGAGAAATCCTTTCTAGCGTTCTGAAACCAAAAGATCTGACATTCTGGTTCCTGCAAGGATTTAAATAAGCTCAGTTTTTCATGTTCTTACTCACCTGTGTAGACCTTTTGTGTTTTAATAGGCTTAGGGTCCATTCACACACCCGTAGGTGTTTTGTGGTCCGCAAATTGCAGATCCGCAAAACACGGACACTGGCAATGTGCGTTACGCATTTTGCGGACCGCACATAGCCGGGACTATAATAGAAAATGCCTTTTCTTGTCCGCAGTTGCGGACAAAAATAGGACATGTTCTATTTTTTTTCAGTAACGGAAATTGCGGATCTGAAAGTGCGGATCCTGAAATGCAGATGCGGACAGCACATAGTGTGCTGTCCGCATCCGTTCTGGCCCCATTGAAAATGAATAGGTCTGCACCCGTTCCGTAAAATTGCGGAACAGATGCGGATGTGTGAATGGACCCTTAAGGGGGTATTCCAAGTGTGACATGTTATCTGATGAACCTACAGGACCCCATATGTCTTGGGGCACCCCAATATGTACAGAGTGGCAAGTCGGGCATGTGCGCTGCCACTCAATTCATCTTTACGGAAATTCCGGACACAGCTGAGTGTAGTGCTTGGCTATTTCCAGAACTCCCTTACAGATTAATGGAGCGGTACTGCGCATGCCTGAACTACTGCCCTGCTGATTTCAGGGGGTATGGGTTCACTATTCTCGTGATGGGTATGGGTTCCAGTGTATGAACCCCTCCAATCTAATAGTTATCCCCTATATAATTTTTCACAAATATCCCTTTAATGCTGGCTAACGCATTAGGTACAGAAAGCACAGTCTTCAATGTATGCATGCTATAGCATCTAGATAGTGTATAAAGCCAGTTCTAGGAAGAGTCCTGGCTATTCCAAACTTCTTTCACTTCAGAATTATCAAGGCCACTTAGCTCTTGGGAACTTTCGTTGTAGCAGAAATGTTTTTGTACTCTTCTCCAGATGTGTGCCTCCACAAAATCCTGTCTCTAATCTCAACAGGCAGTTCTTTCCTCCTTATGGATTGGTGTTTACTCTGATATGCATTGTCAGCTGTGAGACCTTATATAAGGCTAGTTTCACACTAGCGGCAGGGGAGTCCATCAGGCTGTTCCGGCGGGTGAACAGCCTGTCGGATCCGTCCTGCCGCTCGTGGACATGTGCCCCCGGACTGTCGCATTGTCCCCATTGACTATAATGGGGGCGGGGGTGGAGTTTCGGCGGCAGCACGGCAGCGCATGGCGAAAGGACGCCGGACTAAAAGTACTGCATGTCGTACTTTTAGTCCGGTGGCCTCTCGCCGTGCGCTGCCGCCGGAACACTGCCCCCATTATAGTCAATGGGGACGGAGTAGCAGTCTGGGGGCACACGTTCACTAGCGGCAGGACGGATCCGACAGGCTGTTCACCCGCCGGAACAGCCTGACGGACTCCCCTGCCGCTAGTGTGAAAATAGCCTAAGCAGGGCTATGTCTTTCCAAAACATGTGCAATCCTCTGAATTTACCAAAGGTGGACCCCAATCTAGGTGTGCAAACATCTCAAAAATAATCAAGAGAAATTAAAGTGTCTGGTTACCTGGGCAAAGGTGGAATCCACATTTGTAGCAATAAGGTTTGCATATGGTTTACAAAATGAATGCAAAAATGCATGATCTGGCAATTTTACTTGTAGATAGAAAGAATTCAGCATCAATCAGGTTATACTGTATTCTGTACATTGACTTAAAGGCTTTGGGGGTATTTTTTTAATTATTATTGTATTGCACTAATTTTGTGGTAAAAATAATTTTTTCAATTGGTCTTTATTAGAAATGTTAAACCCCTATCTCTGTAACCTTGAGATTCTCTAATATAGCATGCTCTGAATTTTCACTCTGTTCTGTCAGGCAGCTCAGCTGACGGCTCCTTATCCCTGATCTATGACCTTATAAACACTTATTACAGCTCAATTCTTCGATTACAGATATGAATGTGGCTTAAGTAAGTGTTCATGACCTTTTAGTATTTTAGAGATAAGGTTTATTAAGTACCATTCACACACAGCTAGACAAACTGTTAACCCTTTGTGACAGAACGGCTCAATAATTGTAATAAAGACCAATTGAAAAAAAGATTTTTAGCCTAAAATGCAATCATAAAAAAAATGCTCCTGAAGGTGTACGTTGCCTTTAATGTAGTACATGAAACGTGTTATTTTAAAGTCTGCTTGTGATGGATTGGAAGATGCATCAGCATTTGACAGGTAAACAAAATCCGTGGAGATATTTGTCAGAGGAAATGAGTATGCATCATTACTGTCATTAGCACTTCAGCAGGAGCATATGTGATCCTGTTGTCAGACCATTAATTACATTTCCCATCATAAGAGCCAGGTGCCGACTATTTTTTTCTACTTAAAGTACACCTGTCCCTTATCATGCCGCCACAACAATAGATGTCTCAATAAGGGTACAGCCACATGTGGCGTAAATGCTGTGGTTTCCCTGCAGAGAAATTTCTTGTGGTAAATCTGCTGCAATTACAGTAAACGTAAAGTGGATGAAATTTCAGAAATCTCATCCACGCTATGCAGAGAAAACACACGCTGCAGGTTTTCAGTTCAGCAGGATATAAATTTTTTGCTGCAGGTTTTACTGGTGGCTTTCATCCTTTTCAATACAAAGGGTGAAAGCTACAGAAGACCTTCTATGATGCCAGCATCAATGCTGCAGCCAAAATCAGCCCATTTTAGATGTTTTTTTTTTTTTTAATGGTGGCAGTTTGTGACCAGATCTACAGAGCTACATGCGGCCATAGGGCATATTCACATGGTGCATTTGCAGTATACCAGACCAACAGGGGAAATGTCTCTGTGAAGTCACGGTGTGAGTATAGGTAGGCCAAGGGTAAAACAAACACAGTTCTGGTTGCTCACAATTTAGTCGTCCCTGGGCAGGCCTGCACAGTTGAGGGAGAAAACTGCACTCGATTCTCCGGGCACACTCTGTTACAGGGGACACTGGCTAGGTGGTGTTTCGAGGTGCCCTTGATGGTCACTGGGTTTGGTGTGCTTTGGCGGCTGGGCCCCTGGATTAAGTAAAGTCATGACGCCAGTACCGTTACGGTACAACAATGATGAGAGTAGTAGTGGAGAAATTGAAGAGTGAGACACAGGTTGAATCCAACTCACAACTTTTACTGTTTGCAGATTCTCAGTAGAAATGACATCCAAATATAACACAGTCTCTCTTGTACACGGAGGTAGTAAGCTGTAATCCAAGGTAACAGACTTGTCGTGGCTAGGTAGATCACAGGCTTAAGTTCAGTTAAGTTAGTGAGAATACGGCTGACTGGTATCTAGCTCGTTGCCTTACTCTAATCCCAGTAATGGTGAATTCTGATCCTCCCTTCTACATAAGTGCAAATAACATCTGGCCTGGCTGTATAAAATATTGTAGTTGAGGCTGCCGGAAGCCCAAAACCTTCACCTGGGTACAAAGGCGCCTAAAAAGCCTAGTATAATGGCTATTGTACTTCCTTTGTCTTTCTGCAGTTAAAGAGCAATTTTCACTTGTCACCTTGGAAGAGTGGACAGTAGAAGGAGGTCTCACCCCAGCCTTGTTCCTTGGCTTAAAACTTGGGACAAGAACACTTGGCTACTCTGGACCGTAAAGCCCGAGAGAGAGAACTGAGAGGAGGGGGCCCTCTCTCTCCCCCTTTCCTCCCTCCAGCAGACTACATGACTAACTACTCAACTAAGACCTCTTTCACACTTGCGTTGTTCCTTTCCGTCCTAGAGTTCCGTCCTCGGGGCTCTAAGACGGAAAGATACTGATCAGGATTATCCCAATGCATTTTGAATGGAAAGAAATCCGTTCAGGATGCATCAGGATGTCTTCAGTTCAGTATTCAAACGTTTTTTGCCGTTGAAAAATCCGCAGCATGCTGCGGATTTTCCTCCAGCCAAAAAAAACTGAAGGCATGCCGCAAGGACGGATCCGGAATTAATGCCCATTGAAAAGCATTAATCCGGATCCGACTTTAAGCTAAACTTTAAGCTTTGGCCCATCGCCGGATCCGACGTTTGGCTTTTTAAATGGTAACCATGGCAGCCAGGACACTACTAAAGTCCCGGCTGCCATGGAAAAGTAGTGGGGAGCCAGGGAAGAAGATACGTACAGTCCATGCGGCTCCCGGGGCGCTCCACAATGACGTCACAGTGCCCCTACATCGCATAGATCATGTGATCCATGCGACGTAGGGGCGCTGTGACGTCATTGTGGAGCATCCCGGGAGCCTCACGGACGGTAAGTAGCTTCTCCACTGCTCTCCACTACTTTTCCATGGTAGCCGGGACTTTACTGATCAGTCTTCAAATGCTTTCAGGTGTGTTGCATTGTGACGGATCCAGTGGGCATTTCTGGCGACGGAAGTGCACGCCGGATCCTCAGAACGCTAGTGCGAAAGAGGCCTAAAACTGACTGACTAGGCCTGACCTAAACTATATATAGACTATGGTGCTATCCCCATCTAGTGTTGGATGTATGTACTGCACCCTACAGGCTGTTACCACGGATTTTACAGGATAAACCAGATATAAACGTATAAATGGCATGGAATGCCAATATGACATAAAATACCACAACTTTGCAGTGCCCACGTATACGAGTGGGACGCTGCACATTTGTGCCATGGTTTTTGTTGCACATGGAAGACTACACTGCAAAATACACATGCAGTCTCACTGCTTGTTTACAAGTGATACTTACTGTGTGAATATACCCTGATATTTCATGCACTGTGTGAAGGCGGCCTTAAAGGATATCTGTCAGCAGATTTGTACCTATGAAACTGGCTGACCTGTGGCATGTTACCACAAGGAAAAACGTTGTGGCACACTGCTTATTTCTGCCACTGGAAGTCGGGTTCCCGCCCCAGTCAAATAGAAAGAAGAACTCCAGTTTGGTTGCGGTTAGAGAGTTTTTTATTTTCAGTTTTTTGGCAAACGCGGCAAAATCACTTGTGACGTTTCGGCCTATTTTTTGGCCTTCATCAGACTGTAGCCGCTAGTATGGAAAAATAGGAAGACGGTCTGCGTGTTCGACACAGACCACAAGCAGGCACAGCCCTGCAGATGACGAACACACAGATCGTCTTCCTATCTTTCCATACTAGCGGCTACAGTCTGATGAAGGCCAAAAAATAGGCCGGAACGTCACAAGTGATTTTGCAGCGTTTGCAAAAAAACTGAAAATAAAAAACTCTCTAACCGCAACCAAACTGGAGTTCTTCTTTCTATTTGACCTGTGGCATGTACACCTGGCAGCTGAAGGCATCTGTGTTGGTCCCATGTTCTTATGTGCCTGTATTGCTGAGAAAAATTATGCTTTAATATATGCAAATGAGCCTCTGGGAGCAACGGGGGTGTTGCCGTTACTCATAGAGGCTCTGCAACTGCCGCGCTGTCTGCACTTTAATTGACAGGGCCAAGCAGTGTAAACGTCCTCACGGCCGCCTGGCCCTGTCAAAGTGCAGAGGAAACCGCAGTTGCAGAGAATGTTGAGCCTCTAGGTGCAATGCCAACGCCCCGTTGTTCCTAGAGCCTCATTTCCATATATAAATACTGTGTTTTTCTCAGCAATATGGACACATATGAACATGGGACCAACAAAGATGCCTTCAGCTGCCAAACGCACATACAACAAGTCAGCCAGCTTCATAGGTACAAATCTACTGACAGATGTCCTTTAAGGCCTCTTTACACGATGGAGCAGACAATTGTCGGGAAGAGAAACATTCTTTCCTCACAATTGCCTGTTCGTCAGTGGAGGAGACCACTGCACTTACATGTAGCAATCTCCTCCACAGTATAAGAAGAAGTGATCAATAATGCTAGAGTGCTGATTAGACGACATGATCTGCTGGCGGCAAACAGTGATTTAGGTGTCCACGCCAGCTATCCTAAACCCGATGAATAAGCCTTCCAGATTTCATAACGCTGCTGTGAACATAGCCTAAGGCCTGAATTCATTTCAAACACATTGCAAACAGTTTGCATCTGTTTTTTCTTTCTTTAAGAAAAAAAAAGTGATCTAGGCTTACAGGTTTTTTTCTTTATTAAAGATATAGATGTTATTGAAATGAAATCAGTTTAACTAACTAATCCTGACAGATCCTTCTGTTACTGTCAACTGATTTGTTTGCAAGTGAAAGTGCTGCATCCGTTTTTTTGCTGGATGGAAAAGCGCAGACATCTGTGCTGTCCAATCCAGTAAAAATACTGTCAGGAAAGCCAAATAGACAAAACTGGTGCATTTTTGGCATCCTTTTTTCTGTAGAAGACTATGTGTCAGTTAAACAGATCAGTTTTTTTAGTAAAAAAATTTGGTGCTAAAGAGCATTTTTTTTTTTTTACTTTTTGCCTTCTTTTTAAAAATGCAGATTCCAGGTTGCATTTTACACCATGGTTTAAAGGGAACCTGTCACCATAAAATGCAAAATAATCTGCAGGCAGCATGTTAGAGCAGAAGGAGCCAAGTAGATTGACATATAGGAGGTCATTTACTAAGCTGAAATACGCCTAAAGTCTAAAATTGTGGGCGGGGAAAGGGACAAGCCGGCAGGGCCGCCTCATTCACCATTTTCTACGCCTGTTTTAGGCATAGAAAATGGTCTAAATATAAGATTAGGAAGCTGTCTTACATTTAGAACTGGTGCTGGATGGAGAGGCTGGCGTCTCTTCATAACTTTGGCGGATCCTCTTCCAGCTATGGGCCTTTGTTAAGACCGATGTATAGTGTTATGACAAGATTCAGTATAACTTTATTTAAATTTAAATTCCTCTTCATTCTGGGCTTTGAAGTCAAGGAGGGGTGCACCTAGCCTTTCTGCTGCTCGAGATGAAAATTGAAACTGTGCCCCTCTAGAAGTAATAATGCCTCCATAGTGCCCATACTATTAATCATGTTCTCCATAGTCCCCTAGTAGTGATAATACCCCCAGTAGTAATAATTCTTAAAATGTGTGCCAGTAGAAAAATCCCCCCCTAATGTGTGCCAGTAGAAAAATGCCTCCCTAATGTGTGCCAGTACAAAAACAACCCCTTAAAATGTGCGCCACTACATAAAAAAAACCCTTATAATGTGCACCAATACAAAAAATACCCCTAATAATGTGTGGTAGTACAAAAAATACCCCCTTATAACATGTGTCAGTACAAAAATACCCCCTATAATGCATGTCAGTACAAAAATACCTCCTTATAATGTGTGCCAGTACAAAAATACCCCCTATAATGCATGTCAGTACAAAAATACCTCATAAGGTTTGTCAGTACAAAAAATACCCCCTTATAATTGTGCGCCAAAAAATACACTCTCTTAGTTCCCCTAGTAGAGCCAGTGTACTCATAGTGCCCCCATAATGTATGCCAGTACAAAATATGCCTCTTATGTGTGACAGTACAAAATGCTCCTAACTAGTGCCTCCAGTAAAGCCAGTGTCCTCATAGTGCCCCCATAATGTATGCCAGTACAAAAATATGCCTCTTATGTGTGCCAGTACAAAATGCTCCTAACTAGTGCCTCCAGTGAACCCAATGTCCCCATAGTCCCCTCCATAATGTGTGCCAGTACAAAAATATGCCCCCATTTAGTGCCCCAGTAGAAACAATGGCCCATAGTGAGGGGTGCATCTAGCCTTTCTGCTGCCTGATGTGAAAACTAAAATGACCCCCCCCCCCACCCCTCATGCCAAATTCTCATCCTAACCCCTTCCCTCCAGCCTCACTGTTAAAGGCATACTTGGAAAACATTACACATAGTGCTACAAACATGTTGGTTAATATAGCGATACAGTTGAATATGCAGAGATGAACATTTCCACAATGACAGCACTCATTGCCCAAGGCCTTTTCGCTGCGCCCTACTTGTCCTTATCTTGTGCTTCCTGAGGCAATTGCCTCACCTTGCCTCATTGGCGGTGCACCCCTGCCCATAGTGCTCCCTCCATAGTGGCCCAACAACATTGTGCCAAATAAAAAACAATACCTACCTCCATGCGGCAGTCAATGATGCGGTGCAGGCCTCTTCCGGCCTGTGTCTTGAGCTGTTGAATATAGTGTAGAGAGATGAGTGCTTCCACAACTATTTCTAGAACGGGCAGGAGCCATAGTTTACACAATGCTGGTTTCTTAACATTTCTATTCTATTAAACATTACTTTTCTGTTGATGACTTTTTGATCTGTTACCAAACAGAGCGCAGAAGAATAGTCTTGGAAATGAACTGTCCTCCTACACATTCCCACTAACACCCTGCCCTTTCCTAGTCTGTGGGCAGTCAGATCATCAGGTGTCTTGATCTCTGTATTCATGTACTCGGCATTTACCAACCTCCTGCTGCCTGGGCGCCCTCTAACCCACGCAAACACTCTCGCATAAAAGAGAGGGCAGACAGAGCTATAGACACGAGGCTGTCATTTTCACAGCAGAACTTATAATTTTCAGGAGCACCATGGTCATTCCCCGCTGGGAGCATTTGAATATCTATGAAAATGAGCAATGTGATTTTACTATAGTGAATCTAAACCAGGGAATTCCAATGTCTTTAACTGTTTCATTGCTGGCAGACAAAAGAATGGTGAATTCACACGCTGTGGAAATACTACAGATTGTTGGTGCAGATTATGTTCTGAGGGCAGCTGCACACAGTGCGGATTATGTGTGGATTTCGTGTAGAAAAACCACAGTGTAATACAGTACCAGCAAAGTGTATGGAATTAGCCAAATCTCATATTTACTTTGTAAAAAACGCTATGGATATCGCGCTAACCCTATTTTAGGTACCGCTAACCTACTTTTGCACTGTACTTCTAAAGTCGGGCGTCTGTATTCCTTTCAGGAGCGTGCTCCGGCCGGTAGCACTATGCTCCTATTTCCCTATGCCCGACTTTAGAAGTACCGAATCACCAGCAACTACCAAAAAAGAAAGGAAACTACAATTGAGGTAGGCAGACATCTACGAATAGTATTGTGCAAAAGTAGGTTAGCGGTACCTAAAATAGGGTGAGCGCGATATCCAGTGGCGTAACTACTGGGGAAGCAGGGGAAGCGGCTGCTTCGGGGCCCGGGCTGCCAAGGGGCCCGGCGCCCAGCAGCATGTGTGACAGTTTACTAGTTCAGTTCATTCGCAATCGCAAGTTAAGTTAATCAATCATGATCAATTCAGGGCCCCTGGCCCCTTCACAGCAGGCGCAGTAGCGGCAGCGCCGGGGGACCGGGCCCCCCCCTCCCTCCCCTCCCCCTCCCCTCCCCCTCCTCCTTCAATCTGCAGTCCTCGCTAACCTGATTTGTTCTGTGTCTTCTGACCTAACTGTGAGTACAGCGCGCAGGCTGTATTAAGCCCGCCCACATACACTATCTCATTCAGAGCAGGAGGACGTGACAGGCAGGAGGAGGGACAAAACAGCCAAGACCAGGAGGACAGGAGGAGCTGCAGGCAGGGGGCAGCAGAGTGAGTAGAAAAGAGGCAGAGCACTGAGAGCAGCACGTCAGGTCCAGCACCAGCGGTTCAGCTTGTGAGGTACTAATAAAAATATGAAGTCTACTCTGTGTGGCAATAAAGGGGCATAGAGAGCTCTCACTCACTGCTACATGTGTATAGTGTACAGAGCTGGCACTGCTACATGTGTATAGTGTACAGAGCTGGCACTACTACATGTGTATAGTGTACAGAGCTGGCACTGCTACATGTGTATAGTGTACAGAGCTGGCACTGCTACATGTGTATAGTGTACAGAGCTGGCACTACTACATGTGTATAGTGTACAGAGCTGGCACTGCTACATGTGTATAGTGTACAGAGCTGGCACTACTACATGTGTATAGTGTACAGAGCTGGCACTGCTACATGTGTATAGTGTACAGAGCTGGCACGGCTACATGTGTATAGTGTACAGAGCTGGCACTGATACATGTGTATATAGTGTACAGAGCTGGCACTGCTACATGTGTATAGTGTACAGAGCTGGCACTGCTACATGTGTATAGTGTACAGAGCTGGCACTACTACATGTGTATATAGTGTACAGAGCTGGCACTGCTACATGTGTATAGTGTACAGAGCTGGCACTGCTACATGTGTATAGTGTACAGAGCTGGCACTGCTACATGTGTATAGTGTACAGAGCTGGCACTGCTACATGTGTATAGTGTACAGAGCTGGCACTACTACATGTGTATAGTGTACAGAGCTGGCACTGACTACATGTGTATAGTGTACAGAGCTGGCACTACTACATGTGTATAGTGTACAGAGCTGGCACTGCTACATGTGTATAGTGTACAGAGCTGGCACGGCTACATGTGTATAGTGTACAGAGCTGGCACTGATACATGTGTATATAGTGTACAGAGCTGGCACTGCTACATGTGTATAGTGTACAGAGCTGGCACTGCTACATGTGTATAGTGTACAGAGCTGGCACTACTACATGTGTATATAGTGTACAGAGCTGGCACTGCTACATGTGTATAGTGTACAGAGCTGGCACTGCTACATGTGTATAGTGTACAGAGCTGGCACTGCTACATGTGTATAGTGTACAGAGCTGGCACTGCTACATGTGTATAGTGTACAGAGCTGGCACTGCTACATGTGTATAGTGTACAGAGCTGGCACTACTACATGTGTATAGTGTACAGAGCTGGCACTGCTACATGTGTATAGTGTACAGAGCTGGCACTGCTACATGTGTATAGTGTACAGAGCTGGCACTGCTACATGTGTATAGTGTACAGAGCTGGCACTGCTACATGTGTATAGTGTACAGAGCTGGCACTGCTACATGTGTATAGTGTACAGAGCTGGCACTGCT